>OX411758.1:17500-617500 GCA_948252205.1 Orthosia incerta
CCTAACCTAACCTAACCTAACCTAACCTAACCTAACCTAACCTAACCTAACCTAACCTAACCTAACCTAACCTAACCTAACCCCAGGCTGACCACAGAAAACATTGCAGTGGCACGACTGAGAACTGAGGCCTGGAACATTGTTGTCATCTCGGTATACCTGGAGGGAGATGCAAAAATAGAAGAAGACATAGAACACATCCAAGAAATTATCAAAGTAGTGGGAAATAAAAGCATGATACTGGGGGGGGATGTAAACGCGTGGAACATATGGTGGGGGAGTAGGGAGAATAATAGGAGAGGGCAAGAGTTGGCAGGAGCATTGGACGAGATGGAGCTGCACATTCTCAACCAGGGCTTCAAACCCACCTTTGATTGTCACAGAGGAGGAAGGCATTTTACAAGCTGTGTGGACATCACGGTGTGCACGTCAGATATGCTTGGCAAAATAGCAAACTGGAGACTGGACGGTAACCTCACAGTGTCAGACCACAAAGCAATCCTGTTCGAAGTAAATCTGAGAAAATCAAAAGGCATAGATATTAAAAGAACAACTAGAATTTATAACACAAGAAAAGCAGATTGGACAGAATTCAGAACAGACATTAAACAGAATTGGGAAAGAATAAACATTAATTTGGAAGAAATAACAAAAATAACGACAGAAGAAGAACTAAACAATAAAGTAGAAGAATACACTAAAGTCATAGAAGAAGCATGCAAACGAAATATACCTGAGGCCGGACAAAAGAAGAAAGCAGGATTGACTTGGTGGACAGAAGAACTGACACAGAAGAAGAAAGAGGTGAAAACACTTAAAAAGCGCATACCAAATGCCGCTCAGGTGCGCAGAGAGAGTGTTGTCCAAGCATATCTGGACGCGAAGGAGGAATACCGGCAGCTTGTGGAGAAAGCCAGAACAACAAGCTGGAAAAAGTTCTGCGAAAAACAAGATAGGGAAACCATGTGGGATGGAATATATAGGGTGATAGGCCGCACGACAGTTAGGCAGGAGGACACCCCCCTGATTAAAAATGGGAAAGTATTGGAAGGCGAAGAGTCTGCCAGGGCTCTAGCGGAGGCATTCTATCCGGAAGACGATGCGCTGTCGGACAGTGTAGCCCACAAGGCAATTAGAATTAGGGCAGAAAAATTGAGCGAGGACAAAGGTGATGAGCTACCTGACCCTCCATTCACTATCGAAGAGCTGATGATTGCGACGGATAGCTTCAACCCAAAAAAGGCGCCAGGGCTAGATGGGTTCACTCCGGACATATGTAGGGCAGCCATAGCGTGCAAACCGGAGTTATTTTTAGCGTTGCTCAATAAATGCCTAGAGCTATCGCTCTTCCCTACGGTGTGGAAAGAGGCGGTAATAGTTATCTTAAGGAAACCGGGGAAAGATGACTACTCAAATCCCAAATCCTACCGGCCGATTGGGCTATTGCCGGTATTAGGGAAAATTTATGAGAAGATGCTGGTGAAGCGAGTCAGGTGGCATACCCTCCGACAAATGAGTCCCAAGCAGTACGGGTTCACACCGCAACGCAGTGCCGAGGACTCCCTCTATGACCTTATCAAGCATATCAGATCAAAACTGAAAGAGCAAAAAATTACATTAATCATATCGCTCGACATAGAGGGAGCCTTCGACAGTGCTTGGTGGCCCGCGGTAAGATGTAGGCTAGCCGAATCAAATTGCCCAGAAAATATCCGCAAAGTTTTAGATAGTTACCTGACGAACCGGAAGGTCAGGGTGAGATACGCTGGAGCAGAAGCTCGGAAGGCAACAGAGAAGGGATGTGTCCAAGGTTCCATCGGGGGACCCACATTCTGGAACGTTTTGCTGGATCCGTTATTAGCCAGTCTGGAAATGGGAGGGAACTACTGTCAGGCGTTCGCTGACGATGTGGTTCTGGTTTTCTCCGGCGATACAGCACTCGAGGTCCAGAGACAGGCGAATGCCGCCCTAAAACATGTCCAGGAGTGGGGTGAAGACAATAAACTGAAGTTTGCGCCTCAAAAGACAAAGGCCATGATAATTACAAACAAACTGAAGCACGACACACCACTTCTGAGCATGGGAGGGGTGGACATAGCCATGTCAAAGGAGATAAAGATACTGGGGTTGACGATAGACCATAAACTAACATTCAATGCACACGTAGCAAATGTCTGCCGCAAGGCATTGAACATATACAAACAGTTAGCGAGGGCAGCCAAAGTGGAGTGGGGGATCTCGCCGGAGATAACCAGAACTATATACGTAGCAGTAATAGAGCCTATTATAATGTACGCAGCAAGTGCCTGGTATCCAGCTGCTGAGAAATTAGGGATTAGGAAGTTTTTGAATGAGGTTCAGCGCGGATTCGTACAAAAAATGATAAAGTCTTATAGGACCACTTCGCTCAACGCGGCATTGTTGCTCTCGGGGATGCTTCCGCTGGATCTTAGGATCAGGGAAGCAGCCTCTCTTTATGAAATAAAAAAGGGACACTCAGTAAGAGTAGTCGGGGATAGGAGAGTGGAGCGACCCACACCGTATGTGGAACTACCACACCCAGCGACCCAAAAGGCAATAGAGTTCAAATTGGTGGCAGACGAGGCAGAGCTGGCCCAGCAAGAGGATGCCAGATATAAAATATATACTGACGGTAGTAAAATGAACGACAAAGTTGGGGCGGCTCTATCCTTTTGGGATGGAGACGTTGAAATTGAAACCAAAAAACTCAAGCTGGACCAGTTCTGCACCGTATACCAGGCGGAGTTACTGGCGCTGGTGAAGGCTACCGAGATTGCGACCGAACGGTCCGGTGGTAGCTTCAATATCTACAGCGACTCTAGGTCGGCTCTTGAGGCGATTACGCACGGTGTTTCCCTTCACCCCCTCGTAGTAGCTATAAGAGAAAATATCTCAAAAGTTGTCAAACAGGAAAAGATACTAAGACTCTTTTGGATAAAAGCACACGTGGGGTTGGAGGGGAATGAAAGAGCAGACGCATTGGCAAAAGAGGCAGCTGTGGGTTTGAAGAAAAAGCCGGACTATGATGGATGCCCGGTATCCTTCATCAAGCGTCAGATACGCAATGAAACACTAGAAGTGTGGCACAATAGGTACGCAGAGGGAACCACCGCATCTACCACCAAAATGTTTTTCCCCGACGCGTTGAGCGCGTATAGGCTAATTAAAAAGATAACGCTCAATCCACGGCTGGTGCAGGTGTTGACGGGGCACGGCGGATTTTCCGAGTACTTGCACCGTTTCAAGCGCAAGGACAGCCCGGCGTGTCCCTGCGACACAGGTAGTAGCGAAAGCATAGAACACATCCTAGTGGAATGCCCATTATACACAAACTTAAGATATAACTTAGAGTCAGAAATAGATCGCAACCTTAAAAAAGAAAATTTAGCAGAAATTATAGCCAGTAAAAATATAAGAGATGACTTTTTAGACTTTTGTCAAAACATAGCTAGTAAGGTGATTGAAAGGAACAAAAATTAATGTATATTTTTCTATTGCTAATTATTGTGTTTTATTATTTCTCTTGTACTTGTTGATTATGTGTAATTATTTCGTTTATAATTTGTCAATATTGTTTTAAAAATGTCGATTTTGTTTTATTATTTTAATTGTATTTACAAATTTGGTGTTATTATTCAGTTTTTATTTTGACAATTCTGTTTTATTATTTTAATTGTACTTTTTGATTTTGTGTATTATTTTGTTTATATTTTCAAACTTGTTTATTATTATGTCAGTAAATTTTATTATTTGTCCATATTTTGCTTTTGCACACTATATACTGTGTTAGTTTTAAGGTAGATATTTTTATTAAAATAATGTAAATATAAATAATGGTAAAATAATAGTGTATGTAAGAGATTGTTTAAGGACAGGGCACAATAAAGTGCGAAATTGTAATTAAGTAAAAAAGTAGATTTGTTAATATAAATAATAGTTAGTAATAAAAAATTGTAACCGCACAGACGGAAATAAATAGTTATTAGTAATAAAGTAGGCACTGGTCTCTCCGTCAATGGAAGACACACCAGTGGGATTTTTGTAATCTCTAATAAAAAAAAAAAAAAAAAAAAAAAAAAAAACCTAACCTAACCTAACCTAACCTAACCTAACCTAACCTAACCTAACCTAACCTAACCTAACCTAACCTAACCTAACCTAACCTAACCTAACCTAACCTAACCTAACCTAACCTAACCTAACCTAACCTAACCTAACCTAACCTAACCTAACCTAACCTAACCTAACCTAACCTAACCTAACCTAACCTAACCTAACCTAACCTAACCTAACCTAACCTAACCTAACCTAACCTAACCTAACCTAACCTAACCTAACCTAACCTAACCTAACCTAACCTAACCTAACCTAACCTAACCTAACCTAACCTAACCTAACCCAGTCACCCGCGCACCGCCAACCCGAACGGTCACGTTTTTGCGAGCTCCGTACCTAAAAAATCAAGTTGTTGGTTTTTTCTAAGATATAGACGCGAGTGATATCTCAAAAGTTGCGCGCTAGTGAGCCCGTTAAATCCGTGTTTTCAAAAAGAAAATCGGACCCGTAATTAAAAAATTACGGGATAAAACAAAAAATTTTTCTGCGATCGAAAAGTGAAAAAGTGAAATAACTCGAAAAGTAGATCGTAAAGTGACAAAACGTGAACTGCTATTGTGTGCGCGCTGTCGAGCCCTACAGATTTGGCAGCAGTCCTGAATTTTTCCGCCCAAGGGCGCGGAAAAACAGGATAAAACAACATACGAGGTTCCAACGAGGCCCCCCTTTTGGGGTCGAAAAACATCCCTGACCACTCTCGGAGAACGAGGACAAGACGAGGACCCCGGAGGTCTTTTCAGAATTAAGATCCGAGCTAAGGGTGCCGTTTTATGCACCATACAAGTTTTACAAACTTAGCCGTGCGGCTCCGAAAGGAGTAAACAACTCTGCCAGACAAGATTTCCTGGGAATCCTGAGACATCCCGGCCTACAGCTCCTATACAAGCAGGCTGGGGAGTCACCCTGTCCACATCCGAAGACGCAGCAGGAATTGAGAACTTTATATAGTTTTAACTCGTATAATAGTGGAAAGTGTACATTTTTTCAGTGACAAAAGTAAGTTGGTTTTCTCCATACTCATATCCAAAAATTTTCGGCTTTAGCTTGCATATTTTGAACAATCCATTAGTAAATTCAGTTGCCCTCAGCCCCCCCCTATTCTGTATAAAAAATCACCCGGAAATATTCAGTATTTTGGGAGTTATAGCCATTCCCAGCTTGAGGATTTTTCCCCGAAACGTTCTGTTTTCAAGACGCATAAGTGTGGCTATATCTCCGAAACCCGAAGTCGGAGAGGGCAAGTAACCAGTGGAAACATAGTTTCAGTGAAAGGGCTACCCTAAGAACCGGTCCCCATCCCTCTGCGACGCCCCAAAAATTTTTGCGGGGTAAATCGCGTGAATATTCCCGGGCTACAAAGTTTCCCCAGAAGTTACCCCGATTTCATTCCACAGACTGCCGCAAAAACGAGGTAACTAGTTTAGGAGAAAAAACACAAAAATTAGTCATAAATAAATGTGGAAAAAACCAACTTGTTTTATGGTATATTGTGTTAGAATAAGATTCTGAAATATTTTATGTACATAATTGTTTTGACATTTTGTGCAAAACAAAAATTTTTTGCCATACTGGGAAATCGAACCCGTGACCTTTTTAATATTATTGACCAGGAACCGTACTGGCTGTGTGGTTAGTGTAGTGAGTGAAGCTACACGGGCCGCTTTTTCTGTCGACGTATGGTAGTCGCAGTTGACCTAGATAAAAATTTTTTCTAAATCATTAACTCAGTAGTAAAGTCAACCATAGCCCAACCAATAAAGTTTTTATCGGCATTACTCAGTAAAACTAAATAAAGTAAAACTTTATTGGCGACGGAGGGTTTTCCGAAGAAAATTTTTTATTTTATACAAAAGTCCAAATATCTCGGAAACGGTGGGGAAAATCGAATTTTTGACGAAATTTTCCCCCCCCAAAGAAGACACCCCCTCCCAAACTGGACCTAGTTTAAGATAGGCCCCTTAGACCCCCTTTTTGACCCCCATTTTTCGGTGACCCCAAATTTCAATAAAATCATTTAGCGACTAAAAATCTTCCTCAAAATATTATTTATATTTATATATCGTAATATATACCCCCCTTCAGGACCCCCCCCCCCTAGATTCAGCTCCCCTTCCCCTCCCCCCCTAAACCAAAAGACCAAAGGTATCCACTTTGGACTACCCCCCCCCCCCCCCCCCAAACCGAAAAATTTCTTCACCCCCCCGGACCCTAACTTTGGTACCGGAGGTCATAGACCCACCGAGTTTGGACTCTTTGTGATCGGGAGGAGAAGAGGTTTAATTTGGCCCCAAGGGATTTGCCGAAAAACCAAAAAATTTTGAAAAATTTTTCAAAAATTTTAAAATTAATTTTATTTTTTCTTATTTTTATTCAACTCACTCTCTTTGCCAACTGTGACTTTTTGGACGACATTACGGAAGCAGACCTGACTTTACGGTTCTTGTTTATTAGATTTAAGACTTATAGTAGCACTTTTGTGCTACTATACTTTAGGTTAAGATTTTAGAGTTTTTGACATTTTATATTTTATTTGACATATAGTGGCACTTTTGTGCTACTATATTATAGGTTAAGATTTTAGAGATTGACATATTACTGTGATATTTTATTTTGACATATAGTAGCACTTTTGTGCTACTATATTTTAGGAGTAAGACAAATCAATTTTAATTTTAGCTTTTATATTTTTGCAGGATCCCTCTACAATCCTTTTTAACTCACGTTGACCGTATTTATTCAAGTACACATTTTACACACCAACTGGGGTATCCCTTTACAATACCTCAGCTTGACGCGGTACTAATCCCCAAAACCCAACTGACAAGATGAGCGGGATGCCCGGATTACGTACGCCACCAAAGAGCCGGTCTCAAAATTCTAGCTCGCAGACTAAAAGCCCACAAAAGGCGCCTGAGAACGCAGGGCCCTCCACGCTAAGCGTGAGAACTAGTGTGGGTAAATGGGAGGCGGGCAAGGTCGATGGCGAAGGAACCTCCCCGAAAAACCTTGCCACAACCACGCTGGCAACGGCGAGGGGATCGGTTTCCTTCGAAGTCGGGAGCCCGCCACCACTAAAGAACAGAGTAGCTGAAGCGAGAAATTACAGTAATAAGATAAAGACCTTTATGACAACTTCTAAGACTACTAAAAATGAAATTAAAACTGAAGTAAAGGCATTGGCAGACCGGCTCTACCACCTAATCAAGGAGTCCGAACAGGAAAAAGGACGCGAACCTCCTACCAAAAAGACCTTCAAATCCCAAGGGATCCAAGTCCGGGAATCCCAGGAAGTGCAAAGGATGGAGCGAGCTCCCTCTCCCTCCCCGGCGGTTCTTGTCGGGGGAGGAGAGGCAGACGCTCTCAGGAAGGCACTCGAGGAGCACACCCGAAATTTGGCCGTTAATAACGAGCTTATGGGAAGGCTGAAAGAGGCACTACAAGCTGGCCAAAGCCATATGGAGAAGCTCTCCTATGCCAGCGTAGCGGCAAGTCGGCCTTCAAGCCATACGGTACAGCAAACGGCGCTACACTCGTTAGTAGTGACGGCCAATGACGAAAAAGCGACGGGTGACCAAGTACTGGACAGGATCAGGCAGGTTGTAAACGCCAAAGAGGGTGGGTTTACTGTGGAAAGAATAAGGAAGGCAAAGGACAGAAAAATTATTGTTGGCTGTCGTACAGAAGAAGATAGGAGGAAGATTAGGGAAAAAATAGGGGAAGCATCCGAACTGAAGGTACAGGACGTGAAGAACAAAAACCCTCAGATCATGATGAGGGACGTCATGCGTTACAACAGTAACGAAGACATTATTAAAGCACTTAGAAACCAGAATAGCCACATCTTCAAAGACATTGAAGAAGAACAGAAGAATGTGGAAATTCTGTACATAAAGCGTACAAGGAACCCACTTACGGGCCATGTAGTGTTGCGGGTCGCCACAGAGGTCTGGAGGCGCATGCTAGAGGTCGGAGCGGTGCATGTGGACCTTCAGCGGGTCAGGGTCCAGGACCAGTCCCCGCTCGTTCAATGCTCGCTCTGCCTCGCATACGGGCATAGCAGGCGCGTTTGCAACGAGACCACCGCAAAGTGCGGCCACTGTGGCGGCCCTCACATGAGGGCAGACTGTGGGGACTTTAGCGCAGGATTACCACCTACCTGCTGCAACTGTACGCGTGCTAACATTGGTGACGTCCACCATCATGCCTTCAGTCCGGATTGCACCATAAGGAAAAGGTGGGACGCAATATCCCGCTCATCTATAGCCTATTGTTAAGGGCACCCCGGAGACTCCTGCCCGACAAACAGCAAGACCATACCGAGTGGCCCAAGCAAACCTACAACGCAAGGAACTGGCTACCACCGAACTCTTTTTAGAGGCCAGTGAACAGAAGATCTCGTGGGCACTGATTCAGGAGCCTTATGTGGGTGGAGCTCGGAGTATGAAGAGCTACCGTGGAGCGAGAGTCTACCAGTGCGAGGTTGATGGAAGTGGGAGGGTAAAGGCGGCAATAGCCGTCTTTGACCATGACGTAGACGTCATACCCTACCCGAAACTCACCACAAACAACATCGTTGTGGTGGGGATCCGGACCAAAGCCTGGGAAATCGCAGTAGTCTCTTACTACTTCGAGCCAGACCAGCCCATAGGGCCATACTTGGATCAGCTGACCCGGATCAAAGCGGAAGTGGCCACCGGTAGATTGCTGTTAGGAGGCGACGCTAATGCGAAAAGTGCCTGGTGGGGCAGCATCAAAGAAGACTCCAGAGGTGAGGCGATGTCCAGCACCCTGGATGAGTTGGGGCTTCAGGTACTGAACACTGGTGACGCTCCCACCTTTGACACTGTCAGGGGTGGTCGAGCGTATAGAAGCCACGTGGATGTCACGGCCTGTTCGCTCGGCCTTTTCGACCTGGTTGACGGCTGGCGGGTAGATACGGGAGTTACGTCCTCGGACCACAACACTATCCTATTCGAAATTAAAACTAAAAGAGACAGAGGGATTCATATTCAAAGAACGACTAGGAAATTTAATACACGGAAGGCAAATTGGGAAAATTTTAAAATTAAACTAGAGCAACTTAAAATAGATAATAAAATTAATTTAGAAACTTTAACCGAAATTAGTAATAAAAATAAATTAGAGAAATTAGTTGTTGCTTATAGAGACGTGATAATAGATGCATGTCAAAAATCAATGCCTAAGGTAAACAGTTCAGCGAAACTTACCATTCCGTGGTGGTCCGAGGAACTCACCGTCAAGAAGAAGGAGGTTGTGAGGTTGAAAAACCGTATCCGCAACGCCGCACCGGTCCGGCGAGCGATGGTCGTCGACGCGTACCTGAAGGCCAAACTGGAATATGAGATGCAAGCAAATAGCGCAAAAATCGCCAGTTGGAAGGAGTTCTGCCGGAAACAGGATCGGGAGGGGGTCTGGGAGGGAATCTACAGGATCATCGGTAGGACTGCCAAACGGCAGGAAGAACTGACCCTATGCTGCGATGGTACATTCCTTAGTCCAAGTGAATCAGCCTCCCTACTAGCAGATACGTTCTTCCCCAAAGACAGAGTAGACCAGGACAACGCTGACCACAGGCGAATACGAGAAGCGGCCGGTAGAGTGAATGAATGGGTCCATGGTGAAAACCATGACCCTCCATTCACGACACTGGAGCTGAAGACCGCCGTGGCAGGTTTTAATCCCAAAAAGGCACCAGGAGGGGACGGACTGACGTCTGACATCTGCAGTCGAGCGATCCACCAGGACCCGGAATTGTTCCTTGCCCTTTACAACAAGTGCCTCGAACTAGCACACTTTCCGGAGATCTGGAAAGAAGCTACGGTCGTGGTGCTTAGGAAGCCGGGCAAGGACAACTATCTGACCCCCAAGGCATACCGACCAATCGGTCTGCTGCCTGTTCTGGGGAAGGTCCTGGAGAGGATGGTCGTAGCGCGTCTAAAGTGGCAGCTTATACCGCGGTTTAGTACCCGCCAGTTTGGCTTTACGCCCCAGAAGAGCACCGAGGACGCCCTCTGTACGCTAATGGAGCACGTACAGGACAAGTTAAGGCTGAAGAAGCTAATTGTCCTGGTGTCATTGGATATAGAGGGCGCCTTCGATAGCGCATGGTGGCCAGCAATAAAAGTCAGGCTGGCTGAGGAAAACTGCCCGGTCAATATCAGGCGGCTGATAGACAGCTATCTCGATAGTAGGAGGGTTAAGGTTCGTTATGCCGGGGAGGAATGTACGAAAGAGACTGACAAGGGCTGTGTTCAAGGTTCAATCGGTGGTCCAGTATTGTGGAATCTCCTCCTAGACCCACTTCTGAAAGACCTGGAGCGACGCGGGGTCTTCGTGCAGGCGTTCGCGGATGATATCGTCTTGGTCATAGATGGGGACACGGCGACTGAAGTCTCGCGAGCTGCCAATGCAGCCCTCGCCCATGTTCAGGACTGGGGCGTCAGAAATAAGCTGAGGTTCGCACCGCACAAGACCTGTGCGATGGTGGTAACCAACAGACTTAAGTACGACACTCCATGCCTGAGCATGGCCGGGGTCGACATCGGTATGGTCCGAAAAATGAAGTTGCTGGGTCTAACCATAGACGATAAGCTCACGTTCAATGAGCACGCCGCGAACGTCTGCAAAAAGGCAGCTGGGATATACCAACAGCTTTCCCGCGCCGCTAAAGTCAGTTGGGGATTAAATGCTGAAATTTTACACACGATATACACCGCGACAGTTGAACCCATCATCACCTACGCGGCCGCGGCCTGGGCTCCGGCTACGAAAAAGCTCGGGATGCGGAAGAAGTTAGGCTCTCTTCAACGAGGTTTCGCTCAGAAGATCTGCAAGTCCTACCGCACAGTCTCTCTAAACTCAGCACTGGCACTGTCCGGGATACTACCTCTGGACCTGCGCATACAAGAGGCAGCAGCCCTGTATGCAGCGAGGAGAGGGTCGTCCCGGTTCGTGCCGGGGGATAGAGAGATTGAGACCGCGGTGAGATTTGCAGAATCTCCTCACCCGGCTACGCAAATGCCCCTGGAGTTCATGTGCCTGGTGGATCAAACACTACTAGACAGTAGTAATGTGCAGTCGGTCCGAATATTTACCGACGGCAGCAAGATTGAGGGGAAGGTCGGAGCCGCATTATCCATTTGGGATAATGATGGCGAAGTCCGGAACCTCAAGCTTTGCCTTGCCGCGTACTGCACAGTCTACCAGGCGGAACTCCTGGCCATTTGCAAGGCTACTGAAGTGATCCTCGCGCGGCAAGAGGCGAGCTTTGGTTTGTATAGCGACTCAATGTCATCATTGCAGACGCTTGCAAACCATAGCTCTCTCCATCCCCTGGCGGTGCGCGCGCGCGCCAATCTGGCTAAGGCCTTGCACCAGAGCAAAGCTGTGTCTTTGTTCTGGATCAAGGCCCACGCGGGCCTGCCGGGGAATGAGCGGGCGGATGAGCTAGCGAAGGAGGCAGCATTGTCGTCACGGAGGAAGCCGGACTACGACCAATGTCCGATTTCATTCATCAAGCGACAGATTCGTCTGGAGACGCTTGAGGAGTGGAATCGGAGATATGTGTCGGGCGAGACGGCCTCGGTGACGAAGATGTTTCTTCCGGACGCGATAACGGCTTTCCGCATTGTTCAACAGGTGCGGCCAACGGGTGTTCTCACGCAGGTTCTGACGGGGCACGGTGGGTTCTCTGAATACTTGAATCGCTTCAAGTGTAAGGAGAGCCCATCGTGTCTCTGCGACCCTGGAGTGGCGGAAACTGTCCAGCACATACTAGTAGAATGCCCGCTATTTATCAGGGAGCGCTACCAACTCGAGTGTGAGCTGGACAGGAAGCTGACCGGGGAGAGCCTGTGTGGGTTTATGGGTAAAAAACTGAGGGAAAAGTTTTTAATCTACTGCACAAATTTGGCCAACACAGTAATCTGTCGAAATAAAAGTTAGAAAACAATGTACTTCATTTGTACTATAATAGTATTTTAAATGTAAGTATATAGAGAACAGATGCAAAATTGTATATAGCAGTAATTAAATTAGTACCTAAGAGATTGTATATATAGATTATAAGATTATAATAAGTGTGTTTTTAAAAAAAAAAAAAAAAAAAAAAAAAAAAAAAAAAAAAGAAATATTTGTAAATTGTATCAGCATTAAATCAAATCGTATTATTTGCCCTATCTGTGACAATAAAGTATGCCCTTAGACTAGATTTTAACAAAAGTGGGCGTCCTACCCACGGAATGCAAGGTGATGGATGCAAGAAAGACACAGTATGATGAATGAATGTGCGAGAGGCATACATGCGAGAAATTGAATGAGAGAAGTTGTAGAACAGATTAGGCGCCAACCAAATAATGTGTTGGTGGGATTAGTATTTAGCATAAAAAAAAAAAAAAAAAAAAAAAAAAAACCTAACCTAACCTAACCTAACCTAACCTAACCTAACCTAACCTAACCTAACCTAACCTAACCTAACCTAACCTAACCTAACCTAACCTAACCTAACCTAACCTAACCTAACCTAACCTAACCTAACCTAACCTAACCTAACCTAACCTAACCTAACCTAACCTAACCTAACCTAACCTAACCTAACCTAACCTAACCTAACCTAACCTAACCTAACCTAACCTAACCTAACCTAACCTAACCTAACCTAACCTAACCTAACCTAACCTAACCTAACCTAACCTAACCTAACCTAACCTAACCTAACCTAACCTAACCTAACCTAACCTAACCTAACCTAACCTAACCTAACCTAACCTAACCTAACCTAACCTAACCTAACCTAACCTAACCTAACCTAACCTAACCTAACCTAACCTAACCTAACCTAACCTAACCTAACCTAACCTAACCTAACCTAACCTAACCTAACCTAACCTAACCTAACCAGTGACCCGCGCGCCGCTGACCCGAACGGCCACGTTTTTGTTAGCTCCGCGCTGGAAAAATCGAGTTTTGAGCGATATAAACGCGAAAATCACAAAACACGGCTCAAAAGTTGCGCGCTGACGAGTGCTAACCGATGGTGCTTTTTGAATCAAAATCGGTTAAAAATTGAACAAGTTACGCGATAAAACAAGTTTTTGTCAACAAAGAAAGTGCATGAAATCTGACGAAATTAGGTAAAGACGCGTGCGGCGCGAGATCGGTCGCGGTGACACATATTTTTTAAAATACCTTAGCGAGTGTTACCTAAGTGCCTACAACCTCAAGAAAAATTGGATTTTTTGACCCCTCCTAAGAGGGTCCTTTACACCCTTTTACGGAGCGCGGGCGAAGAAAACGGGGAAAAAAGGTGAACGCCGCGGGGAAAAGTCTGTGATATGCGATCGGTCGCGGTGACCTATAGTTTTTAAATAACTAAAAGTAGTGTGTGCTCACGGACTATAACCCGCAAAAATTCTGGATTTTTAAAGTGAGTGTAAATAACTTTCGCGGCACTTTTGCCGAAAAAGAACGTGAAAAGTGTCAAAGTTCTGGTGAAAATCTCAAACTCCTTCTGAGTTTGAGGGAAATTCATTCCAAAAAGTGGGTAATAGTGTTAAATTGAGTGTGTTCAACAATCTTGGACCTCCAGAAAGGACTTTCCGTGAGACCCCAGGCCGTAAATAGTGGCCAAAGGCGCAGCGGAAAATTCCGCGCGCAGGAAAACTCGCGGAAACCAACCCAGGAAGGCGATCTGCTAGATCTGTGGACCGGAACAGTCACCTTGGACAACCAGCGACCACCCTGGAAATTTTCGCGAAGAACCTGGGACTCTAAGTGCCTGAACAAAGTATTTGCCGTTGTAATTTTATTTTTTCTTATTTAAAAATAATTTTAACATTCCCAATATAGTATTATTCCCCCTTTTTAAATTAGATTCAGTTAAAGTAGCTAATAGCCCATAATATAAAAAATTGCACTAAATTTAAATTCATCATACTTTTTAAAAAACAAATCTTTTTCTAAATTCATTTTATGTTCGCACGCTTCACGTTAACCTTGTAATCTTGTTGTTTACAAGTACGAAACCTAAATTCGGTCATAACTTGGCCTAGGATTGACCTAGGCAGAAGGTGAAGCCTGATTTAGTGTTTTCGGAGATTATGCCAACTATTTGTATACTTTAAATTTTAAAAAAGCCCTTAATAAAAAAGTGCAATTTCAACTCGTCATCGGGAATGTTAAAAAATTACAACGCAAAACTGTAAAGATTGTTGGACTGAATATTTTTATGTTTTAACCTTATTTATTTTAAAATTTTATGTGTTAGACTAAGTCATTAGGACAGGGGAATTCAAACCCAAAAAACGAGCCCAGAAATTGGGCAATTTCAAGTATTTAAAATTGAGACTTGACGGCCATTGCGGCCACATGTACCATACTTAACCTAAAAATAATCTCGTGTTATTTTAATCCTATTGACTTTTATTATAATTTCATTTTAATTTTATTAATTTAAAGACCGGTAATATATACTGCAATAATTTGTAAATAATTTTGAAGATCAAATTACTTGATCAAAACTGGGCATAATTGACGGATTTTGGAATTCGGAAATTTTTCAAAAATAGCCCCATATCATCCCTTATCCTCCCGTAATTATCTACCCCATCCCCAACACCCCAAAAATTAATTCCTAATAGGGACAAAGTTGAACCCGAGTACATATCGAAATTAAATCGACGTCGACTCGACTCTAAGTCGATACGTGTCGACTTCTAGGTCGACTCACGGAGGGTCGCTCCCCTGGCTCCAGAAAAACCCTCGTAACTCGGAAACGGCTGGAGTTAGGGCAAAAATAACGTCGGATTGAGATACTGTACTACGTACAGTATATCAACATTGCTCGGGGACAGCCAAGTCCCAAACCCCCCCGGGTAACTCAAAATTTTTTATATTTTTTATTTAATGTTATTATAAAATCCAGTGTCGGTAACAATTCGGAAACGCCCTTTAAGAATTATCAAAAAATTGAATATCTCAGGAACGGGTGGAGATAGCGATTTTTGGACAAAATTTTCCCCCCCAAAAAAGGCACCCCCTTCTAATTTGGTACTAGATTAATATAGACCCCCTAGACCCCCTTTTGACCCCGTTTTCGGCAATCTCAACTTTGTAAACCACCATAGTGGAAAAATTAGAATTTTAATATTAATTATACATTTATACATTTATCTTAATATATACCCCCTTTAGGACACCATCACCCCTCTGGACCCAACCCCCCCTCCCCTCCCCTTCTGTATTACAAGACCCAAAGGTACCCATTTTGGACTCCCCCCCCCTCCCCCCCCCCCCCGAACCGAAAAAACTCTTCACCCCCCCGGACCCTAACTTTGGTACCGGAGGTCATAGACCCACCGAGTTTGGGGTCTCTGTGATCGGGAGGAGAAGAGCTTTAATCTGGCTCCAAAGGATTGCCGGAAAAACGGAAAAAGTTTTTTGAAAAATTTTAAAAAAATTTTTGAAAATAATTTTTGAATTTCTTTGTTCTCTTTTAATCTCCCCTTCTTTGTTAAGTGAGTCCTTTTGAACGACACTGTAGAAACAGGTCTGATTTTACGGGTTTTATTTAGCTTTCGGACATATAGTAGCACTTTTGTGCTACTATATCATAGGTTAAGACTATATATATTAACAATTAAAATTGATTGACATATAGTGACACTGTTGTGTCACTATATCTTAGGTTAAGTATACTACATTTAGAAATTTTAAGAATTGTACCTGACATATAGTAGCACTTTTGTGTACTGTATTGAGATAAGTATTTTAATTATTTACTTTGACATATAGTAGTACTATTGTACTACTATATACTAGGTTAGGACTAAATTATTATTGTTTTAAAATTATTTTGACTAGTATCCTGAACAGGAGAACCTTACTTACACACAAAGCGGGGTATCTTTACAATACCCCACTTTACAAAACACAAATTTTACACACAATTGGGGTACCTTTTACACACCCCTTTTGACTTGACGCTACACTAATCCCCATTAGTCCCGGTAATTATCACAATGAGCGGAATGCCTGGTGTACGTACGCCAACACAACGCCCGACAACAACAGTTGCAAGACCTCTCTCAAAGAGCCCACAAAAGGCGCCTGAGGAGGCAGGGCCCTCCACGCAGAGCGTAAGGAGGAGCGTGGGTGAGTGGGAGGCGGGCAGCAAAACCGTGACAAAGCGCACTCCACCCGCAAAACCGGCCCATTCATCACCAGTAACGGCAAGGGGAGCGATAGCTTTCGAGGTAGGGAGCCCGCCCCCACCAAAAAGCAGAGTGGCTGAGGCCAGAACCTGCTCAAACAAGATCAAGGCAATGATGACACAGTCGAAAACGACAAAAAATGACATTAAGGCTGAGGTGAAAGCCCAGGCAGACCGACTCTACCAAATAATCAAAGAGTACGACCAGGAGAAAGGAAAAGAACCCCCAACCCTAAGGACTGAGAAAACCCCCTGCCTACCTTTAGAGGCTAGTGCTGAGGCCAACACGACCGCTTTGAGGAAAGTCCTCGAAGAGCACAGCCGCAACCTGGCCGAAAATAGTTCAAGGATGGAGAGGTTGGAAGAGGCGCTGAAAGCGAGCCAAGACCAAATGGTCTCCTACGCGAGCGTGGCGGCCAGTCGACCTCCCATCCAGGCTCAGAAGCCAACCACGTTGCACTCCATAGTGGTGTCGGCCAGGGATGAAAAGGAGACAGGCGAACAAGTCATGGATCGGCTGCGAAAAGTAGTGAATGCAAAGGAAGGGGGTATAGCAGTAGAAAAGGTGCGAAAGGCCAAGGATAGAAAGGTCATCCTGGGATGTCGTACGGAAGATGACCGAAATATGCTTAGGGAGAGACTTAGGCAGGCGCCCGAGCTGGAAGCGCAAGACATTAAGAACAAAAACCCGCAAGTCATATTACGTGACTTAATGCAATACAACACGAACGAGGATATTTTAAAGGCCCTCCAAAACCAGAATGCCCATATCTTTAGAGGTCTCAAAGACGAACAGAGCAAAATGGAGGTATTATACCGGAAGCGTACCAGGAACCCGCACACAGGTCACGTAGTGATGAGGGTCGCCACAGAGGTCTGGCGGCGCATGATCGAGGCAGGGGCGGTGCACGTGGACCTTCAGCGGGTTAGGGTCGAGGACCAGTCCCCGCTCGTCCAATGCTCGCTCTGCCTGGGTTATGGGCACAGCAGACGACTTTGTACAGATACTGTACCAAAGTGCGGCCACTGTGGCGGTCCTCACATGAGGACGGAGTGCGCGGACTGGAGCGCAGGCCTGCCTCCTTCGTGTTGTAATTGCACGCGGGCCAATTATGACAGTGTTGGTCATAACGCTTTCAGCTCGGAGTGCCTGGTTCGAAGAAGGTGGGAAGCAATAGCTCGATCCGCCATAGCATATTGCTAAGGGCGCCCCGGGGACTCCTGTCCAACACACAGCAAGAACATACCGAGTGGCCCAAGCGAATTTACAACGAAAGGAGCTGGCAACCACCGAACTCTTTTTAGAGGCCAGTGAACGCAAGATCTCGTGGGCACTGATCCAGGAGCCGTACGTGGGTGGAGCACGAAGTATGAAGAGCTACCGTGGTGCGAGAGTCTACCAGTGCGAGGTTGATGGAAGTGGGAGGGTAAAGGCGGCAATAGCCGTCTTTGATCATGACTTGGACGTCATACCCTACCCGAAACTCACCACAAACAACATCGTTGTGGTGGGAATCCGGACCAAAGCCTGGGAAATCGTAGTAGTCTCCTATTACTTCGAGCCAGACCAACCCATAGGGCCATACTTGGACCAGGTGACCCGGATCCAAACGGAAGTGGCCACCGGTAGATTGCTGATAGGCGGCGACGCCAACGCGAAAAGTGCCTGGTGGGGCAGCATCAAGGAAGACCCCAGGGGGGACGAAATGTCCGCAACCCTGGAAGAGTTGGAGCTTCAGGTACTAAACACTGGTGACGCTCCCACCTTTGACACGGTCAGGGGTGGTCGAGCGTACAAAAGCCATGTGGACGTCACGGCATGTTCGCTCGACCTTCTTGACCTGGTGGACGGCTGGCGGGTGGACACAGGAGCAACGTCCTCGGACCACAACACGATATTTTTTAATGTTAATCTAAAAAGGGAGAAAGGGATGCATATCCAAAGAACCACAAGAAGGTTCAATACTAGGAAAGCAGACTGGGGTAAATTTAAAGTTAAATTGGGGTCTTTTAAAAATGAAAGGGAAATTAATTTGGAAACAATAAATAAAATAGATAATAAACAAAAATTAGAAGAATTCATAATAGAATATAACAATATTATTGTAAAGTCATGCGAGGAAGCTATCCCTAAGGTTTGTAACAAAACCAAACTTACCTGTCCGTGGTGGTCCGAGGAGCTCGCTGTGAAGAAGAAGGAGGTGGCTCGGAGGAAGCACCGCATCCGAAATGCCGCGCCGGTCCGGCGAGCGATGGTCGTCGACGAGTACCTGAAAGCAAAAGAAGATTATGAGATGCAGGCTAAGAAAGCCCAAGTCGCCAGTTGGAAGGAGTTCTGCCGGAAACAGGATCGGGAGGGGGTCTGGGAGGGTATCTACAGGATTATCGGTAGGACCGCCAGAAGGCAGGAAGAACTGACCCTATGCTGCGATGGTGCATTTCTCAATCCGAGTGAATCGGCCGCCCTACTTGCAGATACGTTCTACCCCAAAGACAGAGTAGACCAGGACAACGCTGACCACAGGCGAATTAGAGAAGCAGCCAGCCGAGTAAATGAATGGGTCCATGATGAATATCATGATCCGTCATTTACGACGCTGGAGCTGAAGACCGCCGTGGCAGGTTTCAATCCCAAAAAGGCACCAGGAGGGGACGGACTGACGTCTGACATCTGCAGTCAAGCGATCCACCAGGACCCGGAGTTGTTCCTTGCCCTTTACAACAAGTGCCTCGATCTGGCGCACTTTCCGGAGATCTGGAAGGAGGCTACGGTCGTGGTGCTTCGGAAGCCGGGCAAGGACAACTACCTAACCCCCAAGGCATACCGACCAATCGGTCTGTTGCCTGTTCTGGGGAAGGTCCTGGAGAGGATGGTCGTAGCGCGTCTAAAGTGGCAGCTTGTACCGCGATTCAGTACTCGCCAATTTGGCTTTATGCCCCAGAGGAGCACCGAGGACGCCCTCTATACGCTAATGCAACACGTACAGGACAAGTTGAGGCTGAAGAAGCTAATTGTCCTGGTGTCATTGGATATAGAGGGGGCCTTCGATAGCGCTTGGTGGCCAGCTATAAAAGTCAGGTTGGCAGAGGAAAAGTGTCCGGTCAATATCAGGCGGCTGATAGACAGCTATCTTGACAGTAGGAAGGTTAGAGTTCGGTATGCCGGTGAGGAATGCACGAGAGAGACTGACAAGGGCTGCGTTCAAGGGTCAATCGGCGGTCCAATCCTGTGGAACCTCCTCCTAGACCCACTATTGCAGGAGCTAGAGCGGCGCGGGGTCTTCGTGCAGGCGTTCGCGGATGACATCGTCTTGGTCGTGGATGGGGACTCAGCGACTGAAGTCTCGATATCTGCCAATGCAGCCCTCGCCCATGTTCAGAGTTGGGGCGTCAGAAATAAGTTGAGGTTCGCACCGCACAAAACCTGTGCGATGGTGGTAACCAACAAACTTAAGTACGACACCCCAAGGCTGAGCATGGCCGGGGTCGACATCGGTATGGTCAAGAGTATGAAGTTGTTGGGTCTAACCATAGACGATAAGCTCACATTCAATGAGCATGCCGCGAACGTCTGCAAGAGGGCCGCAGATGTTTATAAACAGCTGTCCCGCGCTGCTAAGGTTAGTTGGGGATTAAATACAGACATCATTCACACCATCTACACAGCCACAATTGAGCCCATAGTTACGTACGCGGCCGCTGCCTGGGCACCCGCCACGAAAAAGGTTGGGATACGGAAGAAACTAGGCTCTGTCCAACGAGGATTCGCTCAGAAGCTCTGCAAATCTTACCGCACTGTCTCTCTGAACTCGGCACTGGCACTGTCTGGGATACTGCCTCTGGACCTGCGCATACAGGAGGCAGCTGCCCTGTACGAAGCGAGGAGAGGGTCGTCCCGGTTTGTGCCAGGAGACAGGGAGATCGAGAGTGCGGTAAGGTTTGCGGAAGCCCCTCACCCAGCAACACAAATGCCCCTCGAGTTCATGTGCCTGGCAGATCGAGAGTTGCTAGCCAGCAACAATGCGCAGACGGTGCGAATCTTCACCGACGGCAGCAAAATTGAGGGGAAGGTCGGAGCCGCATTATCCATTTGGGATAATGATGGTGAAGTCCGGAGCCTCAAGCTTTGCCTTGCCGCGTACTGCACCGTCTACCAGGCGGAACTCTTGGCCATTTGGAAAGCGACCGAGATAATCCTCGCGCGGCAAGAGGCGAGCTATGGCTTGTATAGCGACTCAATGTCAGCATTGCAGACGCTTGCAAACCATAGCTCTCTCCATCCCCTGGCAGTTCACGCGCGCGCCAATTTGGCTCAAGCCCTGGTCCAGAGCAAAGCTGTGTCTTTGTTCTGGGTCAAGGCCCACGCGGGCCTGCCGGGGAATGAGCGAGCGGACGAGCTAGCCAAGGAGGCAGCATTGTCGTCACGGAGGAAGCCGGACTACGACCAGTGTCCGGTTTCATTCATCAAGCGCCGGATCCGTTCGGAATCGCTTGATGAATGGAATCGGAGATATGTGTCGGGCGAGACAGCTTCCGTGACGAAAATGTTTCTTCCGGACGCAATAGTGGCTTTCCGTATTGTGAAACAGGTACGGCCCTCAGGTGTTCTCACGCAGGTTTTGACGGGGCACGGTGGGTTCTCTGAGTACTTGAATCGCTTCAAGTGCAAGGACAGCCCATCGTGCGTCTGCGATCCAGGCGTGCCAGAAAGTGTCCAACACATAATTGTAGAATGCCCGTTATTTATCAGGGAGCGCTACCAACTTGAATGTGAGCTGGACAAAAAACTGACGAACGAAAGTATCTGTGGGTTCATGACAAAGACATATAGGGAAAGGTTCCTGGCATACTGCTATAAGGTAGCCACTGTGGTGATAGACAGAAATAAGACCTGAGCGCACTGTGCTTCGTTAATATGTAATAATATTTAAACGTAAGCACAGAATGCTGCGCAGCTGTCTGTCACCAGCAGTGTGCTAGGTAGTACCTAATTGTTTTTCTTGGATCTGTGATAACTTAATTTAGATGTTTATATTTTACTGTGATAACCGAAATTTCTATGTCTTTTAATCCCTAATTTTAGTACAATTTTATGTGATACTGCTCTTTTATGTTTTATTATCCCTGATGTTATTTACCTTCTATGTTTTTTTTTACAATTCCTAAGTTTAGTACAATCTCTGTGATATAGCTCTATTTTATGTTTACTATCCCTAATGTTTTATTTTATTGCAAATCAGCACCTTTTATGTTTTAACTCTAGTGATTATATTTAACTGTGATATTTGTACCGGACTATGTTTTTTAAAAAATTTTTTTTTTGTTATTTTAACTATTGTGATAAGAACTTTTTATATTCTAAAATTGTAATTATATATTAGCACCATGTTTTTATTTACCTACTTGATTATTAATAAAGTATGCCCATAGCATAGATTAAGAAAAGTGGGAGTCCCACCCACAGAATGAAAGATGATGAATGATAGAAAGATAAAGTATGAAGGATGAAAGTGCGAGAGGCATATAAGCGAGAACTGGAATGAGAGAAGAAAAGCACACAATAGGCGCCAAAGGTTGTGGCGGGGATTAGTATTAAGTAAAAAAAAAAAAAAAAAAAAAAAAAAAAAAAAAAAAAAAAAAAAAAAAAAAAAAAAAACCTAACCTAACCTAACCTAACCTAACCTAACCTAACCTAACCTAACCTAACCTAACCTAACCTAACCTAACCTAACCTAACCTAACCTAACCTAACCTAACCTAACCTAACCTAACCTAACCTAACCTAACCTAACCTAACCTAACCTAACCTAACCTAACCTAACCTAACCTAACCTAACCTAACCTAACCTAACCTAACCTAACCTAACCTAACCTAACCTAACCTAACCTAACCTAACCTAACCCCAGTAGTTAGCCACCCGCGCGCCCGAACGGTCACGTTTTCCGAGCTCCGTAGCGTCGAAATCAAGCTCCGCAGCGAAGAAACAGTGAAAAAATCGTGTATTCGGCCTTTCGCGACGTAAAAAACCGTGCGATACCTTAAAAGTTGCGCGCTGACGAGCACTAACGAATGGTGTTTTCAGAATTAAAATCGGATAAAAACTGAAAGAATTGTGACGAAAAGAAAACGCAAAAAAC
Organism: Orthosia incerta; assembly: GCA_948252205.1. Lineage (NCBI taxonomy): Eukaryota > Metazoa > Arthropoda > Insecta > Lepidoptera > Noctuidae > Orthosia > Orthosia incerta. Next base: position 40,005 of record OX411758.1, read on the forward strand.
GGCAAAAAGTGCAAACAAAAGTATAAAGTGGCGTGCGGCGCTCGATTAGTCGCTGCGACCTATAAATTTTAAATTACCCAGTGAAGTGATACCTAAGTGCCTACATCCTCACGAAATTTTGGATTTTTTGACCCCTCCTAAGAGGGTCTTTTACCCCCTTTTACGGAGCGCGGGAGCAGAAATCACGGCCAAAAGGTAAACATTGCGGGAGATAATTTATAAAACGCGATTAGTCGCGGCGACCTATAGTTTTTATTAGCTGTAAAATAGTGGTAGCTCATAGACTATAACCCATAAAAAACTCAGATTTTTTAAGTGAGTGTAAAATACTTTCGCGACATTATTTTACCAAACCGGGAGTGAAATTGACAAAATCTCGCCGAAAAGTTCAAACTTTTTCAAAGTTGAGGGAATTCCACCCAAAATAGTGTTTAAAAGTGATAAACTTAGTGCTATCAACAATCCTAGACCACTGGAAGCAATTTTCCGTGAAGTCCTAGGCCTTAAACAGCGGCTTAAGGCGCCCGCAGAAATTCCACGCGCAGAAAAACCCACGGGAACCAGTCCAGGAACGCGATCCTCGAGATCTGTGGACCTGGAAAGGTACCTGGGCCAGCCAGCAACCACCCTGGAAAGTTTCGCGAGGATCCTAGGACTCTAAGTGCCGACAAAAAGTATTTGCTGTTTTTAAATTTTATTTTTTCCATTTCAATATTTTTTAACATTCCCAGCACTATCATTATCACCCAATTTAAAATAGAGTTCAATAGAATAGCTAATTGCCAATCATATAAAAAATCAGTGTTAAATTTAAACTCAATTTTCTATTTTTAAACTAAATTTCCTTAAAATCACATTTCTTTTCGCATGCTTCATGTTAACGTGGTAATTCTGTTGTTACGCATCGGAGACCTAAATCTGGTCATAACTTGGTCTAGGTTAGACCTAGACAGAAAGTGAAGCCAGATTTGGAGTTTCTGGAGCCCAAGCTTATAATTTGCTAATTTAGAATTTTAAAATACCAACAAATAAAAAAGTGCATTTTCAAAGTGCCATCGGGAATGTTAAAGAACACTGCGTAGTACTTACCGACTTTTACTGTTTAACTTAAAATACTCTGGAACTTTATATGTTTTGTGTGTCTTGTGTGTTTTGTGTGTTCACGTATGGACCTAAAATAATTCTGTTTTTATTTCTTAATTTTACATTTTAATAATTCTGCTAAACCAAGCAAAACTGACCCGTATTAATAGGGCCATAAGGTTGCGATCTTCTTTCTCTTGGTATTAGTTTAGATCTTAAAAATTTCTTTAATTTAATAATTATTACATTTTATAATAACTCAAAATAGACCAGTATTATAAGGACATAGAGTCAATTCTAATTCCCCTCACGGGTACTTAAAACCTGTTAAATAACAAAAATCTTTTATTAAAATTTATTACACAAAATTGACCCGTATTGTAGGGACATAGAGTCAATTTTATTTTCCTCACGCGTTTAAAACCGGGTAATCAACAAAAATCTTTTTAATTTTAAAATTAATTACGCAAAATTGACCCATAATTGTAGGGACATAGAGTCGATTATATTATTATCTCATTTCTATATCGTGTTATTTTTAATTCATTTTCTATTCTACAAGTCAATTTTATTTACCCAGTAGGGACCGTAAACGTAGGGACGTAAGGACGATTTTATTTCTCCTCACGTGTTTAATTAATTAACAAAAATCTCTTTTTATTTTTCTTTTTTATTTTTTTAATTACGCAAAATTGACCCGTATTTCTAGGGAGATAGGGTCGATTTTATTATTACTTCATTATTTCATTTCTATTTCGTGTTATTTTAATTCATTTCCTCTTTTTAATTCCAACCTAACTTACCCAGTAGGGACCCGTATGCTTAGGGACATAAGGTCGATTTTCATATTTTATTTTTCATTAATTATCTCTCAATTTTATTAAAACTGAAATAACTCTAAAACGGAGCGAGTTAGCCCGATTTTGAGGTCGACCTACGTACACTAGTGTAACTAGTGTACGTGCCGAGACCCCAGATCACCTCCTCCAGACCCCCCCAAATTAAATTTTATTTTATCAATTATTCAAATTTTATTTTATTTCAACTTAATTCTAACTATTTTACACATTATAAATTAAAAATTATACACAATAGCCCAGTAAGGTAGGGAGGACCAAGCCCCTTATCCCCCAGAGCAACAAACAGAATTTTGTCATTTTCCAAAATAATTAAGCCGCCACTGAATCTGAACCGACCTTCAAAACTAAAACACTAAAACGCTGATAACTCGTTAACGGAGAGAGATAGCCCGATTTTGAGGTCGACCTACGTACACTAGTGTAACTAGTGTACGTGCCGAGACTCCAGATCACCTCCTCCAGACCCCCCCAAATTAAATTTTATTATCTCTTGTTTATTTTTATTATCAAAAATTTTTAAATTTTACATTTTCTTTTTATTATAAATTAGTATTAGGTATTAAGTTAGGTATTAAGTAAGCTATAGTAGGGACGTTTACAACATACAAATTTTTTTTTTTTTTTTTTTTTTTTTTTTTTTTTTTTTTTTTTTTTTTTTTTTTTTTTTTTTTTTTTTTTCTCTCGGCTCTTAAGTATAATATAAGACCGTAGGAGTAAAGAAAACTAACAAAATGCTTAGGACGCCAGGATTAAACCGTAAAACGGAGGAGACAGAGCTCCCTAAGACTTCTTCTGAAGGGGCACACACCACCACCCCAACCCCTCTTAATATCATCATCCCACCCACCCAACCATCCATAGCAATAGTTGAAACTCCCAAACAAAGGGACAAAGTAGCCGAAGCGAAGCTTTGCTTAATCAAAATAAAATCACAACTAAGACTATCGAGGAATATAAAAACAGAGATAAAAGACGAGATAACCTCGGCGGCGGAGAACTTGTACCAATTGGTGAAGGAGATAGGTCAGATAACTATTAAAAAGAAGGATATAAACAAAACATTCACCCTGCAAGAGGAAAGGGAACCAGAGGCTGATAAAATAGAGATAGAAAAACAACTGTTACAAAAACTAACCGAACATAGCGACCAGATAGAAAAAAATAGAATAGAAATGGAACGCCTTAGGGAAACGATAGAGAAGGGACATAAGGACATTGAAGCAAGGGCAACCTACGCGAGTGTAGTGGCCGCTTCCCCGAGGACGCAGCCCCCGGAGCACGCGGCTATTCACTCGGTGGTAATAACATCAACAGACGAGGAGGAAACAAGCGACCAAGTAATGGAGAAGATAAGAAAGGCGGTCAACGCAAAAGAGGAAGGCTTCCAGATAGATAGGGTACGTAAGGCAAGAGGCAGAAAAGTGATCTTGGGATGCAAGTCGAAAACAGAAGTAGATAGGGTAAGAGAGAGACTAAACAAAGAAGGTGCGGATCTGAGAGTGGAAGAGATTAAAAATAAGGACCCATTAATAATCATAAGAAACGTTAATAGGTTCAACACAGACGAGGACATAGGCAAAGCGCTGAGACAGCAAAATAAGCATCTGTTAAAGGACGTACCGGAGGAACAATACAGAGCCACAATTAGATATAAGAAGAGCGCGCGGAACCCTCACCAGCAACATGTGGTACTGAGTGTGTCCCCCCAAGTATGGAGTATACTAACGGCGGCAAACTGCATACATATCGATATGCAGAGACTGAGGGCAGAAGATCAGTCACCGTTGGTCCAGTGCTCGAAGTGTCTGGGATACGGGCACACAAAGAAAACGTGCCATGAGGAGAAGGACAGATGCGCTCATTGCGGAGGGGCACACTTCCGAACGGAATGCGAAGTCTACCACGCAAATGAGGCGCCGGCATGTATAAACTGCCAGAAGGCAAGCATAACAAATAACAGGCACAACGCATTCAGCTCGGACTGCCCGGTACGCACAAAATGGGAGACTTTAGCGAGGTCCACAGTAGCCTACCAGTGTTAAGGTGGATACGGGCAATAACCGGAACAGCACAGAAAAACAAGGAGGACACCAGTATCGCGTAATACAAGCCAACCTGCAGAGGTGCAAACAAGCAACAGATGAGCTGATCATGGAGGCAGCTAAAAGGAAGGTTGCGTTTGCACTTCTGCAGGAACCATACACCGGATCAAGCAAGAAAATGAAAACCTACCAGGGCACCCGAACGATCCAATTTGAAGGAAACACGGACAAAACAAACAAGTCTGCAATTGTGGTGTTCGATGACAACATTGACGTAACCCAGTGCCCCAGGCTGACCACAGAAAACATTGCAGTGGCACGACTGAGAACTGAGGCCTGGAACATTGTTGTCATCTCGGTATACCTGGAGGGAGATGCAAAAATAGAAGAAGACATAGAACACATCCAAGAAATTATCAAAGTAGTGGGAAATAAAAGCATGATACTGGGTGGGGATGTAAACGCGTGGAACATATGGTGGGGGAGTAGGGAGAATAATAGGAGAGGGCAAGAGTTGGCAGGAGCATTGGACGAGATGGAGCTGCACATTCTCAACCAGGGCTTCAAACCCACCTTTGATTGTCACAGAGGAGGAAGGCATTTTACAAGCTGTGTGGACATCACGGTGTGCACGTCAGATATGCTTGGCAAAATAGCAAACTGGAGACTGGACGGTAACCTCACAGTGTCAGACCACAAAGCAATCCTGTTCGAAGTAAATCTGAGAAAATCAAAAGGCATAGATATTAAAAGAACAACTAGAATTTATAACACAAGAAAAGCAGATTGGACAGAATTCAGAACAGACATTAAACAGAATTGGGAAAGAATAAACATTAATTTGGAAGAAATAACAAAAATAACGACAGAAGAAGAACTAAACAATAAAGTAGAAGAATACACTAAAGTCATAGAAGAAGCATGCAAACGAAATATACCTGAGGCCGGACAAAAGAAGAAAGCAGGATTGTCTTGGTGGACAGAAGAACTGACACAGAAGAAGAAAGAGGTGAAAACACTCAAAAAGCGCATACCAAATGCCGCTCAGGTGCGCAGAGAGAGTGTTGTCCAAGCATATCTGGACGCGAAGGAGGAATACCGGCAGCTTGTGGAGAAAGCCAGAACAACAAGCTGGAAAAAGTTCTGCGAAAAACAAGATAGGGAAACCATGTGGGATGGAATATATAGGGTGATAGGCCGCACGACAGTTAGGCAGGAGGACACCCCCCTGATTAAAAATGGGAAAGTATTGGAAGGCGAAGAGTCTGCCAGGGCTCTAGCGGAGGCATTCTATCCGGAAGACGATGCGCTGTCGGACAGTGTAGCCCACAAGGCAATTAGAATTAGGGCAGAAAAATTAAGCGAGGACAAAGGTGATGAGCTACCTGACCCTCCATTCACTATCGAAGAGCTGATGATTGCGACGGATAGCTTCAACCCAAAAAAGGCGCCAGGGCTAGATGGGTTCACTCCGGACATATGTAGGGCAGCCATAGCGTGCAAACCGGAGTTATTTTTAGCGTTGCTCAATAAATGCCTAGAGCTATCGCTCTTCCCTACGGTGTGGAAAGAGGCGGTAATAGTTATATTAAGGAAACCGGGGAAAGATGACTACTCAAATCCCAAATCCTACCGGCCGATTGGGCTATTGCCGGTATTAGGGAAAATTTATGAGAAGATGCTGGTGAAGCGAGTCAGGTGGCATACCCTCCGACAAATGAGTCCCAAGCAGTACGGGTTCACACCGCAACGCAGTGCCGAGGACTCCCTCTATGACCTTATCAAGCATATCAGATCAAAACTGAAAGAGCAAAAAATTACATTAGTCATATCGCTCGACATAGAGGGAGCCTTCGACAGTGCTTGGTGGCCCGCGGTAAGATGTAGGCTAGCCGAATCAAATTGCCCAGAAAATATCCGCAAAGTTTTAGATAGTTACCTGACGAACCGGAAGGTCAGGGTGAGATACGCTGGAGCAGAAGCTCGGAAGGCAACAGAGAAGGGATGTGTCCAAGGTTCCATCGGGGGACCCACATTCTGGAACGTTTTGCTGGATCCGTTATTAGCCAGTCTGGAGATGGGAGGGAACTACTGTCAAGCGTTCGCTGACGATGTGGTTCTGGTTTTCTCCGGCGATACAGCACTCGAGGTCCAGAGACAGGCGAATGCCGCCCTAAAACATGTCCAGGAGTGGGGTGAAGACAATAAACTGAAGTTTGCGCCTCAAAAGACAAAGGCCATGATAATTACAAACAAACTGAAGCACGACACACCACTTCTGAGCATGGGAGGGGTGGACATAGCCATGTCAAAGGAGATAAAGATACTGGGGTTGACGATAGACCATAAACTAACATTCAATGCACACGTAGCAAATGTCTGCCGCAAGGCATTGAACATATACAAACAGTTAGCGAGGGCAGCCAAAGTGGAGTGGGGGATCTCGCCGGAGATAACCAGAACTATATACGTAGCAGTAATAGAGCCTATTATAATGTACGCAGCAAGTGCCTGGTATCCAGCTGCTGAGAAATTAGGGATTAGGAAGTTTTTGAATGAGGTTCAGCGCGGATTCGTACAAAAAATGATAAAGTCTTATAGGACCACTTCGCTCAACGCGGCATTGTTGCTCTCGGGGATGCTTCCGCTGGATCTTAGGATCAGGGAAGCAGCCTCTCTTTATGAAATAAAAAAGGGACACTCAGTAAGAGTAGTCGGGGATAGGAGAGTGGAGCGACCCACACCGTATGTGGAACTACCACACCCAGCGACCCAAAAGGCAATAGAGTTCAAATTGGTGGCAGACGAGGCAGAGCTGGCCCAGCAAGAGGATGCCAGATATAAAATATATACTGACGGTAGTAAAATGAACGACAAAGTTGGGGCGGCTCTATCCTTTTGGGATGGAGACGTTGAAATTGAAACCAAAAAACTCAAGCTGGACCAGTTCTGCACCGTATACCAGGCGGAGTTACTGGCGCTGGTGAAGGCTACCGAGATTGCGACCGAACGGTCCGGTGGTAGCTTCAATATCTACAGCGACTCTAGGTCGGCTCTTGAGGCGATTACGCACGGTGTTTCCCTTCACCCCCTCGTAGTAGCTATAAGAGAAAATATCTCAAAAGTTGTCAAACAGGAAAAGATACTAAGACTCTTTTGGATAAAAGCACACGTGGGGTTGGAGGGGAATGAAAGAGCAGACGCATTGGCAAAAGAGGCAGCTGTGGGTTTGAAGAAAAAGCCGGACTATGATGGATGCCCGGTATCCTTCATCAAGCGTCAGATACGCAATGAAACACTAGAAGTGTGGCACAATAGGTACGCAGAGGGAACCACCGCATCTACCACCAAAATGTTTTTCCCCGACGCGTTGAGCGCGTATAGGCTAATTAAAAAGATAACGCTCAATCCACGGCTGGTGCAGGTGTTGACGGGGCACGGCGGATTTTCCGAGTACTTGCACCGTTTCAAGCGCAAGGACAGCCCGGCGTGTCCCTGCGACACAGGTAGTAGCGAAAGCATAGAACACATCCTAGTGGAATGCCCATTATACACAAAATTAAGATATAACTTAGAGTCAGAAATAGATCGCAACCTTAAAAAAGAAAATTTAGCAGAAATTATAGCCAGTAAAAATATAAGAGATGAATTTTTAGACTTTTGTCAAAACATAGCTAGTAAGGTGATTGAAAGGAACAAAAATTAATGCACTATTGTGTTTTCTGTGTATATTTTTCTATTGCTAATTATTGTGTTTTATTATTTCTCTTGTACTTGTTGATTATGTGTAATTATTTCGTTTATAATTTGTCAATATTGTTTTAAAATGTCGATTTTGTTTTATTATTTTAATTGTATTTACAAATTTGGTGTTATTATTCAGTTTTTATTTTGACAATTCTGTTTTATTATTTTAATTGTACTTTTTGATTTTGTGTATTATTTTGTTTATATTTTCAAACTTGTTTATTATTATGTTAGTAAATTTTATTATTTGTCCATATTTTGCTTTTGCACACTATATACTGTGTTAGTTTTAAGGTAGATATTTTTATTAAAATAATGTAAATATAAATAATGGTAAAATAATAGTGTATGTAAGAGATTGTTTAAGGACAGGGCACAATAAAGTGCGAAATTGTAATTAAGTAAAAAAGTAGATTTGTTAATATAAATAATAGTTAGTAATAAAAAATTGTAACCGCACAGACGGAAATAAATAGTAATTAGTAATAAAGTAGGCACTGGTCTCTCCGTCAATGGAAGACACACCAGTGGGATTTTTTGTAATCTCTAAAAAAAAAAAAAAAAAAAAAAAAAAAAAAAAAAAACCTAACCTAACCTAACCTAACCTAACCTAACCTAACCTAACCTAACCTAACCTAACCTAACCTAACCATCACAACTAAGACTATCGAGGAATATTAAAACAGAGATAAAAGACGAGATAACCTCGGCGGCGGAGAACTTGTACCAATTGGTGAAGGAGATAGGTCAGATAACTATTAAAAAGAAGGATATAAACAAAACATTCATCCTGCAAGAGGAAAGGGAACCAGAGGCTGATAAAATAGGGATAGAAAAACAACTGTTACAAAAACTAACCGAACATAGCGACCAGATAGAAAAAAATAGAATAGAAATGGAACGCCTTAGGGAAACGATAGAGAAGGGACATAAGGACATTGAAGCAAGGGCAACCTACGCGAGTGTAGTGGCCGCTTCCCCGAGGACGCAGCCCCCGGAGCACGCGGCTATTCACTCGGTGGTAATAACATCAACAGACGAGGAGGAAACAAGCGACCAAGTAATGGAGAAGATAAGAAAGGCGGTCAACGCAAAAGAGGAAGGCTTCCAGATAGATAGGGTACGTAAGGCAAGAGGCAGAAAAGTGATCTTGGGATGCAAGTCGAAAACAGAAGTAGATAGGGTAAGAGAGAGACTAAACAAAGAAGGTGCGGATCTGAGAGTGGAAGAGATTAAAAATAAGGACCCATTAATAATCATAAGAAACGTTAATAGGTTCAACACAGACGAGGACATAGGCAAAGCGCTGAGACAGCAAAATAAGCATCTGTTAAAGGACGTACCGGAGGAACAATACAGAGCCACAATTAGATATAAGAAGAGCGCGCGGAACCCTCACCAGCAACATGTGGTACTGAGTGTGTCCCCCCAAGTATGGAGTATACTAACGGCGGCAAACTGCATACATATCGATATGCAGAGACTGAGGGCAGAAGATCAGTCGCCGTTGGTCCAGTGCTCGAAGTGTCTGGGATACGGGCACACAAAGAAAACGTGCCATGAGGAGAAGGACAGATGCGCTCATTGCGGAGGGTCACACTTCCGAACGGAATGCGAAGTCTACCACGCAAATGAGGCGCCGGCATGTATAAACTGCCAGAAGGCAAGCATAACAAATAACAGGCACAACGCATTCAACTCGGACTGCCCGGTACGCACAAAATGGGAGACTTTAGCGAGGTCCACAGTAGCCTACCAGTGTTAAGGTGGATACGGGCAATAACCGGAACAGCACAGAAAAACAAGGAGGACACCAGTATCGCGTAATACAAGCCAACCTGCAGAGGTGCAAACAAGCAACAGATGAGCTGATCATGGAGGCAGCTAAAAGGAAGGTTGCGTTTGCACTTCTGCAGGAACCATACACCGGATCAAGCAAGAAAATGAAAACCTACCAGGGCACCCGAACGATCCAATTTGAAGGAAACACGGACAAAACAAACAAGTCTGCAATTGTGGTGTTCGATGACAACATTGACGTAACCCAGTGCCCCAGGCTGACCACAGAAAACATTGCAGTGGTACGACTGAGAACTGAGGCCTGGAACATTGTTGTCATCTCGGTATACCTGGAGGGAGATGCAAAAATAGAAGAAGACATAGAACACATCCAAGAAATTATCAAAGTAGTGGGAAATAAAAGCATGATACTGGGGGGGGATGTAAACGCGTGGAACATATGGTGGGGGAGTAGGGAGAATAATAGGAGAGGGCAAGAGTTGGCAGGAGCATTGGACGAGATGGAGCTGCACATTCTCAACCAGGGCTTCAAACCCACCTTTGATTGTCACAGAGGAGGAAGGCATTTTACAAGCTGTGTGGACATCACGGTGTGCACGTCAGATATGCTTGGCAAAATAGCAAACTGGAGACTGGACGGTAACCTCACAGTGTCAGACCACAAAGCAATCCTGTTCGAAGTAAATCTGAGAAAATCAAAAGGCATAGATATTAAAAGAACAACTAGAATTTATAACACAAGAAAAGCAGATTGGACAGAATTCAGAACAGACATTAAACAGAATTGGGAAAGAATAAACATTAATTTGGAAGAAATAACAAAAATAACGACAGAAGAAGAACTAAACAATAAAGTAGAAGAATACACTAAAGTCATAGAAGAAGCATGCAAACGAAATATACCTGAGGCCGGACAAAAGAAGAAAGCAGGATTGTCTTGGTGGACAGAAGAACTGACACAGAAGAAGAAAGAGGTGAAAACACTCAAAAAGCGCATACCAAATGCCGCTCAGGTGCGCAGAGAGAGTGTTGTCCAAGCATATCTGGACGCGAAGGAGGAATACCGGCAGCTTGTGGAGAAAGCCAGAACAACAAGCTGGAAAAAGTTCTGCGAAAAACAAGATAGGGAAACCATGTGGGATGGAATATATAGGGTGATAGGCCGCACGACAGTTAGGCAGGAGGACACCCCCCTGATTAAAAATGGGAAAGTATTGGAAGGCGAAGAGTCTGCCAGGGCTCTAGCGGAGGCATTCTATCCGGAAGACGATGCGCTGTCGGACAGTGTAGCCCACAAGGCAATTAGAATTAGGGCAGAAAAATTAAGCGAGGACAAAGGTGATGAGCTACCTGACCCTCCATTCACTATCGAAGAGCTGATGATTGCGACGGATAGCTTCAACCCAAAAAAGGCGCCAGGGCTAGATGGGTTCACTCCGGACATATGTAGGGCAGCCATAGCGTGCAAACCGGAGTTATTTTTAGCGTTGCTCAATAAATGCCTAGAGCTATCGCTCTTCCCTACGGTGTGGAAAGAGGCGGTAATAGTTATATTAAGGAAACCGGGGAAAGATGACTACTCAAATCCCAAATCCTACCGGCCGATTGGGCTATTGCCGGTATTAGGGAAAATTTATGAGAAGATGCTGGTGAAGCGAGTCAGGTGGCATACCCTCCGACAAATGAGTCCCAAGCAGTACGGGTTCACACCGCAACGCAGTGCCGAGGACTCCCTCTATGACCTTATCAAGCATATCAGATCAAAACTGAAAGAGCAAAAAATTACATTAATCATATCGCTCGACATAGAGGGAGCCTTCGACAGTGCTTGGTGGCCCGCGGTAAGATGTAGGCTAGCCGAATCAAATTGCCCAGAAAATATCCGCAAAGTTTTGGATAGTTACCTGACGAACCGGAAGGTCAGGGTGAGATACGCTGGAGCAGAAGCTCGGAAGGCAACAGAGAAGGGATGTGTCCAAGGTTCCATCGGGGGACCCACATTCTGGAACGTTTTGCTGGATCCGTTATTAGCCAGTCTGGAAATGGGAGGGAACTACTGTCAGGCGTTCGCTGACGATGTGGTTCTGGTTTTCTCCGGCGATACAGCACTCGAGGTCCAGAGACAGGCGAATGCCGCCCTAAAACATGTCCAGGAGTGGGGTGAAGACAATAAACTGAAGTTTGCGCCTCAAAAGACAAAGGCCATGATAATTACAAACAAACTGAAGCACGACACACCACTTCTGAGCATGGGAGGGGTGGACATAGCCATGTCAAAGGAGATAAAGATACTGGGGTTGACGATAGACCATAAACTAACATTCAATGCACACGTAGCAAATGTCTGCCGCAAGGCATTGAACATATACAAACAGTTAGCGAGGGCAGCCAAAGTGGAGTGGGGGATCTCGCCGGAGATAACCAGAACTATATACGTAGCAGTAATAGAGCCTATTATAATGTACGCAGCAAGTGCCTGGTATCCAGCTGCTGAGAAATTAGGGATTAGGAAGTTTTTGAATGAGGTTCAGCGCGGATTCGTACAAAAAATGATAAAGTCTTATAGGACCACTTCGCTCAACGCGGCATTGTTGCTCTCGGGGATGCTTCCGCTGGATCTTAGGATCAGGGAAGCAGCCTCTCTTTATGAAATAAAAAAGGGACACTCAGTAAGAGTAGTCGGGGATAGGAGAGTGGAGCGACCCACACCGTATGTGGAACTACCACACCCAGCGACCCAAAAGGCAATAGAGTTCAAATTGGTGGCAGACGAGGCAGAGCTGGCCCAGCAAGAGGATGCCAGATATAAAATATATACTGACGGTAGTAAAATGAACGACAAAGTTGGGGCGGCTCTATCCTTTTGGGATGGAGACGTTGAAATTGAAACCAAAAAACTCAAGCTGGACCAGTTCTGCACCGTATACCAGGCGGAGTTACTGGCGCTGGTGAAGGCTACCGAGATTGCGACCGAACGGTCCGGTGGTAGCTTCAATATCTACAGCGACTCTAGGTCGGCTCTTGAGGCGATTACGCACGGTGTTTCCCTTCACCCCCTCGTAGTAGCTATAAGAGAAAATATCTCAAAAGTTGTCAAACAGGAAAAGATACTAAGACTCTTTTGGATAAAAGCACACGTGGGGTTGGAGGGGAATGAAAGAGCAGACGCATTGGCAAAAGAGGCAGCTGTGGGTTTGAAGAAAAAGCCGGACTATGATGGATGCCCGGTATCCTTCATCAAGCGTCAGATACGCAATGAAACACTAGAAGTGTGGCACAATAGGTACGCAGAGGGAACCACCGCATCTACCACCAAAATGTTTTTCCCCGACGCGTTGAGCGCGTATAGGCTAATTAAAAAGATAACGCTCAATCCACGGCTGGTGCAGGTGTTGACGGGGCACGGCGGATTTTCCGAGTACTTGCACCGTTTCAAGCGCAAGGACAGCCCGGCGTGTCCCTGCGACACAGGTAGTAGCGAAAGCATAGAACACATCCTAGTGGAATGCCCATTATACACAAACTTAAGATATAACTTAGAGTCAGAAATAGATCGCAACCTTAAAAAAGAAAATTTAGCAGAAATTATAGCCAGTAAAAATATAAGAGATGACTTTTTAGACTTTTGTCAAAACATAGCTAGTAAGGTGATTGAAAGGAACAAAAATTAATGCACTATTGTGTTTTCTATGTATATTTTTCTATTGCTAATTATTGTGTTTTATTATTTCTCTTGTACTTGTTGATTATGTGTAATTATTTAGTTTATAATTTGTCAATATTGTTTTAAAATGTCGATTTTGTTTATTATTTTAATTGTATTTACAAATTTGGTGTTATTATTCAGTTTTTATTTTGACAATTCTGTTTTATTATTTTAATTGTACTTTTTGATTTTGTGTATTATTTTGTTTATATTTTCAAACTTGTTTATTATTATGTCAGTAAATTTTATTATTTGTCCATATTTTGCTTTTGCACACTATATACTGTGTTAGTTTTAAGGTAGATATTTTTATTAAAATAATGTAAATATAAATAATGGTAAAATAATAGTGTATGTAAGAGATTGTTTAAGGACAGGGCACAATAAAGTGCGAAATTGTAATTAAGTAAAAAAGTAGATTTGTTAATATAAATAATAGTTAGTAATAAAAAATTGTAACCGCACAGACGGAAATAAATAGTAATTAGTAATAAAGTAGGCACTGGTCTCTCCGTCAATGGAAGACACACCAGTGGGATTTTTGTAATCTCTAATAAAAAAAAAAAAAAAAAAAAAAAAAACCTAACCTAACCTAACCTAACCTAACCTAACCTTTTTTTTTTTTTTTTTTTTTTTTTTTTTTTTTTTGGCGGGAAAAAATGCCTGACGCACACCCCACCACCCGGGGAAGGCGATGGGGTAGTGTGGGGTTTGCACCCACTAAAAAGACCCGCCGTGTGCCATGCGTCGCCGTAAAAGTGGGCGAGCCCTGGATCGTTCTTACATCCACAGGGCCCGCCGCGGCGACTGTGCCCGGTCCGACTGCCACCGGGCACCCGACTCCTTGGTCGTCCTCTCCTAGCGGCGCTCCGGACACACACAGAGCGCCGCTCCGTCGCGGAAGGCATCAGCGGGCGGTGGAAAAAGGTCCCCGTTCCTCCGCCCGCGGCCTCGCTCAGGGCGGCATATGGTTCGCGGCGTACGCGCGCCTTCGCCGCCCAGCTCGCCGGCGGCGATGCGGATCAGCCAGGGGTGAGTCCTCCCTGATCCGCTCCGCCGCCTCCTTCTGCAAGATAACTTCCTCGCAGAAGGATGCGACCGCTTCCCACGACCTCGCGCAGCTCATGGATTGAACCACGGCCGGCAGCGCGAGGTCGTTCCCTATCACTGCGGTGAGTTCCCGACGCTGCAACTCCCAGGCAGGACACTGCTCGAGAGTGTGTTGCACCGAGTCTTCACCGCAGTCGCAGTGGTGGCACATCGGACTCGCCTCCCTCCCAAGCCTATGCAGGTATGTACCGAAGCAACCATGTCCGGTCAATACCTGCACCAGCCTAAAGGAGAGAGTCCCATGCTGCCGCACTGCCCACTCCTCGAGAATCGGCCTGAGCGCCTCCACGGTCCGAACGCCAGCTCGTGGAGCCTCAAGCCGATGCCCCCACCGTACCATCAACGTCCGGTGGGCCTCCTCGCGCCAACCTCGCAACTCCTCGGGCAGGGGGACAGAACCCCCGGCCCGGGCTGCCGCCGCGCGCTTGTAAACCTCGGCGAGCACCTCCGCATCCAAATCCCACGGGGGTGTCCCAGCCAACGCACACGCCGCGTCTGTGGACACCGTGCGGTATCCGCGAATGGCCTTGATCGCCAGGGTACGCTGAGGGCGCCACAAGCGCACCCTGTTCCCGGCGGACAAGGACTCCGCCCACACGGGTGCGCCGTACAGTGCCATCGACCGTACCACCCCCGTGTAAAGCCGCCGGCAGGCGACGCTGGCGCCGCCCACGTTCGGCAAGAGCCGACCGAGAGCGGCGGCAACGCCCTCCAGCTTGGGCACCAGAATGCGGAAGTGCTCGTCAAAGTTCCACCGCCTGTCTATCACTAGGCCCAGATACTTGATCTGGGCCCCGATCCGTACGGGGACCGAGCCAACCGTTATCGAGGCGCCAGCAGGTGGACCGCGACGAGGCCCGTGAAAGAGCACGGCCTCAGTCTTGGCAGGGGCCACCCTAAGCCCCAGCGCCTCGATGCGCCCGACCACTTGGGCCACCCCCTCGTTGGCCAGGCGCGCCGCCTCCTCGAAGCTTTGTCCCCGGGCCGTGACGAGCGTGTCATCCGCATAGCAGATGACGTCCAGGCCCGGGGGAAAAGCTCCACGCAGCACCCAGTCGTAACCGATGTTCCACAGGGGAGGTCCTAGGACTGAACCCTGCGGAACACCGCACGCCATGGGTCTGCGGAGCAAAGCTCCGTCGCGGTCCTCGCACAGAACCACCCTGCCCTCAAGGTAGTCTGCCACCAGCCGCCTCAGGTAAACCGGCACTCCATGGAACCGGAGCGCCTCGCCGATGCAGCCGAACGGCAGACTACCGAAGGCGTTGGCGATATCCAAGGATACCGCCAACAACACCCCTCCGCCAGCGACGGCCTCCTCCGAAGCGGCCCTCAGACGCAGGATGGCATCGATCGTCGAACGCCCAGCGCGGAAACCGTACTGAGCGTCCGACAGACCGGAGCCGACCTCTTCCAGATGCCGGAGGATACGGGTGGCGAGAACTCTCTCAAGCAACTTCCCCGCCTCCTCCAGCAAAACGATAGGCCTGTAGGCCGCCACGGTGTCGGGAGGTCGTCCCGGCTTAGGGAGGAGCACCAGCTTCCCCGCCTTCCAGCAGTCAGGGAACCGTCCGGACGCCAGGCACACGTCGAACAGCTCCCTGAGGCGGTCCCCCATGTGGTTGAGGGCCAGGGCCAACACCCGTCCGGGTACCCCGTCGGGCCCGGGGGCGGTGTTCTTCGAGCGCATCCGAAGAACAGCCGCCGCCACCTCCGCCTCTGTGACGGGCGGAGCACTGAGGTCGGCCTCCCGGTCGTCGGTCTCTGCGGCGACCATTGCCGGGGGCACGTGCTCCGCTCGTTGCGGGAATAGGCCCTCAACCACCTCCACGAGGAAGCCGGGTTGGAGAGTCTCCACAAGGGGGGGACCCCGACAGCGTAGCTTATTCAGCGCAGCTCGGTAGGGGCGGCCCCAGGGGTCACGGTCGAGACCCTCCAACAGCTCGTGCCGCGCCTCCTCCTTGGCGCGGCGAATGGCCAGCTTTAGGGCGCACACCTCGTCGATGTACGCCGCATAAAGCCGGTCTTCCCTCTCGACGTCACGGGGGTGACGTCGCCGGCTGCGGGTGTAGGACCTCCGCGCCGCAAAACACGCTGCGCGAAGGGAGGCAAGCTCCGGGGACCACCAGTAGACCTCCGTCTTCGGGGACCAACACTTAGCACGGGGCATGGCCGTATCGCAGATTTGCGTAATCGCATCGCGAAAACGGCCAGCCGCAGCGTCGGCACCCTCGGACGAAGGCGGGGAGGCGAACCAATTGGAAATAATGGCCGCCTCCTCTAGCAGGACCTTGTCCATTCGCCCCACAGCCCACCGCGGAAACGCGCCGCCACGCCGAGAGGGAACGTGACCCCTTCTGGGGCCCTGGGACCGGGAGAGCTCGAATCGGATGTATCTATGATCCGAGAGCGTCTCAACCTCATCCAGGACACGCCAGCTCCTTACTTGCGCTTCGACGGCAGGGGTAGCGAACGAGAGGTCCACTATCGACCCCCCCTGCCGACGAACGCACGTGTCGGTGGTGCCTCTGTTGAGGAGACAGAGGCCCACCGACGTCGCCCACTCTTCGACTGCCCGACCGCGGGCATCCGTTCCGGGGGAGCCCCACGCCGTAGATTTGGCATTGAAGTCCCCCAGAACGAGCACCTGACGAGGTGCTGTCCGCCGTATCGAGGCCTCCACTCTATTGAGGAAGACCTCGAATTCCGCCAGACTCCGGTTTGGGGAGAAGTACACGCCGAACAGCGTTACCTCCCCCCAATCGGCAGCAACGAACCCCTCGCCCCTGTCTCTGAGCGACAAGGGTGGGGAGCGAAGCGCAGCGGAGCTGACGATGGCCACGGAGCCGTCCCGGTCACCCACCCAATTTGGGCAGGGAGGAACGAAGTAGGGCTCCGCGGCTACGGCCACACCTATTGACCACTCCGCCATCGCTTGCAGGAGGAGGTCCTGGGCGCCGGCGGAGTGGTTCAAATTCGTCTGGAGGAGATTGGAGGGTGTGCAATACATTATTGGATTGTTGACACCTCCATCTCTCCTCCCGCGGTCGGTGACCGAGGACCGGGAGCCGCCGTGGTCGAACGACCAGCTCCCGGATGCCTCGGCGCGTTGGGGATCGTGCACCCCTCCCGCCCCATCAAATGGTTGGCGGGCCGATTGCCCGCCGCGCACGGGGGGCAGTAAGGGGCGGCGGAGCATTCCGCCGCCTTGTGCCCCAGTTGGCCGCAGCGGAAGCACAATCTGCTGCAGTCCACGGCGCTAGTGCAATTGGCCCGCAAGTGGCCCCTGGCCATGCACCCATAACACCTCGCAGGCCTCCCCTCCAAGACCGTGATTCGGGCCGAGGAGAAGCCCACGAGGAGTCGTCCAGCTTTGGCCAGAAGCTTGGCCGCAGCGATGGGGCAGCGCACCCACACCGCACCCGCTCCTCCGGGGCCGGGGCGGACGGCACCGACCTTGACGGAGCCGGGAGCACACTCAGCAAACGCTTCAATGCGCTCCCGGACCTCCGCCGCCGTGACGGAGTCGTCCAAGCCCGACACGCGCAACTCCGCGCATTTCGTCGGCCTGGCGACGGTGACGCCATCCCGTCCCGCCACAATGCCTCGTAGCGCCGCGGCCACCATGTCGGCCTGTTTCTCCCCCTCCTTGCCGGGGAACTCCAGGATGCGCGCCCCTGTCCGCGCCAACCGCACCTTCCCTCCGACGCCAGGGAGGGCCCCGTCGAGGACCGACCTCGCCTCCTGGAGGAAGCCCGCATAAGTGAGTCCCTCCGCCTCGGGCGCCACCGTGATGACCACGGCGGCACTCTTTGGCGGAGAGAGTTTGGGCCCCCTCTTACCAGCCGTTTGCCCTGTTACCGGCGCGGAAGGGTTCTTCGCCTTCCTGGAGCGCCGCCTCTTCCGCTTCCCCCCAACCGTCTGCCACCCCTCCTCAGCTGCAGCTGAAGTGGGTGGAGCAGGAGGAGCGGGGACCGACGCGGGCACCGGAGCCGGAGCACTAGGAGCGGCGGCCGGCGGCACCCTCCGCCCCCCCTTCTTCCCCTTCCTCCTGTCGGTAGGAGCCTGAGCGGCACGAGCTTTGGCCGGCACAGGCGGCTTGGGCGCGGCGGGCTCGCCGGCCACCGCCGCAAATGACTTGGCGCCCATCCCCGGCTGGTTTGGTGGGGCTCCGCGCTTGTCAGCCGCCAACGGCGGCCGAATCCGCTTTTCGGGGAGCAGGCGGTCCTGGACGCCGGCCAGGCGTCCGTCTACCAGGCTCCCCACGAACCTGGCCAGCTGGCTCATTTGAGCGTCGCTGAACGCGTCGCCCAGAGCCCCACAAGCCACCTCCATCCCATTGGCCGGCTCCATCACCTCCAGGGGTGGTGCAGCTGGCGGCTTCTCGGCCCGCGGAGAGCCGGCCCGGGTGATGTCGACCCCACTGACCCGGAGATCGACCCGAAGCTGGGCCAGCTCAGCGCGGAGCTGCTGCACCTCTTCCTCGAGGCGGGCATTGGCAGCCTCGGAGGCGGCAGAGCGTTCGGAGAGCCGCTCCACCACCCCACCCAACGCGCTGGCGGCTGTCTTGAGTCCCTTCACGAAGTCGCCCTTGAGGTTTTGGGACCTCGTGGCGACCTTCATAACGAGGCTCAACGAGTCGCTCGCCGTCTGCATCAGGTCCGCTGCGTCTGCTGCGGACCCCTCGGTCGCGGAGCGGATCCTGTCGGTCAATTGACCGACCTGATCCTCCGCGGCCGCCTCTCCATCAGCGCGCACGCGTCTGTACGCCGCGCTGTTAGAAAACACCGACGACGACGACCCGACCGGGGTGATATCACCCGGGGTCGGTGTCGCCGCCATCGGTGCTGTGGGTCGGCAGTGCGGCGTGAGCGACCGCGTTCTCGACCCCGCTCCTACTCTGTTAGAGGGGCGTACTTTCCGAGGCGCCCGGATGGACGCCTCGAAAGCCTCCTCTTGATCGTCCGGGAAGCTGCGCTTCTCGGCGCCTCCCGGCTTGACGGTATTTGACCTCCCTGCTGGATTGAGGTCCTCCTCCTTACTCGCCTGGGGCAAGCGGCCCCGACTCCGGGTGGAGGGCCGGTCCGCCAACCGCGTCAGCACCACTCTTGGCACTGGCGTGTCGGCACGCGACTCCTCGCACTCCACACTTTCTCCTTCAACATCTTTGGTGATTTTATTTTCCATTTTTGTTCCCACGAGTATGGGACGATATAGGGAAACACTGCCGGGTGACGCCCATTCCGTAAAACAGTGTAGCTATATACTGTAGAGGTCGCCAGGTATCTACAGGTTTTTACGACTTCGCTGTCGGGTTTTAAAGGGTTTTCCTTCCCGCGGGCCGGCCAATTAAGGCAAGCCCTCCGGTCCACAGCACGTCCCGTACCCCATACCGCCAACGATGGGGGTCCTTGGGATTATGCCGTGGGCTCCGGGATTTAAGGAGAGCTGGCGTAGACTCCCCTGTTGGTGGTAACCTGTTTTCAGGAAACCACCCTCCCTCTCCACCTAACCTAACCTACCCAGACTAACCTAGCCTAACCTAACCTAAACCCAACCCAGCCCCTTTGTCGCATCTGGCATGTCCTCTGCTATTCAGAGGAACACCCAGAGCGACATCCCCCCCCGTCAGGTATTCGCCACCGCCAACAAGAGCCCACGAATGGGAAGTTATTGACGGTGCCCAGGGTGCACCGGCCCAGCGGGTTGCCCTTCCCCCCGGACGTATCCGAAAGAGACTAGCAACCCACCAAGCACACGTGGAGGTTACCTGACCCGCACCCCAACCTAACCTAACCTAACCTAACCTAACCTAACCTAACCTAACCTAACCTAACCTAACCTAACCTAACCTAACCTAACCTAACCTAACCTAACCTAACCTAACCTAACCTAACCTAACCTAACCTAACCTAACCTAACCTAACCTAACCTAACCTAACCTAACCTAACCTAACCTAACCTAACCTTTTTTTTTTTTTTTTTTTTTTTTTTTTTTTTTTTTTTTTGGCGGGAAAAAATGCCTGACGCACACCCCACCACCCGGGGAAGGCGATGGGGTAGTGTGGGGTTTGCACCCACTAAAAAGACCCGCCGTGTGCCATGCGTCGCCGTAAAAGTGGGCGAGCCCTGGATCGTTCTTACATCCACAGGGCCCGCCGCGGCGACTGTGCCCGGTCCGACTGCCACCGGGCACCCGACTCCTTGGTCGTCCTCTCCTAGCGGCGCTCCGGACACACACAGAGCGCCGCTCCGTCGCGGAAGGCATCAGCGGGCGGTGGAAAAAGGTCCCCGTTCCTCCGCCCGCGGCCTCGCTCAGGGCGGCATATGGTTCGCGGCGTACGCGCGCCTTCGCCGCCCAGCTCGCCGGCGGCGATGCGGATCAGCCAGGGGTGAGTCCTCCCTGATCCGCTCCGCCGCCTCCTTCTGCAAGATAACTTCCTCGCAGAAGGATGCGACCGCTTCCCACGACCTCGCGCAGCTCATGGATTGAACCACGGCCGGCAGCGCGAGGTCGTTCCCTATCACTGCGGTGAGTTCCCGACGCTGCAACTCCCAGGCAGGACACTGCTCGAGAGTGTGTTGCACCGAGTCTTCACCGCAGTCGCAGTGGTGGCACATCGGACTCGCCTCCCTCCCAAGCCTATGCAGGTATGTACCGAAGCAACCATGTCCGGTCAATACCTGCACCAGCCTAAAGGAGAGAGTCCCATGCTGCCGCACTGCCCACTCCTCGAGAATCGGCCTGAGCGCCTCCACGGTCCGAACGCCAGCTCGTGGAGCCTCAAGCCGATGCCCCCACCGTACCATCAACGTCCGGTGGGCCTCCTCGCGCCAACCTCGCAACTCCTCGGGCAGGGGGACAGAACCCCCGGCCCGGGCTGCCGCCGCGCGCTTGTAAACCTCGGCGAGCACCTCCGCATCCAAATCCCACGGGGGTGTCCCAGCCAACGCACACGCCGCGTCTGTGGACACCGTGCGGTATCCGCGAATGGCCTTGATCGCCAGGGTACGCTGAGGGCGCCACAAGCGCACCCTGTTCCCGGCGGACAAGGACTCCGCCCACACGGGTGCGCCGTACAGTGCCATCGACCGTACCACCCCCGTGTAAAGCCGCCGGCAGGCGACGCTGGCGCCGCCCACGTTCGGCAAGAGCCGACCGAGAGCGGCGGCAACGCCCTCCAGCTTGGGCACCAGAATGCGGAAGTGCTCGTCAAAGTTCCACCGCCTGTCTATCACTAGGCCCAGATACTTGATCTGGGCCCCGATCCGTACGGGGACCGAGCCAACCGTTATCGAGGCGCCAGCAGGTGGACCGCGACGAGGCCCGTGAAAGAGCACGGCCTCAGTCTTGGCAGGGGCCACCCTAAGCCCCAGCGCCTCGATGCGCCCGACCACTTGGGCCACCCCCTCGTTGGCCAGGCGCGCCGCCTCCTCGAAGCTTTGTCCCCGGGCCGTGACGAGCGTGTCATCCGCATAGCAGATGACGTCCAGGCCCGGGGGAAAAGCTCCACGCAGCACCCAGTCGTAACCGATGTTCCACAGGGGAGGTCCTAGGACTGAACCCTGCGGAACACCGCACGCCATGGGTCTGCGGAGCAAAGCTCCGTCGCGGTCCTCGCACAGAACCACCCTGCCCTCAAGGTAGTCTGCCACCAGCCGCCTCAGGTAAACCGGCACTCCATGGAACCGGAGCGCCTCGCCGATGCAGCCGAACGGCAGACTACCGAAGGCGTTGGCGATATCCAAGGATACCGCCAACAACACCCCTCCGCCAGCGACGGCCTCCTCCGAAGCGGCCCTCAGACGCAGGATGGCATCGATCGTCGAACGCCCAGCGCGGAAACCGTACTGAGCGTCCGACAGACCGGAGCCGACCTCTTCCAGATGCCGGAGGATACGGGTGGCGAGAACTCTCTCAAGCAACTTCCCCGCCTCCTCCAGCAAAACGATAGGCCTGTAGGCCGCCACGGTGTCGGGAGGTCGTCCCGGCTTAGGGAGGAGCACCAGCTTCCCCACCTTCCAGCAGTCAGGGAACCGTCCGGACGCCAGGCACACGTCGAACAGCTCCCTGAGGCGGTCCCCCATGTGGTTGAGGGCCAGGGCCAACACCCGTCCGGGTACCCCGTCGGGCCCGGGGGCGGTGTTCTTCGAGCGCATCCGAAGAACAGCCGCCGCCACCTCCGCCTCTGTGACGGGCGGAGCACTGAGGTCGGCCTCCCGGTCGTCGGTCTCTGCGGCGACCATTGCCGGGGGCACGTGCTCCGCTCGTTGCGGGAATAGGCCCTCAACCACCTCCACGAGGAAGCCGGGTTGGAGAGTCTCCACAAGGGGGGGACCCCGACAGCGTAGCTTATTCAGCGCAGCTCGGTAGGGGCGGCCCCAGGGGTCACGGTCGAGACCCTCCAACAGCTCGTGCCGCGCCTCCTCCTTGGCGCGGCGAATGGCCAGCTTTAGGGCGCACACCTCGTCGATGTACGCCGCATAAAGCCGGTCTTCCCTCTCGACGTCACGGGGGTGACGTCGCCGGCTGCGGGTGTAGGACCTCCGCGCCGCAAAACACGCTGCGCGAAGGGAGGCAAGCTCCGGGGACCACCAGTAGACCTCCGTCTTCGGGGAACCTAACCTAACCTAACCTAACCTAACCTAACCTAACCTAACCTTTTTTTTTTTTTTTTTTTTTTTTTTTTTTGGCGGGAAAAAATGCCTGACGCACACCCCACCACCCGGGGAAGGCGATGGGGTAGTGTGGGGTTTGCACCCACTAAAAAGACCCGCCGTGTGCCATGCGTCGCCGTAAAAGTGGGCGAGCCCTGGATCGTTCTTACATCCACAGGGCCCGCCGCGGCGACTGTGCCCGGTCCGACTGCCACCGGGCACCCGACTCCTTGGTCGTCCTCTCCTAGCGGCGCTCCGGACACACACAGAGCGCCGCTCCGTCGCGGAAGGCATCAGCGGGCGGTGGAAAAAGGTCCCCGTTCCTCCGCCCGCGGCCTCGCTCAGGGCGGCATATGGTTCGCGGCGTACGCGCGCCTTCGCCGCCCAGCTCGCCGGCGGCGATGCGGATCAGCCAGGGGTGAGTCCTCCCTGATCCGCTCCGCCGCCTCCTTCTGCAAGATAACTTCCTCGCAGAAGGATGCGACCGCTTCCCACGACCTCGCGCAGCTCATGGATTGAACCACGGCCGGCAGCGCGAGGTCGTTCCCTATCACTGCGGTGAGTTCCCGACGCTGCAACTCCCAGGCAGGACACTGCTCGAGAGTGTGTTGCACCGAGTCTTCACCGCAGTCGCAGTGGTGGCACATCGGACTCGCCTCCCTCCCAAGCCTATGCAGGTATGTACCGAAGCAACCATGTCCGGTCAATACCTGCACCAGCCTAAAGGAGAGAGTCCCATGCTGCCGCACTGCCCACTCCTCGAGAATCGGCCTGAGCGCCTCCACGGTCCGAACGCCAGCTCGTGGAGCCTCAAGCCGATGCCCCCACCGTACCATCAACGTCCGGTGGGCCTCCTCGCGCCAACCTCGCAACTCCTCGGGCAGGGGGACAGAACCCCCGGCCCGGGCTGCCGCCGCGCGCTTGTAAACCTCGGCGAGCACCTCCGCATCCAAATCCCACGGGGGTGTCCCAGCCAACGCACACGCCGCGTCTGTGGACACCGTGCGGTATCCGCGAATGGCCTTGATCGCCAGGGTACGCTGAGGGCGCCACAAGCGCACCCTGTTCCCGGCGGACAAGGACTCCGCCCACACGGGTGCGCCGTACAGTGCCATCGACCGTACCACCCCCGTGTAAAGCCGCCGGCAGGCGACGCTGGCGCCGCCCACGTTCGGCAAGAGCCGACCGAGAGCGGCGGCAACGCCCTCCAGCTTGGGCACCAGAATGCGGAAGTGCTCGTCAAAGTTCCACCGCCTGTCTATCACTAGGCCCAGATACTTGATCTGGGCCCCGATCCGTACGGGGACCGAGCCAACCGTTATCGAAGCGCCAGCAGGTGGACCGCGACGAGGCCCGTGAAAGAGCACGGCCTCAGTCTTGGCAGGGGCCACCCTAAGCCCCAGCGCCTCGATGCGCCCGACCACTTGGGCCACCCCCTCGTTGGCCAGGCGCGCCGCCTCCTCGAAGCTTTGTCCCCGGGCCGTGACGAGTGTGTCATCCGCATAGCAGATGACGTCCAGGCCCGGGGGAAAAGCTCCACGCAGCACCCAGTCGTAACCGATGTTCCACAGGGGAGGTCCTAGGACTGAACCCTGCGGAACACCGCACGCCATGGGTCTGCGGAGCAAAGCTCCGTCGCGGTCCTCGCACAGAACCACCCTGCCCTCAAGGTAGTCTGCCACCAGCCGCCTCAGGTAAACCGGCACTCCATGGAACCGGAGCGCCTCGCCGATGCAGCCGAACGGCAGACTACCGAAGGCGTTGGCGATATCCAAGGATACCGCCAACAACACCCCTCCGCCAGCGACGGCCTCCTCCGAAGCGGCCCTCAGACGCAGGATGGCATCGATCGTCGAACGCCCAGGGCGGAAACCGTACTGAGCGTCCGACAGACCGGAGCCGACCTCTTCCAGATGCCGGAGGATACGGGTGGCGAGAACTCTCTCAAGCAACTTCCCCGCCTCCTCCAGCAAAACGATAGGCCTGTAGGCCGCCACGGTGTCGGGAGGTCGTCCCGGCTTAGGGAGGAGCACCAGCTTCCCCGCCTTCCAGCAGTCAGGGAACCGTCCGGACGCCAGGCACACGTCGAACAGCTCCCTGAGGCGGTCCCCCATGTGGTTGAGGGCCAGGGCCAACACCCGTCCGGGTACCCCGTCGGGCCCGGGGGCGGTGTTCTTCGAGCGCATCCGAAGAACCGCCGCCGCCACCTCCGCCTCTGTGACGGGCGGAGCACTGAGGTCGGCCTCCCGGTCGTCGGTCTCTGCGGCGACCATTGCCGGGGGCACGTGCTCCGCTCGTTGCGGGAATAGGCCCTCAACCACCTCCACGAGGAAGCCGGGTTGGAGAGTCTCCACAAGGGGGGGACCCCGACAGCGTAGCTTATTCAGCGCAGCTCGGTAGGGGCGGCCCCAGGGGTCACGGTCGAGACCCTCCAACAGCTCGTGCCGCGCCTCCTCCTTGGCGCGGCGAATGGCCAGCTTTAGGGCGCACACCTCGTCGATGTACGCCGCATAAAGCCGGTCTTCCCTCTCGACGTCACGGGGGTGACGTCGCCGGCTGCGGGTGTAGGACCTCCGCGCCGCAAAACACGCTGCGCGAAGGGAGGCAAGCTCCGGGGACCACCAGTAGACCTCCGTCTTCGGGGACCAACACTTAGCACGGGGCATGGCCGTATCGCAGATTTGCGTAATCGCATCGCGAAAACGGCCAGCCGCAGCGCCGGCACCCTCGGACGAAGGCGGGGAGGCGAACCAATTGGAAATAATGGCCGCCTCCTCTAGCAGGACCTTGTCCATTCGCCCCACAGCCCACCGCGGAAACGCGCCGCCACGCCGAGAGGGAACGTGACCCCTTCTGGGGCCCTGGGACCGGGAGAGCTCGAATCGGATGTATCTATGATCCGAGAGCGTCTCAACCTCATCCAGGACACGCCAGCTCCTTACTTGCGCTTCGACGGCAGGGGTAGCGAACGAGAGGTCCACTATCGACCCCCCCTGCCGACGAACGCACGTGTCGGTGGTGCCTCTGTTGAGGAGACAGAGGCCCACCGACGTCGCCCACTCTTCGACTGCCCGACCGCGGGCATCCGTTCCGGGGGAGCCCCACGCCGTAGATTTGGCATTGAAGTCCCCCAGAACGAGCACCTGACGAGGTGCTGTCCGCCGTATCGAGGCCTCCACTCTATTGAGGAAGACCTCGAATTCCGCCAGACTCCGGTTTGGGGAGAAGTACACGCCGAACAGCGTTACCTCCCCCCAATCGGCAGCAACGAACCCCTCGCCCCTGTCTCTGAGCGACAAGGGTGGGGAGCGAAGCGCAGCGGAGCTGACGATGGCCACGGAGCCGTCCCGGTCACCCACCCAATTTGGGCAGGGAGGAACGAAGTAGGGCTCCGCGGCTACGGCCACACCTATTGACCACTCCGCCATCGCTTGCAGGAGGAGGTCCTGGGCGCCGGCGGAGTGGTTCAAATTCGTCTGGAGGAGATTGGAGGGTGTGCAATACATTATTGGATTGTTGACACCTCCATCTCTCCTCCCGCGGTCGGTGACCGAGGACCGGGAGCCGCCGTGGTCGAACGACCAGCTCCCGGATGCCTCGGCGCGTTGGGGATCGTGCACCCCTCCCGCCCCATCAAATGGTTGGCGGGCCGATTGCCCGCCGCGCACGGGGGGCAGTAAGGGGCGGCGGAGCATTCCGCCGCCTTGTGCCCCAGTTGGCCGCAGCGGAAGCACAATCTGCTGCAGTCCACGGCGCTAGTGCAATTGGCCCGCAAGTGGCCCCTGGCCATGCACCCATAACACCTCGCAGGCCTCCCCTCCAAGACCGTGATTCGGGCCGAGGAGAAGCCCACGAGGAGTCGTCCAGCTTTGGCCAGAAGCTTGGCCGCAGCGATGGGGCAGCGCACCCACACCGCACCCGCTCCTCCGGGGCCGGGGCGGACGGCACCGGCCTTGACGGAGCCGGGAGCACACTCAGCAAACGCTTCAATGCGCTCCCGGACCTCCGCCGCCGTGACGGAGTCGTCCAAGCCCGACACGCGCAACTCCGCGCATTTCGTCGGCCTGGCGACGGTGACGCCATCCCGTCCCGCCACAATGCCTCGTAGCGCCGCGGCCACCATGTCGGCCTGTTTCTCCCCCTCCTTGCCGGGGAACTCCAGGATGCGCGCCCCTGTCCGCGCCAACCGCACCTTCCCTCCGACGCCAGGGAGGGCCCCGTCGAGGACCGACCTCGCCTCCTGGAGGAAGCCCGCATAGGTGAGTCCCTCCGCCTCGGGCGCCACCGTGATGACCACGGCGGCACTCTTTGGCGGAGAGAGTTTGGGCCCCCTCTTACCAGCCGTTTGCCCTGTTACCGGCGCGGAAGGGTTCTTCGCCTTCCTGGAGCGCCGCCTCTTCCGCTTCCCCCCAACCGTCTGCCACCCCTCCTCAGCTGCAGCTGAAGTGGGTGGAGCAGGAGGAGCGGGGACCGACGCGGGCACCGGAGCCGGAGCACTAGGAGCTGAACGCGTCGCCCAGAGCCCCACAAGCCACCTCCATCCCATTGGCCGGCTCCATCACCTCCAGGGGTGGTGCAGCTGGCGGCTTCTCGGCCCGCGGAGAGCCGGCCCGGGTGATGTCGACCCCACTGACCCGGAGATCGACCCGAAGCTGGGCCAGCTCAGCGCGGAGCTGCTGCACCTCTTCCTCGAGGCGGGCATTGGCAGCCTCGGAGGCGGCAGAGCGTTCGGAGAGCCGCTCCACCACCCCACCCAACGCGCTGGCGGCTGTCTTGAGTCCCTTCACGAAGTCGCCCTTGAGGTTTTGGGACCTCGTGGCGACCTTCATAACGAGGCTCAACGAGTCGCTCGCCGTCTGCATCAGGTCCGCTGCGTCTGCTGCGGACCCCTCGGTCGCGGAGCGGATCCTGTCGGTCAATTGACCGACCTGATCCTCCGCGGCCGCCTCTCCATCAGCGCGCACGCGTCTGTACGCCGCGCTGAACCTAACCTAACCTTTTTTTTTTTTTTTTTTTTTTTTTTTGTTGCGCTGGGAAAAATGCATTACGCATCATCCTCCCTCCGGGGGAAGGGAGGGGTATGTGGGACTCCCCGGTCTGTTGCCGGTATACCCACTAAAAAACCCAACGGCACTCCCGCATCGTCTTAGTGGAGGAGGACTGGGAAACCGGCAGAGCCTTTACTCCAGTCCCCCGCCGACGACTGCCCGCTGTCTCACAGCGGGCCCCTCATGCCCCTCTCAACGGAGGGGCCCGGGAATGACCGCGAGTGCTCGGCCACTCCCTCCCGCGGGTGGTGATGTGCAATGCGGGCGAAGGGGCCCCCGCACCTGTCGCCCGCGTATCACCACCTTCGCCTCCTTTTGCGATTTACCACCCTCGCAAAAGGAGGCGACCGCTGCCCAGACCCGTCGCCTTCCAGCATGGCGCTACCCACGCCAGGAAGCGAGGGGTCCAGGCCCTCCGATGCGCCGCAGTCATGCAGGCACGCCGGAGCTCCCCCTGTGACGGGTCGGGTCTGTGGCCCCGTCACCTACCACCTTTCGGCCGCAGGGGACAGGGACAGCGGCAACGATACACCGACAGTCCTCTTCCCCTGCGGCCCCACCGCGTCCGCCATCTAACGGTGGCGGCCCCGTTGAGGCCGCGGAAGGTAAGGGAGAATGGCCGAAGCCACACCGGCACTCCCCCCCGCCGCGACCTCCCGCACTCCGCCGCGATGCCCCCCCCACCAAAAGGGGGGGGGGCATCGCAGCCCGCTCAGTTGCGATGCCGCTACAGGCGGCACCCGCGGCACCGCAACTATTGGGCCACTCGTCGTTGGCTTAGCGGCAAAAGCCTAGACGAGCGGCCCCCGCCTAGGTTCCTCTTGGCTTCACCGTGGGTTTCCGCCACCACGGCTACTGAGCCCCCCCGCCACGACAAGGCGGGAACCAATTCGGGGGGGAACCTAACCTAACCTAACCTAACCTAACCTAACCTAACCTAACCTTTTTTTTTTTTTTTTTTTTTTGTTCTCCCAGGAAAATTCCTCACGAATACGCAGTGGCCTTGGGGGAACCACTGCGTTATGTGGGGTTTGCACCCACTAAAAACCTGGAGTGGCCTTCTCTCACCTGCGGGGCTGCGGGACCCACTAGGCAAACAACCGCGTGCCCCGCTGGTGTTGCTCCGCAACGGAGCCCTTCGCTCTGCGGGGTGGGACTGAATTCTTGAGTTTAGATTCAGCCCCGCCCCGTTCCACCTCCATCTATCTCCTCCTAGCACTGAGGCGCCCCGACCACTCAGGGCGTCTCAGTGCGCGGGACCTTTGTGCGGACGACGGACCCCAATCCGTCGCCCACGGTCCCCGGCGTTACGGCGGCACTTGAGCCGCAAAGGCCAGACGCCGCCTTCCGCGTCTGCGGCGGCGCATCGGGGCCGAGTCGACGTCGTCTTCCCGGTCCCGCTCCGCCGCCTCCTTCTGCGACATGACAGCGTCGCAGAAGGTCGCTGCCGCCTGCCAAGCCTCGTCGCTGTCGACCATCTCCCTGAGGACGGCCGGCAGCGACAGGTCATCGCCAACTGTCGCGGACAGGGCGGCACGAGGGACCTCCCAAGCTGGGCACTCCTCGCGCGTGTGTTGCGCCGTGTCCGCGACTCCCGCCACACAGTGGTGGCACACGTCCGTGGGCTCCCTTCTAGCCACCCGGCACAGGTATCGCCCAAAGCATCCATGCCCGGTGATCATCTGTGTCAGGTGGAAGGAGAGAGCTCCATGCCGCCGCTCGAGCCACTCGTGAAGAATGGGCCGAACGGCGGCCACCAACTCCTGACTTACCACCGACTCTTCAAGACGGGCCGCCCACCTCCGCTGGAGAGTGTCATGCCCCTCCTCTCGCCAGCGTTGGATCTCCCGCGGATGGGGACGGCCACCACCAGCTATCGCCTCTTTTATTCGCCAGTACACCGCGGCGAGTACCTCTGCGTCGAGGTCCCACGGCGGTGTACCGGCGAGCACACACGCGCCGACGCACGACACGGTGCGGTACGCCCGGGCCACCCTGAGTGCCATGGCGCGCTGCGGTCTTCGCAGCGCTGCCAGGTTTTGGTTGCTCATGGCACCTGCCCATATTGGCGCCCCGTAGAGCGCCATGGAGCGCACCACACCCGTGTACAGGCGTCGGCATACTCCGCCAGGCCCCCCAACGTTTGGGAGGATCCGTCCCAAGGCCCCAGCAGTGGCCAACAACTTTGGGGCCAACCGCCGGAAGTGCTCCTCGAACCTCCATCGGCCGTCGAGGACGAGCCCCAGGTACTTCATGCTAGTACCGACGGCGATGGAGGTCCCTCCCACAATAATGGAGGCCTCTGGCGGCGGCCTGTTACCGGGCCCATGGAATAAGAGGGCCTCGGATTTTTCCAGGGCCACCTCGAGCCCCAGGGCACGGATCCTCCCCACTACCTGAGCCACACCCGCAGTGGCGAGGAGGGATGCCTCCCTGTAGGTACGCCCGCGGGCCAGCACGAGGGTATCGTCGGCGTAACAAATAACACCGACCCCCCGCAGAGTGGCCCCGCGCAGCACCCAGTCGTAACCGATGTTCCACAGGGGAGGGCCTAAAACAGACCCCTGCGGAACACCGCACGACATTTCCCTCCTCCCTTCGCCGGCCCTCGTCGGGAAAACAACGGCCCTGCCGGCGAAGTAGTCGGCGATGACCCTCTGGAGGTACTGCGGCACGCCGTGGTAACGCAGCGCCGCTTTGATTGTTTCCCAGGGCAGCGTGTTGAATGCGTTGCGGATGTCCAATGACACCGCAAGCATCACGCCGCCCTGGGAGACCGCCTCCTCGGCGAGGTCCCTCACCTGCGCAATGGCATCCAGGGTCGACCGACCCCGGCGGAAACCAAACTGCGCGTCGTCCAGATCCGGAGCCATGCACTCGGCCAGGCGAGCCGCGAGCACTCGCTCGAAGAGCTTGCTCACCTCGCCGAGTAACACGATCGGACGGTAGGACGACGGCAGTCCGGCCGGGCGCCCCGCCTTTGGCAGCAGCACCAGTTTGCCCGTTTTCCATTGCTGTGGGAATCGACCCTGCACCACACATGCGGTGAAGAGGGACCTCACCCTCTCGCCTATCTCCTCCAGCGCGACCGCTAGGGCCGTCCCCGGAACGCCGTCCGGGCCCGGGGCGGTCCTCTTCATTTTGAGTCTGAGGACAGCCGCCCCGAATTCGGCCTCCGATACCGGTGCTGCGGGGACATCGCCCTCTGCAGGTCGCGCATCAACGTGTCGGGCCATCGCCGGGGGCACCCACTCGTCTCGCTGCGGGAAGAGGGTGCCCACCACCTCTCCGAGCAAAACCTCGTCAACGCTGGACGTGACAGGGGGAGCCCAGGGCCGCAGCTTTTTGCGCATCACCTTGTACGGCCTCCCCCAGGGGTCACCATCGAGGGTCCGCAGCCATTCCTCCCATGCCGCCTCCTTGGCCCGCGCGATTGCCACTTGGAAAGATTCGCGCAGAGCCCTGTAAGCGGCATAGGAGGCACTCTCCTCTTGGGCGTCTCGGGTACGCCTCCGCCTGCACCGAGTGTATCGGCGGCGAGCCCTACCGCAATCAACACGCATGCGGCGGAGCTCGTCGCTCCACCAATACACCCGGCACCGAGGAGGGAGGGGTCTCGCCCTGGGCATCGCCGCGTCGCATATGCGGCCCAGCGAGGCCCCAAGGCGCCCCGCCTCCTCGTCCACGTCCTGGCCAATGTCGGGCCCGGACACCCAGTCTTCGATAATTGCGGCCTCTCTGGCGACCTCCCTGTCGAGCCGCCCCAGCACCCAGCGCGGACCGCCCCCAACAACCGGGGTCGGACCCGAGCCTTGCGGGCCGGCGGGGAGCGCGGAGACATCAAATCGTATATAGCGGTGGTCCGACAGTGTCTCCACGCCCACCACCACTCTCCAATCCCGGACACGGCGCGCCAGGGCAGGCGATGCCAGTGTGATGTCGACTATCGACCCACCCTGTTGCCGCACGCACGTGTCCTCCGACCCCGTGTTGAGGACGACCATGCCAATGGAGACCGCCCACTCCTCCAGACACTCACCCCGCGCATCCGTCACCGGGGATCCCCACGCCAGGGATTTGGCGTTGAAATCCCCAGCGACTAGCACGGGGCTAGGGGCGACCTGCCCAACCAGAGCCCCCACCTCCCCGAGCATTTGTTCGAAGTCGGCGAGGGCCCGGTTCGGCGAGAAATACACCCCTATAACTGTGACGTCACCTACGGCAGCCAGAACGTAGCCCCTACCTCTCGACACATTGCCAATGGGGGGGGCGCCGGCGGCTGCCGGGGCGACGATGGCCACCAATCCCTCGCGGTCCCCTACCCAGTCATCACGGGTGGGGACGAAGTAGGGCTCCGCGACCACGGCTACTTTGATTCCCCACTCTGCCAGGGACTGGGTCAAAAGATCCTGGGCCCCGGCAGAGTGGTTAATATTCGCCTGCAAGATGGGGAGTCCGGGCATTTATGGGACGGTCTCCATTGGTCCCTCCGCTGTTGGTCTACTGGCAGGCTCACCGCTGCCCCTAGCCTTAGTAGCGTGTTTACCTTTAGGCGTGGCTTTGCCCACGCAGCCCGCACCGCCGAGAGGGTGCCCCGCCGGTTTGCCCGCTGCTGCGCAGGTGGCGCAGTTGGGCTCGGCCCGGCACTCACGCGCCCGGTGGCCCGGCTTTCCGCAGCGGAAGCATAGGCTGCTGCGGTCCACCTCCGACCCACACTTGCTGGCGACGTGGCCCAGGTTGAGGCACCTGAAGCACCTCAGGGGCCTCGCCTCCAGCAGGGTGACCCTCACCGTGGTCCACCCCACTTTTAGGCGGTTTGCGCCGACCACCGTCTTGGCGGCGGCCACCGGGCAGCCGAGCCACATCGTGGCCCGGTCGCCGATGACACCGGGCCTTATGTCATCGACGTGACATTTTCCGAACGCAGCGAATGCCGCAACCACTTCCGCGGCGGTGATCGAGTCGTCCAGCCCCGACACGAGCACATCCACTCTTTTTGTGGGGCGGGAGACCCTGACGACGTCTGCGCTGAGGACCTCTCTGAGCTTAGAGGCCAGAGAGTCTGCCTTCTCAGCGCCCCCATCCCCGAAGATTTCGAGGATGCGGGCGCCGGTGACCGTGGTCCTACAGCGCATCTCGTCTATACCCAGACTCGCCATATCGACTCGAGTCCGGGCCTCCCGCAGGATCGTGCCGTAGCTGGCACCACGCTCTGCCGCGCCCGGCTGCAGTGTAAGTGTCACCGCAGCCGTTTTCGGCGCACGCAGCTTCGTCACCGCCGCCACCTTCTTTCTCTGGGCACTCTGGGTGCTTGTTTGTTTCCCCCTGCTTCCAGCACCCCGAGCAGCGACCACACTCCACTGCTCCGTCAACGGGGGTGGTGGGGGTGCGTCCCACACTGGGCTGGGGTCCCTGACAGGGGCCGGGGCCGACTTTTTGCCCTTGCCTTTGCCCTTAGTCTTTTGGGGCTGGGCTGCGGGCGCAGGCAGAGGCGCGAGGGGCGTCTTCTTTTGGGCAGGGGCCTTTGGCCCCACCGACTTGGATGACTCGGGTATAGGGGCTGCCCCTGCCGCAGTCTCGTCCTCCGCATTCCTCCTATCAGCCGCCAGCGGCGGCCGCAATCCCGGCTCCGGTAGGAGGCGACACTCGAGCCCTTCCAGTCGTGCATTCAGCATGTTGCCGAATTGCACGACGCTGGCCCGAGATATCTCCTCCACCATTTTTCTTATCGCGTCCGCATCGGGTGCTGCCGCCGCTGCTGCCACCACTGGTCGGCTTTTTGCCTCGGCCAGCTGGGCCGTGAGCCGCCGATTTTCCGCCTCTAAGTGCGCCACCTCCTCGGGCACCGTACGGGCCCTTATGCCGCCCGCGGCCTCCTTGATGATAGAGGCCGCATCCTTCAATGTTTTAATGAAGGTGCCCTTCAGTCCCTTTCGTGATTTTGTGGCCACCATCTCCACAATCTGCGCAGCCTCCAGCAGCAGAAGGTTAAGCGCTGCCAGAGACTGCGCCGTGTCCTCATCTGGGTTTGGCGGGTTGAGGCCGCTGCGGCAGGCGTGCCTCGACTCCCTCAGGGTCTCGGCCATGCCCGCGACGCTCTCTTCGGCCTCTAGCATCAGCTCCTCCTCCTTTTCCCTGTTCAGCCGGGCCTTGGCCGCGGCAAGGCCTACGTATTCGCCCGTGGTGGGCGGTCGGCCTCTGCCGCGTTTGGTTTTATGCGCGGCCCCTTTGCTCGGCGACATCGCCTCTTCCTCCGCTGACTCCACTTCCCCTATTGGTCTCTTCTTATAATTTCTTTTGAGAGCCTTCTCCTTCTCGCTCCCGGACTCGACCGTCATCAGGCAGGCCTCCTCTTCTTCGCTGCCTGATCCGCAAGTCATGAGACTTACGTCCGAGTCTTCAGACGACGCCGAGAGACGCACCACATCGACGCGCAGTTCTTTTGTTAACTTTTGCTCCATCTTCCTCTCCCTCTCAATCTCCTTCTTCTCCTCCTTCTTTCTTCCATCTTTTGTTTTGTTTGTTTGAAAATTTTCCATGATAGTTCCCACGAGTATGGGACGATGTAGGGAAACACTGCCGGGTGACGCCCATTCCGTTAAACAGTGTAGCTATATACTGTAGAGGTCGCCAGGTATCTACAGGTTTTTACGACTTCGCTGTCGGGTGTTCCTTTTGAGTTTTCCTTCTCGCAGGCCGGCCAATTAAGGCAAGCCCTCCGCTCACAGC
Organism: Orthosia incerta; assembly: GCA_948252205.1. Classification (NCBI taxonomy): domain Eukaryota; kingdom Metazoa; phylum Arthropoda; class Insecta; order Lepidoptera; family Noctuidae; genus Orthosia; species Orthosia incerta. The sequence continues at coordinate 74,788 of OX411758.1, forward strand.
GCCGCCGGGGTCGTTGGTAGGTCACCGTGAGCTCCGGAATTCCAGGAGTTGGCGAAGCTCCCTTGTTGGTGGTTACCTGTTTTCAGGTAACCACCCTCCCTCTCAACCTCCTTCCGTCCACAGCAAGTCCCGTACCCCATACCGCCTACGATGGGGGTCGTTGGGAGTATGCCGCGGTCTCCGGGATTCAAGGAGAGCCGGCGTAGACTCCCCTTCCTACTCACCTACCTAACCTACCCAGACTAACCTAACCTAACCTAACCCCTATGTCGCATCTGGCATGTCCTCTGCTATTCAGAGGAACACCCAGAGCGACATCCCCCCCCGTCAGGTATTCGCCACCGCCAACAAGAGCCCACGAATGGAAAGTTATTGACGGTGCCCAGGGTGCACCGGCCCAGCGGGTTGCCCTTCCCCCCGGACGTATCCGAAAGAGACTAGAAACCCACCAAGCACACGTGGAGGTTACCTGACCCGCACCCCAACCTAACCTAACCTAACCTAACCTTTTTTTTTTTTTTTTTTTTTTTTTTTTTTTTTTTTTTTTTTTTTTTTTTTTTTTTTTTTTTTTTTTTTTTTTTTTGGCGGGAAAAAATGCCTGACGCACACCCCACCACCCGGGGAAGGCGATGGGGTAGTGTGGGGTTTGCACCCACTAAAAAGACCCGCCGTGTGCCATGCGTCGCCGTAAAAGTGGGCGAGCCCTGGATCGTTCTTACATCCACAGGGCCCGCCGCGGCGACTGTGCCCGGTCCGACTGCCACCGGGCACCCGACTCCTTGGTCGTCCTCTCCTAGCGGCGCTCCGGACACACACAGAGCGCCGCTCCGTCGCGGAAGGCATCAGCGGGCGGTGGAAAAAGGTCCCCGTTCCTCCGCCCGCGGCCTCGCTCAGGGCGGCATATGGTTCGCGGCGTACGCGCGCCTTCGCCGCCCAGCTCGCCGGCGGCGATGCGGATCAGCCAGGGGTGAGTCCTCCCTGATCCGCTCCGCCGCCTCCTTCTGCAAGATAACTTCCTCGCAGAAGGATGCGACCGCTTCCCACGACCTCGCGCAGCTCATGGATTGAACCACGGCCGGCAGCGCGAGGTCGTTCCCTATCACTGCGGTGAGTTCCCGACGCTGCAACTCCCAGGCAGGACACTGCTCGAGAGTGTGTTGCACCGAGTCTTCACCGCAGTCGCAGTGGTGGCACATCGGACTCGCCTCCCTCCCAAGCCTATGCAGGTATGTACCGAAGCAACCATGTCCGGTCAATACCTGCACCAGCCTAAAGGAGAGAGTCCCATGCTGCCGCACTGCCCACTCCTCGAGAATCGGCCTGAGCGCCTCCACGGTCCGAACGCCAGCTCGTGGAGCCTCAAGCCGATGCCCCCACCGTACCATCAACGTCCGGTGGGCCTCCTCGCGCCAACCTCGCAACTCCTCGGGCAGGGGGACAGAACCCCCGGCCCGGGCTGCCGCCGCGCGCTTGTAAACCTCGGCGAGCACCTCCGCATCCAAATCCCACGGGGGTGTCCCAGCCAACGCACACGCCGCGTCTGTGGACACCGTGCGGTATCCGCGAATGGCCTTGATCGCCAGGGTACGCTGAGGGCGCCACAAGCGCACCCTGTTCCCGGCGGACAAGGACTCCGCCCACACGGGTGCGCCGTACAGTGCCATCGACCGTACCACCCCCGTGTAAAGCCGCCGGCAGGCGACGCTGGCGCCGCCCACGTTCGGCAAGAGCCGACCGAGAGCGGCGGCAACGCCCTCCAGCTTGGGCACCAGAATGCGGAAGTGCTCGTCAAAGTTCCACCGCCTGTCTATCACTAGGCCCAGATACTTGATCTGGGCCCCGATCCGTACGGGGACCGAGCCAACCGTTATCGAGGCGCCAGCAGGTGGACCGCGACGAGGCCCGTGAAAGAGCACGGCCTCAGTCTTGGCAGGGGCCACCCTAAGCCCCAGCGCCTCGATGCGCCCGACCACTTGGGCCACCCCCTCGTTGGCCAGGCGCGCCGCCTCCTCGAAGCTTTGTCCCCGGGCCGTGACGAGCGTGTCATCCGCATAGCAGATGACGTCCAGGCCCGGGGGAAAAGCTCCACGCAGCACCCAGTCGTAACCGATGTTCCACAGGGGAGGTCCTAGGACTGAACCCTGCGGAACACCGCACGCCATGGGTCTGCGGAGCAAAGCTCCGTCGCGGTCCTCGCACAGAACCACCCTGCCCTCAAGGTAGTCTGCCACCAGCCGCCTCAGGTAAACCGGCACTCCATGGAACCGGAGCGCCTCGCCGATGCAGCCGAACGGCAGACTACCGAAGGCGTTGGCGATATCCAAGGATACCGCCAACAACACCCCTCCGCCAGCGACGGCCTCCTCCGAAGCGGCCCTCAGACGCAGGATGGCATCGATCGTCGAACGCCCAGCGCGGAAACCGTACTGAGCGTCCGACAGACCGGAGCCGACCTCCTCCAGATGCCGGAGGATACGGGTGGCGAGAACTCTCTCAAGCAACTTCCCCGCCTCCTCCAGCAAAACGATAGGCCTGTAGGCCGCCACGGTGTCGGGAGGTCGTCCCGGCTTAGGGAGGAGCACCAGCTTCCCCGCCTTCCAGCAGTCAGGGAACCGTCCGGACGCCAGGCACACGTCGAACAGCTCCCTGAGGCGGTCCCCCATGTGGTTGAGGGCCAGGGCCAACACCCGTCCGGGTACCCCGTCGGGCCCGGGGGCGGTGTTCTTCGAGCGCATCCGAAGAACAGCCGCCGCCACCTCCGCCTCTGTGACGGGCGGAGCACTGAGGTCGGCCTCCCGGTCGTCGGTCTCTGCGGCGACCATTGCCGGGGGCACGTGCTCCGCTCGTTGCGGGAATAGGCCCTCAACCACCTCCACGAGGAAGCCGGGTTGGAGAGTCTCCACAAGGGGGGGACCCCGACAGCGTAGCTTATTCAGCGCAGCTCGGTAGGGGCGGCCCCAGGGGTCACGGTCGAGACCCTCCAACAGCTCGTGCCGCGCCTCCTCCTTGGCGCGGCGAATGGCCAGCTTTAGGGCGCACACCTCGTCGATGTACGCCGCGTAAAGCCGGTCTTCCCTCTCGACGTCACGGGGGTGACGTCGCCGGCTGCGGGTGTAGGACCTCCGCGCCGCAAAACACGCTGCGCGAAGGGAGGCAAGCTCCGGGGACCACCAGTAGACCTCCGTCTTCGGGGACCAACACTTAGCACGGGGCATGGCCGTATCGCAGATTTGCGTAATCGCATCGCGAAAACGGCCAGCCGCAGCGTCGGCACCCTCGGACGAAGGCGGGGAGGCGAACCAATTGGAAATAATGGCCGCCTCCTCTAGCAGGACCTTGTCCATTCGCCCCACAGCCCACCGCGGAAACGCGCCGCCACGCCGAGAGGGAACGTGACCCCTTCTGGGGCCCTGGGACCGGGAGAGCTCGAATCGGATGTATCTATGATCCGAGAGCGTCTCAACCTCATCCAGGACACGCCAGCTCCTTACTTGCGCTTCGACGGCAGGGGTAGCGAACGAGAGGTCCACTATCGACCCCCCCTGCCGACGAACGCACGTGTCGGTGGTGCCTCTGTTGAGGAGACAGAGGCCCACCGACGTCGCCCACTCTTCGACTGCCCGACCGCGGGCATCCGTTCCGGGGGAGCCCCACGCCGTAGATTTGGCATTGAAGTCCCCCAGAACGAGCACCTGACGAGGTGCTGTCCGCCGTATCGAGGCCTCCACTCTATTGAGGAAGACCTCGAATTCCGCCAGACTCCGGTTTGGGGAGAAGTACACGCCGAACAGCGTTACCTCCCCCCAATCGGCAGCAACGAACCCCTCGCCCCTGTCTCTGAGCGACAAGGGTGGGGAGCGAAGCGCAGCGGAGCTGACGATGGCCACGGAGCCGTCCCGGTCACCCACCCAATTTGGGCAGGGAGGAACGAAGTAGGGCTCCGCGGCTACGGCCACACCTATTGACCACTCCGCCATCGTTTGCAGGAGGAGGTCCTGGGCGCCGGCGGAGTGGTTCAAATTCGTCTGGAGGAGATTGGAGGGTGTGCAATACATTATTGGATTGTTGACACCTCCATCTCTCCTCCCGCGGTCGGTGACCGAGGACCGGGAGCCGCCGTGGTCGAACGACCAGCTCCCGGATGCCTCGGCGCGTTGGGGATCGTGCACCCCTCCCGCCCCATCAAATGGTTGGCGGGCCGATTGCCCGCCGCGCACGGGGGGCAGTAAGGGGCGGCGGAGCATTCCGCCGCCTTGTGCCCCAGTTGGCCGCAGCGGAAGCACAATCTGCTGCAGTCCACGGCGCTAGTGCAATTGGCCCGCAAGTGGCCCCTGGCCATGCACCCATAACACCTCGCAGGCCTCCCCTCCAAGACCGTGATTCGGGCCGAGGAGAAGCCCACGAGGAGTCGTCCAGCTTTGGCCAGAAGCTTGGCCGCAGCGATGGGGCAGCGCACCCACACCGCACCCGCTCCTCCGGGGCCGGGGCGGACGGCACCGACCTTGACGGAGCCGGGAGCACACTCAGCAAACGCTTCAATGCGCTCCCGGACCTCCGCCGCCGTGACGGAGTCGTCCAAGCCCGACACGCGCAACTCCGCGCATTTCGTCGGCCTGGCGACGGTGACGCCATCCCGTCCCGCCACAATGCCTCGTAGCGCCGCGGCCACCATGTCGGCCTGTTTCTCCCCCTCCTTGCCGGGGAACTCCAGGATGCGCGCCCCTGTCCGCGCCAACCGCACCTTCCCTCCGACGCCAGGGAGGGCCCCGTCGAGGACCGACCTCGCCTCCTGGAGGAAGCCCGCATAGGTGAGTCCCTCCGCCTCGGGCGCCACCGTGATGACCACGGCGGCACTCTTTGGCGGAGAGAGTTTGGGCCCCCTCTTACCAGCCGTTTGCCCTGTTACCGGCGCGGAAGGGTTCTTCGCCTTCCTGGAGCGCCGCCTCTTCCGCTTCCCCCCAACCGTCTGCCACCCCTCCTCAGCTGCAGCTGAAGTGGGTGGAGCAGGAGGAGCGGGGACCGACGCGGGCACCGGAGCCGGAGCACTAGGAGCGGCGGCCGGCGGCACCCTCCGCCCCCCCTTCTTCCCCTTCCTCCTGTCGGTAGGAGCCTGAGCGGCACGAGCTTTGGCCGGCACAGGCGGCTTGGGCGCGGCGGGCTCGCCGGCCACCGCCGCAAATGACTTGGCGCCCATCCCCGGCTGGTTTGGTGGGGCTCCGCGCTTGTCAGCCGCCAACGGCGGCCGAATCCGCTTTTCGGGGAGCAGGCGGTCCTGGACGCCGGCCAGGCGTCCGTCTACCAGGCTCCCCACGAACCTGGCCAGCTGGCTCATTTGAGCGTCGCTGAACGCGTCGCCCAGAGCCCCACAAGCCACCTCCATCCCATTGGCCGGCTCCATCACCTCCAGGGGTGGTGCAGCTGGCGGCTTCTCGGCCCGCGGAGAGCCGGCCCGGGTGATGTCGACCCCACTGACCCGGAGATCGACCCGAAGCTGGGCCAGCTCAGCGCGGAGCTGCTGCACCTCTTCCTCGAGGCGGGCATTGGCAGCCTCGGAGGCGGCAGAGCGTTCGGAGAGCCGCTCCACCACCCCACCCAACGCGCTGGCGGCTGTCTTGAGTCCCTTCACGAAGTCGCCCTTGAGGTTTTGGGACCTCGTGGCGACCTTCATAACGAGGCTCAACGAGTCGCTCGCCGTCTGCATCAGGTCCGCTGCGTCTGCTGCGGACCCCTCGGTCGCGGAGCGGATCCTGTCGGTCAATTGACCGACCTGATCCTCCGCGGCCGCCTCTCCATCAGCGCGCACGCGTCTGTACGCCGCGCTGTTAGAAAACACCGACGACGACGACCCGACCGGGGTGATATCACCCGGGGTCGGTGTCGCCGCCATCGGTGCTGTGGGTCGGCGGTGCGGCGTGAGCGACCGCGTTCTCGACCCCGCTCCTCCTCTGTTAGAGGGGCGTACTTTCCGAGGCGCCCGGATGGACACCTCGAAAGCCTCCTCTTGATCGTCCGGGAAGCTGCGCTTCTCGGCGCCTCCCGGCTTGACGGTGTTTGACCTCCCTGCTGGATTGAGGTCCTCCTCCTTACTCGCCTGGGGCAAGCGGCCCCGACTCCGGGTGGAGGGCCGGTCCGCCAACCGCGTCAGCACCACTCTTGGCACTGGCGTGTCGGCACGCGACTCCTCGCACTCCACACTTTCTCCTTCAACATCTTTGGTGATTTTATTTTTTTCCATTTTTGTTCCCACGAGTATGGGACGATGTAGGGAAACACTGTCGGGTGACGCCCATTCCGGCCAGTGTAGCTATATACTGTAGAGGTCGCCAGGTATCTACAGGTTTTTACGACTTCGCTGTCGGGTGTTCCTTTTGAGTTTTCCTTCTCGCAGGCCGGCCAATTAAGGCAAGCCCTCCGCTCACAGCGCCGCCGTACCCCATCCGCCAACGATGGGGGTCGTTGGTAGGTCACCGTGGTCTCCGGAATTCCAGGAGCTGGCGAAGCTCCCTTGTTGGTGATTACCTGTTTTCAGGTAACCACCCTCCCCCTCAACCTCCTTCCGTCCACAACAAGTCCCGTACCCCATACCGCCTACGATGGGGGTCGTTGGGAGTATGCTGCGGTCTCCGGGATTCAAGGAGAGCCGGCGTAGACTCCCCTTCCTACTCACCTACCTAACCTACCCAGACTAACCTAGCCTAACCTAACCTAAACCCAACCCAGCCCCTTTGTCGCATCTGGCATGTCCTCTGCTATTCAGAGGAACACCCAGAGCGACATCCCCCCCCGTCAGGTATTCGCCACCGCCAACAAGAGCCCACGAATGGGAAGTTATTGACGGTGCCCAGGGTGCACCGGCCCAGCGGGTTGTCCTTCCCCCCGGACGTATCCGAAAGAGACTAGCAACCCACCAAGCACACGTGGAGGTTACCTGACCCGCACCCCAACCTAACCTAACCTAACCTAACCTAACCTTTTTTTTTTTTTTTTTTTTTTTTTTGTTGCGCTGGGAAAAATGCATTACGCATCATCCTCCCTCCGGGGGAAGGGAGGGGTATGTGGGACTCCCCGGTCTACTTCCGGTATACCCACTAAAAAACCCAACGGCACTCCCGCATCGTCTTAGTGGAGGAGGACTGGGAAACCGGCAGAGCCTTTACTCCAGTCCCCCGCCGACGACTGCCCGCTGTCTCACAGCGGGCCCCTCATGCCCCTCTCACCGGAGGGGCCCGGGAATGACCGCGAGTGCTCGGCCATTCCCTCCCGCGGGTGGTGATGTGCAATGCGGGCGAAGGGGCCCCCGCCCCTGTCGCCCGCGTATCACCACCTTCGCCTCCTTTTGCGATTTACCACCCTCGCAAAAGGAGGCGACCGCTGCCCAGACCCGTCGCCTTCCAGCATGGCGCTACCCACGCCAGGAAGCGAGGGGTCCAGGCCCTCCGACGCGCCGCAGTCATGCAGGCACGCCGGAGCTCCCCCTGTGACGGGTCGGGTCTGTGGCCCCGTCACCTACCACCTTTCGGCCGCAGGGGATAGGGACAGCGGCAACGATACACCGACAGTCCTCTTCCCCTGCGGCCCCACCGCGTCCGCCATCTGACGGTGGCGGCCCCGTTAAGGCCGCGGGAGGTAAGGGAGAATGGCCGAAGCCACACCGACACTCCCCTCCCCGCCGCGGCCCCCCGCACACCGCCGCAATGCCCCCCCCATCAGAGGAGGGGGCATCGCAGCCCGCTCAGTTGCGATGCCGCTACAGGCGGCACCCGCGGCACCGCAACTATTGGGCCACTCGTCGTTGGCTTATCGGCAAAAGCCTAGACGAGCGGCCCCCGCCTAGGTTCCTCTTGGCTTCACCGTGGGTTTCCGCCACCACGGCTACTGAGCCCCCCCGCCACGACAAGGCGGGAACCAATTCGGGGGGGAACCTAACCTAACCTAACCTAACCTAACCTAACCTAACCAGGAACCAGGAAGAAAGAGAAAAGGTAAAGGCAAGACTGATGAAGGACTCAAAAAATTTAAAAGTGGAGAACATGACCAATAAAGACCCACTTGTCGTGCTCAAGGATGTCCTACACTATAATACCGACGAGGATATTATAAGTGCGCTGAAAAAGCAAAATAAGGACATGCTCAAAGACCTGAAGGCAGATGAAAGGTTCGAAATAGCTTACAGGAAGCGGACTAAAAACCCGCACACAAGCCATGTCATAATGCGGGTGTCACCCAGGATTTGGCAGCGAATGACCGGGGCTGAGTCGGTCCACATCGATCTCCAGAGGGTACGAGTGGCCGACCAGTCCCCACTGGTCCAATGCTCGCTTTGCCTGGGTTACGGTCACGGCAGGCGCTTCTGCCAGGAGACCCAGGCAAGGTGCAGCCACTGTGGGGGCGCCCACATGAAGGCAGACTGCCCAGACTGGCTTGTGGGCACAGCCCCAACGTGCTGCAACTGTAGGCGGAGCAAGCTAGAGAGGACGGAGCACAATGCCTTCAGTCAGGACTGCCCCATCAGGAGGAAGTGGGAGGCAATGGCCAGAAGCACGACGTCATATTGCTGAGGTGGTCCCTGGCGTAACTTCTGACTCGAATCCTAGTAGGCCATACGTAGTAGTCCAAGCAAACTTGCAAAGAAAGGCACTGGCAACAAACGAATTAATGCTTGAGGCGAAAAAGAGGAAAGTGGCCTTTGCACTGCTCCAGGAGCCGTACATCGGAGGCATAGGTAGAATGAAAGACTACCATGGCGCGAGAATATACCAGAGCAATGGGACTGACGGTGCCGTCAAGACTGCAATTGCGGTCTTTGACGGTGATATAGACGTCGTCCAGTGCCCGGACTTTACCACGCCTAACATCACAGTGGTAAAGATGAGGACCATTGCCTGGGAGATCGTGGTGGTCTCATTCTACCTCGAACCCAAGCCAGAACCGATAGGGCCATACCTGGAGCAGCTTAAAAGGATAGAGAGGAGGTTCGGCCAGTGGATCATCATGGGCGGAGACGTCAATGCCAAAAACTCCTGGTGGGGTAGTGACAGGACGGATGTGAGGGGCGTAGAAGTCGCTGGAGCCCTTGACGAAATGGACTTGCAGGTGCTCAACGTCGGCAGCACTCCAACATTTCACACGGTTCGGGGTACAACACTGTATTCCAGTGTTGTGGACATAACGGTCTGCGCGGCGGGGCTGCTCGGCCTGGTGGATGACTGGAGGGTGGACGAGGGCATGACGAGCTCTGACCACAATGCCATAACATTTAGGTTGGGTTTGGAAAAGTCTAAGGGTATACAAATAACTAGAACAACTCGAAAATACAACAGCAGAAAAGCAGACTGGGACCAATTTCGTGAGAAATTGGCCCAGTTGCTATTAGAGAATAAAATAAATATTAGCGAAATAAATAAAATTACAAATACATTAGAATTAGAAAAATCAGTAGAGACATACCAGGACCAAATTATAAAAGCAGCAAACAAAAGTATACCCTTAATCAAACTAAAAAACCAAATAAACTTACCTTGGTGGTCGGAGGAGCTCGCCAAGCTGAAGAAGGCAGTCGCCACCAAAAAGCGCAGGGTCCGCTGCGCAGCGCCGGTCCGAAGAGCGGCCGTCGTCGCTGAGTACCTGCAAGCAAAAACGGAATATGAGGAGAGAGCAAAGAGCTCGGTAGGGGCGGCCCCAGGGGTCACGGTCGAGACCCTCCAACAGCTCGTGCCGCGCCTCCTCCTTGGCGCGGCGAATGGCCAGCTTTAGGGCGCACACCTCGTCGATGTACGCCGCATAAAGCCGGTCTTCCCTCTCGACGTCACGGGGGTGACGTCGCCGGCTGCGGGTGTAGGACCTCCGCGCCGCAAAACACGCTGCGCGAAGGGAGGCAAGCTCCGGGGACCACCAGTAGACCTCCGTCTTCGGGGACCAACACTTAGCACGGGGCATGGCCGTATCGCAGATTTGCGTAATCGCATCGCGAAAACGGCCAGCCGCAGCGTCGGCACCCTCGGACGAAGGCGGGGAGGCGAACCAATTGGAAATAATGGCCGCCTCCTCTAGCAGGACCTTGTCCATTCGCCCCACAGCCCACCGCGGAAACGCGCCGCCACGCCGAGAGGGAACGTGACCCCTTCTGGGGCCCTGGGACCGGGAGAGCTCGAATCGGATGTATCTATGATCCGAGAGCGTCTCAACCTCATCCAGGACACGCCAGCTCCTTACTTGCGCTTCGACGGCAGGGGTAGCGAACGAGAGGTCCACTATCGACCCCCCCTGCCGACGAACGCACGTGTCGGTGGTGCCTCTGTTGAGGAGACAGAGGCCCACCGACGTCGCCCACTCTTCGACTGCCCGACCGCGGGCATCCGTTCCGGGGGAGCCCCACGCCGTAGATTTGGCATTGAAGTCCCCCAGAACGAGCACCTGACGAGGTGCTGTCCGCCGTATCGAGGCCTCCACTCTATTGAGGAAGACCTCGAATTCCGCCAGACTCCGGTTTGGGGAGAAGTACACGCCGAACAGCGTTACCTCCCCCCAATCGGCAGCAACGAACCCCTCGCCCCTGTCTCTGAGCGACAAGGGTGGGGAGCGAAGCGCAGCGGAGCTGACGATGGCCACGGAGCCGTCCCGGTCACCCACCCAATTTGGGCAGGGAGGAACGAAGTAGGGCTCCGCGGCTACGGCCACACCTATTGACCACTCCGCCATCGCTTGCAGGAGGAGGTCCTGGGCGCCGGCGGAGTGGTTCAAATTCGTCTGGAGGAGATTGGAGGGTGTGCAATACATTATTGGATTGTTGACACCTCCATCTCTCCTCCCGCGGTCGGTGACCGAGGACCGGGAGCCGCCGTGGTCGAACGACCAGCTCCCGGATGCCTCGGCGCGTTGGGGATCGTGCACCCCTCCCGCCCCATCAAATGGTTGGCGGGCCGATTGCCCGCCGCGCACGGGGGGCAGTAAGGGGCGGCGGAGCATTCCGCCGCCTTGTGCCCCAGTTGGCCGCAGCGGAAGCACAATCTGCTGCAGTCCACGGCGCTAGTGCAATTGGCCCGCAAGTGGCCCCTGGCCATGCACCCATAACACCTCGCAGGCCTCCCCTCCAAGACCGTGATTCGGGCCGAGGAGAAGCCCACGAGGAGTCGTCCAGCTTTGGCCAGAAGCTTGGCCGCAGCGATGGGGCAGCGCACCCACACCGCACCCGCTCCTCCGGGGCCGGGGCGGACGGCACCGGCCTTGACGGAGCCGGGAGCACACTCAGCAAACGCTTCAATGCGCTCCCGGACCTCCGCCGCCGTGACGGAGTCGTCCAAGCCCGACACGCGCAACTCCGCGCATTTCGTCGGCCTGGCGACGGTGACGCCATCCCGTCCCGCCACAATGCCTCGTAGCGCCGCGGCCACCATGTCGGCCTGTTTCTCCCCCTCCTTGCCGGGGAACTCCAGGATGCGCGCCCCTGTCCGCGCCAACCGCACCTTCCCTCCGACGCCAGGGAGGGCCCCGTCGAGGACCGACCTCGCCTCCTGGAGGAAGCCCGCATAGGTGAGTCCCTCCGCCTCGGGCGCCACCGTGATGACCACGGCGGCACTCTTTGGCGGAGAGAGTTTGGGCCCCCTCTTACCAGCCGTTTGCCCTGTTACCGGCGCGGAAGGGTTCTTCGCCTTCCTGGAGCGCCGCCTCTTCCGCTTCCCCCCAACCGTCTGCCACCCCTCCTCAGCTGCAGCTGAAGTGGGTGGAGCAGGAGGAGCGGGGACCGACGCGGGCACCGGAGCCGGAGCACTAGGAGCTGAACGCGTCGCCCAGAGCCCCACAAGCCACCTCCATCCCATTGGCCGGCTCCATCACCTCCAGGGGTGGTGCAGCTGGCGGCTTCTCGGCCCGCGGAGAGCCGGCCCGGGTGATGTCGACCCCACTGACCCGGAGATCGACCCGAAGCTGGGCCAGCTCAGCGCGGAGCTGCTGCACCTCTTCCTCGAGGCGGGCATTGGCAGCCTCGGAGGCGGCAGAGCGTTCGGAGAGCCGCTCCACCACCCCACCCAACGCGCTGGCGGCTGTCTTGAGTCCCTTCACGAAGTCGCCCTTGAGGTTTTGGGACCTCGTGGCGACCTTCATAACGAGGCTCAACGAGTCGCTCGCCGTCTGCATCAGGTCCGCTGCGTCTGCTGCGGACCCCTCGGTCGCGGAGCGGATCCTGTCGGTCAATTGACCGACCTGATCCTCCGCGGCCGCCTCTCCATCAGCGCGCACGCGTCTGTACGCCGCGCTGAACCTAACCTAACCTTTTTTTTTTTTTTTTTTTTTTTTTTTGTTGCGCTGGGAAAAATGCATTACGCATCATCCTCCCTCCGGGGGAAGGGAGGGGTATGTGGGACTCCCCGGTCTGTTGCCGGTATACCCACTAAAAAACCCAACGGCACTCCCGCATCGTCTTAGTGGAGGAGGACTGGGAAACCGGCAGAGCCTTTACTCCAGTCCCCCGCCGACGACTGCCCGCTGTCTCACAGCGGGCCCCTCATGCCCCTCTCAACGGAGGGGCCCGGGAATGACCGCGAGTGCTCGGCCACTCCCTCCCGCGGGTGGTGATGTGCAATGCGGGCGAAGGGGCCCCCGCACCTGTCGCCCGCGTATCACCACCTTCGCCTCCTTTTGCGATTTACCACCCTCGCAAAAGGAGGCGACCGCTGCCCAGACCCGTCGCCTTCCAGCATGGCGCTACCCACGCCAGGAAGCGAGGGGTCCAGGCCCTCCGATGCGCCGCAGTCATGCAGGCACGCCGGAGCTCCCCCTGTGACGGGTCGGGTCTGTGGCCCCGTCACCTACCACCTTTCGGCCGCAGGGGACAGGGACAGCGGCAACGATACACCGACAGTCCTCTTCCCCTGCGGCCCCACCGCGTCCGCCATCTAACGGTGGCGGCCCCGTTGAGGCCGCGGAAGGTAAGGGAGAATGGCCGAAGCCACACCGGCACTCCCCCCCGCCGCGACCTCCCGCACTCCGCCGCGATGCCCCCCCCACCAAAAGGGGGGGGGGCATCGCAGCCCGCTCAGTTGCGATGCCGCTACAGGCGGCACCCGCGGCACCGCAACTATTGGGCCACTCGTCGTTGGCTTAGCGGCAAAAGCCTAGACGAGCGGCCCCCGCCTAGGTTCCTCTTGGCTTCACCGTGGGTTTCCGCCACCACGGCTACTGAGCCCCCCCGCCACGACAAGGCGGGAACCAATTCGGGGGGGAACCTAACCTAACCTTTTTTTTTTTTTTTTTTTTTTTGATCACGCTGGGAAAAAATGCATTACGCATACCCACCCATTGGGGGAATGGGGGGGCTATGTGGGACTCCCCGGGCTGAGGCCCGGTATACCCACTAAAATAACCCAGCGGCACTCCCGCATCGTCTTTATGGAGGAGGACTGGGAAACTGGCACAGCCTTTACGTCCAGTCCTCCGCCGACGGCTGCCCGCCTTTACGGCAGGCCCCTCACGCCCCTCCTAGTGGAGGGGCCCGGGAACGACCATGAGTGCTCGGCCATTCCCATTTGACGAGGGTGGTGACTGGTGCAATGCGGACGAAAGGCGCCCCCGCGCCTGTCGCCCGCTAGTCACCACCAGGGGGTGGGAGGAGACGATCGTATAACCGCCTTCTCCCACCCCTTCTTCGCCTGCGGAGCGGCGGCGCGAGAGGATCGTCCTCCCGCGCACGCTCCGCCGCCTCCTTTTGCGACATCACGACCTCGCAAAAGGAGGCAACCGCTGCCCAGGCCTCCTCACTCCCCAGCATGGAGTTGACCACGCCAGGGAGTGAGAGGTCCTGCCCGACAACATCGATCAGGGCACGACGCAGTTCAGCCCAGGCTGGGCACACCTCTAGGGTGTGCTGCGCCGTGTCCTCTGCCGCGCCGCAGTCGTGGCACGCTGGAGTTTCCTCCCTCCGGATCCGGTGCAGGTGCGTTCCGAAACAACCATGTCCGGACAACACCTGCACTAGACGGAACGAGAGGAAACCGTGAGGCCGATCGAGCCAGTCCCGCAGGACTGGACCGAGCGCGTCCAGCGTCCGACGGCCAAAGAAGGCGGTGGCGAGGTCCTCCGTCCAGTGACGGACGATTGCGTCCCTCGCCTCCCGCCGCACGGCCTCCCGCTCTTCGGCGGCGGGGCGCTCCCCGAGCGCCTTCCGCCGTGCCGTCCATTCGTACACTCTGGCGAGCACCCATGCCTCCAACTCCCAGGGAGGGGTGCCCGCCAGAGCGCACGCCGCCGAGAAACCCACTGAGCGGTAGGCCCTCGCCACCCGCTGTGCAATGGCCCTTTGTGGCCTGCGGATGGCGGTTGCATTCTCCCTCCTTTGGAGGGAGTCCGCCCAGATGGGTGCCCCGTAAAGCGCCATGCTCTTTAAGATGCCGGCATAGAGGCGCCGGCACCGCGTCTTGGGCCCCCCAAGGTTCGGGAGGAGCCATGAGAGGGCGTCCGCGGCTTTCAGCAGGCGCGTCGAAAGCCCGCTAAAGTGTGGGCCGAAGCGCCACCTGCTGTCCAGCACGAGGCCCAGATACTTCATCCGGACCCCGACCTCTATCCGGACGCCCTCGACGACGATGTGGGCATCAGGCGGGCGGCGCTGCCGAGGCCCGTGGAAGAACACGGCCTCGGTCTTGTTCAGCGCCACCCTCAATCCAAGCCGGCGGATCCTACCCGCCACCAACGATCCGCCGGCTGAGGCCAAACAGGCTGCCTCCCCAAAGTCCCTCCCCCGGGCAACGAGGAGAGTGTCATCCGCGTAACAGATGACACTCGTGCCCTGGAGGAGGGTGCCCCGCAGGAGCCAATTAAAACCGATGTTCCACAGGGGAGGGCCTAAAACCGACCCCTGCGGAACACCGGACTCCGCGCCGTAGCGCCTGATCCTGGCCGTCTTGTCCACCAGAAGGACCTCTCGGTCCTCCAGGTAGCTGGCCAGGATCGCCCGCAGATATTGGGGCACTCCATGGAACCGGAGTGCCTCCAATATGGTCGCGTGGGGGACGGAGTTGAAGGCGTTTGCAATATCAAACGAAACCGCCAACACTCCGTCCCCCGCGGCCACCGCCTCCTGCACCTGGCCCTTCAGCAGGGCCAAGGCATCGACCGTCGAACGCCCCTTTCGAAATCCGAACTGGGCGTCCGACAGGTCTGGTCCCACCCCCCGCAAATGACTGTTGAGCCGGTCGGCGACTATCCCCTCGAACAATTTTCCGACCTCATCGAGAAGGACGATGGGCCGGTATGCCGAGGGGGAGTCCGCCGGGCGTCCCTCTTTTCGGAGGAGGCAAAGCTGCCCCTCCCTCCACAGTTTCGGGAACCTTCCAGCCGTAAGGCACGCGCTGAAGAGGTCCCGAAACCTGTCCTCCATTTGGGAGGCAGCTATCGCCACCACCCGAGCGGGGACGCCGTCCGGCCCAGGGGCCGTCTTCTTCGCCCGGAGGCGAAGTATCCCCTCGTGGACTTCATCCACCGTCACCGGGGGCACCTCGTCCCCCGGCGGAGCCGCTTCCTGCGGGGGGTCCATTGCTGGTGGGGCGAAGTCGGTCCTGCGTGGAAACAGGGACCGGACCACCCCATCCAGCAACGCCGGCTCGAGGGTCTCCGACAGGGGGGGACCGTAGGGCCGCAGCTTGCTCCGCGCCAGCTTATACGGCCTCCCGTATGGATCCCTGTCGAGACCCTCCAACATCTCGGCCCTTGCCGAGTCCTTGGCGGCGCACATTCCCGTCTTGAGGACCGCCTTTGCCTCCAGGTAGGAGGCGTAGAGGCGATCCTCCTCAACCTGAGATCGGGTGGTGCGCCGCCGGCTCCGCGTGTAGGCCCTCCTGGCCGCCACGCAGGAGGCCCGGAGCCCCGTCAACTCCTCCGTCCACCAATAGACGGCGCGAAGGGGAGGCGGACGGCGTGACCGAGGCATGCTGGAGTTACACACCTCGGTCAGGGACCCTCGGAGCTGGACCGCCGCGGCGTCCACGTCCAGGGCTTCCACAGGGGGCGAGAGCCAGTCCTGGAGGAACGCCGCCTCCTGGGCTGCCTCCCGGTCCAGGCGGGTGAGAGCCCACCGCGGGAAGGCAGACCGGCCTGAACGGGCCGTCCCCCCCCGGGGGCCGGTGGAGATGTCGAACCGCACATATCGGTGGTCCGACAAAGTCTCCACCGTCTCCACCCGCCAGTCCACGACGCGGGCGGCCAGGGCAGGGGTGGCAAACGAGACGTCTACCACTGATCCCCCCCGTTGCCGCACACACGTGTGGACCACCCCCCTGTTGAGGAGGGACACACCGCACGAGGCCGCCCAAAATTCGGCGGCGAGTCCCCGGACGTCGCAGGAGGCAGCCGGGTTGCCCCAAGCCTCCGCCTTGGCGTTCAGGTCGCCCATAATGGCGACCTGGCGCGGCGCCGCCCTCCCTACGACTGCAGTGAGGACCTCGAGGAAGTCCTCAAAGTCGGAGAGAGGGCGGTTTGGGGAGAAGTAGACCCCAACTAGGGCCATATCCCTCCCCCACGCGGCGGCCACGTATCCCGGTCCCCTCTCTAAAAGCGAGAGGGGAAGGGAGTCCGCGGAAGACCGCGCCTTCAACGCCACCAAGCCGTCCCGATCGCCCAGCCAGGTGCTGGGGACCGAGTACGGCTCGGCGACCACCGCCACGTCCACCAACCACTCGGCCATGGTCTGCATGAGCAGATCCTGGGCCGCCCGGCAGTGGTTGGTGTTCGCCTGAAGGATGCGATGTACGGCCCTATCCATCAGTCGGACATCGCACCCCCCTCCTCCTCATTCAGGCCAGCAGCAGCCGAAACGCCAACCTCTGGCACCACGGCGGCGGTAGCGGCAGGCTGTCTCGGCGCCTGAGCTTTTCCTCTCTTTGGGGGAGGATTGCACATCCTCCCCTGCATTATATGGCCTGCGGGGCGGCCACTGGCGGCACAGACAGCGCAGTGCGGCGCGGCCGCCTTGCACTCGGCGGACTTGTGGCCCTCCTTGCCGCAACGGTAACAGCTGTCCGTCCGATCCACCGTGGACGGACAGAGGGGCCGGGTGTGCCCGACCCCAAAGCACCTGTAGCACCGCAAGGGCTGCGCCGCAAGTGCCCGGACCACACCCGAGCCGAAGCCGACGTTAAGCCGTCCCTTGTCAAGGACGGCTTTTGCCGCGGCGACTGGGCACTCCAGCCGAATGGCGCCCATGCCGCCGCGACCGGGCCTAATGTCCCGGCTTCGCACCGCTGCGACGCCACAGCCCCCCATTGCTGCGACCGCCGCCACCACCTCCTCCTTGGTGACCGTATCGTCAAGATCGGTCACCTCGATGGCCGCCGTCTTCACGGGCCTGGCCACCTTAGCCGCGTCCGCGATGACCTCCCGCAACTTTGTCGCGAAGAGGTCCGCGTTGGCACTGCCCTCTGCCCCCGGGAACTCGAAAATTCGAGCCCCGGCTTGGGTCCGCCGGCAGGAGACCTTGCCGATCCCCAGCTGGGTGGGATCGGCATTGGCACGCGCCCGCAACAAAATGGACGCGTAGGTCTCCCCACGCTCCGCAGCCTCCGTGGTGAGCGTCACCACGACGGCTGCGGTCTTAGGAGGAACTAGATTCCTCCTGGTGCCGGCGGTTTGGGCTGTGGGAGCAGCGCTGGCGGCCCCGGGAGGCGGCCCTTTCCCCTTTCCCTTCCCTTTCCCTTTGCCGGTTGCCTGCGACTGGCTGGGAGGGGTGGTGGTGGCGGGGATGGCAGGGACGACAGCTGCCGCGCCCTTGCCCTTGCCCTTGCCCTTCCCCTTGCCAACCACCTTCGTCCAGCCCTGCTGGTTGGTTGGGGTGGTGGCAGGCAGAAGAGGGTCCTCTTCCCTTTGTGGGGTTGGCTCCGGCCCACCCCTCCTCTTATCCGAGGCAAGCGGCAGGCGGCAGCTCTTTTCGGGCAGGAGCCGGTCTTCTATGCCTGCGATGCAGGCCCTCGTGAAGGACCTCTCCTCCATCACAACCTTGCGGATGATATCCTCAAGATTGGAGGAGGAGGGGCCCTCTGCCGCAGGTCTCGGCTCGGCTTGCCTCGGCCGTGCTGTGGCTTCAGCCAGCTTCTGGTGAAGCTGGCTGACCTCCGTCTGCAGGCGATCGACCGTCGCCTGCAGTGCCCGCGTTTCATCGGTCGCCTGCCTTTGCACCAGCTCCGTGACTATGCTCCGCATGCTGGCGGCCCGGCACTTGAGGGACTTCTGAAAAGTACCCTTCAGTTTGGAGGACTTTGAGGCGACCAACGTTATCTCCTCCTCGTCCTCCACCGCCATCCGCTCCAGCTCAGCCAAGGAGTTGTCCGCGTACAGGACGCGGGACGCACCGTAACCAGACTTGGCACGGGCGACGCGCGCCCGCTCCTCCTTGGCCGCAACTTGCTCCTCCAGCTCTTTCTCGAGCTGCGTCCGCCGAGCCACGTCCAACTCGCGTTGGGCGTCCGCTAGACCCACGTCGTGGGTAACCGCTAACGGTTTTGTGGCCTTTTTGGCCTTGGCCTTTCTGCCTGTCTCCTTCGCCGAACCCGACCCGGCCGAGGAGACATCGGAACCCTCCTTAAGGAAGGCCCGCTTCCGCGATCTCGATGGTGATCGGGAATCCCCGACCACCATCGAGCTCGCGCCCGACACAACAGACTCGTTGTCGGAGTCCGACTCGTCCAACAACGTGTCGGACTCCGACAACGCGTCGCGTTGGCCCTTAGAAGGGCCTTTTGGTTGGCCCTGAGAAGGGCCTTTTGGTTGGCCCTGAGAAGGGCCTTTTGGGTGGCCCTGAGAAGGGCCTTTTGGTTTGCCGAGGGCAGACCGCGTTTTCGGCATTTTCGACGGTATCGTACACGACAAGACAGATAAAATTCGCTACGATCGCACAGTTAACTTTGGCCGTACCCAGTTTGCCACTCCGTTACGGTGGTCAAACTGGGACGTTTCCGGGGGTCACGACGTGGACGTAAAAACTGTGGGTTTGCACCCACTAAAAAGACCCGCCGTGTGCCATGCGTCGCCGTAAAAGTGGGCGAGCCCTGGATCGTTCTTACATCCACAGGGCCCGCCGCGGCGACTGTGCCCGGTCCGACTGCCACCGGGCACCCGACTCCTTGGTCGTCCTCTCCTAGCGGCGCTCCGGACACACACAGAGCGCCGCTCCGTCGCGGAAGGCATCAGCGGGCGGTGGAAAAAGGTCCCCGTTCCTCCGCCCGCGGCCTCGCTCAGGGCGGCATATGGTTCGCGGCGTACGCGCGCCTTCGCCGCCCAGCTCGCCGGCGGCGATGCGGATCAGCCAGGGGTGAGTCCTCCCTGATCCGCTCCGCCGCCTCCTTCTGCAAGATAACTTCCTCGCAGAAGGATGCGACCGCTTCCCACGACCTCGCGCAGCTCATGGATTGAACCACGGCCGGCAGCGCGAGGTCGTTCCCTATCACTGCGGTGAGTTCCCGACGCTGCAACTCCCAGGCAGGACACTGCTCGAGAGTGTGTTGCACCGAGTCTTCACCGCAGTCGCAGTGGTGGCACATCGGACTCGCCTCCCTCCCAAGCCTATGCAGGTATGTACCGAAGCAACCATGTCCGGTCAATACCTGCACCAGCCTAAAGGAGAGAGTCCCATGCTGCCGCACTGCCCACTCCTCGAGAATCGGCCTGAGCGCCTCCACGGTCCGAACGCCAGCTCGTGGAGCCTCAAGCCGATGCCCCCACCGTACCATCAACGTCCGGTGGGCCTCCTCGCGCCAACCTCGCAACTCCTCGGGCAGGGGGACAGAACCCCCGGCCCGGGCTGCCGCCGCGCGCTTGTAAACCTCGGCGAGCACCTCCGCATCCAAATCCCACGGGGGTGTCCCAGCCAACGCACACGCCGCGTCTGTGGACACCGTGCGGTATCCGCGAATGGCCTTGATCGCCAGGGTACGCTGAGGGCGCCACAAGCGCACCCTGTTCCCGGCGGACAAGGACTCCGCCCACACGGGTGCGCCGTACAGTGCCATCGACCGTACCACCCCCGTGTAAAGCCGCCGGCAGGCGACGCTGGCGCCGCCCACGTTCGGCAAGAGCCGACCGAGAGCGGCGGCAACGCCCTCCAGCTTGGGCACCAGAATGCGGAAGTGCTCGTCAAAGTTCCACCGCCTGTCTATCACTAGGCCCAGATACTTGATCTGGGCCCCGATCCGTACGGGGACCGAGCCAACCGTTATCGAAGCGCCAGCAGGTGGACCGCGACGAGGCCCGTGAAAGAGCACGGCCTCAGTCTTGGCAGGGGCCACCCTAAGCCCCAGCGCCTCGATGCGCCCGACCACTTGGGCCACCCCCTCGTTGGCCAGGCGCGCCGCCTCCTCGAAGCTTTGTCCCCGGGCCGTGACGAGTGTGTCATCCGCATAGCAGATGACGTCCAGGCCCGGGGGAAAAGCTCCACGCAGCACCCAGTCGTAACCGATGTTCCACAGGGGAGGTCCTAGGACTGAACCCTGCGGAACACCGCACGCCATGGGTCTGCGGAGCAAAGCTCCGTCGCGGTCCTCGCACAGAACCACCCTGCCCTCAAGGTAGTCTGCCACCAGCCGCCTCAGGTAAACCGGCACTCCATGGAACCGGAGCGCCTCGCCGATGCAGCCGAACGGCAGACTACCGAAGGCGTTGGCGATATCCAAGGATACCGCCAACAACACCCCTCCGCCAGCGACGGCCTCCTCCGAAGCGGCCCTCAGACGCAGGATGGCATCGATCGTCGAACGCCCAGGGCGGAAACCGTACTGAGCGTCCGACAGACCGGAGCCGACCTCTTCCAGATGCCGGAGGATACGGGTGGCGAGAACTCTCTCAAGCAACTTCCCCGCCTCCTCCAGCAAAACGATAGGCCTGTAGGCCGCCACGGTGTCGGGAGGTCGTCCCGGCTTAGGGAGGAGCACCAGCTTCCCCGCCTTCCAGCAGTCAGGGAACCGTCCGGACGCCAGGCACACGTCGAACAGCTCCCTGAGGCGGTCCCCCATGTGGTTGAGGGCCAGGGCCAACACCCGTCCGGGTACCCCGTCGGGCCCGGGGGCGGTGTTCTTCGAGCGCATCCGAAGAACCGCCGCCGCCACCTCCGCCTCTGTGACGGGCGGAGCACTGAGGTCGGCCTCCCGGTCGTCGGTCTCTGCGGCGACCATTGCCGGGGGCACGTGCTCCGCTCGTTGCGGGAATAGGCCCTCAACCACCTCCACGAGGAAGCCGGGTTGGAGAGTCTCCACAAGGGGGGGACCCCGACAGCGTAGCTTATTCAGCGCAGCTCGGTAGGGGCGGCCCCAGGGGTCACGGTCGAGACCCTCCAACAGCTCGTGCCGCGCCTCCTCCTTGGCGCGGCGAATGGCCAGCTTTAGGGCGCACACCTCGTCGATGTACGCCGCATAAAGCCGGTCTTCCCTCTCGACGTCACGGGGGTGACGTCGCCGGCTGCGGGTGTAGGACCTCCGCGCCGCAAAACACGCTGCGCGAAGGGAGGCAAGCTCCGGGGACCACCAGTAGACCTCCGTCTTCGGGGACCAACACTTAGCACGGGGCATGGCCGTATCGCAGATTTGCGTAATCGCATCGCGAAAACGGCCAGCCGCAGCGCCGGCACCCTCGGACGAAGGCGGGGAGGCGAACCAATTGGAAATAATGGCCGCCTCCTCTAGCAGGACCTTGTCCATTCGCCCCACAGCCCACCGCGGAAACGCGCCGCCACGCCGAGAGGGAACGTGACCCCTTCTGGGGCCCTGGGACCGGGAGAGCTCGAATCGGATGTATCTATGATCCGAGAGCGTCTCAACCTCATCCAGGACACGCCAGCTCCTTACTTGCGCTTCGACGGCAGGGGTAGCGAACGAGAGGTCCACTATCGACCCCCCCTGCCGACGAACGCACGTGTCGGTGGTGCCTCTGTTGAGGAGACAGAGGCCCACCGACGTCGCCCACTCTTCGACTGCCCGACCGCGGGCATCCGTTCCGGGGGAGCCCCACGCCGTAGATTTGGCATTGAAGTCCCCCAGAACGAGCACCTGACGAGGTGCTGTCCGCCGTATCGAGGCCTCCACTCTATTGAGGAAGACCTCGAATTCCGCCAGACTCCGGTTTGGGGAGAAGTACACGCCGAACAGCGTTACCTCCCCCCAATCGGCAGCAACGAACCCCTCGCCCCTGTCTCTGAGCGACAAGGGTGGGGAGCGAAGCGCAGCGGAGCTGACGATGGCCACGGAGCCGTCCCGGTCACCCACCCAATTTGGGCAGGGAGGAACGAAGTAGGGCTCCGCGGCTACGGCCACACCTATTGACCACTCCGCCATCGCTTGCAGGAGGAGGTCCTGGGCGCCGGCGGAGTGGTTCAAATTCGTCTGGAGGAGATTGGAGGGTGTGCAATACATTATTGGATTGTTGACACCTCCATCTCTCCTCCCGCGGTCGGTGACCGAGGACCGGGAGCCGCCGTGGTCGAACGACCAGCTCCCGGATGCCTCGGCGCGTTGGGGATCGTGCACCCCTCCCGCCCCATCAAATGGTTGGCGGGCCGATTGCCCGCCGCGCACGGGGGGCAGTAAGGGGCGGCGGAGCATTCCGCCGCCTTGTGCCCCAGTTGGCCGCAGCGGAAGCACAATCTGCTGCAGTCCACGGCGCTAGTGCAATTGGCCCGCAAGTGGCCCCTGGCCATGCACCCATAACACCTCGCAGGCCTCCCCTCCAAGACCGTGATTCGGGCCGAGGAGAAGCCCACGAGGAGTCGTCCAGCTTTGGCCAGAAGCTTGGCCGCAGCGATGGGGCAGCGCACCCACACCGCACCCGCTCCTCCGGGGCCGGGGCGGACGGCACCGGCCTTGACGGAGCCGGGAGCACACTCAGCAAACGCTTCAATGCGCTCCCGGACCTCCGCCGCCGTGACGGAGTCGTCCAAGCCCGACACGCGCAACTCCGCGCATTTCGTCGGCCTGGCGACGGTGACGCCATCCCGTCCCGCCACAATGCCTCGTAGCGCCGCGGCCACCATGTCGGCCTGTTTCTCCCCCTCCTTGCCGGGGAACTCCAGGATGCGCGCCCCTGTCCGCGCCAACCGCACCTTCCCTCCGACGCCAGGGAGGGCCCCGTCGAGGACCGACCTCGCCTCCTGGAGGAAGCCCGCATAGGTGAGTCCCTCCGCCTCGGGCGCCACCGTGATGACCACGGCGGCACTCTTTGGCGGAGAGAGTTTGGGCCCCCTCTTACCAGCCGTTTGCCCTGTTACCGGCGCGGAAGGGTTCTTCGCCTTCCTGGAGCGCCGCCTCTTCCGCTTCCCCCCAACCGTCTGCCACCCCTCCTCAGCTGCAGCTGAAGTGGGTGGAGCAGGAGGAGCGGGGACCGACGCGGGCACCGGAGCCGGAGCACTAGGAGCTGAACGCGTCGCCCAGAGCCCCACAAGCCACCTCCATCCCATTGGCCGGCTCCATCACCTCCAGGGGTGGTGCAGCTGGCGGCTTCTCGGCCCGCGGAGAGCCGGCCCGGGTGATGTCGACCCCACTGACCCGGAGATCGACCCGAAGCTGGGCCAGCTCAGCGCGGAGCTGCTGCACCTCTTCCTCGAGGCGGGCATTGGCAGCCTCGGAGGCGGCAGAGCGTTCGGAGAGCCGCTCCACCACCCCACCCAACGCGCTGGCGGCTGTCTTGAGTCCCTTCACGAAGTCGCCCTTGAGGTTTTGGGACCTCGTGGCGACCTTCATAACGAGGCTCAACGAGTCGCTCGCCGTCTGCATCAGGTCCGCTGCGTCTGCTGCGGACCCCTCGGTCGCGGAGCGGATCCTGTCGGTCAATTGACCGACCTGATCCTCCGCGGCCGCCTCTCCATCAGCGCGCACGCGTCTGTACGCCGCGCTGAACCTAACCTAACCTTTTTTTTTTTTTTTTTTTTTTTTTTGTTGCGCTGGGAAAAATGCATTACGCATCATCCTCCCTCCGGGGGAAGGGAGGGGTATGTGGGACTCCCCGGTCTGTTGCCGGTATACCCACTAAAAAACCCAACGGCACTCCCGCATCGTCTTAGTGGAGGAGGACTGGGAAACCGGCAGAGCCTTTACTCCAGTCCCCCGCCGACGACTGCCCGCTGTCTCACAGCGGGCCCCTCATGCCCCTCTCAACGGAGGGGCCCGGGAATGACCGCGAGTGCTCGGCCACTCCCTCCCGCGGGTGGTGATGTGCAATGCGGGCGAAGGGGCCCCCGCACCTGTCGCCCGCGTATCACCACCTTCGCCTCCTTTTGCGATTTACCACCCTCGCAAAAGGAGGCGACCGCTGCCCAGACCCGTCGCCTTCCAGCATGGCGCTACCCACGCCAGGAAGCGAGGGGTCCAGGCCCTCCGATGCGCCGCAGTCATGCAGGCACGCCGGAGCTCCCCCTGTGACGGGTCGGGTCTGTGGCCCCGTCACCTACCACCTTTCGGCCGCAGGGGACAGGGACAGCGGCAACGATACACCGACAGTCCTCTTCCCCTGCGGCCCCACCGCGTCCGCCATCTAACGGTGGCGGCCCCGTTGAGGCCGCGGAAGGTAAGGGAGAATGGCCGAAGCCACACCGGCACTCCCCCCCGCCGCGACCTCCCGCACTCCGCCGCGATGCCCCCCCCACCAAAAGGGGGGGGGGCATCGCAGCCCGCTCAGTTGCGATGCCGCTACAGGCGGCACCCGCGGCACCGCAACTATTGGGCCACTCGTCGTTGGCTTAGCGGCAAAAGCCTAGACGAGCGGCCCCCGCCTAGGTTCCTCTTGGCTTCACCGTGGGTTTCCGCCACCACGGCTACTGAGCCCCCCCGCCACGACAAGGCGGGAACCAATTCGGGGGGGAACCTAACCTAACCTAACCTAACCTAACCTAACCTAACCTAACCTTTTTTTTTTTTTTTTTTTTTTGTTCTCCCAGGAAAATTCCTCACGAATACGCAGTGGCCTTGGGGGAACCACTGCGTTATGTGGGGTTTGCACCCACTAAAAACCTGGAGTGGCCTTCTCTCACCTGCGGGGCTGCGGGACCCACTAGGCAAACAACCGCGTGCCCCGCTGGTGTTGCTCCGCAACGGAGCCCTTCGCTCTGCGGGGTGGGACTGAATTCTTGAGTTTAGATTCAGCCCCGCCCCGTTCCACCTCCATCTATCTCCTCCTAGCACTGAGGCGCCCCGACCACTCAGGGCGTCTCAGTGCGCGGGACCTTTGTGCGGACGACGGACCCCAATCCGTCGCCCACGGTCCCCGGCGTTACGGCGGCACTTGAGCCGCAAAGGCCAGACGCCGCCTTCCGCGTCTGCGGCGGCGCATCGGGGCCGAGTCGACGTCGTCTTCCCGGTCCCGCTCCGCCGCCTCCTTCTGCGACATGACAGCGTCGCAGAAGGTCGCTGCCGCCTGCCAAGCCTCGTCGCTGTCGACCATCTCCCTGAGGACGGCCGGCAGCGACAGGTCATCGCCAACTGTCGCGGACAGGGCGGCACGAGGGACCTCCCAAGCTGGGCACTCCTCGCGCGTGTGTTGCGCCGTGTCCGCGACTCCCGCCACACAGTGGTGGCACACGTCCGTGGGCTCCCTTCTAGCCACCCGGCACAGGTATCGCCCAAAGCATCCATGCCCGGTGATCATCTGTGTCAGGTGGAAGGAGAGAGCTCCATGCCGCCGCTCGAGCCACTCGTGAAGAATGGGCCGAACGGCGGCCACCAACTCCTGACTTACCACCGACTCTTCAAGACGGGCCGCCCACCTCCGCTGGAGAGTGTCATGCCCCTCCTCTCGCCAGCGTTGGATCTCCCGCGGATGGGGACGGCCACCACCAGCTATCGCCTCTTTTATTCGCCAGTACACCGCGGCGAGTACCTCTGCGTCGAGGTCCCACGGCGGTGTACCGGCGAGCACACACGCGCCGACGCACGACACGGTGCGGTACGCCCGGGCCACCCTGAGTGCCATGGCGCGCTGCGGTCTTCGCAGCGCTGCCAGGTTTTGGTTGCTCATGGCACCTGCCCATATTGGCGCCCCGTAGAGCGCCATGGAGCGCACCACACCCGTGTACAGGCGTCGGCATACTCCGCCAGGCCCCCCAACGTTTGGGAGGATCCGTCCCAAGGCCCCAGCAGTGGCCAACAACTTTGGGGCCAACCGCCGGAAGTGCTCCTCGAACCTCCATCGGCCGTCGAGGACGAGCCCCAGGTACTTCATGCTAGTACCGACGGCGATGGAGGTCCCTCCCACAATAATGGAGGCCTCTGGCGGCGGCCTGTTACCGGGCCCATGGAATAAGAGGGCCTCGGATTTTTCCAGGGCCACCTCGAGCCCCAGGGCACGGATCCTCCCCACTACCTGAGCCACACCCGCAGTGGCGAGGAGGGATGCCTCCCTGTAGGTACGCCCGCGGGCCAGCACGAGGGTATCGTCGGCGTAACAAATAACACCGACCCCCCGCAGAGTGGCCCCGCGCAGCACCCAGTCGTAACCGATGTTCCACAGGGGAGGGCCTAAAACAGACCCCTGCGGAACACCGCACGACATTTCCCTCCTCCCTTCGCCGGCCCTCGTCGGGAAAACAACGGCCCTGCCGGCGAAGTAGTCGGCGATGACCCTCTGGAGGTACTGCGGCACGCCGTGGTAACGCAGCGCCGCTTTGATTGTTTCCCAGGGCAGCGTGTTGAATGCGTTGCGGATGTCCAATGACACCGCAAGCATCACGCCGCCCTGGGAGACCGCCTCCTCGGCGAGGTCCCTCACCTGCGCAATGGCATCCAGGGTCGACCGACCCCGGCGGAAACCAAACTGCGCGTCGTCCAGATCCGGAGCCATGCACTCGGCCAGGCGAGCCGCGAGCACTCGCTCGAAGAGCTTGCTCACCTCGCCGAGTAACACGATCGGACGGTAGGACGACGGCAGTCCGGCCGGGCGCCCCGCCTTTGGCAGCAGCACCAGTTTGCCCGTTTTCCATTGCTGTGGGAATCGACCCTGCACCACACATGCGGTGAAGAGGGACCTCACCCTCTCGCCTATCTCCTCCAGCGCGACCGCTAGGGCCGTCCCCGGAACGCCGTCCGGGCCCGGGGCGGTCCTCTTCATTTTGAGTCTGAGGACAGCCGCCCCGAATTCGGCCTCCGATACCGGTGCTGCGGGGACATCGCCCTCTGCAGGTCGCGCATCAACGTGTCGGGCCATCGCCGGGGGCACCCACTCGTCTCGCTGCGGGAAGAGGGTGCCCACCACCTCTCCGAGCAAAACCTCGTCAACGCTGGACGTGACAGGGGGAGCCCAGGGCCGCAGCTTTTTGCGCATCACCTTGTACGGCCTCCCCCAGGGGTCACCATCGAGGGTCCGCAGCCATTCCTCCCATGCCGCCTCCTTGGCCCGCGCGATTGCCACTTGGAAAGATTCGCGCAGAGCCCTGTAAGCGGCATAGGAGGCACTCTCCTCTTGGGCGTCTCGGGTACGCCTCCGCCTGCACCGAGTGTATCGGCGGCGAGCCCTACCGCAATCAACACGCATGCGGCGGAGCTCGTCGCTCCACCAATACACCCGGCACCGAGGAGGGAGGGGTCTCGCCCTGGGCATCGCCGCGTCGCATATGCGGCCCAGCGAGGCCCCAAGGCGCCCCGCCTCCTCGTCCACGTCCTGGCCAATGTCGGGCCCGGACACCCAGTCTTCGATAATTGCGGCCTCTCTGGCGACCTCCCTGTCGAGCCGCCCCAGCACCCAGCGCGGACCGCCCCCAACAACCGGGGTCGGACCCGAGCCTTGCGGGCCGGCGGGGAGCGCGGAGACATCAAATCGTATATAGCGGTGGTCCGACAGTGTCTCCACGCCCACCACCACTCTCCAATCCCGGACACGGCGCGCCAGGGCAGGCGATGCCAGTGTGATGTCGACTATCGACCCACCCTGTTGCCGCACGCACGTGTCCTCCGACCCCGTGTTGAGGACGACCATGCCAATGGAGACCGCCCACTCCTCCAGACACTCACCCCGCGCATCCGTCACCGGGGATCCCCACGCCAGGGATTTGGCGTTGAAATCCCCAGCGACTAGCACGGGGCTAGGGGCGACCTGCCCAACCAGAGCCCCCACCTCCCCGAGCATTTGTTCGAAGTCGGCGAGGGCCCGGTTCGGCGAGAAATACACCCCTATAACTGTGACGTCACCTACGGCAGCCAGAACGTAGCCCCTACCTCTCGACACATTGCCAATGGGGGGGGCGCCGGCGGCTGCCGGGGCGACGATGGCCACCAATCCCTCGCGGTCCCCTACCCAGTCATCACGGGTGGGGACGAAGTAGGGCTCCGCGACCACGGCTACTTTGATTCCCCACTCTGCCAGGGACTGGGTCAAAAGATCCTGGGCCCCGGCAGAGTGGTTAATATTCGCCTGCAAGATGGGGAGTCCGGGCATTTATGGGACGGTCTCCATTGGTCCCTCCGCTGTTGGTCTACTGGCAGGCTCACCGCTGCCCCTAGCCTTAGTAGCGTGTTTACCTTTAGGCGTGGCTTTGCCCACGCAGCCCGCACCGCCGAGAGGGTGCCCCGCCGGTTTGCCCGCTGCTGCGCAGGTGGCGCAGTTGGGCTCGGCCCGGCACTCACGCGCCCGGTGGCCCGGCTTTCCGCAGCGGAAGCATAGGCTGCTGCGGTCCACCTCCGACCCACACTTGCTGGCGACGTGGCCCAGGTTGAGGCACCTGAAGCACCTCAGGGGCCTCGCCTCCAGCAGGGTGACCCTCGCTGTGATCCACCCCACTTTAAGACGGTTTGCGCCGACCACCGTCTTGGCGGCGGCCACCGGGCAGCCCAGCCACATCGTGGCCCGTTCGCCGATGACACCGGGTCTTATGTCATCGGCGTGACACTCTCCCTGCGCTGCGAATGCCGCAACGACTTCTGCGGCGGTGACTGAGTCGTCCAGCCCCGAAACGAGCACATCCACTCTTTTTGTGGGGCGGGAGACCCTGACGACGTCTGCGCTGAGGACCTCTCTGAGCTTAGAGGCCAGAGAGTCGGCCTTCTCAGCGCCCCCATCCCCGAAGATTTCGAGGATGCGGGCGCCGGTGACCGTGGTCCTACAGCGCATCTCGTCTATACCCAGACTCGACATATCAACGCGAGTCCGGGCCTCCCGCAGAATCGTGCCGTAGCTGGCACCACGCTCTGCTGCGCCCGGCTGCAGTGTTAGTGTCACCGCAGCCGTTTTCGGCGCACGCAGCTTCGTCACCGCCGCCGCCTTCTTTCTCTGGGCGCTCTGGGTGCCCGTCTGCTTGCCCTTGCCTTTAGCGCCCCGAGCAGCGACCAGACTCCACTGCTCCGTCAATGGGGGCGGTGGAGGAGCGTCCCTCGTTGGGCTAGGGTCCCTGACAGGGGCCGGGGCCGACTTTTTGCCCTTGCCTTTGCCCTTATTTTGAGGCAGAGGCGCGGGTGGCGTTTTGTTCTTCTTTGGGGCAGAGGCCTTTGCCTCCACCGACTTGGATAGCTCGGGTATAGGGGCTGCCCCTGCCGCAGTCACGTCCTCCGCATTTCTCGTGTCAGCCGCCAGCGGCGGCCGCAATCTCGGCTCCGGTAGGAGGCGACACTCGAGCCCTTCGAGTCGTGCATTCAGCATGTTGCCGAATTGCACGACGCTGGCCCGAGATATCTCCTCCACCATTTTTCTTATCGCGTCAGGTGCTGCCGCCGCTGCTGCCACCACTGGTCGGCTTTTTGCCTCGGCCAGTTGGGCCGTGAGCCGCCGATTTTCGGCCTCCAGGTACGCCACCTCCTCAGGCACCGTACGGGCCCTTATACCGCCAGCGGCCTCCTTGATGATAGAGGCCGCATCCTTCAACGTCTTGATGAAGGTTCCTTTGAGCCCCTTTTTTGACTTGGTGGCCACCATCTCCACAATCTGCGCAGCCTCCAGCAGCAGAAGGTTAAGGGCTGCCAGAGATTGCGCCGTGTCCTCGTCTGGGTTTGGCGGGTTGAAGCCGCTGCGGCAGGCGTGCCTCAACTCCCTCAGGGTCTCGGCCATGCTCGCGACACATTCTTCGGCCTCTAACCTGAGCGCCTCCTCCTTTTCCTTATTCAGCCGTTCCTTGGCCGCGGCTAGGCCCACGTATTCGCCCGTGGTGGGTGGTCGGCCTCTCCCGCGTTTTGTTTTATGCGCGGCCCCTTTGGTCGGCGACATCATCTCCTCGTCCTCTGACTCCACTTCCCCTATTGGCCTCTTTTTCCAATTTTTGCGAGCCTCCTCCTTCTCACTCCCGGACTCGACCGTCATCAAACTGGCCTCGCTTGCATCCGAGTCGGACTCCGAGAGACGCGTCAAGGAGACGCGAAGTTCCCTTCGAGTCTCCGTCACCTGCTCCATCTTCCTCTCCCTCTCAATCTCCTTCTTCTCCTCCTCCTTTCTTCCATCTTTTGTTTTATTTGTTATTAAATTTTCGGCACTCCGTGGTATCGGAGTGCCTCCAATATGGTCGCGTGGGGGACGGAGTTGAAGGCGTTTGCAATATCAAACGACACCGCCAACACTCCGTCCCCCGCGGCCACCGCCTCCTGCACCTGGCCCTTCAGCAGGGCCAAGGCATCGACCGTCGAACGCCCCTTTCGAAATCCGAACTGGGCGTCCGACAGGTCTGGTCCCACCCCCCGCAGATGACTGTTGAGCCGGTCGGCGACTATCCCCTCGAACAATTTACCGACCTCATCGAGAAGGACGATGGGCCGGTATGCCGAGGGGGAGTCCGCCGGGCGTCCCTCTTTTCGGAGGAGGCAAAGCTGCCCCTCCCTCCACAGTTTCGGGAACCTCCCAGCCGTAAGGCACGCGCTGAAGAGGTCCCGAAACCTGTCCTCCATTTGGGAGGCAGCTATCGCCACCACCCGAGCGGGGACGCCGTCCGGCCCAGGGGCCGTCTTCTTCGCCCGGAGGCGAAGTATCCCTTCGTGGACTTCATCCACCGTCACCGGGGGCACCTCGTCCCCCGGCGGAGCCGCTTCCTGCGGGGGGTCCATTGCTGGTGGGGCGAAGTCGGTCCTGCGTGGAAACAGGGACCGGACCACCCCATCCAGCAACGCCGGCTCGAGGGTCTCCGACAGGGGGGGACCGTATGGTCGCAGCTTGCTCCGCGCCAGCTTATACGGCCTCCCGTATGGATCCCTGTCGAGACCCTCCAACATCTCGGCCCTTGCCGAGTCCTTGGCGGCGCACATTCCCGTCTTGAGGACCGCCTTTGCCTCTAGGTAGGAGGCGTAGGGGCGATCCTCCTCGGACTGTGATCGGGTGGTGCGCCGCCGGCTCCGCGTGTAGGCCCTCCTGGCCGCCACGCAGGAGGCTCGGAGCCCCGTCAACTCCTCCGTCCACCAATAGACGGCGCGACGGGGAGGCGGACGGCGTGACCGAGGCATGCTGGAGTTGCACACCTCGGTCAGGGACCCTCGGAGCTGGACCGCCGCGGCGTCCACATCCAGGGCCTCCAAAGGGGGCGAGAGCCAGTCCTGGAGGAACGCCGCCTCCTGGGCTGCCTCCCGGTCCAGGCGGGTGAGAGCCCACCGCGGGAAGGCAGACCGGCCTGAACGGGCCGTCCTCCCCCTGAGGGGGCCGGTGGAGATATCGAACCGCACATATCGGTGGTCCGACAAAGTCTCCACCGTCTCCACCCGCCAGTCCACGACGCGGGCGGCCAGGGCAGGTGTGGCAAACGAGACGTCTACCACCGATCCCCCCCGTTGCCGCACACACGTGTGGACCGCCCCCCTGTTGAGGAGGGACACACCGCACGAGGCCGCCCAAAATTCGGCGGCGCGTCCCCGGACGTCGCAGGAGGCAGCCGGGTTGCCCCAAGCCTCCGCCTTGGCGTTCAGGTCGCCCATAATGGCGACCTGGCGCGGCGCCGCCCTCCCTACGACTGCAGTGAGGACCTCGAGGAAGTCCTCAAAGTCGGAGAGAGGGCGGTTTGGGGAGAAGTAGACCCCAACCAGGGCCATATCCCTCCCCCACGCGGCGGCCACGTATCCCGGTCCCCTCTCTAAAAGCGAGAGGGGAAGGGAGTCCGTGGAAGACCGCGCCTTCAACGCCACCAAGCCGTCCCGATCGCCCAGCCAGGTGCTGGGGACCGAGTACGGCTCGGCGACCACCGCCACGTCCACCAACCACTCGGCCATGGTCTGCATGAGCAGATCCTGGGCCGCCCGGCAGTGGTTGGTGTTCGCCTGAAGGATGCGATGTTCGGCCCTATCCATCAGTCGGACATCGCACCCCCCTCCTCCTCATTTAGGCCAGCAGGGGTCCTCCTCCCTTTGTGGGGTTGGCTCCGGCCCACCCCTCCTCTTATCAGAGGCAAGCGGCAGCCGGTAGCTTTTCTCGGGCAGGAGCCGGTCCTCAATGCCTGCGATGCAGGCCCTCGTGAAGGCCCTCTCCTCCATCACAACCTTGCGGACGATATCCTCAAGGTTGGGGGAGGCGGGGCCCTCTCCCGCAGGTCGCGGCTCAGCCTGAGTTGGCCGGGCCGTGGCTTCAGCCAGTTTCTGGTGAAGCTGGCTGACCTCCGTCTGCAGGCGATCGACCTTCGCCTGCAGTTGCCGCGTCTCGTCGGTCGCCTGCCGCTGCACCAGCTCCGCGACGATGCCACGCATGCTCACGGCCCGGCATTTCAGGGACTTCTGAAAAGTCCCCTTTAAGTGGGAGGACTTGGAGGCGACCACCACTATCTCCTCCTCGTCCTCTGCCGCCATCCGCTCCAGCTCGGCCAGGGAGTGGTCCGAGTACAGGACTCGGGACGCGCCGTATCCAGAGCTGGCCCGGGAGACGCGCGCCCGTTGCTCGTTGGCCTCAACCCGCTCCTCCAGCTCTTTCTCGAGCTGCGTCCGCCGAGCCACGTCCAACTCGCGTTGGGCGTCCGCTAGACCCACGTCGTGGGTAACCGCTAACGGTTTTGTGGCCTTTTTGGCCTTGGCCTTTCTACCTGTCTCCTTCGCCGAACCCGACCCGGCCGAGGAGACATCGGAACCCTCCTTTAGGAAGGCCCGCTTGCGCGATCTCGATGGTGGTCGGGAATCCCCGACCACCATCGAGCTCGCGCCCGACACAACAGACTCGTTGTCGGAGTCCGACTCGTCCAACAACGTGTCGGACTCCGACAACGCGTCGCGTTGGCCCTTAGAAGGGCCTTTTGGTTGGCCCTGAGAAGGGCCTTTTGGTTTGCCGAGGGCAGACCGCGTTTTCGGCATTTTCAGTAGTCAGACAGTATCGTACACGATAAGACACAGATAAAATTCGCTACGATCGCACAGTTAACTTTGGCCGTACCCAGTTTGCCACTCCGTTACGGTGGTCAAACTGGGACGTTTCCGGGGGTCACGACGTGGACGTAAAAACTGTGAGGGGAACCCCCAACCTAACCTAACCTTTTTTTTTTTTTTTTTTTTGTTGCGCTGGGAAAAATGCATTACGCATCATCCTCCCTCCGGGGGACGGGAGGGGTATGTGGGACTCCCCGGATCCTGCTTCCGGTATACCCACTAAAAAACCCAACGGCACTCCCGCATCGTCTTAGTGGAGGAGGACTGGGAAACCGGCAGAGCCTTTACTCCAGTCCCCCGCCGACGACTGCCCGCTGTCTCACAGCGGGCCCCTCATGCCCCTCTCAACGGAGGGTTCCGGGAATGACCGCGAGTGCTCGGCCATTCCCTCCCGCGGGTGGTGATGTGCAATGCAGGCGAAGGGGCCCCCGCACCTGTCGCCCGCGTATCACCACCTTCGCCTCCTTTTGCGATTTACCACCCTCGCGAAAGGAGGCGACCGCTGCCCAGACCCGTCGCCTTCCAGCATGGCGCTACCCACGCCAGGAAGCGAGGGGTCCAGGCCCTCCGACGCGCCGCAGTCATGCAGGCACGCCGGAGCTCCCCCTGTGACGGGTCGGGTCTGTGGCCCCGTCACCTACCACCTTTCGGCCGCAGGGGACAGGGACAGCGGCAACGATACACCGACAGTCCTCTTCCCCTGCGGCCCCACCGCGTCCGCCATCCGACGGTGGCGGCCCCGTTGAGGCCGCGAAGGTAAGGGAGAATGGCCGAAGCCACACCGACACTCCCCTCCCCGCCGCGGCCCCCCGCACTCCACCGCGATGCCCCCCCCCATCAGAGGGGGGGCATCGCAGCCCGCTCAGTTGCGATGCCGCTACAGGCGGCACCCGCGGCACCGCAACTATTGGGCCACTCGTCGTCGGCCACCTGAAGCCTAGACGAGCGGCCCCCGCCGAGGTTCCTCTTGGCTTCACCGTGGCGTTGGTCGCCACCACGGCTACTGAGCCCCCCCGCCACGTCTCCACCCGCCAGTCCACGACGCGGGCGGCCAGGGCAGGGGTGGCAAACGAGACGTCTACCACCGATCCCCCCCGTTGCCGCACACACGTGTGGACCGCCCCCCTGTTGAGGAGGGACACACCGCACGAGGCCGCCCAAAATTCGGCGGCGCGCCCCCGGACGTCGCAGGAGGCAGCCGGGTTGCCCCAGGCCTCCGCCTTGGCGTTCAGGTCGCCCATAATGGCGACCTGGCGCGGCGCCGCCCTCCCTACGACTGCAGTGAGGACCTCGAGGAAGTCCTCAAAGTCGGAGAGAGGGCGGTTTGGGGAGAAGTAGACCCCAACCAGGGCCATATCCCTCCCCCACGCGGCGGCCACGTATCCCGGTCCCCTCTCTAAAAGCGAGAGGGGAAGGGAGTCCGTGGAAGACCGCGCCTTCAACGCCACCAAGCCGTCCCGATGGCCCAGCCAGGTACTGGGAACCGAGTACGGCTCGGCGACCACCGCCACGTCCACCAACCACTCGGCCATGGTCTGCATGAGCAGATCCTGGGCCGCCCGGCAGTGGTTGGTGTTCGCCTGAAGGATGCGATGTTCGGCCCTATCCATCAGTCGGACATCGCACCCCCCTCCTCCTCATTCAGGCCAGCAGCAGCCGAAACGCCAACCTCTGGCACCACGGCGGCGGTAGCGGCAGGCTGTCTCGGCGCCTGAGCTTTTCCTCTCTTTGGGGGAGGATTGCACATCCTCCCCTGCATTATATGGCCTGCGGGGCGGCCACTGGCGGCACAGACAGCGCAGTGCGGCGCGGCCGCCTTGCACTCGGTGGACTTGTGGCCCTCCTTGCTGCAACGGTAACAGCTGTCCGTCCGATCCACCGTGGACGGACAGAGGGGCCGGGTGTGCCCGACTCCAAAGCACCTGTAGCACCGCAAGGGCTGTGCCGCAAGTGCCCGGACCACACCCGAGCCGAAGCCGACGTTAAGCCGTCCTTTGTCCAGGACGGCTTTGGCCGCGGCGACTGGGCACTCCAGCCGAATGGCGCCCATGCCGCCGCGACCGGGCCTAATGTCCCGGCTTCGCACCGCTGCGACGCCACAGCCCCCCATTGCTGCGACCGCCGCCACCACCTCCTCCTTGGTGACCGTATCGTCAAGATCGGTCACCTCGATGGCCGCCGTCTTCACGGGCCTGGCCACCTTGGCCGCGTCCGCGATGACCTCCCGCAACTTTGTCGCGAAGAGGTCCGCGTTGGCACTGCCCTCTGCCCCCGGGAACTCGAAAATTCGAGCCCCGGCTTGGGTCCGCCGGCAGGAGACCTTGCCGATCCCCAACTGGGTGGGATCGGCATTGGCACGCGCCCGCAACAAAATGGACGCGTAGGTCTCCCCACGCTCCGCAGCCTCCGTGGTGAGCGTCACCACGACGGCTGCGGTCTTAGGAGGAACTAGATTCCTCCCGGTGCCGGCGGTTTGGGCTGTGGGAGCAGCGCTGGCGGCCCCGGGAGGCGGCCCTTTCCCCTTTCCATTCCCTTTCCCTTTGCCGGTTGCCTGCGACTGGCTGGGAGGGGTGGTGGTGGCGGGGATGGCAGGGACGACAGCTGCCGCGCCCCTGCCCTTGCCCTTGCCCTTCCCCCTGCCAACCACCCTCGTCCAGCCCTGCTGGTTGGTCGGGGTGGTGGCAGGCAGAAGGGGGTCCTCCTCCCTTTGTGGGGTTGGCTCCGGCCCACCCCTCCTCTTATCAGAGGCAAGCGGCAGCCGGTAGCTTTTCTCGGGCAGGAGCCGGTCCTCAATGCCTGCGATGCAGGCCCTCGTGAAGGCCCTCTCCTCCATCACAACCTTGCGGACGATATCCTCAAGGTTGGGGGAGGCGGGGCCCTCTCCCGCAGGTCGCGGCTCAGCCTGAGTTGGCCGGGCCGTGGCTTCAGCCAGTTTCTGGTGAAGCTGGCTGACCTCCGTCTGCAGGCGATCGACCTTCGCCTGCAGTTGCCGCGTCTCACCAGCTCCGCGACGATGCCACGCATGCTCACGGCCCGGCATTTCAGGGACTTTTGAAAAGTCCCCTTTAAGTATGCGCTGTGGGGGGTCCCCCAACCTAACCTAACCTATGATATCGCAGTGCCTCCCGAACACAACTCCAGGGCAGGGTGTTGAAGGCGTTGGAAATGTCCAAGGACACCGCCAACATCACCCCACCCCGGGACACCGCTTCCTCCGCCAGGACTCTCACCTGCGATATCGCGTGGATGGTGGAGCGCCCATGCCGAAAGCCAAACTGGCTTTCGTCCAGGTCCGGCCCCTCTCTGTACAAGTGGCTGACGAGGCGGGCAGCGATTATCCGCTCGAACAGCTTACCCACCTCGTCTAGCAGCACTATGGGCCGGTACGCGGACGGTGAGTCCGCAGGGCGCCCCGCCTTCCTGAGCAGGACCAGACGACCAGATTTCCACAGAGTGGGAAACTGGCCCCGCTCAAGGCACGCTGTGAAGAGTCCTCTCAGCCAGGGCTCTAGCTCCTTCAGAGCGAGGGCTAGCACGTGGCCGTGGATTCCGTCGGGCCCCGGAGCCACGTTCTTGGCCCGGAGCCGCATCACGGCAGCCCCCATCTCTGCCTGTGTCACCTCTGGGACGCTAATGGCGTCCTCCTCTGTAGACTCTGCGGCCGTGGGCAAAGCCCAGTGTCCCCGAGTCCTTACTGCGCGGACGCTTCCTCCAAACTTTGGAGGGGCCACGCAAGTCCTGGTCAGACAAGTTGCCTCCAGGATCTGAGCCTCCTCGGCTCTTGTTGCCGCCGACAACGGCAAGAGGTACGTCCACATGGGGACTTAAGCCTCCTCGGCTCTGGTTGCCGTCGGCGACGGCAAGTGGTGCATCCGCGTCGCGCAGTTGCTCCAGGTGACCCTGGAGCTCCTTTTCTCGCTCGTGGCGCAGGTCAGCGGTGGTCTGCCGGCCTGCGAGACTATTGGTGCCCCCCTCAGATACGATGGGGCTGCCCTCTAGGAAATCGCTAGAGGGGCGGGACTCGCCCTTGCGTTGCGCAAGGGTACCCGCCTGAGGATTTTTTTCCTTTAGTCTTTTGTCCATTTTTGTTTTTCCTTTTTAAGGGTGAGGTCCCTTTCCCCTGCGCTAGAAACCGGATACAAGCCCTCCGGCCATTCATCCCCTCGGCACGCGAGACCTTGGGATTGGGTTCCATCTCCACTGCACGCCCACTCGACTGTCCCTCTGTAAGCAGAGGGGGGAGTAGGCGTTAGATGGCCTCCGCAGCAACGGACTAGCCGTCCCGCCTCTAGCCCGGTTCCCTTCACAGACCATCATGGATGATGATCTGTGTCTGGAACCGTGACCTTTCCTCGTGCGTTGAAATTAGCCGCCCGCCCCAACTGTCCACCCAACGTGGGTGGACAGCTGGAGCCGACGTTGCCCAGGGTGCGCCGCGTGGAGGCTTTCAACTTGCACCCCAACCTAACCTAACCTAATAGGTTAGGTTAGGTTACCTATAAATATTTATTTAGCGAAAGTTGCAAAAGCAATATCTAATTCGGGTACTGAGCTGAAGCCGGGGCAAAAGAAGGCTTCTAAGGCTGTAACACTGAGGCCTTTAAACCGCAGAGCTACTGTCCCCGCGCGCAGGCCGCCGGGGCCGCCACCGAGGAGCCGCGAGCCTGCTGCGCCGCGGGTGCCATTTCCCCCGCCGCCGCCGCCGCACTACTCGAGGACGTCGTCGCATCCTCATCCACCGCCGACCGGCAAATGGCGCCGCTAAATACGGTTAAGTACGCGGGTAGATTGTCCGATTTCTATAAACAATGGGCATGCATTACTGACGACCGCACAATTCTTTCATGGATTAAGGGTTATAAAATCCAATTCGCGTACCCAGTTATACAACACTCAGTACCGATACCACCTAATTACACGAAAACTGAAAAGTTACAATTTCAGGAGGCTATTGATAAACTTATAGAAATTGGTGCTGTACGGAACCGCACATTATTTTTCATACTCACGCGCCGTGCATTCTGTGCACTCAGCATTTCGTACCTATCACTAAGCTAATTTGTGTAAGTACATTAAATCAATAAATTAGTGTTCAACGGACATTCGCGGTGGTCGGTTTTATTTCATCATCATCCCCATAGAATCGCCCCGGTATCATCACTAAGTGCAGGGATCCCCCAACATTTATTTTGGTCCTTCGAGATTAGCATCAGGACCTCGTCGCGGTACTTTGAGCTAGCGCGCGCACAGCTCAGTGGCAATCTCTCGCGAACGTGGTTCTGTGATCAAACCAGTGAGAAACTCTTTTTTTCACTCTCTCATCCTATACTTGAGTTACACTTGACTTGAGCTTAGGTCAACAGCACGGTCGTGGTAAGGAAATCACGGCGTGATATCACCATCATCATCATCAGGCTCCCTGGAGCACATCATCGGGTGGCGCAAGGGTTCAGCGTCCGCAATCAGCATCGTCATCACGTGGATCATCATATTTCCAAGTAAGACTGTTCCTTTTACCTACCTACATCATGGAAGATCTTATTGCCCGTCAATCGGAAATCATCGCCAATTTTACTACCATCAAGGTCAACTTTAGCAAGGACTCGGATTCTCGCAAAACTACGGAATACCTCAGGAAACGTTTAGACGCGATAGACGACCTCTGGGGAGAGTTCGAACAAAATCATAAGCAAATATCGGAGCATAAAGATGCGGCGGTCGACTATTTCCTCGACAACACGTATCAAAAGGGCAAAGATCATTATCAATTTGTACGGAATCTCATTTCGTCTTACGGCAAATCAAACAAATCAACTCAACCTGATGGCAAGTTAGACGAACTAATATCGCTGCAACGCACGAACTTTAGGGCATTAACTCGGCTGGTCAAAGGCATCAAGATTGATCAGATATCGGACAAATGGGAACTTGAGGATGAGCTCAAAAACATCCAAGTAAAGTGGACAATGATAGATACGCAACATTTGCAAATCGATCATATCCTAGCTGGAGGTGACTTATCATACGACGAGGAGTTTAACAAACATGAATTGGTCTACAAAAACATCAAAAGAGAGCTGAATAAGAAAATCTCCTCAACATCTCATTTAGAGAGATCAACCCCGCACATTGATATACCGTCATTTAGCGGGAACTACACACAATGGCCAACATTTTATGACTTGTTCACCGAGACAATTCATAACAACAATTCGATCACGAAAGCTCAGAAGATGCAGCATCTTAAGGGAAAACTTAAGGGGGAGGC
The DNA here is from genome assembly GCA_948252205.1 of Orthosia incerta. Classification (NCBI taxonomy): domain Eukaryota; kingdom Metazoa; phylum Arthropoda; class Insecta; order Lepidoptera; family Noctuidae; genus Orthosia; species Orthosia incerta. Next base: position 114,307 of record OX411758.1, read on the forward strand.
AGAGCGTATTATTCATCATCTCCATATATCATCAGATAACTACGATGCAGCGTGGGATATCTTACTACATCGGTACAATAATACTCAACTTCTTTTTACCAATCACATCGAAATCTTCCTTAATCAACCCAACATCCAAAGGCAAACATCATTAGACATCAAAGGTTTATACGATACCTCAACCGAATGTATTCACGCGATACACAATCTCGGTGCTGATACGAATACATGGGATCCGTTGTTGGTTCACTTGCTCTGCAAAAAACTGGACCCAGAAACATATGCTGGGTACAAAGAAGCACGCAGGAATCCTCGTGACCTACCAAAGCTGGAGGAATTAATGTCTTATCTCGAGAGTAAATTTACTGCTCTTGAACCCATTAAAACTACTAAGGAACCCTCATCATCAAGCAAAAGGAACCCAAATCAATCGCATAATAAGCAAAACTATAATAAAGGTTTCACTAACAAAAATTATCAGGCCATCATTACGCAAACATCGAAATGCACTGTATGCAATTCAAATCATGCTCGCAATTTGCTATCGTGCCAAAAATTTATGAAAATGACATCAGATGTACAATTGAAATTGGTGACGAAATCAAATATATGTCGAAATTGTTTATTCAGTCACGACGGAAATCAATGCACTTCAACGAAACGTTGCAAAACCTGTCAAGGAGATCATCACACAATACTCCATGAAGCGTGTTGTGTCTCATCATCAAAATCGTCAAATAACCACCCTAACGTTAATCATGTCGCAGGGGAGGACGAAGAGTTATTGTTGACCACGCTGTCAATCAAAGTCAAGTGTTCCGACGGCAGCTACGTGTTCCTTAGGGCACTTCTAGACCAGGGATCACAAATATCATTAATATCGGAAAACGCTGTTCAGCGATTAGGGTTGCAGCGTCAACGATACAACGCATCAGTATCAGGGATAGGTGCTGGTACTAGACAAAGCAAAGGACGGGTATCAATCGACTGTCAATCTATCTACGGCGACTATCATTTTACTACAGAAGCACTGGTTCTGCCTAAAGTCGCTAACTGCTTGCCTGGTGCACCATTCAAAAAACAATCATGGCCTCACATTCAGCATCTCCAATTAGCAGATCCAGAATACAACGTGTCTAAGCCAATAGATATTCTCTTGGATGTGAGTATCTATTCTCAAATCATCATGAACGGTCTCATCAAAGGACCAGCGCAGGCTCCGATTGCGCAACAGACCGCACTCGGTTGGATCCTGTCTGGCAATGTTCGCACATTTAACTGTCATATCGCGACGAATGACTTATCAGAACTATCAAAATATTGGGAGATAGAGGACGTAGAAACATCATCATCACCCCTTACCCGTGAGGAGCAGTACTGTGAAGAGTTTTATCAGCAAGCTACTCGTCGTTTGGATACTGGTAGATACGAGGTTGGCATACCCATGAAACCCGAATATGAAAATCAGCTTGGATCATCAAAATCTAAGGCTATCGCACAATTCAAACAGTTGGAAAGAAAAATGTGCAATAATGAATCATTTGCAGAAAATTATAAAACGTTTATGTCGGAATATCAACAACTGGGTCACATGTGTACGGCTAATAATGTCGATGAATCAAAACGTGCCTACTTCTTACCACATCATGGCGTAATGAAATTAGACTCAACAACAACAAAACTTAGAGTCGTTTTCAATGCGTCAGCGAAATCAACATCAGGAAAAAGCCTAAATGACCTCATGTGCTGCGGACCAAATCTACAAAAAGACCTCATGACACTCATCTTAACCTGGAGAACGTACAGTTACGTTATCACGGCAGACATAGAGAAAATGTTTCGCCAAATCATTATCAGGCAATCCGATCGTCATCTTCAATCAATCATTTGGCGGCAATCATCTCAAGAAATACTTAACGAATATCATCTTACTACCGTAACATACGGTACTAAGGCCGCTCCATACTTAGCGATGCGAACGTTAAAACAGCTGGCAATAGACGATGCCGACAAGTATCCTCTAGCTTCGTCAGCCCTGAGTCAATCATTTTATATGGACGATCTATTTAGTGGAGCAAATACCATTCAACAAGCGAAGGAGCTTCAGCATCAACTCATTGAGACGCTGAAGGGAGCTGGTATGAACCTCCGGAAATGGTCCAGTAACGTACCGGACCTCCTGGTAGATCTATCACCAGATCAACTCAACAACCCATTAGACTTCAAGTGCTCGGAAACAAGAAAAACACTTGGATTAAGATGGAACTCATCAACGGATAGCTTCACCTTTCAAAATCAATTGGATTATCACGATAAACGCGTCACAAAGAGACAGCTACTTTCGGAAATTTCAAAGATATTTGACCCCTCAGGCTGGCTGTCACCATTATCAATCAGAGCAAAACTGCTTTTTCAAAACGCATGGTCATCACATTTATCATGGGACGAAGAAGTTCCGCAACCGATTCAAGATGACTGGATTCAGATCAAGAATGATTTCAACACCATAGATCAATTTATCATTCCACGTTATCTCGGCAACACAAACCAATCATATCAAATCCATGGATTTTGTGACGCATCCGACAAAGCATACGCATGTGTTGTGTATGTAGTAGCTAAGGACAATAAGGGTGATCGCACATCAACGCTCGCTGTAGCAAAAACAAAGTTAGCACCACTGGCAAAAAAGGTATCATTACCACGACTAGAGTTATGTGGTGCGCTACTACTATCTCAACTTATCAAGAAAGTCATGGAACCATTATCAAATCAAGATGTGGAGATTTACGCCTGGACAGACTCGATGATAGTTTTAGGGTGGATCCAAGGCGACGTGAAGAAATGGAAACAATTCGTAGCTAACAGAATCAACAAAATCACTATTATCATTCCACCCTCAAGTTGGCATCATGTGAGGTCCGAAGAGAATGCAGCAGATTGCGCTACTCGGGGTCTGACGTCACGGAAGCTTTCAAGCCATCCGCTGTGGTGGCAGGGTCCGAAATGGATAACCAATTTCGAACAAAGCACCCTCCCTACCACCTCATATCAATCACCAGATTTGGAAACCAAGAAGCCTAGTGTAAACACGGCTTTATATCAAAATCATATTTCATTGATACACGAGTTACTACAGAACTACAGTTCCTTAACTCGCATTCTGAGAATCGTCGCTTGGGTCTCGCGTTTCATAACGCAATCACGAGGTAAACGCACATCAAAATCAGATGTTTTAACGTCATCAGAATTGAACAATGCATTGAATATCATTATCAAAGATGACCAACTAAAACAATTTCATGAAGATATATTGTTTATCAATCAAAAGGGGCATGTGCATCCAAGAAGCAAAATATCATGTCTTAATCCATTCATAGATGAACACGGTCTCCTTAGAGTAGGTGGACGACTGAAAAACGCACGCATCAACGACTCATCAAAGCACCCTATCATATTATCAAGCCACAGTCGTCTCACAGATTTAATCATTGATCAGGCTCATATTACCACATTGCACGGAGGCCCGCGACTGACACTTTCATACATCAGAGACAGGTATTGGATCATCAGTGGAATCCGTACCGTCAAAAGGAAGTTGAGATCATGCGTTAAGTGTCAGCGCTTTACTCAAACGCAATATCATCAAATCATGGCCGATCTTCCACAACCACGAGTCACCCCGTCACGACCTTTCTCTCACACCGGTGTCGATTTTACCGGACACGTCGAGCTGAAGGCTAATAAGGGACGTGGAATCAAAACCGTTAAGGGCTATATTGCTGTGTTTGTTTGTTTGTCTACCAAGGCTGTTCATCTGGAGCTAGTTTCTGATCTCAGTACTCCATCATTTCTAGCAGCCTTTCGTAGGTTTTCGGCCCGTCGTGGAACACCAAGTCACGTTTACAGTGATAATGGCACAAATTTCGTAGGTGCCAACCGTATCATAAAGAAGGAATATCAAGACATCATAGCCACAATCAACACCGATTTCTTCAATAACATCAATGACATGAACATAAAGTGGCACTTCAACGCTCCTGCATGGCCAAGTGCAGGCGGTCTTTGGGAGGCTGCGGTGAAAAGCCTCAAATATCATCTGAAACGCATCATCGGAGATCAGAAACTCACTTACGAGGAATTTACTACACTTCTATTTCAAATCGAGGCATGTCTGAACTCAAGGCCCCTCTGTCAGTTGACAGAGAGCCCTGAAGACGACGTTCTTACGCCAGGTCATTTCTTGATCGGCGGCCCGCTTCTATCTAGACCACAGACTGATCCAGATCACATAAACCAGTCAACTAGGTGGCAACTCATTCAATCAATGAACAAACACCTTTGGAAAAGGTGGTCAAGCGAATATTTACAGCAACTGCAGGCTAGATCAAAATGGCGTAAGCCAAGTAGGAACTTCGAAGTGGACGATGTCGTTCTTATCAAGGACGAAAACTTGCCACCCGGCAAGTGGGCGCTAGGACGTATTCAAGCAGTTCATCCTGGGAGAGATGGCTATGTAAGGGTAGTCAGCTTAAAAACCAAAAATAATATCATTCAACGTCCAGTCACCAGACTTGTGTTGTTACCAGTAAACGAGGATACAAGTCAGGATGAAAAAGTCAACCATCAAAACAAATCAGATGAGCGAAGCAAGAGAAAGCGACTTCCTCGCAACAACGTTTCATTGAAGAATCTATTCACTAGCTTCATATTACTATTTTTCATGTTATTATCATCGACTTCAGCGGAAAATATACCCAATCAAGAATCGTATAATCTGACGTCATTAGATCAGAATCAAGCTATTTACTTCGATAGAATATCCAATCTTCAGTACATCCAGGACGAATGGCGTCTAGTTGTCTACTACAATATGACGACATACTGGAAAGGGTTAGCCGAGATCAAGAGTTACGTCAATCATATCAAGTCATTATGCATAACTCAGGCAAATAAACAATATCAGAGTATCATTCATCAATTAGAGCACGAAATAAGTGACATTGAACATTATGATATGTTACTTAAATATCAAAGTCCAAAGAGGCTAAAGAGAGGCCTAGTGGACGGCGTGGGTTATATTGCCAACTCGTTATTCGGTGTACTAGACGAAAGGTTTGCTGAAAAATATAAGGGTGACATCGAACAGATCAGTCATAATGAAGCACATCTACAGAAACTTATAAAAAATCAAACAAGCATCTTAGAATCTGAGTTCAACATCGTACGCCGTAACGAGGATATCATGAATAAACAATTTTCATTTATCAAGCAACATCTACAACATATATCATCTGAGGTGAATAAGGTACGTCTCGCAAACGAAGATAGTCTTTACATTACCTCATCGGCACTAGCAGCATCAATAATTCTCACAAATATTCGTTGGATTCAGCAAACGCTAATCGGAACCGTAACAGATATTTCACACGGGCGCATTGACAGCCATTTGCTGTCACCGGAGCAGTTATCGTATCAGCTGAGCACTATCTCCAGTCGACTGAATGGTAAACTTACGATACCTGTGGACTTAAGGAATGTCAAGGATTTGTACCGGTTACTAAAGGTTTCGGCTAGAGTCTTCTCTAACTACTTAATCATTGAGATCAAGGTTCCACTCATAAGTAACGAACTGTTTGAGTTGAACAAAATCATATCAATTTCGCAAAAGAGAGGACAACAATATTATCATCTCATTCCATCAGTACCGCTCATAGCCTACAATTTGCGCAAGGATACAGCATTTCTCCTATCAGAAGCAGACCTTCAATCATGTACTCATGTCCCTAACGATATCTTGTTATGTTCATTAAACATGCCCATCTACAATCTAAACATGAAACAATCAATTTGCGAAATCAAATTATTCAATAAAAAGCAACTATGCCACTCCGTAAAATCATCATGTGACGAGCAATGGATCAAATTACACAGGCCGAACAGCTGGTTGTACACATGTTGCTCGGAATGCCAAACTCGCATTATTTGCGCCAACGGAATCACAATGGTGAACCTTGTCGGCAACGGGATTATTACCCTAGGTCAAGGTTGCACATTGAAAGGAGAGACCTTCAGTATCTATGCCCATAACAATTTCATCAATCACGTGAATATTCATCATCACATCGAAGTCCCAGAGGTGTCCGTACTAAACAAAATCATGAAAACGTCTGCGCCAGAGAACTTCAGTGAAGCTGAAGATCATCATCTCATTTGGAATAAATTAAGGGCTCAGATTGACGAGGTTAAGGAACAGTCATCTACAGATCTGAGCATTCACGACATTCATCACTACACTGTGTTGTACATCAGTGTAGCTTCGGTAATCATCTTGGGTGGCGTCGTCGTGTACCTCATCAAAAGCCAACGAAGTACGGGCAGGGCATCAGCGTCGCCGGCCCCCCAGGGCCAAGAGGCTCTCGGGGTGGGGCCTGTGGCGGTCGCACCGGCATCGCGTGGATCATCAGTGCAAAAGTGTAGTGAAGTGTTCACAATCAGTGGTGTAGACAGGGCTACCTCGCCCATGTGTACCGTAGAATAGTCGTTTAGTTAGTATTTTCACATTTGTATCATTAGCAATCTATATCATTTTATTTTACTATTTTACTTGTCTCTTAATTTAATTTTCTGTTAATCAATCATATCAGTTGTCTGATTGCGGGCAGGATGTACGGAACCGCACATTATTTTTCATACTCACGCGCCGTGCATTCTGTGCACTCAGCATTTCGTACCTATCACTAAGCTAATTTGTGTAAGTACATTAAATCAATAAATTAGTGTTCAACGGACATTCGCGGTGGTCGGTTTTATTTCATCATCATCCCCATAGAATCGCCCCGGTATCATCACTAAGTGCAGGGATCCCCTACAGGTGCAGTCTCAGAATGCGAACCGTGTGAGGAGCAATTCATCTCTAGTGTCTTTCTTGTGCCTAAACCAAATGGATCGATGCGGTTTATACTAAATTTAAAAAAAAAAAATTGCTTTATTTACGCGGAACACTTCAAACTTGAAGATTTGCGAACTGCTACTAAATTAATTACTCGCAATTGTTTTATGGCCACTTTGCACCTAAAAGATGCTTACTTCTTGCTTAAAATACACGAAGACTCAAGAAAATACCTAAGGTTTATTTTCAGCAATACTTTATACGAATTCAATGTACTTCCATTTGGTTGCGATGTCAATTGACAAAATGTGCTAACTGTCCGGCTAGGAAAGGTTGCGAGTCATTGTCTCTGCCTCTTGTTGCCTCTGTAGCCCGAAGGTGACGAGCGGCGTTTCTGACCTCTTTGAGAGTGTCGCGATCCACGAGATCGAAAATTATTATTAGAACCCCTATTGTTAGTACCAGTGCGATGCTCTGGGCCAGCATTGTTTTGTGGTTTCGTGTTGTAATAGTAGCCTTGATAATTACCCTGCGAGGGCTGAGTGTGAGGGCAGTGCATATTGCTTGATACATCACAGAAATAGTTTTGGTGACCGTGACCATGCGATGGCCCAGTATTACGTGTGTGCCCCTGCGAGGGGAAACGTGCAGCAGAATTATTGGGTTTTGCTCGCGAAGCATTCCCGCTGCTAGGCCTGTTCACGGGCCAGAACGCCTTCCTAACACCGCCTGCTTTTTCAAGGGCCGATGTGAGAGCTTCCGGATTGAAAATGTGTGTATTTGAAGGCGGGATTTTATTTACAGCCGTTTTTACCAAAATACCAAGGGGTCTCTAATGTACTTAAGTATACCGTCCCTTCTCATTTCTATAGTCTCTGCTCTGTGGCCGCAAGCCATTTGTAAAAGGTCTTGAGAAACTTTCTGGAATTCTCCTTTTAGAAAAATTTCATCAATTTTATTTTTTAAATTTGTTAGGGTAGCATCTGGCGTTTGAGACCATGACATTAAATTACGTAAACTACTTATTAAAACTTCTTTTTGCTTCAAAATGCCGAATGTAATAGCTGCGTGCGGTTTTTTGTAATTTGTCTACATCTTTTGATAATTTATCAATAAGATTGTTATGTATGTGGGTATCTGTAAGACAATAAATAGCCAGTCTGCGTTGAGTTGCCTTGTATCATTGACGTGTCCCGTATTTATCACTGGCGACGAGCGGTGTTACCGATTGTTCGGGGTTGGGGTGAGATAAATATAAACTAGGATTAAAGATTATAAAGATAGGTATATTTCAGTAACTTAACTGGGATAACTATTAAAACTAATGAGGTGAATGAGATGAGGTTGAGTCGCGCCCGATATGCTATCCGAAAGTGTACTGACTATTTTACTTAGGTAATACATAAAATATTCAGGGCATAGCGCGCGATGTCGCAATTATGCTGACATGTTTATTATTGTTCGGTGATTGACCCGAACACCGATATACCTACTCGTGTGAACATTTTCTTAAAAATGCCAATAGGACGTATTGAACCATTTGATTTAGCAAATAACAATTGGGATGCGTATGTTCGACGGGTCAATCAATTTATTACATTGAACAATATTGGCGAGACGTTAAAGTTAGCAACTTTAGTGACGGTGGTAGGCGCGGAGTGTTACGAATTGATGTGCGATTTGTGTGCTCCCGACACTCCTGAATCAAAAACTTTTGATCAAGTTGTTACGCTAGTAAAGGAGCACCTGGAACCAGACAGATCGGAAATCGCAGAGAGGCACATATTTCGGCAAAGAATACAAAGGCAAGGCGAAAATATTCGCGAATACCTACAAGCACTTAAACACTTATCAAAAACTTGCAACTTCGGTGCTTGTTTAGAAGTGTGCCTACGAGACCAATTTGTATCGGGGCTGAACGATGAAGACATGAGGTCAAGGATCTTCGCAGAACGTGGTATTGCTTACAAGCGCGCCGTGGAATTGGCGCTGGCGCTGGAGGCGGCGGAGCGGCACGCAGCTATGGCGTGTGCTTCGGTTGGCGCGGCAGCCACGCGGCCTGGCGGCGGAGGCCTACCAGCCCAAGCGCAGCAGGATGACGACGGTTTGCATCGGATCAGCGCGAGCGCGGGCGCCTCGCGTGGCGGCAGGGCCGGCGCCGGTAGCGCGGGCGGCGGCGCAGGCTCGGGTCGTGCGCAGGCGCAGCGCACATGTTCGCGATGTGGTAAATTGGGCCATTCCGAGGGCAAATGTCGGTTCAAGCAATATAGTTGTGATGTGTGTGGTGAAAAGAGACATCTAAAAGCAGTGTGTGTAAAAAATAGGAATACAAAAGGATCTAAAGGTCAGTTTTTTTTAAATGACTCTAATTCGGAAGATGACATTTGTAATTTCTATAATTTAGTAGTTATCAGTGATGGCGACGGACCGTAGATACTACGCAAATTTGATCGTTGAAAATGTTAAATGTAGATTCGAAATAGATACTGGAAGCAAAATATCTGTTATTTCAAAATGTTACTATGACAATTATTTTTCAAACGTTCCGATCGAAAATAAACTGTTAATTTTGAAATCTTATACCTACTGGTGACGTCATCGAGACCATCGGTTACATTGTAGTTAACGTCGTATGTGGTAAACATTATGCAAAACTAAAGTTATATGTCATAGATAACGTCGGCCCGCCCTTAATGGGCCGCACTTGGATCAAGTATTTAAAGTTAGCAATAGTGGAATGTTACAATTTAACAGATGACAACTCTTTGGCGGCATCATTACGAGAAATGTTTCCAGAGGTATTTGCTGAAGGCTTAGGCACATTTAAAACTAAATTTCACTTATATTTAAAAGATGATACACCAGTATATGTAAAAGCACGGTCATTGCCACTGGCTTTACGCCAGCCAGTCGAGCAGGAGCTCGAGCGGCTGCAGCGGGAAGGGGTCATCTATGAAGTGGAGCGATCAGACTACGGTACTCCTATAGTGCCGGTGGTTAAAGCTAACGGCAATATTAGATTGTGCGGTGATTACAAAATAACAATCAATCCACTTTTGAAAGATTACCACTACCCGCTGCCCCGCATTGAGGACTTGTTCGCAGTTTTAGGTGGGGGAGAGGAGTATAGCAAATTAGACTTATCAAACGCTTTTCAACAATGTATTTTACATGAGGATTCCCAACCAATGACGGCAATCACAACACACGTTGGCACTTTTATATATAGAAGAGTACCATTCGGTATTAAATGCATACCCGAAAATTTCCAAAAAATAATGGAAGAAACGTTAAGTGGATTGCCGTCAACAGCGGTTTTTGCGGATGACATTTGCGTTACAGGTAAAGATAGAACTACACATTTAACCAATTTAAAAGCAGTGCTACAAAGGCTCAATCAAAATGGTTTGAGAATAAATTTTGCAAAGTGTGACTTCTTTAAAAGAAGTGTTACTTATTTGGGCTATAAAATTGATAAATTTGGGTTACATACGGATAGTAAAAAAATTGACGCCATTGTAGCAGCGCCTGAACCTACAAATATTACACAGCTCAAGAGTTTCATGGGGCTTGTAAATTTTTACTCTAAGTTTTGTGTCAATATGAGCGATATATTAAAGCCCCTTTATTGTTTGTTAAAGAAAAATGTAGATTGGCAATGGACTGACGAGTGTAATAGGGCTTTTATAAGGATAAAAAAGGTACTAAGCCGCGCTCCTGTTTTAGCACACTATGATGCAAGTCTCCCGTTAATTCTATCAGTTGATAGCAGTGCATATGGCGTGGGCGCGGTATTGACGCAGCGCCACGCTGACGGCTGCGAGCGCCCGGTGTGTTGTGCTTCAAGGACGCTCAACTCGGCCGAAGTTAATTACTCGCAGTTAGATAAGGAAGCGCTGGCTATTATATTCGGTGTAACTAAGCACCATCAGTATGTTTATGGTAGACATTTTACACTTCGCAGTGATCACCGTCCCTTAAGTTACATTTTTGGTAAAAATAAAGGAATACCAGTGACCGCTGCCAGCCGCTTACAGCGTTATGCAGTTAAGTTGGCCGCTTACGACTTCAATATTGAATTCGTAACATCGTCTAGAAACTGTTTTGCGGACGCTCTTTCTCGCCTTCCTCTAGACTTGACAAAGCGTCAAGTAAGAGGTAAAGGTGAAGAATGTAGCTATTTAAACTACGCGCAGGAACATCTTCCAATTAGTTTTAGAGATATCAAAACTGAGACTCTGAAGGATGCATTATTAAGTAAAATATACGGTTTGTTGGGCCAGCGCTAAGGTAAACAAAACATGATTATGAACTACGATCTCGCCCGGCCCTTCAGTCTCAGCCCGATCGCGGTACTGTATAAGTGTATGTGTGTATCCAATGTAAAAGAAATTAATAGACATTACCTCGATAGAAACTGTTTAATTATTTAACCAAAAACCGACGACACAAAGAACCCAACATTGGTGACCACCGTCGTGCAATTATTCATTTTTGATATTAGTATATGGACAGATCAATTAGAAGACAAGTTTAATCGTGAAATATAGTGAAGTGTATGAATGCAACATACAAACGGACAGAGTTCAGTGACACAAGTTTTATAAGTATTTCTAAACACGCCGCGTAACAGACACTAGATACAATGGATAACCTTATAGATAAAATTATAGAAAATATGCGAACGGGAGAAGTGGCCGTCGTCGCATCTGCCGCACCGACACCGGATATATCAGACCAGTTAAGACAGATGACCAGGGAACTGCAGCAGTTGCGTCTAGAATTGAACGAGATTAGAGGAAGGAACGTGAATAGAGGAGGAGCATGGAATCGACAAAGGTCGAGATCACAATCTCGGGGGCAACCGAAAATTTCAGGAAGCCCCGGATGACTGTGCAGGGACCGTGCCAGGATGTGTGAGCAGCCCTGCAGCTGGAAGAAACCTGGCGCAGTGGCTCCGTCGGAAAACTAGATGCCGTGCAGTCCAGCTCGGTGGGGGACTGCAGGCAGTTAGGCGCAAATCACCGTTTGTGTGTAATGGATAGAAAGACTAGAACTCGTTTCCTGGTGGACACGGGCGCCAACGTTTCGGTTCTACCGGTGAGTTATTTTAAGTGTGAAAATTCAATAACTGATTACAAACTTTATGCGGCAAATAACACCGAAATTAGAACATACGGAGTTAAGACGTTAGAATTAAATTTAGGATTACGTAGAGCGTTCAAGTGGACTTTTATTGTATGTGAGGTCAAGCAGGCCATTTTGGGCGCTGACTTTATTGAACATTACAAATTAGTTATAGATTTATATCATAAGAGACTTGTTGATAGCGTTACGAATTTGCGCACGGATGGGTCTATCATACAGTGCGTCGATCCTTCTATTAAGAGTATACTAAATAACAATCCGTAGTGACATTTTAGAGGAATTTTCAGATATAACGAAGCCAGTCGCTTATAGGGACATTCCGTCGCATTCCGTCTATCATCATATAGTTAGTTCCGGTCCGCCAGTATATGCGCGCCCGCGACCGCTACCGCCAGACCGCTATAAGAAAGTTAGAGACGAGTTTTGTACCACGCAAGAGCTGGGGATCTGTAGGCCAGGGCAAGGTGAATGGGCTAGCCCTTTGCATGTAGTTCCTAAGAAAGACGGTCAGATACCTGCGGGGACTACAGGGCCCTTAACGCGATAACGAAACTGGACCGATACCCTATACCTAGGCTGCAAGAATTTACGTATATGTTGCCAAATAAACGCGTATATACACGATTAGATTTAAATAGAGCTTACCACAATATAGCTGTGGCACCTGAAGATATTGAGAAAACTGCCATTACTACTACGTTTGGCCTCTATGAATTTCCACGTATGAGTTTTGGATTAAGGAATGCCGCACAGACATTCCAAAGATTCATGGACCAACAAGTTTTGAAAGGTATAGAACGAATGGGAATGTCGGACGAAGACGCTGAGTCAACGATCTTTTGTTATATAGATGATATTTTGCTGACATCTAAAAATATAAATATCCATAAATTACACTTAAGAGCGCTTTTCAAAAGGTTACATGAGTTCGGCATTACTATTAATTTAACTAAATGCATTTTCGGTCAGACAGAGGTCGAATTTTTAGGGTACACCGTTTCGGAAAAAGGTATCAAACCAACAGCTGATAAGATAAAAGCAATAACTGAGTACCCCAGGCCAGATACGGTTGAACAGCTTAGGCGTTTTATGGGAATGATTAATTTTTACAGGTCGCACTTGCCCAACGCAGTCATACACCAGACGGAACTAAACAAATTTTTACATAATACTAGGAAAAAAGATCAGACGCAAATCGTGTGGGACAAAAAAAGTGTAGAGGCATTCGAGCAGTGCAAGGTAAGCCTTAAGAGCGCCGTTACACTGTCGCATCCAAGTGCAGACGCACCATTAGCTCTCATGACAGACGCATCTGACACATGCGTCGGAGCTGTATTACAAGAAAAAATCAAAGGAAACTGGTTACCAATAGGCTATTTTTCAAAAAAACTATCGGATTCGCAGCAAAAGTATTGTACGTATGACAAAGAATTGACTGCAATTTATCTAGCTATGATACATTTCAGAAGTTTAATTGAAGGCCGTCAGTTTACTATTTTTACGGACCACAAGCCACTTATCTTTGCTTTCACGAAAATAGGAACAGATAAAGAAATACCTAGAAGGGCCAGGCAACTGTTATATATCAGCGAATTCACTAGCGATATACAACACATAAATGGCTCAGATAACGCAGTGGCGGACGCGTTATCGCGGGTTGAGTCCATTTCTGGCCCTACGACGATAGATTACAATGAAGTAGCGCAAGCACAGGTAGCCGAAGCTCTAGTGATAACAAAATTAAACAGCAATTTAGTGTTCAAACATGTTAATGTAACAAATTCTAATAATCAAGTGTACTGCGAAATGTCCACGGGCAATGCACGACCTTATTTACCTTCTAATTTTCGAAAACTAGCCTTTAATAGTATACACAACATTAAGCCACCCTGGCGCTCGTACCACCCGTAAGATGATGACAAAGAGATTCTTTTGGCCAGAAATGAACAGGGATATTAATCATTGGACTAGGACTTGCATTTCATGTCAGAAGTCTAAAGTAGATAGACACACAGTTTCGGGTTTATCCAAGTTTCCACCGTGCACGAGATTTGAACACATACATACGGACATTGTGGGCCCGTTGCCTTCCTCGAAACATGGATATCGTTATTGCATTACAATTATAGACCGTTTTACGCGTTGGCCTGAGGCCACTCCAGTCTCAGACATATCAGCGGATACGGTATCTAGGGTTATCTTTGAGCAGTGGATTTGCAGATTTGGCTGCCCAAGTAGAATTACAACGGATCAGGGAAGGCAGTTTGAGAGCGACCTTTTTAATGCATTAATGAAACTAGTTGGGGTGCAAAAGATACGAACTACCCCGTATCATCCCCAAAGTAACGGGTTAATTGAAAGATGGCACCGTTCTTTAAAAAATGCGTTGACCGCTCGACTGTCGGCCGACAGAGACTGGGCAGAAGAGTTACCGATGGTTTTGTTAGGTTTGCGAGCAGCAAGTAGGACAGATACAGGCATAAGTGCAGCGGAAATGGTATATGGAGAAACAATCAAACTTCCAGGCGATTTTTTTCATGTAGATAATAAAAAGATTACGGACGAACATGTTTTGCTAAAACAATTACGACACACTATGGGTAAAATAAGGCCTCAGTCGCGAGCGGATAGCGACTCGCGAAAAATATTTGTTAGTAATAGTTTGATGTCGTGTGCGCATGTATTTATTCGAAACGATACTCTAAAAAAATCTTTGTGTCCCACGTACGATGGCCCATACCGCGTATTAAGCAGAAATGATAAAGTCTTTAAAGTAAGGCTACCCAATAGAATCATACAGGTGTCTATAGATAGGCTCAAACCGGCATATATATTAAATGAGGAAGAAGACCTTGATGATAAATCATGTTTAGATAGTAATTTAGAAGTAGGAAACAATGCTAGCAAAATTAAGGAAACGAAATCGCCCTCGCTTGATACTAGAACCACACGCTTCGGTCGGCACGTAAAGCCACCGGTACGATTTTTAATGTAGTAACCCACTTACATAAAACTACTAAAAATGTGAACATTGGGATACTTATTGAGAAAACATTGTTCAGATCAACAGGAACAATGGTATGGTTACATATATGTAAGTGTGTATTGTATAAGTATGTTTGCAGTTAATTAGTATTTAGTAACGTAGTTTTTTTTTAGTAACGTAGTTTTTTATATTAAATATTCATACTTGTAGTAAATGAATAGGTACTGTGCGCTTATTCCGAGTTTTATTTTATTGTTTTCATTGTACTCTCTCGTAATAATGTAAACAATCTCTTATATCGAAATGTATACAAAAAAAGAGGTTTCTCATTACCGTCTCCAGACGGTGCTTATCCAGTTTCAATACAGATTGATGTTTACGTTAACGCGATTGAGTGTGTACTCACACTAAGGCCTCTGATTGTACTACGGTAACATGATAAATTAAACAACTTGTCCTATTCTAAATAAGTTGTAACATGATACGATGTTTATGTCACACATTCGTAGAAGGCAAACATTCAAATCATCAATTAAGCCCATTCATCTTGTAACTAAACAAATTCCTGTGTGCGTTGTGCGCTCAAATATAAATGTTAGAACTTTTGTAATTAATTATTTGTACTGATAATATTTTATTCTGTAATTTTATTTTCATTTTTGACAAGGGGAGGATTGTTGGGCCGGCGCTAAGGTAAACAAAACATGATTATGAACTACGATCTCGCCCGGCCCTTCAGTCTCAGCCCGGTCGCGGTACTGTATAAGTGTATGTGTGTATCCAATGTAAAAGAAATTAATAGACATTACCTCGATAGAAACTGTTTAATTATTTAACCAAAAACCGACGACACAAAGAACCCAACATTGGTTTTATAATGTACGGGTGGCCCACTGAGAAATGGGCTGATAAAATAGAAAATGCTTATCACAATAGAAGAGACAACTTGCATATTGATCAAGGCTGTATAATATGGGGTTATCGTATTGTCATACCAAAATCGTTACGAGAGCTAGTTTTGACTGAAATTCACGATGGGCACCCAGGAATCGTCAAAATGAAACAAATCGCGCGTAACGTATGGTGGGAGAACATTGATGCAGACATCGAACGCGTGGCGCGCGAATGTGTTGCTTGCAGGGAACTACGGCCCGCGCCCCCTGCCGCGCCACTACATTCGTGGCCATGGCCGACAGAGCCGTGGTCACGACTTCATCTAGATTTCCTCGGCCCTTTTAATAATAAATATTTCTTTGTGCTGGTTGATGCTCACTCTAAGTGGATAGAAGTGGAACCAGTAAGCACGACGTCCGCCACTATAGTCATAGACTGTTTAAGACGTTTTTTTGCACGTTTTGGGTTGCCTAAACGCTTAGTAAGCGACAATGGGCCACCTTTCTCATCCTATGAGTTTGCTCAATATTTGGAACGCAATGGCATTAAACATACTTTAATACCCCCGTATCACCCCTCTAGCAACGGGGCCGCGGAAAATGCCGTGCGGTCTGTTAAACGTATTCTCAAAAAGGCACAATTAGAACGAGAAGATTTTAACACCGCATTAAATCGATTTCTATTTATGTATAGGAACACGGAACAAAGTACCACCGGAATTGAACCGGCGGTAGCCCTTTTAGGCAGGCGACTACGCGGCCGTCTTGATCTGCTGCGGACTGACACAGCGGAGCGTGTGCGCAGTGACCAATTGCGACGCGAAGATAGCCACAAACGTCCGTTGCGGACGCTGTCCCAGCAAGAACCAGTCATGTTACGAGATTACACGAAATCAAATCGTAAGTGGACTGAGGGTGTTGTGACTGAGCGTACGGGGCCTGTTTCCTATACGGTGAAAGCGAGTGCTGGACAGACTCATAAGAGGCATATTGATCAGCTACAAGCTCGTAAATCGCGACATTCGTTGAGTAGGGCAATTGATGTAACATCTTTAGATCAAAATAACAGCAAAAAACATGCTACAGAGCTATCAGTTTCTAAGGGCCATACCGACGACAAAGATGAATTCTTTGATAGTGTGGGAGAGCGAGTGGGGATCGCGGCGCATTCACCACAGTCAACGCCGCCGTCCACGCCACCTGCTGCTGATAACACTTGTCGCGTGCGCAGGAAAGCGGCTATTCGTTGCCAAGAAATTCTTAAAAATATGTAAATATTGTAAGCTTGTCATGTTTCTGATTTGTTATTGTTTCTAACATTATAATACTAGCGTTGTGTTTAGTTTTAATTTTATGTAACTTATTTATATTTTCACAACAGGCTTTTATACCTGTGTCAGGTATTATTCAAATACGATTAGATATAGATAGTTGTAGATTAGTTATAGATTTAGATATTATTCGAATAAGATTTCTGTGCGAAATTTGGGAGTGAAAAGTGTTATGTATGTGGGTATCTGTAAGACAATAAATAGCCAGTCTGCGTTGAGTTGCCTTGTATCATTGACGTGTCCCGTATTTATCGACGGTCGCGCCTTCGTTTTCTAGATTGATGCCGTCGACGGCGCTTAGAATTCCTTTTCTTTGAGCTATGATTTGAGGAGCTAGATGACGATGTCGAGCTGCTACTACTACTACTCGATACGGATGATTGCCGTTCACGTAAATGTGATTTATATTTCTGCGGTTTTGTACCCGATCCGCCAGCGGTAGAAACTGGTTTAACTTGGTCATCTGACCCCATGTTAAGCGCTCCTGGGTTTGCACTACCTTTAAAGGAAATAACAAAACCTAAGATACGATCTTTAAAAGGAATGCATACAAAGAAATACTGAGGGTAGAAAATTAACAAGATATTTTATTTAAAAAATATTTTTAAAACGAACGATGAAATCGTTTTATAAAATCACTTGTGCACTTACGTGAGTTCCTGGGGATCACTGAATTTAATAAAGAGAAAATATTTTTTATTAGCACAAGTGAACTGCGCGGGAAATATCACGCCAATGACGAGGAGGCTCGGATCACCAGTTACCTCGCGCGCCTGGTAAGAGGGGGGGGGGGGTGTGCGAAAGAGACAGCCTACAGGGTAGAAAGAGGTCTGCTAAAGCGGGAAATGGAGTCGCCTATCTCAATACATATAAGCTTCTACTAACGGTCAAGTTTATAATGGCAATATTTTGTAAATGTTTATTGGATTTGTAATGTACCTTTTACTAACACTAGGGATATAAGTTACTAACAAGATGCGTAGTATCTCTAAGTATTCTGTGCTAATAAAAAAATGGACACATCAATGAATTGACTGAAAATTTTGAAATAAAGTATATTGATGGACTTACGTATGTGTGCCTTGGCTTCGCCTCGGTCCACATTTACACGTTCGTCCATCAATGCCTCTTTTGCCGGCAGCTATGTTCTATTGCATGAGATACAAAATATTCTACAGAAGAGTTAACAAGTCAATGTCAAATCAAACGACGGAGTTTTTGGCGGGATTTTCGAGTGAACTTCAGCGGCTGTTAATAATATTTGCAAATTGATTCCTAGTGGATATTGTGATATAAAAGTGGTGTAGTTTTGTGTCTCAACTGTCTACGCAACTGGACAATATGTGAAATCATTGACAGAAGCGATCTCGGTATAATGGAGCGGAGAATTTTATTGTAGTGTTGACTACATCCGCAAAGCTTACTGGGAAGGCTGACTGGATACAATTTGCTGCCAAATACTCCAAAAAACATTAGAATATGTTACATCCGCATTCTAATGCATACTAAAGAATTCAAGAAAAATACTAACTGATGAATAGGCAGTATGGTCTCAGACCTTAGCCTGTTCCGTAAGGAACAAAAAAAAAAAAAAAAAAAAATTGGTTTTTGGCGGGATTTTTTCGAGTGAACTTCAGCGGCTGTTAATATTATTTGCAAATTGATTCCTAGTGGATATTGTGATATAAAAGTGGTGTAGTTTTGTGTCTCAACTGTCTACGCAACTGGAAAATATGTGAAATCATTGACAGAAGCGATCTCGGGATAGTGGAGCGGAGAATTTTATTGTAGTATTGACTACCTCCGCAAAGCTTACTGGGAAGGCTGACTCGATACAATTTGCTTCCAAATACTCCAAAAAACATTAGAATATGTTACATCCGCATTCTAATGTTACTAATGAATTCAAGAAAAATACTGATGACTAGGCAGCATGGTCTCAGACCTTAGCCTGTTCCGTAAGGAACAAAAAAAAAAAAAAAAAAAAAAAAATAACAAACGTCATTGAAAAAGACTGACAATCTGACAATTGACATAGACTGACAATCTGACAATTGACATAATTATACACATCTGGTGCCATTCAAACAAGAAGTGAAGTGACAATTGACATTATTGACAATTGACATTCGCGTTGGAACTTCTCTTGTCATCGGCTCATCGGAATATTATCAAATAAAATAAATTGTGATTCCATCGAATTACCGCTTAATAAGTCCATATGTTTACAGTTATAATACTCATAAACACCCGAAAACAATTAAATAAACTGCTACCTACTTAAAATAACCTTCGAAAGTGTTGATAGTTTTCAGTTCGGTGAAATATTTTGAAAAAAATGTCGAAAATAAAGAAGTTAACGGGTTCGTTCCGCTATACACAATGGGATCCTTGCTTGATCGTCTCGCAGATAGTGGCTATGCAGTCTGTGCTGTACTGCTCTCTATGTCTGATCATTGCTCTCATGCAAGACTTGACGGGGTCCACTAGAACTTTGGACCATATCTTCGAATATCACGTAAGTTTGAAAATTATGTTGTAAGTAGACTCTTACCTCATATTAATTCATTTGTTATGACTTAATTGAATTAAAACCCTGTAGTAAAAAAAATTCCTCAGCTGAGTCATGTTAAATAATTATACAAGCATTCTTGTGTACCTACCTATGTTTAATCTTTAACAAGATAATAGTAAACAAATTACCTAATAAATCATCTGCAGACTCAGAACTTGTCATAACTTACATGCCTGTACAAAATCAGGTCCATGAAGCTCATCTTATGTGCTTAGCTTATTATCATTAAACCACAGACATTTTTGGTATGCAACTACATAACAATAATATTACATGGAATTTCTTCAACTTATCTTGTAACAATACAGTCAAAACTGTTTTAATTGACATTGAAGGAACCATTTGCATGCTGTCATCATAACCAATAGCTGTTATAAACATTTCACATAGGTCCATGTAACATGATCAGATCAACACTTTCAGCAAAGTCGCTATCAACAGTTCAAGTGGACCATTTTATTAACATGTTATAATAAAAGCAAATAATTTTATAAATTGCAGGAGATACATGTACGAGACAGCGAGGGCCGCTCGGTCATATTTGCATTTGTAATGAATGCAATTATTGGAGCCTTCATACTGTGGATGATTGTCGGCAGAACTAAACTGTGCTTGGATTTTAGGTAAGAACAATAAGTTTTTAATTGACTCATCCTTGCATCTTACCTCTCTAAACCATTCACAAAAAAAAAAAAACACGTTTGTTGTATGGGAGATTAATTTTATTCTGTTTTAGTATCTGCTGTAATAGCGCAACAGAAAGACATCATCTGTGAAAATTTCAACTGTCTAGTTATCACGGTTCATGAGATACAGCCTGGTGACAGACGGACAGTGGAGTCTTAGTAATAGGGTCCCGTTTTTACCTTTTGGGTATGGAACCCTAAAAACTAGCTTTCTGCCGCCGCTCCTAACTTCCTATGGACTGTTTCATAGGGACTATGCGTTTTTCTGGATTGAAAATAACTAAACAATAGTCTAGCTTTTTCTGTGTTGGCTTGGGGGATTCAGTTCTTGTTAAGATCCATTTCCTTTCTGTAACGAGTTTTTTTAACCTAGTCACATGGTTTTTGGATTTAGTCGATTTCCGAACGACGCTACCTAGATCTGTGCTGTGAGCTGTCATTTTTGACAGAAACACTCCACGATTTTTTGTTTTAAAATGGCTGGTCGTTAACTTTATATGTTTCGCCAATAGTTTATTTTATCCATATCCGTAGTTATCTCGGATATTTTTGCCTTCTCAATGAAGTAAATACTTGCAAGCTCTATTAGAATGATGTGTTGTGAAAAGGATTGACCTTAATTTTCGGTTTTGATGATTTTCGCTCGCAAACAGTTGATGTTATTGGCTGCGTAGCGCATCAATATTAATTTGAAGAAGAAAAACGCCCACTGTTGGCGTTTTCTTCTTTAGTTATTTATTTACTCAAAATTTGGATTTTTCTTTCATATCCAAAATTATTATCTTTTTATTGGACTGTACTACGGGAATCCTTCAGCAATCATCGCTTCTATGGTTATGTTAAACTTATTCTTAAAGCCAGCAATCTGGTAGGAAGTTTCTATTTTTAATACTTTTTAAAACTTCAATTAGTGCAAGATGCAGTAATATCACCCTTTAGTAATAATATAGCCATTAATTAAGTGAAGTTAACAAGTATAAGAATTATTGTATTTTTAACTATACTGGTTAGTGGAAGTGAAGCTTCGGGCAATTAAATAGAGAAAAGACAAACAAGTTGTTTTAATTTTCTTTATTTAGCCTCCCACCGGCAGATTAAAAGTCCGACTCTTCCGATTAGTTCTTTCCGGCAACCTTTATTGTCTTTGTACTGTGTGAACCTCCCAGGCGCCCGAATTTATTATCTAATTATTTAATTTCATTTTGGGAGAACACATTGTATTTTGTTAATCCAACTATAACATTTAATTGACTACATTTCTCTTTAAAGTTTTTCTGTTTCTATCTAATTTCTTCTAAAATAAATAAATAAAAATAGCCTTTATTCGCTGATTTTGTTTTTACATTTCTTACTAACTAGCCGTATTACTAACTTTCCTATTGCTAATACTTAATTCTATTTTACACACTATGTTCTAGAAAAATTGGTAACACCAGCATTTATTATTTATCAGGTTGTCCTCCCTGGACATAGGCCTCCTCTAGAATTCGCCATTTTTGTCTGTCCATTGCAGATCTGTGCCATCCTTGTGGCAGGTCATCTTCCCATCTTCTTTGTGGACGTCCTCTTGTTCTCTTTACATCTCTGGGGTACCAGGATATGACCTCTTTGGTCCATTTTTCTTTGGTAGATCTAACCACATGACCAATCCATCGCCATTTAAGTCTCTTGATTTTCTTTGAGACATCTGTCACACCTGTGGTCTTTCTGATTTTGGTCAGTCTCCACTTGTCTTTCAGCTTGATGTGTAGCATGCTTCTCTCTATCCCCTGTTGGCATACCTTTAATTTTTGATTGTGAGCCTTTGTCAGGCCCCAGGTTTGGCACCCGTAAGTAAGTATTGGTAGGATGCACATATTGAATACTTTACGCTTGATTGGCATTGGAGTGTTTTTGTTCTTCAATATTTCTTTCAGCGACCAGTAGCAAGCCCAGGTGTTATTTACCCGTATTTGCAATTCTTTGTCCATCTGCAAGTTTGGTGCAATTACTTGACCTAAATAGGTGTAGTCATTCACATACTCTATGTCATGGTCATTTACACAGATTTTTTGGTGATGACTATTGGTCATAACCTTTGTTTTGGTTGTGTTCATGGTCAGACCTGCTTTTTGACTCTCTGTTGTCAGTTGTAAAAGCATTTCCTGTAGAGTGACTGGGTCCTCGGCGAACAGTACCAAGTCGTCTGCAAATCGCAGGTGTGACAGCCTACAACCATTAATATTTATTCCCCACTTTTCCCAATCTAGATTTCTGAAAATTTCCTCTAATACAGCCAAAAAAAGTTTGGGTGACAGAGGATCCCCTTGTCTGACTCCTTTTTGGATTTTAAATTCTTCTCCAATTTTTTCTAATTGTACTTTTGCCTTGCTGTTGCTGTATATATTTTTTATAAGTCTAATGTACTTGTTTTCTATTCCTTGATTATCTAAAGCTTTATATATGTAGTTGTGAGATAGGGAATCAAATGCCTTGTTATAATCTACAAAGGAAATATAATATGGTTTTCTGTATTCCTTGTATTTTTCAGTTACTTGTTTTACTACATGCATGTGGTCAACTGTTGAAAAATCAGCTCTGAAGCCTGCCTGTTCTCTTGGCTGTTCTGCGTCTAGTCGTTTAGTGAGCCTGCCTAAGATAATTTTTGAAAAAACTTTGTATATATTTGTCATGAGGCTGATAGGTCTGTAGTTGTCTATTTTATCTTTATCGCCCTTTTTGTGGATCAGTATTATGGTTGACTTCGTCCATTGTTCCGGCATAAATTCACTATCTAAAATTTTGTTAAATAGACTAGTAAGTGGTTTTAGTATTGCATCCAGTGACGCTTTTAGCATTTCATTGGTTATTCTATCTTCTCCTGGGGCTTTGTCATTCTTTTGTGATAATATGGCTTGCCTCGTTTCGCTTTCTAATATGTAAGGTACCTCTTCTTCCTTGTTTGGGTTTTCGACTACTGCTGATGGTTCGGATGAACTGTAAAGGCTTTTGTAGAAGGCCGTAGCGATTTTGCTGATCGTTTTTCTTTTTGAGGTTGTATATTCCTTGTTTTCTTTGTTTTTCCCCTTCATTTTCGGTATCCAAGACGTGTGATCCTTAAGTTTCTTCAGTACTCTTTTGATTCCTCCTGTTTTTTCGATTTCGGATTGAATGCTGTTGAAACGTATTTCCTTCTTATGGTCTCTTATACTTTTTGTGATATTTTTACTTAATGCTTCTATCTTTTTAATATTCTTTCTCCTGTCTACAAACAGTTCTCCTCTTTCTTTTATCAGGGTTCTTGCGTTATAACCTATTTTTTTTTTTTTGAATTAAAAATTCAGCTAAAGGAAGAACTGGACAAGGGCAATGAGGGATATATTAACTACGATCGACTGGTAATAAAAGGAAAGAAAGATAAAAGGAAGCGGTCGCCTACAAGGTCGCCAATCGCATCAAACGAGGAGAAAACAAAAAACACCAAGACTAAAATTAGCAGAGTCAGCTATTTTGACAAAGCAAGATCATTCTCCTTCAGCGGAACTAGCAGCGTGAATTAGCAATTAAGTAACACCAGCACCGAACGGAAAACCAAAAACTTGCAAACGGAAAATAACACAACCAAAAGAAAAAGTCCCAACCAGGCTGGTCACCTTGGGACGCTAGACCACCACCCTCTAGAAAATAAGCAACAAACGGGAAAAACATTAAAAACTAAAACTTTAATAAACTCAACAAAAAGAAAAGATCAAAATAAACTATTTATAGCAACCCTTAATACAAGGACACTCAGAACAGATGATAGAACTCGAACACGCATTACAAAGAATAAACTGGGACGTTATAGGATTGAGCGAAGTTCGACGACTAGGAGAAGAAGTGAGAGAGCATGATGACTACATATTCTACTACAAGGGAGAAACAAAGGGGCTACATGGAGTAGGCTTTATCGTCAAAAAGCATCTAAAAGAGGCCATTATACAATTTAGAAGCAAATCGGAAAGAATTGCCATTTTGGACTTGACTATACAAGAAGGAAAGGAGCCATGGTCCATAATACAAGTATATGCGCCCACAGAGAATGCAAGCGACGAAGAAAAGAACTTATTCTATACATCACTACAAGATGCTATTGAAGAAACCAACAAAAATAAGATTGGAGAAAATAACATCATCGGACGCTACAGTCAAGGAAGGCGTAATAAAAATGGACAAAAACTCATTGACCTTGCTCTCGAATACAATTTAAGGATAATGAACACCTATTATAGCAAACAAACAAGCAGGAAATGGACATGGATTTCACCTGATGGCAAAACCAGAAATGAAATTGATTTCATATTAACTAACACCCCAGGATTATTCTATGATGTAGGCATAGTAAATAAGCTAAACTTCAGCACAAACCATAGAATGGTTAGAGCTACTTTAGGAATCACAAATAAAAAAAGAACAAGGAAACACATAAAAACCAGATCAGATCAAATAGGGACTCCAATTCCAGAAAGCATCCTTGATAAAGTAAAAGGGCAGATGGAAAATATTAAAAATAACGACTCAATTCAGGAAAAGTATAATATATTCGAAAAAATATTAACTAATCTGGGATCCGAATTGAGACACATGAGCAAGTTAAACAAAATGGACAAAATAGGAGATAACGCAAGAACCCTAATTTCTTCTATCATTGTTTAATTAACCCTTCTTTGAAATTTTGTTACATGTAATATTATGTATGTTTATGTATAGTACTTATTTCATATAGCTATATAATTTTTATGTATTTATTTTTTAATGCAGTAGTAAGCCATAGGCTACCCTCCTTTTATTTTAAGTTCTTTTAGTCCATCCAAAGGTTGTCTGGTAGATATCGCTGTCAGCGATTAGACCACTTTTGTACCCATATCCATAGTATTAAGTTGTTGTAAAAGATATGTGTAATTTCTTTTATTGGTATACAATAAAGTATATTCTATTTTATATCTGACCTCTTTAAGCCTCGTAACCACTTGGCAACATTTGACAGGCGACATGATGCACAAAATGTTGTTCATCATGTTGAACTGCAACAAGGAACTTTTGTTCAGTAACATTGTATCGTCGTGTCATGTTGCGCGCCAGCTGGCAACGTTGCCGAATATGTTGAGCGTCACATGTTCCACATCAAATGTTGCCTAGTGGATACTGGACTTTATGTATCTTGCTGTTGTCTAAAGTGATTAACAAAGTTTAATTAAAGAAAAGAAGTCTTTCACTTCATCAACATTATAAATAACTCAAATCAGTAGGTGAAGACAGAATACAATGATGCTTGTTAGCTAAACAAACAACTGTGAAGCCAAAGACTGACCTAGTTAAGCTTCCTATACATATTATAAACAGTATGTTAGCTCTTATCAGTTCAATACATAACAATGAAATGTTATGGAACTGTTATCTGATATTGTAAATTTTCTTCATAAATAGTCCATTTATTTCATACTAGCTGTTCCCCGCGGCTTCGCTCCCGTGCAGTCCCGTGCAGTGACAGGACCTGTTTTCGGGCATAAAAATAGTCTGTCACTCGGGAATAATGTAGCTTTCTATTAGTGAAATATTTTTTTAAATCGGTCCAGTAGTTTCGGAGCCTATTCGGTACAAACAAACAAACAAACAAAAAAATCTTTCTTTAAAATATTATTTATTTCATAAAAGGTACAATGGCGGACTTAATTCGCCACCAGTCAACCAAGGGTGGTGAAGAGATAACATGGCAGGTGCATTGTGATTAAACCGTGGAAAGCAAAACAAAAAAATAATAACATAATATAAGTCCATTGTGTTTGTTATTTAAGTAGTTAACTCTAGATAACTAAACATTCGTCAGCTCGGCTATATACGTCACGCGATATAGATGTCAACACTTGTAATTGTCACTCCCGGATATAAATAAAAACTTTCGCGGCAAAGTGTAAAACCAAAGTGCCAGTTGTGTTTTTATTGGAGATAAGTGCTTGCTGGATCTTTTGACCTATAAATATCTGACTGAACAGTGCATAAATATCAGAAATAACTTTATCAAAAGTCGAGTTTGACGGTTGTGTATTTTTGCAACTCATAATTTTATTGAAATACCCACTTATTTTTCTAACGAGCTGTCAGTACTGTCACTAAGGACCAAAGACTATTCGGGGTGGCCAGAGTGAGGCAATTTCTACCATACTAGTAGAAGATTGTAAGTTATTGGGTACTAGCAAGTATCTTGCTTTGGTAATTAGATACAGTACTCTTACGGTAGTATACTTACAATATCATAATGTCTGAATCATCTCCGCCAAAAAAGTCTGGTGTTACACTACTGCACAACATTTCTGCACCTTCTAGAGGTAACAAAAGGCAAGCCCTCTCGTCACCACCACAGGCTAGTATCGAGCAAAACTTGACTCGTGAAGACGTTCGTCAAATAGTTCAAGACGTTATGAAGATCGAGCTTGAGAAGATTTTATGCAAGTTCAATATTAATATTAACGATTCTAAATCGAGAACTAAACCCAATCAACGAGAAAATGGAAAAGATGAACGACTCTATGACGGTCAGTATGAGGATCTTCTTAAGGAGCATGCAGCCTGTAAAGAAAATCTTAAGGAGTTGCAAAAAGAGAATTTCTTCATGAAAAGAACAATCGGGGACCTGACAGGACGTTTAAACAACCTGGAACAGCAAACCCGTTCAAATAACATCGAAATTCAATGTTTGCCGGAAAAGAAGCAGGAAAATGTAATCCAAGTTGTGGCCGACCTATCAAAGGTGATAGGATGCAATATCACAGACAGAGAAATACTGCATTCCACCAGGGTTGCTAAACTTAATCCCAGCACAAACCGCCCACGATCAGTGGTAGTGCAGCTTAGCTCTCCGCGAGTCCGTGACGAAATTCTTGCAGCTACTAATAAATATAATAAATCCAACCCGAACAACAAAATAAACAGTGCGCACCTTGGTTACTCCGGTACAAAGTGCCCTATCTTTATGACTGAACATCTATCTGCCGCCAACAAGGCCTTGCATGCTGCTGCAAGAATCAAGGCCAAAGAAATTGGGTATCAGTATGTCTGGATTCGATCTGGTCAGATTTTTATGCGGAATGCCCAAGAAGCGGAGCATATCTTGGTTAGGAATATGGAGACGTTGAATAAGTTGATTTAGTGTTTTGATATTTCTTTTGATTTCAATTTTTTGGTATTTTATCCTCGTTTAAATTCAAAGCTTTAAGAATATATTATCAGAACACACGAGGTTTGCGAACTCACAGCTTTTGTTGTCAATTATCTTGTGAGTTTTATGATATTGTTATTTTAACCGAAACTTGGTTGAACGATTCAGTCATGAGTGCAGAACTGTTTGACAAAAGATACGTCGTCTATAGGCGGGACAGGGATGGTAAGAAAAAGGACGGGTGTGGGGTTTTGATTGCCTAGAATGAGTCACTGGGAAAGCCGATGTGAGGATCTCTGGATCACCGTTGAAGTACCCATCACAAAATCTATACGTCACATAGCTCTGTGCGCCGTATACTTACCACCACCTATTACTCGACTAACATTAGAATATTTTTTGGATTGTTGTAGCATAGTTTTAGAACAGTCAGGCTTGTATACATGTATAGTAGGTGATTTTAATCTGAGTACTGTAAACTGGAACTTGGTAAATGATTCAACTGTTGGTTACGTATCACCTGGATTCACCCATGTGTTGACGGATTTTACACATGTCAATAAACTCAACGTGCAACTTAACAGCATTTGTAACAATTCTAGAAGAATATTGGATCTGGCTCTAAGTAACTTGCCTGGTAGCGTGCGTGCTGCACAAAACCCTTTAAGCAGAATTGATCTCCTGCACCCTCTTCTAGAAATTATACTGAATTCTAACTCAGACCCTAGACTTCCCTACAACCCTAACAATTTCCGTCCTAATTTTTTCAAACCGGACTACGATAATATTTGTAAGCTTTTTGATGAAATAGATAGGGCGTCATTACTGGATGACACAGAGGATGTGAATGAAATGCTTGCAATTTTTTACGATAGGCTGTTAGTTATTATAAAGACACACGTCCTTTGCGGCACCAACCAGGACTTGGGATAAATAAAACAGGTGAAATATGGATTACTGTGAATAGCGGTGTATTGGGAACAATTACACAAAAGCTACTGGCTATTACATTAGCAAAAACTTAAAAACTATGGAAGGACGCAGCGTCGCAACTCGCTGCTACGATGTGTAGATCAGGCGTTCGAACATGCCCCCGGACGTTGAAAGATTCTCTTTCAACAAGAATCAGCAGAGACGGGTAACGGGCAAATTCTGTTGAAGGCTCTCCTTATGACTCCGGCAGTAGTCCTGATGTCAGCCACACGAATGATGCCATCTGATCCTGGATGGACGGCGACAATTCTACCTAACTTCCATTTAAGATGGGGTAGGTTATCCTCCTTTATCACTACCAAGGAGGCCAGCTTCAATGCATCTTTGCAGGAACGCCACTTGGTTCTCTGCTGCAACTCGGATACGAACTCCTTACTCCACCGAACCCAAAAAAGTTGACGGAGTTGCTCGATCCTTTGCAAACGAGTTAAATGATGGATGGAATGTTCCTGAAGATCTCGCTGTGGCAGTGAAGTAAACGGTCGACCGACAAGGAAGTGTCCTGGAGTCAGAGGTGTAAGGTCAGCGGGATCGGCGGACAGCGGCGTCAACGGACGAGAGTTCAAAATTGCCTCAACTTGGATCAGCGTGGTGTTAAGTTCTTCAAACGTGAGGTTACAATTGCCCAACACTCGTTTTAAATGGTATTTTGTCGACTTAACACCCGCTTCCCAGAGTCCGCCAAAGTGAGGAGTATAAGCGGGAATAAAGTGCATCTTAACTCCATCATTAGCCAAACCTGCACCGAAGGAATCGCAATTTGATTTTAAAAATTTCGATAAATCGTTGTACGCGCCAACGAACGAGGTACCGTTGTCGGAATAAATATTAACGGGTTTTCCCCTTCGTGAAATAAACCTGTACAAAGCCAGTAAATATTTATTACTAGTTAGGTCACCTACTAGCTCCAAGTGAATAGCCTTGGTGGTGAAGCAAATAAATATCGCTATGTACACCTTTACTAGCCTACAACCGCGGCCTTGCCGACTGGCACACATGATAGGGCCGGCATAATCTACGCCAACACTTTCGAAAGGGTAACCTCCCGGATGGAGACCCTGCTGCGGCAAATTCCCCATTAAAGGCGTAACTACGTTACTCTTCATACGACAACAGCGCACACAGTTTCGATAGCAAGACTTAGCTAAATTTCGGCCACCTATAGGCCAATACGATTCCCTAATTGATGCTAATAATAACTGTGGACCTGCATGCATCAATCTCTTGTGCTCGAAATTAAACAATAGCCTTGTAAATAGATGAGTGGACTGTAAAATAATTGGATGTTTTTTATTATATGTAAAATCAGAATTCTAAAGCGTCCTCCGACACGCATTATTTTATTGCTGTCTAAATAAACATTAAATTTGAGAAGGGCGCTTTTTGAAGGTAAACTTTGTTTGTTTACAAGTAATTTGTACTCTGGGAACGAATCGATTTGACATTTCAAGATAATAACATTTAATGCTTCCTGTAATTCTTCTTCTGGTAAAAACTTACTAATTACAGGAAGTTTCCTGCAAATACGAACGAATCTCAACACATATGCTATGGAACGAACAAGTCTTAAATAATTATGAGAAACGTTTAAAATCTATAAATAAAGTGCATGGTTTATTTTCTACAATAGCGCTTAATGAAACTTGAGGTCGCGTTTTGGGTGACGTCTCGAATCCTAAACTTTTAGGTTGAGATGGCCAGTTAGACTGAACTTCCTTTAAGAAGTCGGGACCACACCACCACATATGTAACCCTTGCAGAGTATCAATATCCACGCCACGAGATATTAAGTCTGCTGGGTTCTTGTTGGTTGGGACATGATGCCAAGTACAATTTCCTACCTTGTCTAAAATTTCAGCAACGCGATTGCGTACAAATGGCTGAAGTTTAGAAGGCAACATCTGTAACCATCCCAATACAATGGTCGAGTCTGTCCAAAAATACACCCGATCAAACTTTGATCGAAGTGATTTGACCACCTTCTCATACACGCGACTTCCCACTACAGCACCACACAGTTCCAACCTCGGAATCGTGGTAGGTTTAATCGGTGCCACACG
This sequence comes from Orthosia incerta, assembly GCA_948252205.1. Taxonomy (NCBI): domain Eukaryota; kingdom Metazoa; phylum Arthropoda; class Insecta; order Lepidoptera; family Noctuidae; genus Orthosia; species Orthosia incerta. The sequence continues at coordinate 145,045 of OX411758.1, forward strand.
ATTTTTGCTTATCAATAAGCGGACTAAGCATTCACCATCACTGCAAACACTACGTACATAGGCACACGCACCGTACGCGCGCTCAGATGCATCCGTAAATATATGTAGTTCTAACGTTTGATACGAATCGGACATAACAAAACGTGGGATACGCAAATGATTAAGAAGCGGGAGATTTTTAACAATAGCATTCCAAGCTGTGTTGAGTTCCAGAGACAATGGTTCATCCCATGAAAGATTGTCTAACCACAATTTTTGCAACAACATTTTCATGGTCACTACAAAAGGAGATATGAGACCCAAGGGGTCAAAAATGCGTGCAATTGCTGAAAGCAAATCACGCTTAGTACTGCCATTAGAAGGCAGTTTAGATTTAATTAAAAACCCTAGTTTGTCAGAGTCAGCAAACCAGTCAAGCCCTAATAGTTTATTGGGCTCACTAGACTATACTTAAATCTAATGATGACTGAGAAGTCCCTGAGACTAAAATAGGTTCGTTCGACTTCCACTTGCGAAGTGGCATGCAAGCTGATGCCAGTGCATTGGTGACCTCATTACGAATGAACATCACTTCATTTAAATCATTACCACCCGTGAGCAGATCATCGACATAAAAATCATGTTTGATTATGGTGGCAATCTTATCATTGGTGCACTCAATGGCTAGTTGCTTAAGGCAGCGCGTCGCAAGAAATGGCGCACTCGCCGTACCGTATGTGACGGTGTTGAGTTTAAATACCTTGACAGGACTGCAAGTGTCGTCACGCCAAACTACCTGTTGCAAGTGCCTATCAGATGGATGTACTACTACCTGTCTATACATCTTTTCAACATCGGCTGACAAGACATACTTATGCTGTCGAAACCTAAGAAGTATAGACAGGAGGTCGTCCTGAACCGTAGGACCTACCATCTGTAAATCATTCAAGGATACTCCTGATGAAGTAGGGCAACTGGCATTGAAAACTACACGTAGTTTGGTAGTGGTACTACATTCGCGTAATACCCCGTGATGAGGTATGAAATATGCATTTAAATCTAGTTCCTTGTTTACGGTCATATGACCTAATGACTCATATTCTGCCATGAACTCGTGATATAATTTACTAAAATCAGGTTTAGCCTTAAGTCTGCGTTCCAAGGAATATAAGCATTTTGAAGCCCTATGAAATGAGTCACCTAGAACAGAAGGGTTCTGCTTCATTGGAATACGGACACAGAAACGGCCGTTCTGTAAACGAGTCGTATTTTTAATAAAATGTTCCTCGCACAATTTTTCTTCTGGCAAATAGTTAGAATGCTGCGAGGTAACCTCTTCGAGGTTCCAAAATCGCGTCAAGTTATCACGAATTAATCCTAAGTCATCATTATTACAGGAACTACTAGATTGAGTAAAATTACAACTCATACTATTACATAATACTCTATCCTTATATAAAATGGATCCAGAAACGATCCAGCCTAACCTGGTTTCAAATAGTACTGGCTTCCCGACCCCTAGCTTTACTCTTTGCGTACCTAAAAGGTCCCAGAATAGATCAGCACCTATTAAAAGATCTACATCAGAAGGCTTGTAAAAAGTAGGGTCTGCCAAACAAATATCAGTAGAAATATTCAGATTAGATAAATCTAATTCACTACATGGCATTTCGTTAGTAATGAATGGCAAAACAAAACAAAACAACTTAGTATTGTAACTGTTGTTGAGTGACGTCATTTTTACCCGACAAGTATTGCCTACGCGAGAGGTCGCGTTATTTATGCCATAGATTAAGCCATCTATCGGACTTGTTTTTAATTTAAGTAGCTTACATAGTCGCTCCGTCATGAAACATGATGTACTACCGCTGTCGAGTGTAGCTCGCACTATATGTTCATGATTATTATGATCATATAATTTAACTAAAGCTGTTGACAATAACACGCCGCGCTCCTTCGTACTGTCGCCATAAGAAGGTAAGATGTTCGCAGATAAGGACACATTTTTGGCGTCAGTGTGAGCGGAGTGCGCGGCCGAAACAGACGGTGGTGACGGAGACGAAGTTTTGTTATCAGATATCTTATCACTACGATTACCGTTAGTGTCCGACGTATGAATTAGAGTGTTATGCCTGCGCTTACATAACTTACAACCTGGTTTTTTACAATTGTTAGAAAAGTGACCCGAACGAAAACAGTTGTAACACAATTTAAAACTAGGCACTAATTTACGACGAGCCTCATTACTTAAAGCAAGGAACTGTGAACAATTAGTCAAACTATGGTCACCCTTGCAATTTGGACATAGCTTCGTGACGGACTCAGTGCTTACATTATTAGAATTTTGTGTCGTCACCATTGATTTAATTTTACTCGAGGCACCTGATTTAGTAATACCTGGCACGTTGTGTCTTGATATTTCTAAAGTCTCAACTAAATCAGCGCGTGTGCGAATGAAGTGGAGGAATGCGTCAAAAGTGATCTTGCTGTCCTTGTCAATATGACCTTTATATTCCTCCCATTCACGATAAGACTTCTGGTCCAATTTACAAGTAACTAAATATATCAACAAAGTATCCCATTGTTTGACTGGTTCACCTAACGCTTCTAACGAACGCAAGTTTTTATTTAATTGGTCTATTAAACCTTTCAAAGCGGCTGAGGACTCCTTTGTGATAGGATCTATATTAAATAAGGCTGACACGTGATTCTGTACCAATAATCTTTTATTGTCAAATCGATCGCATATTAAATTCCAAGCTATATCGTAATTACTAGCGGAAAACTCAATCGACTGAATAACCACAGCAGCAGATCCATCCAGAGAAGCACGCAAATAATGAAATTTGTTGATTTCATCAATCTCGTCATTATGATGGATGAGACTAGTAAAGGTGTCACGAAACTCTAACCAATTGCTATATATTCCATTAAATTTTGGAAGTTGTATGGTGGGCAACTTAATAGGTTTATAAACACTACCACGACTACTATTCCTACAAACCGAATTATTATCTTTATTACATTCAATCATTAAATGTTTAGCTCTCGACAATGCTTTATAGTACAACGTCTCGAACTCGGAACGTTCAGACAACTGGGCCTTCACATCATCAACCATACATTCTAACCTCAACTCTACCTCATCGTATTGCTCGTACAACGACTCAATTTTGCCCATACGCAGTTGTAATGCCGTGATATCACAACTGCTTGGCTTCTTGTCATTCATTGCGTCCAGGTAACCAATGAATGTAGTTAAGCGACCCTTAAAACTGCCTCGCTTCTTTACTAATTCCTTCTCCTCGGACATACTGGGAAGTGAGTGTGTTCGACCTGAAATGTGTACAATAGTAAATAAGTTTATATACTAAAACAGAAGTTATTTAGGTACTAAGTTATACGATTGATTTTACTGTGATGTTACAATGTAATTAGGTAATCTTTAATGTAAATAAGATATGTATATAAAATAAATCTGATATCTAATGAAAAGATGTAAACTTTTAATTATAAAAACCTCAATAACTAAAATGTAAGTTATATGAATCAGGATACAAGTAAACAAAAATCTTAAGTACATTACGGGTTAATTAACTAACATAAGTCAAACATTGGGAATAATATCTAACACTAACGAGAATAACCTATGGCTGATGAATACCTACACATCAACTTACATTTGGCTAACTGAATGGTTATGGCTCTAATGCAACAATTGATACAAATTATATAAATGTAGTATTAATTCCTACTATACTTAAAGTATTATACATATAATAACAACTGTCGCTAATTGTACGCGTAACATACGAAAATAACGAAACCATTCAAAATGCATAACGGTACTCAATGAAAATAATTTATATTAATACAAGTTTAAAACTGCACTAACCTTTTTGTAACTTATAATTAAAGTTAGATACAACCTGTACGAGTGTTGGGTGACGATATTATCCATAAACACTTAACACCGTGAAGAAAATATGTACTCAATCCATATACCACGCTGCCGGCGTACATAACCTCTCAAGTCCTTGTAAATTATGTATTTCCGTGCGTCATTAATATCGCTGATTTCCTCAATCTTCGATGTTGTATACCACAATCCGGCTCGATATGGACCATGTGCGGAACCAACCAGGACTTGGGATAAATAAAACAGGTGAAATATGGATTACTGTGAATAGCGGTGTATTGGGAACAATGACACAAAAGCTACTGGCTATTACATTAGCAAAAACTTAAAAACTATGGAAGGACGCAGCGTCGCAACTCGCTGCTACGATGTGTAGATCAGGCGTTCGAACACGTCCCTATAAGAGGAACTCAGAAAAAGAAATATCCACCTTGGTTTGACAGAAACTTAATCAGAGCATTGAAAGAGAAGGCAAAAATCAGAAAGCGTTTTAAAACTTACGAAAATCCTATGGATGAAGTAGAATTTAAATTGTTGTGTAAAAGATGCTCGCACTTAGCAACCATTAGTTACAATAAGTATATTTCAAATATTGAAACTGATATCTCTGAAAATCCTAAGCAATTCTGGGCATATATCAAAGATAAACGGGGTGGTTCCAGCTCGTTTCCCATCACAATGACTGATGGTAGCATAGCAACTTCAGACGGACTCGAAATTTGTGAAATGTTTGCTAAGCAATTCTCTTCTGTTTATGTTAGTGGGAAATCGGCTCAGCGTTCTTCTAACTCCGACTACCTACGTAATCTGAATACCAACAGCCTGTCCCACACAGCACCTACAATAGACCACGACTGTTTAGTTGCCAAATTAAGGTCCCTGGATTGCCATAAAGGTGCCGGCCCTGATGGGATACCACTTATATTTATCTCCAAATGCGCTTCTTCATTTGCATCTCCACTACTATTAATATATAATAGATCACTAAGTACAGGAATCTTTCCGGATGTTTGGAAAACTGCAAAGATTGTGCCTGTTTACAAGAGCGGTGATAGTGATAATGTGGATAATTATAGGCCTGTCTCCCTCTTGTCTACTATGGCGAAAGTTTTTGAGCCTTTGATTTGCCCTCTCATTCAGTAACACTTAAAACTTTTATCTTGGTGTCTCCCAGCATGGTTTTGTGGGCGCCAGGTCTCCATGTACAAAGGACATGGCTAAACAACTGCCCTAAGCATGTATAGAAATTATTCACTAGCTCGTAACATTCAAATATTCATTAATTAATTATTACAGTTTTATTATTCTTCTAGAACTTTCACGAGTTAATCAAATAATTAAAAGTTTTTTCATGTTTTTGTTTGACAAGAATAACATAAGATTCTGTTCTACGAAAATTGTAGTCAATAAACCTACTTTTAAGGACATTTCCGTAAGTCGAAACGAACAGTATTCATTATTATTTATTTTTGTACCTATCGCAATACATCTGAGATATTCATTATTGAATTATTATACAGTTTTATTATTCTTCTAGAACTTTCACGAGTTAATCAAATAATTAAAAGTTTTTTCATATTTTTGTTTGACAAGAAGAACATAAGATTCCGTTCTACGAAAAATTGTAGTCTAGTAACCTACTTTTAAAGACGTTAGCGTAAATCGAAACGAACAGTATTAGTAGTAGTTATTAGTAGTATTCATTATTATTTCTTTTTGTACCTTTCGCTATACATCTTAAAACATTAGAGATAGAACCATAGATGTTGTTTTCTTTGCATTTATCTGATTTCTAGAAATAATTGGCAAAATCTGGAAAGAAACGGCACATAAATAGTGCTGACACTAAAAAGTTACAGTCGATTCTTCTAGATTACACTTGATTCGATTAGAACCAAATAAAAAAAACATGTTGGGGGTGTCGTGGGAACTGACTTTGAACGATGCTCCTTTCGCCGGGTATTAAGTATGTAATTACAGAGTTCGTATGATCATAAGTTTCAATTGCGTATTGACAGATGACAGATCTTCAAATGACAGCCGGGACCAACGGCTTATCTAGCTTTCCAAGGCACGAAGGAAACTCGCTATGTACACGATGGAACCACGGAATGACCTTGGCTAGCGTTGCTTAACCTTGAAGATCGACCTGTGTGGCTGTTATTATTAAGCCACGAGCTCCTCTATACGCCTTAATAAAGTAGCATAGCAAAATCTTATTCTTTTACAAGTTTGTATACCTATTAATGTAGGAGTTTCTACGATTTTATTTTCAGGATTGTGACGATATAAAAAGTGTCTGTAACTTTTTTCATACGAAATACTAATATTCAGCTATTCAGCATTACATATTACTAGTTAAAATAGTTATCCATTGCTAGGGCAATCGTCCATACTTTATTTAGCCATGTCCTTTGGTGAGTTTCACCGAGTCCTTGGTTGAAGCTGTTGATTCTGGCAAACAGGTTGACGTAATCTATACAGATTTTAGTAAAGCTTTTGACCGTGTGTCACACGATATCCTTATGGAAAAGTTAAAGGCATACGGCATTACTGGGAATTTACTAGCTTGGTTGAAATCTTACTTAGAGAACCGTTCCTACTTTGTTGCAGTTAATGGCTTCCAATCTGGTAATTGTGCGATTACATCGGGCGTTCCACAGGGCTCTCATATCGGCCCAATACTATTTATTGTCTTTGTCAATGATATACCTGAATGCTTCCGTTTCTGCGAATGTTTCATGTACGCCGATGACCTCAAATTCAGTAAAATAATTGAGTCAAACGATGATTCTGAGCTATTACAGAGTGATCTGGATAAGCTAATCGACTGGTGTGTTAATAATGACATGGACTTAAACATTAATAAATGTTTTCACATTAAGTTTTCTAGGAAAAAGCTCTTGGTACCGTCTGTGTATTACATTGGTACCCACGTCATCCAGGAAGTAGAACAAATCAGAGATCTGGGTGTAATATTTGATAAAAAGCTTACGTTTATACCACACTTGGAGAGCATTATCAAGCGAGCCTCTAGAATGTTGGGATTTGTTATTAGGAACGTGGTTGGCTTCCGACGGCATAAAACTAAGATTTTATTGTACAACTGTTACGTTCGTAGTATTTTGGAGTACTGTAGCACAGTTTGGAGGCCGCATTACGCTACACATAAGTTGAGAATGGAGCGTATTCAGAAGAGGTTTCTCTGGCATTTGGCATATTCCTGCGGAATTGCCAAGAAGAAGCCATCGTACGCGGCTAGGTTATCGCATTTTAGGATAAACTCTTTAGAGAAACGTAGAAATATCATAGATTCAAGTTTCTTAATTAAAATCTTGCGTAACAAAATAGACTGTCCTCAGTTATTAGGCAGAATCAGGTTCCGGGCTCCAGCTAGACAGCCCCGTGCTCCTATCACTCCTTTTTACCCTCCACCACGTAGAACCGTCCTCGGTGACAATTCGGCCATTCCTCGGCTGTGTAAACTATTAAATAGTTGCAGCGATTTAGTAGACGTACATGCGGACTCACTTATCAAGTTCCGAAAATTGACACACGATGTTATGTAGTCTAATATTTATAAATTTTAATTTTATAGTGTAAGATGTTTTAGATAACATTTTGAACCATTTTTTTATTCTATTAGGTTATTAAGTTGTTTATGAATGTTTGTTCAATACTTTAGCATATGTGGTGCTTACCTGTAAAAAATTGTGACACTTAACTATAGTTTTAAGTGAATAATTACTGTCATGTTCTTTGTGTTAACAATTGTTGGTGAGCCTTATAAATAAATAAATAAATCTCTCAACAAAAATCGAATTTGAAAACTGCCCGGTACCAATCTGTTCTTTCTCTACATTCCTAATTAAGATAAAAAATCTTTCCTGTAAAGATATTTTAACCCACTTCAAAAAAACCGGCCAAGTGCGAGTCGAACTCGCGCACTTAGGGTTCCGTACTTGGTAAATTGCGGTTTATGATTTATGACGTATTAAAAAAAAACTACTTACTAGATCTCGTTCTAACCAATTTTCGGTGGAAGCTTACATGACAATGTACATCATGTATTTTTTTTAGTTTCATCATTCTCTTATTTTAGAAGTCTTTCACGCAAACTATTCAGTTTAGAAAAAAAAATTAGAAACCTTAATCATTTTTGAAGACCTATCCATAGATACCCCACACGTACGGAATTGATGAAAAAAAAAATTGAGTTTCAGTTCTAAGTATGGGGAACCCCCAAAATTTATTGTTTTTTCTATTTTTGTGTGAAAATCATAATGCGGTTCACAGAATACATCTACTTACCAAGTTTCAACAGCATAGTTTTTATAGTTTCGGAAAAAAGTGGCTGTGACATACGGCGGACAGACAGACATGACGAATCCATAAGGGTTCCGTTTTTTTCCATTTGGCTACGGAACCCTAAAAAAGAGGTTCTCAATTCGTCGGATTTTTTTTGTAATAATTAAAGTCAATTGACACGAAATATATAGCTAAAATATCGTCTCTTTCTTAGAGTTTTCAAAGAAAATTTAGGTACTCTCTTTTATTTAAAACACAGTAAAGACAAAAAAAAAAATTTAATCATTGATTGACATGACATTTTGGATTTATTATTTTGATTTGAATTTTATTATAATGTTTCGCATTTTATTATTTTGATTTGATTTGTATTATTTTGATTTATATTCTATTATTAATAACTAAGGCAAACATGACGCTCTGTATTTAACTTTCTTTTACATCTCTTACCTATTGACAATTTGTTGTGTGTACTGTACTCATGTTTGAGCAAATAAAGAATGATTATGATTATGACAAAATTGTCGCCTTATTTAATAGACCTGTAACCATATCAATGGATCAAAAGAATAATTAATCAATTGTCCCGTTACTCTCAATTTAATGTAATGACTAAGGACCGAATTATATGTAACATAAAACGCTTGAAATAAGCATGAATAATACGTAAAATATGCAACATTAAAGATTTAGAAAAAGAAAAACAGGAAAAAATGTGTAATAATTTTTTTATTGCTAAATCAGCATATATTATTCAAACATGTAACAACTTTGTAGACGATAATCAAATACCTTTTGACGAGCAGTTCTTGTATAAAATCTTGCAGTTGTAATAAAGCACTATTTTTACCATTGTTTTAGAAATAATACTACTTTGACGGCGCTTAGTGCGTTTCCACGCGCACCTCAAAGAGATCAGCAAAATTTACGGGGTCCGCTATGCCTGTCTGGATCGCGGATAAATTTGATAGAGAGTTACCGCGGCTGTGGGCGATACAATGAAAGATCGACCCTGACTGGTTCAGAAGTTTATTTTTAAACTGTTTGTACAGAACAATATAGGTAAAAGGTGTCGCGACAAAAATATGGCGGTTCGTTCGGCAAAATATATTGAGTGAAGTGAAGTCCGCCGTGAACTTGCAGCGAGACTCGCCGACGCAGGATGCGTTCATGAATAAAGTCAAAAGGCTGCGTTCCGGCGTAGACAGCGGCCCTGGCACAAGCAATAGAAGGAACACGGTTGGGTTTTAGTCAGTAAAAGTCCCGCTTCACCCAGAGCGGGCGAAGATTTTGGATGATTCAGACTCATTTGACAATTCAGGCGCCCAAGTTTTAAGTAAAATCGCTGGTATCCCGTAGGGGCTACTAGCCTTGATCACGTCAAGGTTACGCAGCACCCTACGGATACGGACCTCCTTCCGATGGATGCGAATGCCCGACATAGTCGTCTCCCATCCATCAGGAGAAGGAGGGGGCTGCGCGCCCTCAGAATTCAGCCGCGAAGATTCCGCAGACAGGTAGGCAAGTTTGCCTTGTCCTCAGCGGAGTGGGCCAGTGCCAAGTCGGGTCCCAGCGATGGTGTTAGTGAGAGGCGACAGAAGTTTGATTCAACTAAATTAGCCAGGGACCAAAACGCTTTGCTACCTGCTGGGAAAGCAAGTTTGTGCCCGATTGTGCTAATGTGGTCAAACCGTGCCCTACGCATAAACTTTTTGCAGGACTTGGCAGCCGTGTTGATGGCTCTCTTCTTCTGACTAACTTCGTTAGCGTGCTCGAGCGTCGACCCATATTAGTTATGCCTTGTGTTTAACCGCGACTGGTTTGGTGCCGCGGTGACACTCGGCACCAAACCAGGGTCGGTCTACGCTAGACATCGTTACGTCTTTCTTTCTTCCCCTGGCGCAACACATCGGACACGGCGTCAGCGTACGACGATGGATCGTCTGAAAAGAAACAAGTGGACAGCCAAGGATATTATATGAAGTACTTAGTAAATATATAGTAGTACGAAGAAAGATCGTATCCCATCCTAATCTGCTAACTTGTACCGCCAAACCGCCTCTTGGGATGGGATCGGGCGGGGAGTAGACGGATACAGACTTCGCCAGACAGTGGCCGACCACCGTCTGGTATTGACACGTAGTATCGGTCTGGATCTGTTGTCAGCAGAAGAACCAATCAATTGTCTGTTTGCGAATCAACATCCGCCCCCTAGTTGACCTCGTTCCAAACCATGTCCTCAAATGGACTTGGAATAAGGGCCTGATTCATCAACTGCTGCTTTATTTACTTTATTTATTGGATCAATGATCTTTTTTTTCTGAAATTCTAATGTAATAAAATGATTCCTTTACATCTAAATGATTACATGTTTTTTTTTGTTTTGTTCTATCTAACGTAGTTGACGCCTATTCAAATCTATTCTCATTCATACCAATTCTCGCTTTATGCCTCTCGTACTTCTATTCTATTCATTCTATATCTTTCTATCATTCTTCTCCTGCCAGTCCAATGGGTGGGACTCCCATTTTACCTATTAGTCTCTACTTTATTGTTTCTCAATTTACGGAAAATATTTTTTTAGTGGTTTCTATTATTATTTCTTTCTTAATCTATAACAGTTTTTTATTTTCATAACTAACTAGCTGACCCGGCAAACTTTGTTTTGCCATAAAAACACCAAACATTCATCTACCCTACCTACCGTACCCTACCAACCCTACCCTACCTACCGTGATCACGTCATCACGGTATTGAACACAAGTTTGATAAGGATATTAATACAACTATTGAAATACGTGTTTTTTATTTTCGAATTTGTCATTCTCTTATTAGAATAACACTTTGTTATTGATTGATTATTGGACTTGGAATTAGGGACGTAATTAAAACTTAAACTAAATATAGACAATTTGCACGTACGAAGTAGCCTTTTCACATAGACTTATAGTACAATGTTACAGAGATCTACACTTATTATTATCTAAATGTCATCATGTTTAAAATGGGTTAGAAGCGTTATGACTACCTCTCGATAAGACTAAATAGCAGATATGACTAGTTCGCTATAGGACTTAATCTCGATATGACTAGATCTTCTTTGGACTATATCGTGTTTGGACTAGATCGCAATAAGGCCAGATAGCGTAACGACTATATTTTCGTTTGTTTCTTGAAGTACAGTTTTCGAGATAAAGCATTAAGTTCTTTTCCTCGGTACCTATATTATAATACTTAAAATGAAAGAATTTCATTGTAACATAATTATTTATTTATTTATTTAAACTTACGTTTTAAATCGCTAACGTTTTTTAAAAAAGATAGGAGCGTAATCTCCTTCGTCTCAAGTTTATTTAATTATCTTTGATACTTGCGATTGAATAATATGGTGTTTCTTCTTTTGTTGTTAGGTTCAAACAGAGAATTTTGTTTTTTTTTATCTTGGAAATGTGCCTCTTTTTTAAATTAAATAAAAATTGTAACAACGTTGGTTTGTGCTGCATGCGCACATTAAGGCGACGATGCCATGCCTCTAATCTATTATTGGTTCTGTGCTTTTGTTTTGCACAGGAAATAAGCAAAGGATTCTTCAGCCATTGCCTGCAAAAGTAGCTTGCGAATGCATTCATTTCAGGTGATTGCGTTGAACATTCCACAATAGCAGACCATCCGTCTTGTATATAAGATGAAGGCAAGAGCGGCAAATTAGCAGTAATTCTAGTGATGTATCTTCCTTCTTGAGATTTCGTCAAACCGATGTCGTTCGCCTTTTTCCACACAGATTTATTGTAATGGTAAAAACATCCTGTAACTTTAGCATTCGGATACACAGTCCTAAATGAATTGATGAGTCCCAATTCGTAATCACATTTAAAATGTTTAATATGCACTTTAAGCACATCACGTATTATTGAAAATAAAGCGAAATAAGTTGTTTCGCGTTTATTCGGTAAGAGAGCATACAAGACGGGAAATATATTTGTCGTCTCTTCCGTGCTATCAACGTCTACGTGAATGGACAACAATTGATAGTAAGGCCTGGGTACACTTTTAAAGGTTCCGTCACCAAAAAAAACCTTTTCTTGATCTGCATAAGTTTTCATATTCCTTTTGCAAAATTGTGATGAGAATACTAGCATTTTGTCGTCTTCTGGTAATTCAAACTCAGCAATCAAAAAGTCTTTCTTGATCATATTTGGTACTGTCACTTCAATGGATTTAGAAAACTCTGTTTTTTGCACATGTAGGAATCTTTTACGATGTCTGTACAGGATATCCTTCACTGAATTATAAGGTCTGCCATTAAAGGTTGAAGAAGAGGGCAGTTGTTGGAGGACTTCTTCATAAACCTTTTTTACTGAAGACATATCTTCGCATACATTCTGTTTTGCCGTATCCAGTAAAAGGTCTTCTTGCATTTTGTCATGGTCTTGCTCACACTTGTGCAGACTCTTTCTGATTATAATGGTATTTTCTTGATTTAGTGTGAGAGAAGCACTCACTCTTGTCTCTTGTAGCAACGCCAGAACGATGTTCCGCTTGAATTGTTGGACACAAAATTGTATCGGTAGCCATCATGAAGAAGTGCTTCCTTTTTATTTTTATTTTTAATAAAATGAAATTTTTCATTACTCTGCATTGTAAATAACAATAAAATATGCAAGATAAAAATTCAAAGTGACAATGACAACTATTGTTTCAATTTATTTTTAATAGTGGAACTTCATAGTGTATTCACACTTCAGTAAAGTAGGTACTCCATGAAGTTCTTATACTAATGCCACTTTTAGATACGATTGTACGTCATATCGATAATAAGTCATTTTGATAACAGGACTTATGCATATATAGTCAAACAGCTAATTAGTTTTACAGCGATCTAGTCATATCGAGATTAAGTCCTATAGCGAACTAGTCATATCTGCTATTTAGTCTTATCGAGAGGTAGTCATAACGCTTCTAACCCTTTAAAATCAACATAGGTATTATTATTTCTGGAACTGTAGGTAATCAAGCAATCATTTGGGGTTAATTTGTCTAACATTCTTATAATGATTAAAATAAAAACTGGCCAAGTGCGAGTCGGACTCGCACACGAAGGGTTCCGTACCATTATCGCAAAAAAACGGCAAAAAAAAAACACGTTTGTTGTATGGGAGTCCCCCTTAATTTATTTTATTTTAATTTAATAATTATTATTTTTCGAAGTGAATATACAACTAAATATTCTGTGTATTTTTCAAGCGTCTACCTGTTGCCGTTATTAATATCGAGCAAAAAACGGCAAAAAAACACATTTGTTGTATGGGAGCACCCCTTAAATATTAATTTTATTCTGTTTTTAGTATTTGTTGTTACAGTTGAAATTTTCACAGATGATGTATTTCTCAATAGAAATTTTCACAGATGATGTATTTCTATTGAGAAATACATCATCTGTGAAAATTTCAACTGTCTAGCTATCACGGTTCATGAGATACAGCCTGGTGACAGACGGACAGACAGACAGACGGATCGTGAAGTCTTAGTAATAGGGTCCCGTTTTTACCCTTTGGGTACGGAACCCTAAAAATAAAAACAATAGCGCAGCTTTCAGTAAGTTGGCATCGCGTTTGCAAAGTTCTAGTACGGACGCTATGACCACAGAAAGGCTGTTGGAAATATTTTTTAGAGTTATCAAATCAAGTTCGTCTCATGAGTAATCGGAAATAAATTTTAGATTCATTAAAACTTTTACCTCTAAAAAGCTTATTTTATTCACATACATTGTTTGAATTTAGAACACACCAATATATATTCGACGTCCATCCCAATGCTATACAACCTCCTTGCGCATCAAATACTCGATATAAACTCCTTGTGCAAAGAATATTCGACTTTCAAACTTCTTCATCGATTTAATTTTCCGTTTGTTAATATTTTGGAATTCAATAATGATAATCATGATTTTGATTTTAGTCTGGGATGTTTAGTGAATACTTATTTGGATTGTAATTCTAATATTAATTGCATTGGTGTTTAATTAATTATAATTATGTAACGTAACGGAGGTGGTCACTGGCCCCTGAAACACAGATGCTGTTAAGTAGCTCAGCTTCAATTTACAAAAAATGTGAAACCCTGAGTTTTCACATTTTTTTTGTAAATTTTGAAGGTAATAAAACATTTATTTATTATAATTCCTTGTGTTTTTCGCTTAAATCTTTCTTTTTCTCGTAGTCATAATATAAAATATAGTATGCAACTCTTGAATAAAACGGATTTATATCGAGGGCCATGAATCACTCGCGTCGCTCAGGATTCTAACACTGGAATCAGTCGCTATGCTCGTGATTCAATCATCATGAATCAATTTAGTTGTTAGAATCCTTCACTAGTTCGTGATTCATCTATGGCCCTCGCTTTAAATCCGTCCTTTATTCACTAGTTGCATAATATACTATTTTTAAAGTGGAAAAGGGCCACAATATCAGACGCTTCAATTCGCCGTGAATTCGTATCAGTTTTTACGAAAAAATACGATCGCGTATTCGCGTGATCCGTTTAAAATTTAAACAAACCAAATAATAAACGAATATTAATATTATTGATCTACTTACATGTTGTTTGCCAAGAACGTTTTGGGTATGACACGCAACGACGACGCCGACACTGTTAACCAAACTATCAAAATACGCACACAATGACCAAGTTCACATGTTATCCGGACGCCTTTGCGGAACTGACTAACAAAACAATAACGTTAAAACTTAAGAGGAAACGGGGGCAGAGAGCGCCGACTGAATTTCCTTAGGAAAAAGTCATAATTCGAGGTTTGGCTCTCGTCTCTTTCCTCCTCCAATATTGGACCAATTTAAAAGATATTACGTAAACTGAAAATTAAAGATCCAATTTAAAAGATATTCCGTAAACTGAAAATTAAAGATATATACTATGTCCCAATGTATTCCTTTTTGATAACACATTACGACAAGTCGTTTAGAGTTTATTTTCGTTTTAAAATCAGCTACTCAAGGGTATCTGCGCCTTAATCCACCACGCGGACCCAGTGCGGGTTGGTGGATGTCACATGTCTTCGAATTTTTGGTTATAGGACATGCCGGTTTCCTCACGATGCTTTCTTTCGCCGTTTTTAGAGCAGTGCTGATAAAATAGTTTACACAAAGTAAAGCGCCTGCCTGGGTTCGAACCCGTAAGTAGGGGCCGTTATCACTTGCCGACCACTGGGCAACTCCACTTATTCCACACTAATTCTCAAAAATCACTGATATTAAATGTCTGTTTCTTTTCATTCCAGTTGCACATACCACGGGATCCATCTCATCGCCTGTTGGCTATACAACGGCTCATTCCCAATAACCTTCTCGTGGTGGGCATTGAGCGTGGCTTGTGCTGCCATCACATGCGTTGCCGGAGAGTTCCTCTGCCTCCGAACAGAACTGCAAGCCATCCCGCTGAGTAACATAGGGGCTAAGGTGGATTTATGAGACATGGTTAATGAAATACCCTTGGAATTGGTGATATTGAACAGCCTATGCCAGTAAAATGGTGAAAAGGACACGATAAGACACTTTTCTATGTTATATGCAATATTTATGCCACATTTAAAGCTAATAGGAACATAATTGACCTCTGTTTGGAGTCTTAAACATTTACTTAGATAGTAAAGATAGGGCGGACTGATTTTGTTTCTGACGCCACAAGTATAAGCCGTAAGCGAACTCGCCGCGCGGTCGGCTGTCTTCGAGAGCACTCGTGTGCGGACGACCCCATCTTTACTATTTAAATCTATGCTCTTAAATATAAGTTGTAGGGCGTTTTTAATGGCGTAACTAGGTTTTCAGAAATAAAATCCTTAGTTTTAGCTTATAGACTTCTTGTTGACTTTTGTAGTGACAAACATTACGCGCCCTATACGCTTGATACAAGCCCTTGTATGTTTCTTCAAAGAAACCTCATAGCTTGACAGTAGTTTTTTAGAAATTGATTAAAATTATAATCGAAACCCGATTGTTATTTAGATAGATACGAGTATTCGCAAATATTCTTAATATAATAGGTTACAATATTAAAATGAGCTTCTTATCTGTTACTTGTATGTATGTATGACTTTCTTAATCATAATTATGTTTATTGTGTCAACAATCAAAACTATCATTACTCATATATGTATATATTAAAATGTGATAGACTGTATGTTTCAATGTTTGTTAATCAATCAATTTTGCCTCACGGGCTGAATGAATTTGGACGTAATTTAGCACACGAGTGGACCCTGGATTAGAACAATGGATACTTTTTATCCCGGTACGAGTTTGAATCGGACGAAGCCGTTAGCAAAAGGTAGTCTGACTACCTTACTAATATAATGCTATAGTATATGTTACTAATATTATAAATGCGAAAATTTGGATGGATGGATGTATGTTTATTACTCAATCACGCCAGAACGGCTGTACGGATCTAGATGAAATTTGGCACAGTGATATATCATAGTCTGGAATAGTACATAGTCTACTTTTCATCCCGGTTCAATACTGTGTTATATTGAAATTATCTCTCATAACCATCTTCATCATCCAAACACAATAATTATGTAAGCATGTGAAGGTTTTAAACATAGTTTTATACTTAAATTATTTGTACTACAACTATGATATTTTATCCCTAGGCCCATTTGCACCAAATACTGAAGTCATACTTGCTAACAAGTGGTTAAATAACAAATATGTCATACATAATTAGCAGGGTTAGCTTCTGAGCTAACTCGGAGTCAGTAATATAATCCAGGATGGCGCTAGCAGGCCTCACCCATAGGGCCATAGGGCGCTCCAGGTCTTCGTAATAATTAAGTATCCGTACTAATAAAATATAATATAATATTATAAATGCGAAAGTAACTTTGTATGTCTGTCTGTTACCTTTTCACGCTTAAACCGCGTATGGATATAGTTTGAGACCCTGTAGAAGTACTAATGCTACGCAGACGAAGTCGCGGACAACAGCTAGTTCTTAATAAATCGGTGTCGAATTATCAACCATGTATACTTAAATGTATGTAGTGATTAAATGAATTATTATTATTAAGAGGCTAACATTGTAAATTGTAATAAATGATTTCTATGCCAAAACTGACTGTTTAGGCCAGGGGCTCTGCTCATGGTTCCACCTCGAGAGAGAGAGAGACGGATAGTCCGGTCAAATTAGACATATCAAAGTGCATTAATTCGCATAGAGCTGAAAAATGGTAGGAATGTTCGGAACTCCACTATTAATGAAATGTAAAAAGTCCCCATCGATCCCACAAATGCAAAAAAATATATTCAAGGTCAAGATAATTGCATAATCTACAATTTTGTCTAACCAATTTTTATCATAAAACTTACCGTTCGGCTAAAAAACGCAAAAGACCCATATTTGAGAACTTTGACCTTGAATAAATTTTTTTGCAAGTGTGGGATCGATGGGACTTTTTACATTTCATTTAAAATGGTGTTCCGAACATTCGTACCAATTTGCAGCTCTATGCGAATTACTGTAAACCTACCCCTATTTTTGGTGTAATTTGACCGGACTAGGAGCTATACAGGACGAAGAGCACTCTCCCTTTTTCACACTGGCATCAAAGTGGCGTTGACAAGTTACAGTACGCCTTTTTAGGGTTCTGTACCCAAAGGGTAAAAACGGGACCCTATTACTAAGACTTCACTGTCCGTCTGTCTGTCACCAGGCTGTATCACATGAACCGTGATAGCTAGACAGTTGAAATTTGCACTGCTGATGTATTTCTGTTGCCGCTATACCAATAAATACTAAAAACAGAATAAAATAAATATTTGAGTGTAAGAAAATAAATGGCATTTTAGAATGAGAGAAATTACAGCTCGATTAAGCTCACAATAAAAAAATATTAATGCGTATTTTATAACTATGCTTATCGCGACAGCACGTCATTTAATGACTTTTATTCATTTTGGCATTGCATTTTAAACCTTATGGTTTAAAATGAAATGATAGTCACGCGCTCCTAAAATACATTAAGTACCTATGTATGTGTTCTATTTTAGAATGATTGAATTGATGTCCAATTAAAATTGTTGTAAATAAATAAAAGTTTAAAACTGTAAATAACTGGGATGGTCGATGGTATGCGTTATTTATTCGTTGTAATAAGTCTAATTAAATGGTTTCTAATATTTATTTCTGTGGATTTTACTTACCAGCCTTATTCATATTTATAGACAAACCACATGTCACTTATGGTCGGCGCAACACGTTTTCTTCTTCCATACCGTCCTGTCCCCTGTCACGCTATCACTGGCTCCCTTTTCTTTCACATCACTCCTCACACAGTCCATCCATCTTTTCTTTGGCCCGCCTCTCCATCCATGCACATTTATATTCATTACTCTTTTAGTACCTAACATGCGTTTCGTTCATCCCTCCTCATCACATGACCATACCAGGACAAACGGTTTCCTTTCAACTTTTCTGATGCCCGTGACTACCGCAGGACCCCGACGCCAATCGTTTCCATATTTGGTAAATATCTACTACTCAATTGGTACCGATTAGTACTCGATCAACAAAATTGGTACCTCGAGAAAATCGACTTTGAAGGTGGTCCTGCGGTAGTCACGCTCCATTCAGCAGGACCACCATGAGCGCCGAAAACGGTGGCATACTACAGCAATTCTAAGTATACAAATAATTACTACCCATAAATGTGATTCATTTCATAAAATAAACAGAACTGTAACATTTGTATTTACCGAGAAATCAACGATGATAACTTTCGCTCGCTCGTTTAGCAGGACCACGACTTTGAATGTTGATTCCAAGTTTGAGCAGCTTGCGCCTTTCCTCAAACCTTTATAGAAAATTACTACCCAGCAAGATAAAATTGGTACCCAAAATTTACAACTAGTACTCCAGTAGTTAACGAGATATACCATGCCATTGGTGGGGTGGCGGTAGTCACGGTGTAAAATTTTCATTTCAAGATTCAAAATTTCAAGATTTAATAAAATCTCTGTGATTTATTTCCAAATTTATACAAAAATTACTTCTCCTAAAGAAGTTATAGCGATCAAACATTCAGATACCTAAGTGTTGTATTTTAAGAGAAATTAGCTTTCATTACTTTTCCATACTAAATCTCCGCGTATAACCCGACCAAATTAAGTTGTCAATGACATTTAGCTGTTTAGATGTACACTCGTGTATATAAATTTATGGATTTCGGAATGGTCATGGCAGTTCACTTTCTATAATTTCTATACAAACTGTGTACCTAGGCATATAAAAAGAAAAAAAAATATCATTTCGTTACCCATGGCCTATAATAACTTTGCTAGTGCCGTGGGTAGGTAGGTACTCTAATAATTATTATTCTGTGTTGTAAGTACCTAACTTCTGTGTTGTTATACGAATATTATTAAAGACCGATAGGTATTTCTTATTTATTTCTTTCCTACTGATTTACCACTGCTGCTACTGCTGCTCACAGTGTTTTATAGACCCAAAAAAAGTGACATCGGCTTTTTATTGTCTATTTCTACCTAATAGTTCAACATTCTCATCTCAAAAAAAAGCGATCGAAGCGAAGCTACATGCGATCTCTTTTCATCCATCTTTTTCACAGCCCAACATTCTGATCCTTACAGTAGGTACGACAGGTCTAATCACGGACTTGTAGATTTCCCCTTTAACTCGACGGGCACCCGTGGGTCGTGACCTGTCGCCATTTCCTTCAACCTGAATTGATCCGGTGCTATCATATTCTAATATTATAAATGCGAAAGTTTGGATGGATGTTTGTTACTCAATCACGCCATAACGGCTGAACCCAAATTTCATTCAGATCTCTGAATGAAATTTGGCACAGAGATAGAATATAGTCTGAAATAGCACGACGGATACTATTTATCCCGGGAGTAGGTTTGTTCCCTTGGGATGATTTTCAACTTTCACGCTGGCAGAAGCTAGCAGGTAGGTAATAAGTACTTTGTATAGAGTCAATATGGTTAGCAATAGTGGCATAAATGTAACGGTTAACGGCCTCAACTTAAGTTGTATCTCGTAGGTTAACTAAGGCACGCACTTGACCTGTTACTGTCAGCCTTCAGCATTCCACTAGTGGGCAAAAGAGCCCCCATGACTTCCAGCTATTACGATCCAGTGCTTATTTAAACTACTTTCCTAGCTCATCCAGCCATCTTCGTAGTCTGCCGCAACGCTTTAGAGCTGTGTCAGAGATCCACATCATGATTATTTTGGTGAAAGAAAACATCGTGAAAAAAAACGTGGCAGACCTAAGAATTAAAAATGTTGGAGACGTCCACCAGCCAACCCTCGAAATAAGAGAAATACCGCATTAGAAATTCCAGATGATAAAACATATAAGCCCTGCCGACCCTTGAATGGAACCTAGAACGTCAGGCTTTGTAGTAGCATTGGAGACTATGCTATTCTTTCCGTTTTACACCGGCGACGCGAGACGTGGATGGCGAGAATTGAAATTTACATGGAAACATTTCTATTCACGCCCTGCCAGCTTTGGTGTAATATTTTTGAGTACCTACCTACAATATTCAACTTTATTGCTTTAGTAATAGAATATTAAATTAAAGGTTTAGATGCGCGAGGATGTGCGAGGCGAGAATTGAAATACCTATTGTTAATACCTACAATATTGAATATTATTGCGCTAAGAATAGAGTATTTATTTACTATGTAAAACGTATGTAGGTACAAATCCCGCAACGGCCATCGAGGACCCGAGGTATAGCGATGGACATTTTTCGGTGTGAAAGGGCGTGATTCAATTGTCGCCCATCCACGTCTCGCCTCGCCGGTAAAACCATCTTAACCCGATACATCTGATGAGCTATTTTCTGTTTCTGATGTAGGTATAAATGTTAATTTTAAGAAAACAACTTTATAATTCACACTAACTTTAATAATAATAGACAAATCAAAAAACAATAACAATAGTTAGCAACGTAACTCATAAATATATCACAATATTCGTACGCTAGCGAAGATTCACTGAAATCACTTGCAATGGCGTGCTAAGCCTTAACTAGAAATATTTGGTGGACATTATAATGTTTGCTCAACACGAAGATTTTTATAACATTGAATAATACACTTTTGGTTAACAATGTGCAATTTAGGCTAAACACCAAGTCATCTGCGTGCTATATCAATATTAAAGGAAGGCATTAAATATGACCCGGGATCTTACATCAGTATTACCAGTACGTACAGTACAACTATTTTCTTAATGTGCTTCGGCAATCATCGCATTTCCGAATACAAACGAATGCTAATTTCTAAATCCATCAGTTATTAGATTTATCGTGTATAATAATTTGAATTCAGAACTAAGTACTTTTTTTTATTTCCGTGTGAACTATATAGAGCTGTAAAACTATTCCTTTTTAACCGCAGCAGCTTTTCTCCCATTTAAAAAAAATAATTACATTAAATTAAATGAGAACTGACATGTTTGCACAGGACCATCTTGTATGGCATTGACTCTGTAATGAACTTGTAAATATGTTGTTGGCATGCCTTATTGAATAGATAAATAAAAGAGTATTAACATATCTATATTTTCAAGTTGATTGAAAGCGTCCGTCTTCACCGAGTGCAAAGGGCGCTACTGATAGATACACGAAGTTTGCCGAGGAACATTAAGAAAATAGTTGTATTAGGTAGTAGGTACTACGTATTGAACACAGGTGAAACTGAAAGGTGAGATCATATTAATTTAAAACTGCTTCTACCCATGTCAATAAACAACATAACATAACCAAAAAACCTGGATGTTCCATACAAAGTTGTCGTAAGCTTTAGTTTTGGATGACTATGACTTGCTTGGAAAAGGTTGTTCTTAGGTAGGTACTCGTATACATGGGCTAAATACTGCTTATACATTTTATGATCACACGTTTACGTTACACCCTGTATAAGTCTGGGAAATTGTTTACCACTTTTGACGGCAAATCCCATTAAATTGAAAATTCACTATGGATGAAATAGACAAATCGAAGTATTTGTTTAATAATGTGTAAGTGACATTCAATGTTAAGGTGATAAACAATTAATTTCCCATATTTTGAACTGGTACAATTGCAATGTATTGGTAGACTTGATCCGACTTGTAGCAAACAGTATCATTACGTAACTTGAAAACATGACTTTTACTTTATATATATATCAAAATATCTCCATATTTTGATAATATTGAACTCAAATGAAAGTAGTAAGTAACCATTTTATCCTTTAAATTCACGTAAATCGGTCTATTGGATATTAAGTCATTACTGAATGCTAAGTGAAAGGTTCGAGGACGCCCCTCACCGCGATTCGATTGTTTTGATCGTGTTAGCGACACTGCCTTTAATTTTTTTTCATATCATTTTGAAATATTCAAATTTTTTGGTAGACAGGTGTTAACGACTTTTTTTTATCTGTATGGCGGTGACTTTAGTACCCACAGCAAAATTTCGGCTATTGTGTTTGGGCCCAATATAATGGAGACAGCCTACTGCCACCAACTGGGCAAAGATTCATACTCCGGACTGTTACTAATACATTCCTGTTGGAAAACCTCACTATGTCCACCAAAATCAAACGTTCCTAATAATCCAGTGCTCTAGCACTAATAAAATGGAGTGCGTTGTTTACGGCTAACATTCTAGTAAATATTCATCACAACACTTATTATTTAATAATTATTATAATGTTATGTTACTCATAATCTCCTAGTCGTTACGATTTTAAAATATATCAATTTTCTTCGTTACATAAGAATAACATCGGCTATTTGTTTTCATTTAAAAATAATAATATTTTAGTTTTGTAACAATTTCAAAGGTAAATATCGTTAAAATATCGTAAAAACTTATTAAACAAAATGGCTGACCAAACAATAATACATTTAAAAAAATTGTAATCTTGTCCCCAATTTTCTGATCTAGTTTTACCTCCGGTTTTTTATCGACGCACGATTCACAAAATATATAGCGCAAGTCAAGTGATACGATTGGCTGTTGGACATTCATTCAACCAATCCCAGCGCGTTTGACAATTTGCGACATTAATTTGTTAATTTATTTTCAGGAACTGGTCCAAGATCAGTAAAACTGCTGTCACATAACCAAGGGTCCCTCATCACATTCAAGATTATTTCGAAAATGAACTAATATAGCATCGTTTATAATAATATTCATTTAAACCAACAGTTGGTCTCATTGTCATCAAAATACTATTTTGAACTCCCTCTCACAGAGAGTGTGACTGTGTCCCAGCAGTGGGAAGAGTATAGGGTTTTTTATGCCTTTATTCTACAATCGGCATTATTAAAGGCTAATTCGCAATAAACAACATACATGTATAATCTCAACGTAATACAAAACACCGGCCAGCTATCAAGCGACAGCAAAACGCAATCTTATTGCTTATAAATAAGGCGTGATTTTTAACAGCATATTAAACTAAACTTAATGTCTTTGTGAATTGAACTAACTAAATTGTTACATTTGACTTTTGTTTAAAACACAATTAAATATACAACATTCGAATATACAAACACGTAACTAGTAAACGCAACGAATTATACAAATTATAATTATAAAAATCGCTTTACAAAATTATATTTAAATTTATAGTATAGATTTTAAGATAGGGCAGTAAGGGCACGTACCTTAACCCTTTAAAGGACAACGTTCTCAGGAGACTTTCTTTCTTTTCGAACTCTTAATTGATTAATTGCTAAATTGCAGATTTTGAAAAAAAAAACAGCAAGAAAATGAGCAATTTACTTTAAAAAAATCTAATCGATTAAAATTAAAATAAAATTGAGAACCTCCTCCTTATTTAGAAGTCGGTTATTATAAAAGATCAAAAAGTTTTTCTGCATCAACCAAGGCAAGATTACTAGACCCTTACTGTCATTTAAAAATCTACCTTAAACGAACCTATTTGCATAATATTATAATGGACTTCAACGGTGCCACTAAACTTAACCACTCAGTGTATTTTACGTGCTGTCACTAAAAAGTACCAAAATGGTACTTTTGTGTGAACTACTCTAAAATTGCTGATCAAACAGGGGCGTTACTGTAACGTGTCAAAACAATCATGGGTACACTATGAGAGAGAGACGGAGCTATACAGGACGAAGACACTATCCCTTTTTCATAGCGGAATTATAATGGCGTTGACAGGTTATAGTACAGTTCCTGTACTTTGGAAGGCACTGACATAAGTAAGTGTTTCAAAATACTAGAACAAAATTCGCTACTTATATTAATTATACGAACATTTTACTCTTTAAATACTGTATGTATGTAAAATATAGCGATTTGTCTTAAATTCAATGTAGATGTCGGCCACTGTTGTGTTTTTTTTAAACCCAGTTACATATAATATATGACTATCTGATTTTTAATTATTTTGAAACCTAGTAGTTTTTTGTGTCCACCTTGTCTTTTTAATACGGTTGGAAGAAGATAAAATTCTAATCGCTTTATAAATTATTTGAAAGCTTTTATAATTCGTTACAGTGGATACATCTTCCAGAAAAAGTACTAAAACTATATAATTAGCATTTCAACTTGACTTCGTAAACTTACATTACTTCCGAATTCATAATTTTGAGTATTTAACCTAATACTCAAAACATGTTAAAACTAACTTTGATTATATTAATATTATACCATAAGACTATTTCTCTTGTGGTGTTTTTACCCGACTACGCGCGAGCGAAGACGGGGTTATGTTTTTAAAATTATGTTCATAATTTTATTTGTAGATAATTTTTGGGTGTTTTGTGTGATAAAGTGAAAGATTATATAGATATTATACAAAGAGCACAACAGAGTAGGCAGTAGTAACAGTATTTTGTGATATTATAGTATTTTTAAAACTGGTTTGCTATACATTTGTAACATTAGAAATGGATGAAATTAAGATGATGCGATTTAAAAAAAACAGTGCTATTCTGTAAAATCTTACCGTCAAAACTTACGTTAAGAGAATTGGAAGTCAATCCCTAACATTAGGCAGTTACAGCGCACTTGTCGGTGTAATTTTTCACAAAATATCACTACTGTTCTTTTATATTAAATTTTTACCACAATCGTTAACCTCAAAGGGGTTAAAACTCGCATCTTAAACAAGGATTAATTGATTTTCATAACAATACTGATTTTTCGTTTCGTTATCGAGAATTCCGTTTTTTTTTCGATAACAGCTCTAAAGTGTACTGTAGTGTATTTGTGAGGGATGTGGTATTATTATTATGCGGCTATACTAAGCTATCTAGCTGGTTATTAACTCTTATTTTTAAATCGATGACTATTATTTATTTGCCTTAAAACTACTAGCGCAAATTTTGCGCAAAATTCTAGATTCAAGGCGTTAAATCAAAAATTCGCTAACTTATATCGCTAAATCGTAATGTCTATATTTTCAAAAAAATACTATGCACGTTTTAATAAATTATACAATGTTTTTGTATTATAATATTTTTGTGTATGATGTATGGAAGATGAGACAAAATATTTGTACTTTGATTATGATATGTGTGCTTTTGGCAAAATAAGAACGATTATTTTGTTTTTTTTTTAGATAAAAGTGACACGGGATAGAAGATATTTAAGGACATAAAGGAACTAGAACTCCTAGAATACTCGTACCTAGTATTCTAGGAGTTCTAGTTCCTTTATGTTCGGCATTATACCTTACCTGGTACGTATATAGGACAAGCGTCTAGTCGTCGCCTATTAAACGTATTCGGAAAGGCTACAAGACTTAGGGCCTCTTGCACCACAAATTACGAAATGCATTGACCGCTAAAAGTATTTAAAACCACATTCTGCCTTTGTTTTCTCATCTTCAAACGATTGACAGAAGTACAACGATGCGGTTATAGTTATTTCAAGTTAAGAAAATAGTGAGTCATCGCTGTCAGCCGGGTCTCGACTAATAGGGTCGCAATAAAATAGAAAGCTTGCGACCTGATTTGTCAAGGGGCCGGCTGACATCGATGACTCACTGTTTTCTTAACGCGAAAGAACTATATAATGGACGCTGAACCCAACATAGTTGGGACAAGGCAAGGCAGTCTAATTGCACTCAATGATTTGAAATTGATTGTTGAATGATTGATTTGTGTAATTGAGGCTATATATCTTTGTCTACCATTTAATTTTCAATAGAGCAAACCTGAAGAGAACACCTTACATGCAAAAGAATTTACTCAACAGAAATACGACATGACTTAACAACTACTGTATCCATAAATTGAATGAAAGATTTGCCAAAAACAATGACTAAAAATGATTTTCATTTAAAAGCTAATACCCTTATTTTTGTATATAAAATAATGTCACTTTTATCTTTAGTTTACTTTCAAGCTATGTTAAACTCTACTTGCTAAAACTCTTATAGCAATATAACGGACAGTGGGCATTAATCCCAGCAGTGGGCCTACCCATATAACATGAATGACATGAAATATTCACAACAGAGTAAGTTTACATTAAAGTATTTTGACGGAAGACTAGGCCTATTTAGAGTTGAAACATACTAAGATCTAATAATAATATTTTCCTATTAGTGTTTTTTTTTTTGTTTTGAGCGAATGCCTTATTTCTTTTTACAATCCAATCTTGGGAATACACAAGAATAGGTTTAGTATGTCTCCACTCTTAGGACGGTCACGCACTACATCAGATCCGTGTCCGTGAAGTTTTGGTTCCTTTGTAGGGAAGCTTTAGCACTACAACTCCGTCATAGTCTGTCATAACTCAGAGCATTTTGA
The DNA here is from genome assembly GCA_948252205.1 of Orthosia incerta. Lineage (NCBI taxonomy): Eukaryota > Metazoa > Arthropoda > Insecta > Lepidoptera > Noctuidae > Orthosia > Orthosia incerta. Next base: position 172,089 of record OX411758.1, read on the forward strand.
ACTCAAATCACGGACACGGACGTGGAGTGCGTAACCGCCCTTACTATGAAAGCCTAAAAGCATTTTAAAACTAGATATTCGAAATTGTTTACAGACCATTATAGTGCTTGAAAAAATGGTTGTTGCCTTAAAGTTCAGAGTACTTTAGAGGATAATAGTAACAAGGAGATTTGGTGTTAATTCTACGTAGGTTCATAAGTATGTTTGTGTTGGATTTCCGATTAGGCACGTCATGGTACGCAGCATCGAGATATTGCCGGGCTATGAGGCTTTAGGCAAGTGACATACTATCAACGAAGGCGTAGCGATTAGAAAAGTCAAAATGTATAGGATTGCCTAGCGCTATCGAACTGTCACGTGATCAATCCCTTACATTTTGGCATTTCGACTTTCGCAATGATGACATTGTCTAGAGAACGACCCTACTTTGGACACCCGTGCGACCCGTTGCAGAACCAGTTTTTTTAACTGTTGTGGGTGAATTTTTGCTTCCTTGAAATGATATCTCAAGATCGTTCGCCACCACCAATTTTCTATGCTTTGATTTCTAATATTTCTAGCACTATAGTGGTCCGATATAGACAGAAATACTATGCATGAGGTAGATGTTTATTCCGATCCGATTTGATCTTTGATATAATTGAATGTAAAAATAGACGGAATTTTATAATAGATGGCGCTACTGCAGCCACTTGGCTATAACTTAACATAATAAATATTTTTTTTATAGTGTTTCAAAAAACCTTCTGAAATAAAAAAGTAATTTACAGTTAACTAACATTTTAACATTTGAAGACTAGCTACAGTGGCGCCATCTTTTTTGTGGCTACATGATTCGTAATAATAATTATGCGATTCAAAATTGGTTTATAAACAATCGATAAATAATATTTCTAAAATAGAAGACGACAATTGCCAGTATTTTTATCATAAGATATTTTTATACTTTCTTTATCAGAAGATAAATAATATAATTTATAATAATTATAATTCCTTCTTTCTACCTTTCCTATGCTTCTCTCAAAATCAAGCTCGATTGATTTCAATTAAAATATTTACCAATGCAATATAAAGGCCCGGATGGAGTTTGCTGAAAATATATTTATCGATTAAATCATTAATGTGAACTACATTTTAATGACTCCAGGCAATATATTACATATTAAGATTTTATAATTTAAACCATTCACTACATACAAAACAAAATCTAACGCAGGGTTTGATAATCCCAGTTCGATAAACCAATGCGTTACCGTCAGGTGAGATATTGGTGAAAGCAAGCCTATTCGAAATATAATAAAATATCAGCTGCAAAATAAGTTACTAACCTCGTCTACATTTGACATCACCCGGTCGCCTCTTAATTGTTGTAATTTCAAGATTTTCAAATATAATGATTAAAATATTTTGACATATTTCAAATATTCACTCCTAGTGAACTTTTATAATGCAAATCAACATTTTCATGTTCTTTTCTACGTAAATATTGTTTATTGTACCAAATAAATTACTTTCCATACGGTACTTTTATTACTTATACAATTTTCGAAGCGGTACTTTTTGGTACCATATAAAAAAAAAACTTTTCCTAAACACAACACAAATCAACTCTGGTACCTAAAAAAATCCTGTTTACAACACTTCACAATCAAACAAAACATACACTAAAGTCACTGGTACCTAAAAAGTCTTTCTAAAGAAAACATCCTGTTATTACAGTGTGGTACTTTCTGAAAAAGTGTCAGAATGGTACCTTCTGTGGTGCTACTTCTGGAAGTGTCGGTACCATATGAAGCAGCCGTACAGGGAGGGTAGTTCTTAGGGAGAACCCTCGTCATCCACCTCGCGAATGACGGTATCTGACTCCCAGCGGGAACGCTCTGCGATTAAGGCTTGCAGTTCCTGTGAAGAGGTTTCGGGTTACAACTTTCTGATTTTGGCAAAACTTTTTGCAGAAGAATATTTGAGTGTGCGGCAAAAAGTTTTGCAACTCTATTTGAAGTTACTGTTAAGTTTCATGCCGCCTCTGCTCTATGACTAAACGAATAGGGCAATAGTTGGGGTTTTTTGAAGTAGTTCCTATAAAGTAAGATTTTGTTGTTTCTTGTTTCTGCTAATAGCTCCAACTATCGTCCTGTTTCGTTTGATCCACGTTTTTTTGCCCACCCTGTATAAAGACAGAAAGATAGTGGCGTTCCATGCTAATGAAAGTAATTTGATAGAATTTGTAATGAATTAGAAAGATATCACCAATGCATTATATTCCCTCGTAATGTTCTATACCCAGAACTGAGGAACTTCAGAAGTTGATGTAAAGTAACCAGCCATACCAGTTAGTTTTTAAGAATGCCTACGTTTTCGTGCAAATGTCAGCTACCCACCCTGCAGACCAGCGTTTTTCGATGTTATGTCACCGGATTATTGCAAACACAGTAAGTTTATAACAAATCTTGTGAGATTGTAAACTGATAAGACCACGGGTATATTTTAAATTATCGAATTTGTGCTGTTTGATCTGTTCACAATATACCGAGAATTTATAATCTCCATAGATGTATTACAAACAAACGGTGTTTACAAAAACCCGGTGACATATGTTTTAAGCCCATATTTAGTTGTATGGAGAAGGGAAGATTTTTTTGAATGATATTAAGATTGTGAATTTCAATAATATCCCAGCAACCATTCTCAAAAATACTTACAAAACACGTTCAATTTTGTTAACAAGCTTAGTCGCTATGTCGAAACCAGCGTTTACTTTAGTTTTTGTGTCCATTTACTATTAGTCCGAGACGAGCAAAATCCTAATTAAATAAAAAAAATAAGGTTTTAGACACTTTTGAAATTTTTTGAATATTTTCAGAAGTTTTAATTTTTAGTCTAACCTAACTCAAAAAAAATAATCATCGCCAACATTGTGTAACTGATTTTTTTTTTTTAACGTTAGTAAAATAGGGAACCATAGACAATCAGTTTACTTGTTATCCACTGATAAACTTATTGCGAATGTCGAAGACAAGGAACAAACGTTTCCATCAAATTCGCAATTTTAACGCTATAATAATCCATAAAAATGTAAAAAACTCGTCATTGGACGTCATTAAATAAAGGCCTTGACTAGCACTAAACTACGGTTACCCATGGTATAATAATATACTCCGCCTGGTGTTCTCTCACGATAGCCAGACTACGTCACGATAAGTGTTACCATTGATTTTCAGTAAATTTAGGTCCTTTCTAATTTATTTAATGAAAATAATATAAATTACTTACTAGCTTAATTACTTAGTAACTCGTGTGATTCATTTATTTAGTTTTAAATTAATTTATATATTGAATTATTAGCGCATCGCAACTGATGACGTATTCTTTGGCCAATCACGTGATCCAGCTGTCACGGGAAGAGAATACCAGGCAGAGTATATTATTATACCATGCGGTTATCTATCAACACCCTTATTTACACATTTCTGGGCACTGTATAGCCACTGATAAGCAGATTCTTAATTCAAATTCTCTATGGAAAATTTTGAATTAAGAATCAGCTAATCAGCGGCGAAAACTTTATAAATAAGGTATACAAAAACCTTACCTATAAACACAAGAGTATAAAAAAATGACTTATTTGAACAAAAGAGCTCAGATAAGAAATAATAAACAACTGAAAAGAGTACGAACCTCAGGTTTATTGAGCACAATGATCCTATTTTCAAGTTTAGGCGCCAGCTCACACGACTGTTGTTCGAGATCGTCCAGCGATGCTCGGCGGGTTAACCTGCAAGAATACATTTCTAAAGTCCCGTCACGAGAAGCTATACATTTTTATAAATAAAGAAGTCTTCTAAGTGACGTAGCGACAATAGGGCAGTTGACAAAAAATATATATTTAGTCCGTCAGTCAGATAACCCAAAAATATTAGACATGTATGTTTTCTTTTGCCGCGTCAACAAAAAAATACGACGATACAGTTCATTGAAATATCGCGTAACGTCATGATGTGCTATACTTTATACTGACAAAGTGACGTCACAAGCCTCCACTCCTGAATTTTGATGCGATTGAGACGATCTTTGTCATTTTTTATTTATTTGATAAAGCATAAAATACGAGTTCAATATAATTTGATAATCTCACTGACAGACTCAATAGAATTATCATTTATCTATCCAGGAAACATCCGTATTTAATCAATAACAAATAATGCCAAATTCAATCAACTCAAAAGTAACATACGTGTAATACGAAACTAACGAGCAATTTCACTTGGTCGGGTTATATTTTAGCGATGTATAGCGCTGTCGTGTAATGTTTTGAGATACCGTACGCGTCTACGGGATTATTTTTTGTCGATTGGATTGTCGCTACATAACTAAGCAGAATTCTTTGTTTTTATTATAAAATTTATAGCGTCTCGTGACGGGTCAATTTATGTATCGGTTAAAAGGAACTAGAGTTATAAAATAAGATCAATCTGGAAAGTGTATCAGGATAGAAGAATAAACCCAATCTGAACGATTACTTTGCTAACTTTTCATTAAATGTCATTCTATTCGAGTCATGCAAATAAATAAATCGTTAAGAAGACTTTTTCAAAAGGTTTTTATTTTTTTTAAGGTTTAAAATTGTCTAGGTACGAGTACCTACTTAGAATAGTTCTTTATTTGCACAGAAAGTAGGTACAAGTTACAGATGTTTAGTTTTAATGTAATGATCCTCATAGGTACTAACTACCTTAACTAAGGCATGCAAACAGTTTTAGCTATAATAATAAAGACCCATTTAATTTAAATTATTAAAACATTTAATCAAATCAATACAAATTTACCATGTCAAGATCAAATTCAGTAAATAATTTGAAATAGGCAATACAATACACAATGCCAATTTTAATAATATGGGATTACAAATTCGTCAAAGAAATTCATTTACCAAGAATAGAAAAGACAATTGATCTAAAACGTACTACAACTAAAGATTACTACAGAAAATATACGTAGGGCTGTTGGAAGCGGTCAAAATTATCGATATTTTTTCAAGATTGCCGCGATATTTTCAAAAAAGTATAAAGAATATATCAACATGCCTAAAAATATATATACACTGACACATTTACAAACATACGAATGCTATTAGTAATAAACGGGTTGCCTGCCTGCTGCTCGTCTTACTTAGCATACCTATGATGTCCGCTGTGTGAGGCGGGCTCGGCGGCGGCGGACGAGGCGCGGCGCAGCGGCGGCGGCCCGTCCAGCTCGCTGACGTCTAGCATCTTGACGAGGCTGTGCCTGTGCACACATGTTACAAGGTTACACTGTTCACATTATATAAAATGACGCATGGGCTCTGGGCCGCTACTGACAAATTCTAGGTAGAAAACCCAATATAACTTTGCCCGACGAGGGAATCGAACCCAGCCGCGCGAGCACGACCTACTGTGGCAGGCTTCATATTCAGCAGCAGTGCTAGCGACCTTTAAACCAACGAGGTAGTCAACTACATTGTTTACATTGTTTAGTTACACCGTTTTTATTTTGCATAATATAAGCTTGCCGACTAAGGTCACCGCCAGTTATCAAAAAAATAAACATAATGACGTAGTGACGACACATGTCTACTAAAGTATTCCAATATTTCAAAACGATACAAAATAGTATATTGTGATTCAAGGGTGGAAAGTAGGTTATTGCTAACTCGTATCATTAAAAACCCTCGCCTTCGGCTCGTACTTGTTAATGATAGCTCGTTTGTAATAACCTACACACCCGTGTATCACACGACGTTTTTCAATACAGTTGTGGGAAATAGTAAAAAAAATCAAAGAATTAGATTTGTTAATTTAAAAAAAAAACAGAAAATGGCGCGTTCTTGCATCTGGACATATTTTAAAAAAAACAGTCTAAACAACCTATTAGATTTTTGACAAATTTTAATGTGAAAATTATTTAATTAAAACTGGTAATTAAATATATTAAACAACCATTTATAAGACTTTTGAGAATGCAATGCAAAACGTATGTACGTGTGTTTTGCTTCCCTGAGTACGGGGGCCCTGGGCACGGGCCCCGTGTGCCCTTATGTTAAAGACGGTACTGCACAGGCATCTTTCTGTTACGCGGTCGTGACTTTTGTTTACGAGCTCGATCATCATCATTTCAGCCGAAAGACGTCCACTGCTGGACATAGGCCGCCCCCAGGCGTCGCCGATCCCGTGCGTCTCGCATCCAGCGCCTTCCCGCAACCTTAACCAGGTTATCGGTCCACCTAGTGGGAGGCCAACAACGTATCGTCTTCCGGTTCGCGGTCGCCATTCCAGAACTTTTCGGCCCCATCGGCCAACCGTTTAAATTTATAAGTCAATTTAAAAAAGTTTAGTAGCAAGGAGTTTTCAAACATTGAATAAAATGGGACAGATTTTCTACGAGGCAAAATTAATGATTCCGTACGTTTTAGCATTGAATTCTCAAAAGTCTTTTAAATGGTTGTTTAATATATTTAATTACCAGTTTTAATTTAATTATTTTTCACATCCACATTTGTCAAAAATCGAATAGGCTATATAGGCTGTTTTCGTGGAAAAAAAAGGCCAGTTGCAAAAACGCGCCATAAGTCAATTTAAAAAAGTTTAGTAGCAAGGAGTTTTCATACATAGAATAAAATGGGATACGATTTTATACGAGGAAAAATTAATGACTCCGTACGTTTTAGTATTGAATTCTTATTTTTTTTTAAATAGTTGTTTAGTATATTTAATTACCAGTTTTAAGTTAATTATTTTCACATCAACGTTTGTCAAAAATCGAATAGGCTGTATAGGCTGTTTTCTTTGTAAAAAAATATGTCCAGTTGCAAAAACGCGCCATATTGAAAACATTTTATTTTTTGTGAATAAACAAATCTAATTCTTTGATTTGTTTTTACTGTTTCTCACAACTGTATTGAAAAACGTCGTGTGATACACGGGTGTGTAGGTTATTGCAAACTCGTGTCATTAAAAACCCTCTCCTTCGGCTCGGGCTTGTTAATGACAGCTCGTTTGCAATAACCTACTTTCCACCCTTGTATCACAATCTACTGCCTAATGCCTAATGGTTACCAATTTTATTGTAGTGGAGTGCGTTCATTTTTGCATCTTAAGAGAATAAACAATTAATTGCGAACAACAATGTTACAAGAACGAATAAGTAATTTGTCGATTATATGCATAGAAAGCGACATCTTTCAAAATATTTACTCTGCTATGAGGATATAATAAATGATTTGACTCCACAGAAATCCCGAAAGAAACCACTATCGTAATCGTAACCAAATAACCAGCAGCATACTAATATCATTAATGACATATCTATACTTATTATATATAATATTATAAAGCTGAAGAGTTTGTTTGTTTGTTTGAACGCGCTAATCTCAGGAACTACTGGTTGGAATTGAAAAATTCTTTTTGTGTTGGATAGTCCATTTATCGAGGAAGGATATAGGCTATATAACATCACGCTACAACCAATAGGAACCGAGCATAAATGAAAAATGTTGCAAAAACGGGCAAAAATATTCCTTTTTGAGAGCTTTTGTTGCGTGCGCTGCGTAAACTGTTTTAGTTACGAAAATATAATGATGGAATTGTTCTTCTTTAAAAGTTCTAAAAAAAAGTCCGCGACAGCATATGTCTATCTTTTAAGATTGACTCACAATAGCAGCTTTTATGTTCTAAATTTTAATTAGATCGCCGCCGCCGGTAGAAACAAAAGTTTACAGGTTACATTCGTATAGTAGTAAGGGTAGGTAGGGTAGGGTAGGTAGGGTAGGGTAGGTAGGGTAGGTGTAGGGTAGGTGTAGTGTAGGTTACGTGTAGGGTAGGTGTAGGGTAGGTGTAGGGTAGGTGTAGGGAAGGTGTAGGGAAGGCGTAGGGAAGGTGTAGGGTAGGTGCAGGGTAGGTGGAGGGTAGGTGTAGGGTAGGTGTAGGGTACGTGTAGGGTAGGTGTAGGGTAGGTGTAGGGTAGGTGTAGTGTAGGTTACGTGTAGGGTAGGTGTAGTGTAGGTTACGTGTAGGGTAGGTGTAGGTGTAGGGTAGGTGCAGGGTAGGTGTAGGGAAGGTGTAGGGAAGGTGTAGGGTAGGTGTAGGGAAGGTGTAGGGAAGGTGTAGGGAAGGTGTAGGGTAGGTGTAGGGTAGGTGTAGGGTAGGTGTAGGGAAGGTGTAGGGAAGGTGTAGGGTAGGTGTAGGGTAGGTGCAGGGTAGGTGTAGGGTAGGTGCAGGGTAGGTGTAGGGAAGGTGTAGGGAAGGTGTAGGGTAGGTGTAGGGAAGGTGTAGGGAAGGTGTAGGGTAGGTGCAGGGTAGGTGGAGGGTAGGTGTAGGGTAGGTGTAGTGTAGGGTACGTGTAGGGTAGGTGTAGGGTAGGTGTCGGGAAGGTGTAGGGAAGGTGTAGGGTAGGTGTAGGGAAGGTGTAGGGTAGGTGTAGGGAAGGTGTAGGGAAGGTGTAGGGTAGGTGCAGGGTAGGTGTAGGGTAGGTGTAGGGTAGGTGTAGTGTAGGGTACGTGTAGGGTAGGTGTAGGGTAGGTGCAGGGTAGGTGTAGGGAAGGTGTAGGGAAGGTGTAGGGTAGGTGTAGGGAAGGTGTAGGGAAGGTGTAGGGTAGGTGCAGGGTAGGTGTAGGGAAGGTGTAGGGAAGGTGTAGGGAAGGTGTAGGGAAGGTGTAGGGAAGGTGTAGGGTAGGTGCAGGGTAGGTGGAGGGTAGGTGTAGGGTAGGTGTAGTGTAGGGTACGTGTAGGGTAGGTGTAGGGTAGGTGCAGGGTAGGTGTAGGGAAGGTGTAGGGTAGGTGCAGGGTAGGTGTAGGGTATGTGTAGGGTAGGTGTAGAGGAGGGTAGGTAGGATAGGGTAGGTACGTAGCCAGTTGACGGGAGCGAAGCCGCGAGGGTCAGCTAGTATCACATAAACGCGTGGACCGATTTACATGATTTAAAGGGATACAATGGTTTTATGGCTATATCTCTCATTTGAGACAAAATATCTCCAAAAACAAAAAGTCATGTTTTAAATTTACGTAATGATACTGTTTGGTACAAGTCGGATCAATGACTTTCATTTTTTGTTAACTGGCGGAGACTTCATACGAGATGTACAGTATGGGCGGGCGGTTACGCACTACATCCGATCCGTGTCCATGAAATTTCGGTTCTTCCCTACAAGAAGTACGTAACCGTAGAGTAGTGCGTTAGCTATTACGCACTACATCTGAATATGTCGGTTGAAAATGGGTTGAGTTCTAGAGCATTGCCTTCTGTTGACAGTGAAAACAAGAAGGTATTTTACTCTAAATAATTTATTACAGGTATAAATGGTAGTTGGCCGACAGCTTTGTTGGTCTAATATACACAGTTGTCTTCTGTATTTGTGGTTCTGGGTTTGCTTTAAGACATAAATATTAGTGGTTTGCCCAACAGGATTGCTTAGTTAGCAGCCCGGAGTCTAGATTAGTATATAAATACCTCCTGCTAAGAGTGACGAGTGACTGCCGGTGCTTGCTAGTACATAAATACCTCCTGCTAAGAGTGACGAGTGACTGCCGGTGCTTGCTAGTACATAAATACCTCCTGCTAAGAGTGACGAGTGACTGCCGGTGCTTGCTAGTACATAAATACCTCCTGCTAAGAGTGACGAGTGACTGCCGGTGCTTGCTAGTACATAAATACCTCCTGCTAAGAGTGACGAGTGACTGCCGGTGCTTGCTAGTACATAAATACCTCCTGCTAAGAGTGACGAGTGACTGCCGGTGCTTGCTAGTACATAAATACCTCCTGCTAAGAGTGACGAGTGACTGCCGGTGCTTGCTAGTACATAAATACCTCCTGCTAAGAGTGACGAGTGACTGCCGGTGCTTGCTAGTACATAAATACCTCCTGCTAAGAGTGACGAGTGACTGCCGGTGCTTGCTAGTACATAAATACCTCCTGCTAAGAGTGACGAGTGACTGCCGGTGCTTGCTAGTACATAAATACCTCCTGCTAAGAGTGACGAGTGACTGCCGGTGCTTGCTAGTACATAAATACCTCCTGCTAAGAGTGACGAGTGACTGCCGGTGCTTGCTAGGACGTGACTTGCCCGTGCGCACGTTGATGGCCGCGAAGTGGTTCTGTATGGCCATGCCGATTTCCGGGCACATGTCTTCTGGGATCTGCGGAGAGAAGGTGATAGTGATAAATAGGTATTGAAGGCCTTTGTAAAATTCAGGCGTCAAAGCAATCATCGCGAGAATATGCGATGGCCTCGCACATTTGTATCAGCAGCGTTCCCTATCGGCGCGCCAACGCGTTCATTAGCCATACTATTGAATGCGACGACGCTTCAAGAATTTCAAAAGCATTTACAGACACTCAATTGGTTTTTTCGCCAGTCCACAAAGCATATAAATGTAAGCCATATTCATTGTTGCTAATTCTGAGTGTTGTTGGATTTTCTTTTCATTGGGCAAGTATCGTAAAAGCAATTCTATCGGTTAATGCCCCGCCTTGCCCCCTAACATTCATAACACCAGGGCCGAATCTAGAGGAAGGAGGCGAGCCGGGCCAATGCCCAGAGCGGCGTTAATGAGTGGCGGCTTTATCCGATTCGACGGTTCAAAACCTCTTTTTTTTTTCATTATATAATATCCTGAAACATTTACCTCCTTATAAGGCGTTATTTAAAAGGCGCCAAGGGCGGGTAGATTGCGGATTTCTGTGGCCGACAGGGATCATCATTGATTCCGTAGCTTATATTAACAACCTTTAGGTACAGTAAAGGGTCAAAAGTGCAGTCACACTACCAAAACAGCAGCGGCAATTTTTTTGTAGGCAGATTTATTCCAATTTTTTACGGTTAGTAGGTACACTTTAATTTTGAATACAACATATTAAATCAGTTGTGGGTAATTTAACTTCTTCTAAAAAAACTAGCCATTTGAGTTTTGGAAGAATAAGATTGCACTTTTGATCCTTGACTGTACATTATTGCACAATTTTAATTAGAATTTGACCCTGCACTGTCACCTGTACCTTCGGCGTCATAACATACTATTCGCAACTCACAATAATTTTGCAGTGTGGCAGCATCGTGAAGCCGTCGTTGCCTTTCTGTAGGTACTGCTTGATGGCCAGGCGGTACGTTTGTTGTCTGTGCAGGTACTCGTCGCCTATCTTCACGACTTGTTCGGCGACTCTCTGGCCGGCCGGCCGCGTGGGGTCGAAGGCGAATGACACTCCGGCGACCTGCGAAACACAATTACAGACGTACAGACAATAATAGAGACAGGATTCAATATTGTCCTTATAAATCCCCACGAGCGTCCTAGTCCTATGGACTAACATTGGCTCATGACGCGTCTGTTGCACGCCGTTTATCTATTGTGTCGGCTAATTAGACGCGCGATGGGTATAGTTATCGGCATGTAACTTGGCAAGGTTTTGGCGTAGTGGGGGTCCCACCCATATGCACCAAACGGTTTGGGTATACTTTTATTATGCGTACAGCAAAGGAGTGGAATTCTCTGCCGGAGTCTGTATTTCCTGATAGCTACATCTTTGGAGTCTTCAAGTTAAGAGTGAATAAGTTACTTCTAGTCAAGCGTGCTTCACCGTCGACCATATCATCGCTTACCATCAGGTGAGATAGTGGTCAAGCGCAAGCCTAAAAATAAATTAAGCCCAATAATAAAAATAAAAAAGTGCGCGAACTGACCAACCACCATATAAAGCGAACGGAACGTGGATGCTCGGCGATTGGTCAGTCGATGTTGTGTCAAGTGAGCAACCAATCGCGCGCTCGGAACGTGCTAAACGTTCCCCGCGCCTCGCTAGGTAACCAAAGAGAGCTAAACGTTCCCCGCGCCTCGCTAGGTAACCAAAGAGAGCTAAACGTTCCCCGCGCCTCGCTAGGTAACCAAAGAGAGCTAAACGTTCCCCGCGCCTCGCTAGGTAACCAAAGAGAGCTAAACGTTCCCCGCGCCTCGCTAGGTAACCAAAGAGAGCTAAACGTTCCCCGCGCCTCGCTAGGTAACCAAAGAGAGCTAAACGTTCCCCGCGCCTCGCTAGGTAACCAAAGAGAGCTAAACGTTCCCCGCGCCTCGCTAGGTAACCAAAGAGAGCTAAACGTTCCCCGCGCCTCGCTAGGTAACCAAAGAGAGCTAAACGTTCCCCGCGCCTCGCTAGGTAACCAAAGAGAGCTCAACGTTCCCCGCGCCTCGCTAGGTAACCAAAGAGAGCTAAACGTTCCCCGCGCCTCGCTAGGTAACCAAAGAGACCTAAACTTTCCCCGCGCCTCGCTAGGTAACCAAAGAGACCTAAACGTTCCCCGCGCCTCGCTAGGTAACCAAAGAGACTTAAACGTTCCCCGCGCCTCGCTAGGTAACCAAAGAGACCTAAACGTTCCCCGCGACTCGCTAGGTAATCAAAGAGACCTAAACGTTCCCCGCGCCTCGCTAGGTAACCAAAGAGACCTAAACGTTCCCCGCGCCTCGCTAGGTAACCAAAGAGACCTAAACGTTCCCCGCGCCTCGCTAGGTTACCAAAGAGAACTAAACGTTCCCCGCGCCTCGCTAGGTAACCAAAGATACCTAAACCTTCCCCACGCCTCGCTAGGTTACCAAAGAGACCTAAACGTTCCCCGCGCCTCGCTAGGTAACCAAAGAGACCTAAACGTTCCCCGCGCCTCGCTAGGTAACCAAAGAGACCTAAACTTTCCCCGCGCCTCGCTAGGTAACCAAAGAGACCTAAACGTTCCCCGCGCCTCGCTAGGTAACCAAAGAGACTTAAACGTTCCCCGCGCCTCGCTAGGTAACCAAAGAGACCTAAACGTTCCCCGCGACTCGCTAGGTAATCAAAGAGACCTAAACGTTCCCCGCGCCTCGCTAGGTAACCAAAGAGACCTAAACGTTCCCCGCGCCTCGCTAGGTAACCAAAGAGACCTAAACGTTCCCCGCGCCTCGCTAGGTTACCAAAGAGAACTAAACGTTCCCCGCGCCTCGCTAGGTAACCAAAGATACCTAAACCTTCCCCACGCCTCGCTAGGTTACCAAAGAGACCTAAACGTTCCCCGCGCCTCGCTAGGTAACCAAAGAGACCTAAACGTTCCCCGCGCCTCGCTAGGTAACCAAAGAGACCTAAACGTTCCCCGCGCCTCGCTAGGTAACCAAAGAGACCTAAACGTTCCCCGCGTCCGCTAAGTAACCAAAAAGACCTAAACGTTCCCCGCGCCTCGCTAGGTAACCAAAGAGACCTAAACGTTCCCCGCGCCTCGCTAGGTAACCAAAGAGACCTAAACGTTCCCCGCGCCTCGCTAGGTAACCAAAGAGACCTAAACATTCCCCGCGCCTCGCTAGGTTACCAAAGAGACCTAAACATTCCCCGCGCCTCGCTAGGTAGGTAACCAAAGAGACCTAAACGTTCCCCGCGCCTCGCTAGGTAGGTAACCAAAGAGACCTAAACGATCCTTGCGCCTCGCTAGGTAACCAAAGAGACCAAAAAAACGACTTGTGCGCATCTAACAGCCCATGCCAAGTTACGTGCCGACAACTATACAATTATAGCTATAGAAAATTTAAACAAACCGACAGACCGAAATGTCGCACCTTTAATTAGTTCCTTAACTATCTGACAGTAAATTTAAAACACTACAAAGAGAGTTAAGTTTCAGCGAACAAGATAATTATTAAAAAACGATTTATTTAATTACAATACAATGTTTACTGTAGGATTAGAACTACAACACTAAAAAATCATAAAACTCGACTGCTTAAAAAGTGAGCTAAAAAGACGTAAACAAGAAGAAAAACATGCTGTGCAGTCGGAGGATACATATTCGCGAGCTGGCTGACCAAAACCAGATGTATCCTTTTTAGTTCGCCTTTTAAGCAGTCGGGTTTTTTGACCCAAAGTCATACCGGCCCATAACATTTCTTCCATCTTTGGGAAAACTCCTGGAGCGCCTTATCATTCCACGTACCGGACGGACCAAAATTTCATAACAATCAATACGGTTTCATAATGGGAAAATCTACCGTAGACGCGGCCCTTACTGTTAGGAAAATAGTTAATACATCTGAACATAAGTACGTAATTGGGCTTTTTCTAGATATTTCTGGAGCTTTTGATAACGCATGGTGGCAATGAAAACTCTGGGCTGCTATAGAAATATTATGTATATTTCTAGTTTACTCTTACTTTTTAAATGGTTCCGCGAAACTCAAACTCGGCCAACATTCCATGTCGAAGTCTCTCACCATGGGATGTCCTCAGGGTTCGGGTATTGGTCCGCCTTTATGGAATTTAGGCTTTGATGATTTCCTCGCGATTCCGCTTCCAAGCGGCTGTTCATTAACCGGTGACGCGGACGACGGTCTTCTGCTCATTCAATCAAGTACTCGAGCTGGACTCGAGAACTTGGCTGACACTTGCCTACGATTAATATCTCAGTGGGGTGATCGAAACCGCCTGACCTTTGCTCCGCACAAAACTTTTCAACTCATTTTGAAGGGTAATCTTAAAGGCTAAGTTCCCTAATCTACAAATCAAATACGTTCGAGGCCTAGACCCGATTATCAAACTATTGGACAAGGATGGAATAGTTAAGGACACAGTGGCTATAGAAAAGTGGAACACAGACTCAGTAGAAGAATTTTTAAAGACTCATCTCGAAAAAGAAGAAGATGATGAGCATGACTATTTAAAAACGAACAAAATTTAATTATAACAATAAATGTATTTCATAATTAAATCGTGTCCTACTATTAAATTTAATAACGTCCCCGTGAAAAAGAAACAGTCCGTGTGCTATCTTGGTCAAGTGTTAGAGAGGAATTTTGCATTTATAGATCATATTAAAATAGTCGGTGAAAAAGCAAAAAAAAACTTCTATGCCTTAACGAGAATATCTAAATCTACGTGGGGTCTGTCTTTTTTAACCTTAAAGACTATTTATGGGGCTACTTACTTGGGTTGTATGTGCTATGGGGCGCCTGTTTGGGCTGATACCACCATAGGGGCGGTACGACGTAAATTACTTCAAAGTCAGCGTTTAGCTTTGATATTCTTATGCAAAGCATACAGGACGGTTAGTACTGAGGCCTTACCAGTACTTGCTGGCGTACTTCCGGTCGACCTTGAAGTGCAGCAACGTGCTGCAATGTACTATTCCGCACGAGAGACCATGGACGCGGACTTTTTAACGCGGAGTGACCGTGAGAAAATCTCTAGATTATTTAAACCACCTATTGACGTCTGGGAGGAACTTTTATCCGAATGGCAATGTAGGTGGGATAATTCCACCAAGGGCCGACACCTCCACCAATTCTTTCCATCCGTGCGCGTGCGGCTGGCCAGGACGTGGCTGGAGGTGGATCACTGTGTTGCCCAATTTCTCACAGGGCATGGTAACTTTAAAAGTAAATTATTTTCCTTCAAGCTCGTTGCCTCGCCTTTATGTCAGTGTTCTACATCTGACTGCGAATATGTACAATCTGCACATCATATCTTATTGGAGTGAATTCTTTGGCAGAATCAACGCAATATTATGTTGAATAATGTACAGGCTGCATCGGGAGTTGTTACTATACGGACCTTGTGGAAACTAGAACAAATTTCCGTGCGTTCAAGCGTTTTTGCCATACCTATTATTGGAATCAAATATAACAGCTCACAATGTTAGGACCCATTAATACTTATTAATGCTAATTTTTATCCGTGGTGCTAGGCAATTGGGCTTATCCCAGTTGTAAATGACCCTTTGTGCCTATTGGCAGTGTTTGTTCTGTCTCCTGCTTGATATGGAGGGAAGTGGAAATTTATATTATATTTTCCTACTCCTCCGTTATTCTTTTCTGATTAATTTCGTTGCGGGATCCAAGACAGTTAAATTCATTCTCCGGGAGTTCGTCGATCTTCATTGCCTCGGCGCTTTTCTGGTGGTCGCCACTGTTGATTCTGGCTTTCAGGAGTTGCAGTGGTTTGGGAATAGTGCGGTGGGATTGTCCCAAAAAATAAAAATAAAGTAGTGATGATGTTTCACAACATACCTGAGGAAACCGTCCCTCTAGACTGGGATACTTGCAGACCGCATTCTCTAACACTTGTAAGATGACCTCCCCGGTAGCCTCCACGACCACCAGCGGGTCCCGCATGGGGATGATGCTGGACAGGTCGCGGAGGGTGAAGTCGCCGGCCGCGTGCACCTGGAACCAAGCTATTGTTACTTATTGTTGCAGAGAAGTCTACGGATACTGATTACTCGATACTACGGAGTGTAACTACATTAATAAACAATGATGTGAGCTCATTTGCAAAAAGCGCGCTGTTTGGTTTTCAACTGTCTGCCCTCAGCCGAGCGTTAATAATCCAATAGCAAGATTTTAGTAAGTATTCATTGATTTATAGCCTAGTGTTTAATGTAGACTTCATAAAATCGGGACTCTTATGGGTCGGTGGTATAGTCGAATTAATACGATGCCGTGGATTCTCAAACTGCAAAAATCTTAAGATCAGGGGGGTGACCATAAGCTCTTAGAGCGGTATCAATTCGATATCGGATAAGGGGTATTTGACTTGTATACATCTGTCACTTACTCGATCTCAAACATTTTGGCATAAGAGATCATTTACGTTATCACGAGTGAGTACGTTAAAAAACTCGTACTAAGCACACAGGAAGGTTTTGGGTGGAACTAGGCTGACAATTTTAGCCAGAACCCCCAAGCATAACGGAGCGAAAGGAATCTATGTGCGGATAGTGAAGTCCTCATTGTGCTAGTTGCTACTGATCGGGAGGTTGCACGCCTGACGCCGGATGCACGGGAACTGACCTTCTGGAGGCACGCAGAACTTGTATTACCCTCACCTGATCGCTCCTGAAGGTTCCAGAGTTAAGCAGCACGAGGTCGGCGCCAGTGGCCGCCAGCAGCACGTCGCACACCCAGTTCCCCAGGTTGCACTCCTGGCGCCGGATGCACGAGAACCGACCTTCTAGAGGCACGCAGAACTTGCCTAGGATCTCATCCATTTTGCCTTCGATCATTGCTGAAAAATAAACAAACAGTTATCAATACCAGCCATACAAAGGATTCTTGGAAAAGAAGGAGTCAGCATTGATCACCAGCTTCTTCAAGGTGAAATTGTCGCAGAATATTGTCTCGAGGTGGACCGACTACTCGAGAAACGGCTCAAGTCGGTGGGCCGACTATCTGGACAGGACAAGTCCACAGTCGGTTGGAAAATATGTCACTGTGATTCTCATATATACGATAGGGACTGGGTCAAAGCTAAGCACAGAACTGAACTCACTTTGCGAACTGTTATGGACTGGCTTTCTACTAATCTGCTGACCCTCAACATATCCAAGACCAAAGTAATTCAGTATCGCTCACCAAACTCACCTGAACCACCTACAGACTCTAAAAAAATAATAACGCATACTTGCCAGAGCGCAATGCCATGCAATTGTAACTGCTTGTCTATGGTTCCTAGTATTAAATATTTAGGGGTTTATATCGACGAGAAACTGGATTGGCGTGTTCATACGCCAATCCAGTTTCTCGTCAAAAAATATAATGTACTACTAAAAATATAATGTACTTATTTAAGGAACTCAGAAATTCGGCTGACATTGATACAGCTTCCCTTGTATATCGTTCCCTGTGTGAGTCCATAATAACTTATTGCATACCAGTGTGGGGCGGGACTTTCAAAACCGTGATGCTTAGGGTGGAACGAGCTCAGCGGGCGGTTCTCAAAGTCATGCATTTCCGTAAAAGGGACTACCCCACAGCCCAGCTGTACTCCGATGCTCAGGTACTTACGGTGAGACAACTTTATATCCTCCGCACTGTCCTGCGCACACACTCCATGATGATAAAAACCTTACCTGCCGACGAATAGGTTTTCCTGTTTGTAAATCGGTCCAATGTCGTTCTGCACTAGCTCGACGTCACTATCGTGCACAAAGCTCCCAAATTTACAATAGGGTCAACAAGAACGTCGCAATTTACAGACTTACTGTGCATAAGGTCAAGCAGAGCCTTAAGCCATGGTTGTTGTCCCTCAGCTACGAAGAAACAGAGCAAGTAATAGTGACCATCTCGTGAGCCAAATCCTTCCGATATACACGTAGACACATTACCACATACGTGCACACACACACACAACCACACACACAAATACACTCGCTCACACACTCACACACAAACACATTCACGCTGGACTTTGATTTTTATTTTTATTATTAGTTTGATATGTACCTTAGTTTTAATTTCACACTGTTCTGTCTGCATAAGAATTAACTGTAATTCCTCCTCGGAAGAGGGCACTGGCTCCTGTAACACAGGTGTATCACCTAGCACAGGAGTCAGAGAATCCATGTATTTGAATGTTTCTTATGTAAATATGTCGTCGGTTAACGGATGTGGATACCGCCAGACTAGTCTATTTTAGTTATTTTCATAGTATAATGTCTTATGGTATCTTACTATGGGGAAGGGCTGCAGACATTGATTCAATTTTTATTCTGCAAAAACGAGCCATCAGAGCGATATACAATCTTCGCCGGCGCGATTCTCTAAGGGAACTGTTTAAGGACATTAACATCATGACGGTTCCTTGTCAATATATTTATGAAAACATCATGTACGTGAGAAAGAATTTACATCTTTTTAGTAAAAACGGCGACAGACATAATTATGTTACTAGAAATAGGGACCAATTAGTTCAACCAGGTTTCAGACTGGCTAAAGTAGCCTCATCTTGTTGAAATGTGAATCGTACTGGCTGCATTATGTTCTTTATTTAATTTTATGTTTTTTACCTTATGACTGTACTTGTCACAATTGATTGTCACTCTTAATAAAAATTATTACAACAATCGGTTATGGGCCGACAAAAATAAATTGTAATAATTTATTTTGTACGTAAACATATTTAAAATAGCGTAAAATATTTTTTGCGTAATTAACTATGTCAGTTGGTGATAATATGGCTTCTGCTCCCTCTACATACGTCGGTTCCGGAGCATCATTAATGTCCATTAAAAGTTTACATGGAAAGGATGGTTACGCTCAATGGAAATTTAAGATGCACATGTATCTACTGCATGAGGACTTGTGGTCAGCAGTTGAGGGTTATAGTGCTGAAGATACTACATCGGTTACCCTGAGGAAGACTAGAGATTTGAAGGCGTTAACCAAGATGTGTCTTACATTGGAAAGCGGAGCAATCACTCACGTACGTGCCTGTAAAACTGCTATGGAGGTATGGGATACTCTAGCTAATGCGTACGAAGACAAAGGTATGGGTAGACAGTTGGCGTTAGAACGAAAGCTTTATAGATACGAGTTGCAGAATTTTCCTTCCATCGAAGAGTATATTAATGCTGTTACTGGCACTGCACAAGATTTGGCAGATATAGGCCGAAAAATAGACGATTTATCCATAGGCGCAATTTTACTCGGTGGTCTTCCAAAAGAATTTGATCCCCTTGTGATGGCCTTAGAAAATGCTAATATAGAAGTTTCGTCAGAATTAGTTAAAAGGAAGTTACTCAATGAAACCGCTAAACGTGAGTCTAAAGAGTCGGCTCTTGCTGCAAATAATGTAAAAGGCAGGAACATTATTTGTTATAATTGTCAGGAGCCAGGACACAAAAGTCCTAAATGTCCACACAAAAGGAAAGTGAAAAAGGTCAAACAGAAAAAACATCAAAATGTCGTAGAGTCTACACTAATATCAGCCTATGGTGTTGGAGGAAATTTAAGTCCTACGGAATGGTACGTAGACTCTGGCGCTTCCACACATATGACATGTCAGAAAGAATGGCTTACCAATTTTAACCCTACGGTTGACAGCAAAGAAATAACTTTAGCAAATAACAAGAAGGTTATTTCGTCTGGCATTGGTGAAGTGTTGCTTTTAAAAGACAATAAGTTAAAATTAAATGGGATTAAAGACGTTCTATATGTTCCCGAGTTAAGTACCAATTTAATTTCTGTTAACAAGGCTGTTGAAAAGGGTATAACTGTTATTTTTAATGGGGAAGGTTGTTCGATGTACAAACATAACGATGTTAAAATAATTGGCAAAACGATAGGCCACGCTTCATGCAACGTTGGTGGGTTGTATAGATTGGATCATGTTCCCATTTATCCAGAAAGCGCGATGGCTACTGAAGCTTTAGCTAGTTCTTCGGACCTGTGGCATCGCAGGCTAGGCCATCTGTGCCGCGCTGCTTTGGAACATCTGCGACGTGGTCAAGCTAAAGGTATTGAATTTTCTTCTTTAGATAAAAACCCTTGCGTAGCCTGTATTGAAGGAAAACAAAGTAGAAAACCCTTCAAAACTATTGATTACAAGAAAGGCAGCAGAATGTTGGAAGTTATACATTCTGATGTGTGTGGTCCTTTTGATGTTGTTTCTTTAGAATCGAATAGATACTTACTTATTTTTGTTGACGATTTTTCTAGGATGGTTTTTTCTTATTTTATTCGCTGTAAGGCGGATGTAAAGAAAACATTTTTAGAATTTGAAGCTCTTGTTGAGAATGTGACCTCTCTTAGAATAAAGAACTTGCGTACCGACAACGGGGGTGAGTACGTCAATGCTGAATTCGAGGCTTATCTAGCTTCCAGAGGAATTAGGCATCAGACTACTGTACCATATTGCCCGGAGTCAAATGGAATTGCCGAAAGAACAAATAGGTCTTTAGTAGAGAAAGCTAGGTGTATGTTGCAAGACAGTGGCCTACCTAAAACTTTCTGGCAAGAAGCGGTTCGTACAGCTACTTATCTTAAAAATAGAAGTCCACACAGAGCTCTAGAAAATCGTACCCCTTATGAGTTATGGTATAACAGAAAACCTGACATTGCTCATTTACGTGTTTTTGGTTGTCGTGCATACGTACATGTACCCGCTTGCGATCGCCAAAAGTTAGACCCAAAAGCAAAACAGTACATATTCGTTGGTTATTGTGATGACAACAAGTCGTACAGGTTCAGAGATCCTACAAATATTAGGAAATCCATTAAAGGACGGGATGTAATATTTTTAGAGAATTGTTTTTCTAATCCCAAGATGAAGGATGAGTCACCCCGTCACGATATTATTTTCTCTTCTGATACGAATAATTTACAGGTGCAAAGCAGCTCAGCCTTGAATAACGATCCTGTAGCAAATACAAGTAGTGCTGCTGCCGTACCTGCAATACCACCTCTCCTTATTGCCGATCCTCTTCCCGCAACTTCAATAGTTCCTGTCGAGGAAGAAGAGGAGCATGTGGAATCTGGTAGAAGGTACCATTTGAGGGATAGAAAACCTGTAAATTATCGCTGTTCTGTCTGTTGTTCGACGATGCAAAGTGGTGAGTTAACCGATGAACCTTATTCTTATTCTGATGTTTTTTTACGTCCTGACAAAGCTAAGTGGATAGCTGCTATGGAAGACGAATATAACTCTTTGATGACCAACGGTACTTGGACCTTAGTAGAGAACAAAGGTCAGAAAATTATACCGTGTAAATGGGTCTTTAAATTAAAACGTGACTCTGAAGGTAACATCAGTAGATACAAAGCACGTTTGGTAGCAAAAGGTTTTCATCAGAGTTACGGAATTGACTATGAAGAAACCTTTTCGCCGGTAGTTCGTTATTCGTCGCTAAGAGTTTTGATTGCGCTAGCAGTTGAACAGAATTTGAAAATGCATCATATAGACATAGACACAGCTTTTCTGTATGGGAAATTAGAAGAGAAGGTGTTCATGACACAACCTGAAGGCTTTATAGCTGAAGATGAGGAGAAGAAAGTGTGTCAATTGAATAAATCACTTT
Organism: Orthosia incerta; assembly: GCA_948252205.1. Classification (NCBI taxonomy): domain Eukaryota; kingdom Metazoa; phylum Arthropoda; class Insecta; order Lepidoptera; family Noctuidae; genus Orthosia; species Orthosia incerta. The sequence continues at coordinate 193,915 of OX411758.1, forward strand.
ATGGTCTCAAACAAGCCGCTAGAGCCTGGAATAAACGACTAGATCAGGTACTTCTTGACTTAGGCTATAACAGATTACAGTCTGAGCCCTGTATTTATTTGAAAAGAAGTTCTGATAGTATTGCTATTCTAGCAATTTATGTTGACGATTTAATATTTATTTACGACAAAGAAATCGAGTTATCTTATTTGAAGGACGGTCTGACCAAATATTTTGGTGTCAAGGATTTAGGTGAACTTAGTTATTGCCTTGGTCTGCATGTCGTTAGGCAAAATGAAACTAACGATGTAAAGGTAGATCAAAAGCGATATATATTGGAGACGTTGAATCGTTTTAACATGTCGGAGTACAAAACTGTCCCTACTCCTATGGGCGTTAGTGTTGACCTGCGTTCTCAGTCGGAACCAGCTGTCAATGTTCCCTACCAAAACTTAATCGGTTGCCTTATATTTCTAGCAATTAACACTAGGCCTGATATTTTGTTCGCCGTTACTTTTCTGAGTCAATTTAACAAGAACCCTATGCAGGCGCATTGGACTGCAGCTAAACGTGTCTTGCAGTATTTAAAAGGTAGGTACGTTAGATTACGGTCTTACATTTAAAAAGATTGGAGAACCTTTATGTGGTTTTGTCGATGCTGACTGGGCCAATGGTAATGACAGGAGGTCGTACACAGGTTATATTTTTAAAAAAGCTAATACACCAGTGTCATGGGAATGCAAAAAACAGCCCACAGTTGCCCTGTCATCCACAGAGGCCGAGTACATGGCTTTAACCAGTGCTTCTAAGGAAGCTGTGTATTTACAGCGCTTAATTGGTGAGATTACAGGTGAGTCTTTTGTGGTTACTCTTTGTAATGATAATCAAAGTGCACAAAAGTTGGCACAGAACCCAGTTCATCATAATCGGACAAAACATATTGACGTCCGGTATCACTTTATTCGAGAACTTGTCGAAAGTAACAAAATTAAGCTGTCGTATTTGCCTACTGATAGGATGTTAGCGGATATTTTGACCAAAGGGTTGAATCGTTGCAAACATCAACGTTGCGTGTCTGATATAGGTTTGATGATATCTTAAGATGTTTTTTTTGTACTAAATTGTTTACTAGTGATATGCTCTCGTGTTTTTTCTATGAAATGATTGTAAAGTACAGTCAGGTCGATTGATATGTGACCCTGTTAGTACAGTCAACCAAATAATTTTGTGGCCATCTCGATTAAAGGGAGGATGTTGAAATGTGAATCGTACTGGCTGCATTATGTTCTTTATTTAATTTTATGTTTTTTACCTTATGACTGTACTTGTCACAATTGATTGTCACTCTTAATAAAAATTATTACAACACATCTTTCATGGGGTACTGTACAAAATGTTACAATAAAATTCCTCCCCACATTCTTGAACTGAATGAGACGAAATTTAAAACTTGTATAAAACGCACACTATGCAGGCTGGCATATTATAAGTTGGGGGATTACATCAATGATAAAAATGCTTGGCTAAATGCTAGTCCTGCTTCACAGCCACTAGGGCGCAAAAACAAGTGATATGCAGAACATTATTGTTTTGAATTATTGTTGAACCTTCTGAAGACTGTATAAATATATTTGTATTGTATAAACTCAATTTCATTCATCAAGGTATGTACTTATGTACCTAAATATTGTAAAAAGTTTTTTTTTTTAAAAGAGTAAGTATGGAGTTTCTTGTGCATTCTTCTCCATTACAAGCTACTTTCCGAATGCACGGTAGAATCAACTATTATTATTTGTAAAATGTAACGTTCAAAAGTGCAGCTTGGTGGCCTACTTGAAATAAAATATCTTTGTCTTTGTCTTTGAATAAAGTTATTTATTATTATTTATTATATAAAAACGGGTTCCCTCTATCTGGCCGAATCTTGTTGCTCCGAAATTTATTTGGCATAACACACTTGGCATAATCTTCTTAAACGAATATTTTTAAGGCATATAAATTATTTAATATATTTATTACATGGCCGAATGGTTATATGTTCGAATTTACAATGACATACTTTTAAGATGGCAGAAATTAATTTGACATAATTACTTTTAGCAAAGTTAAAATGCTCATAAGGTCAATATTATGTTGTGCTACAAAAGGTAGTGACAGAAACGAATCGCTGCAAAACCGACTCCAAGTAGTCTTGTCTGCGCTGCCCCTAGAGTGTAATGTCTGCTGCATGTTGCTTGCTCGCTTGGATGTCGCATGCTGCATGCATGGTGTATGCGTGTTTGTATGATGCATGCAGCAACATACAAGTTTCTGCTATATGATGGTTCTACTTTTTAATTATTCTGTATATGATATTTATGCATAAAAATTATTGTGACTTACAAAATTAAGAGTTTTGAATGTATGATAAATGAGTGTTTGCCAAACGATTTTCTGCGAAATTATTAAGCTATTGCATAGCTTTTATCGCGGGCCTTGAGCGCGGGGACCGAATCCAGAAATTCCGTAACGAAAAAACCTCACGCTCCCCACTCCGACGGGCAAGGAGGCGTGGCTTGAAGGCCGTGCGTCGTCTAACGTCGTTTCAGTTCGGCAGTTAGTCTTCGACACGGCGTTGTGTGCGATTAGACGTATTGTACGACTCTACGAAACTCGCACGAATCGAGACGAGCTGCTCCGAAATCGGACGAATACATAAGCAGCTGTTTATGAGAAAGTATATAGGTGTATAGGTATTTATGTACAACAGTGAATAGCTGTACTTGTAAAATTTGTGTATAAAGTGTTTTGAATATGAATGAACAAAGTGCATTTATTATTATTAATGAAGAAAGTCACGAAAAAATAGTGAAAGAAAATGACTGAGTACTCTATATACATACATTTTATTATTATCACAAATGCAGATCCACAAGAGTCCACAACAAAATATGGGACCACCATTGACGCGGTATTTTCTAGGTATTTAGAGGATATTAAGTCGCAAACTTATGTTTCTTATTTCAGTTATCATAAACCTATAGTTTCAATGATAAATATTCCTGAATAACCAACAGCTACTGTAAAATAATACAACCCACATGTATTGTAAAATAATAAAAATATTTTAAATAAACAATCTTAACTTTTTTTATTTATTTAATAATAGAAAAAATTGTTTTCTTATCGGTCACTACGCTCAAAAAGTGTAACTTAAATTAATATCAAAGAAAAAGCAATACTGCATGAATAAAAAAAATAAATAAAAAAAAATATAATTGCATAAGTTGATACAAAATGCTATGCAATAGCTTTACCGCGGCAGTCCCCGAGTGCCACACGTCTTTTTTTTATGCTATCTGCTGTTATGCAGAATAATATTATAACGTAAAAAGTTGTGCTATAAAGGTTAGATCAATCGAAATGCCGGTAAACTTCTGCTAAACTCATGGGGGGAGTACAGGCGTGATGTTTATTTATTTATTTAACCATTAGTGTACACACACATAATAAACAGACAATAAAAAGAACGAACAGAAAATAGGTACAAAGGTTTGCTTGTTTTTTAAGAAATTTCTTCCAGATTTTTTTTTTTGCCTGGAGACATGCTCATGCATACTGCGCCACCACGAGGAGATAGCGCAGTTCTGTGGGACTCCAACCCACTGATACTCCACGATGTCCTCCTGTGCTGCTTATGGTGAGCACACGGCCACGCGTTAGCACTCGTCCGTAATTCCAGTGCGGCAGTCCGTCACCCTCCTCTGGGGAGTACCCACATTGCAGTCCGTCACCCTCCTCTGGGGAGTACCCACATTGCAGTCCGTCACCCTCCTCTGGGGAGTACCCACATTGCAGTCCGTCACCCTCCTCTGGGGAGTACCCACATTGCAGTCCGTCACCCTCCTCTGGGGAGTACCCACATTGCAGTCCGTCACCCTCCTCTGGGGAGTACCCACATTGCAGTCCGTCACCCTCCTCTGGGGAGTACCCACATTGCAGTCCGTCACCCTCCTCTGGGGAGTACCCACATTGCAGTCCGTCACCCTCCTCTGGGGAGTACCCACATTGCAGTCCGTCACCCTCCTCTGGGGAGTACCCACATTGCAGTCCGTCACCCTCCTCTGGGGAGTACCCACATTGCACGTCGTGACTACCTCAGGGTCCAAACCTGCACATGGGCGCCAAACAACCCCGTGTTTACATGTTTGGTCTCCATGTGACGAGTTAGGTCAGTGTCCCCGCCACCGACCACTTTTCGGGCGCCATCAGACGGCGAGAGAGAGTGAGAGAGCGGCGCACCACTATACCGGCACTCCTTCCTCTCTGTTGGCGGCCTCCAACTGTCAGCCACAACACCTCCAACTGTCAGCCACAACACCTCCAACTGTCAGCCACAACACCTCCAACTGTCAGCCACAACACCTCCCACCTCCCATACAACATGCGGCCCGCCTCAGTAGCGATGTCACGTGTCACCACGGCTTATCGCCAGGCGCCTGACGAGCGGACGAGCGGACGAGCGGACGAGCGGACGAGCGGACGAGCGGACGAGCGGACGAGCCCCGCCACGACAATGCGGGAACCCACTTTTTTTTACAAAGGAGGGTCGATAAATTGATATAATGTTATGTTGTTACAGGAAATTATACTTACAGGAATATTTATCAGTTTTCTCCTTGAGCACGAGATCCTCAGCGAAGGCACTGGTGACGCCGACCTCGGCGATGTCCACCGAGATGGCTTCCTGACTGAAGTTGATGCTGATCTTACTGAACTGCCGGAAGTCGGTGCCGGACTTTACTACGTATTTGTTGTTTATCTGAAATTAGTCAAACCATATTATAATTATTCGTAAGCTTTTTGTTATGATTTATTGAATTAACATGTTCATCACAATCCTACGACGTAGGGCTTTGGCTAATTGTTTCTAGTGATGCCCATTCAAAATCTTTTCCTTCTATAGTGAATTAATTAGAGTAGACTTATGAGATATTGGTCGAGTCTAGGCTCCAGAGCCTTGAACATCGGCGCCAAGTTGCCAGTCTGTCGGTTTTTTATCGGTTACATTTCGGGGAGTGTGCGTTGGAATTGCATGAACTAATTCCTCCTAGCCCTTCCCATCATCGGACTACAAGACGTACGGCGATGTGTCATCGGTACATGGTGGACATCCCACCCATACGCACCAAACGTTTTGGGAATACTTTCATTATGCGTACAGCTAAGGAGTGGAATTCCCTGCCGGAGTCTGTATTTCCTGATAGCTACAACCTGGGAGTCTTTAAGTCAAGAGTGAATAGGTTTCTTCTAGGTAAGCGTGCTACATCGTCGACCACATCATCACTTACCATCAGGTGAGATAGTGGTCAAACGCGAGCCTATCAATAATAAAAAAAAAAAATAAAAAAATACTTCGAAAATTATTAATAGATAAAACGTACTACAGTATAACAGAGTTTTTAGCAGACAAAACTTTTTTCTGAGTACCTATATAATGTTTTAGTAATTAATTATTGATTTACTTTAGGAATGTTACATATTATTTATGACCTGTAATTTTAATCCTTGTTTGTTTATTTTTGCTCGGATTTTTATTCTTAAATGATAATGCTGTTAATGCCAATTTAATTTTTTTGACCACTTTATTTAATGTATATTGTTAAAATTAAGTTAATGTTTTAATGACAATATGAATTTTAATAATTTTATTTGTTGAATGTAATAATTAATTTAATATTTTTATGAGAATTTAATGTTTAACGATTTCATATAATGAAAACGTCTGGACAGATCTTTCATCACATCATCAGCCTATAAATGTTCCTTCCTCTGTGAGAGGTAATGCGCCGTAATCCACCACGCGGGCCTGGTGCGGGTTGGTGGATGTCACATGTCTTCGAATTAATGTTTCTAAGACATGTCGGTTTCCTTACGATGTTTTCCTTCACCGTTTTGAGAGCAGTGGTGATGAAATAATTTACACAAAGTAAAGCGCCTGCCTGGGTTCGAACCCACGACCTACAACTTGTAAGTCGCAGCCGATACCACCGAGCCACCACTCCTCTTACAGATATTTTTTTTTATTTAACTACTAGCAATTCGCGATTTCGTTCGCGTGATCCGTATTTTATCCTACAGATGACTTTTCAGTTTCGTCCTCTTAAAGGTTGAATTTCCAAAAATCCCTTCTTAGTGCTCCCCTACATGATAAAAAAGAAGCCCCTGTACAGTAAATTTCTTCTAAAATGTGTAACACTCCTAAGTCGTCTTTTAGGTGTAGTTTTGAAAAACTAACAATGAAAACCCTTTACTATTTACTTAGGTTAGTATTTATGCCAAGTCTGAAATATATAAGCCCAACAAATTTCCACCTTTTTGCCTCCTTAGGGGTAGCATTTCCAAAAACCAATAAATACTAATATAATATAATAATTCTTTTTATCAACCAAAAGCGTAAATCTTTAATTTCACGTGTCACACTTAAAAGTGTAGAAGTTTCATACAAACTTTCATCCCCTTTTTATAATCCGGTCTTGTCGCAAAATCCGTTCTTAGTTGACGTTTAATAACTATAAATTATATCCCTGCCAAATTTCATCTTTATACGTCAATCAGTTTTCGATATTTCGTGATAGGTGAATGAGTGACTTTCGCTTTTATATTTGTCGCATCAAGGCTGGCCGATAGATGTAAACCATCGGGAAGTCAGGATGTATTCCCTTAGGTTAAGACATCGTGTGTGGGCAGGTCGGTGGGACAATCGTGCAAATGAAATCACACAAGTTATTCGATACACTGAGTATATTCAAATAGACAAGTTACATTCTTGCTTACTAATATTACGGATCGACACTGATTATACGACGTCTTAGCTCCTCTAAGGCTGTCAGTACTCAACTGCTCTATTATTCCGCACCACGCAAGTGCTTATAAAAGCGCGCCAATGCGTAGTTGCTCTTGATTGCCGCTAGGGGCGTGCTTGTGATTTGACTTTACGTCCGTACTATTGACTAAACCCGACATATATATAGATAGATAGGCTTGCGCTTGACCACTATCTCACCTGATGGTAAGCGATGATGTGGTCGACGATGAAGCACGCTTGCCTAGAAGTAACCTATTCACTCTTGACTTGAGGACCCCTAGGTTGTAGCTATCAGGAAACAAAGACTCCGGCAGGGAATTCCACTCCTTAGCTGTGCGTACAATGAAAGTATTCGCAAAACGCTTTGTACGTATGGGCGGGATGTCCACCATGTACCGGTGGCGCATTGCCGTACGTCTTGTAGTCCGCTGAAGGAAAGCGCTAGGCGGAATCTAATTGTGCAGTTCCATCGCACACTCTCCGAAATGTAACCGATAAAAAGCAGACAGGCTGGCCACGCGGCGTCGATGTTCAAGGCTCTGGAGCTTTGAGGCGACCAGTGCCCCCTGTTGGCCCATTAGCCAGTCGACTCTAGTGCATCAAGCTGGTATTTGTCAGATCCGTCCCAGAGGTGAGAGCAGTACTCCATGCGTGACTGAACTTGCGCTTTATAAAAGTTGAGCAGCTGTTCAGGCCTGAAGTACCGTCTCACCTTTGCAAGAAAAAATGATAACTGGGATAACTTTCGATATTCACACTGACAGAAGTTAGTAGTCAATTTTTTCTTTTAAAAATACTTTGCCCCACACTAGGAATGTCTTCCCGTATCGTGGGTGCGTTTACAAACATATAAACTCACATACACAACAACCAGAGCCCAAACAACTATCACTGCGCCAACCGTGTCGTCAATCTTAAATTTGCCATAAAAAATGAGTAAATCAGATGTTACGGGTACTCACATGTAACACTTCATACACATGGTCGTGTCCTCCCAGTATGAGATCGATGTCGTTGCATCCTTCAGCTAGTTTGACGTCGTTTGGTGTCCGCATGTGCGTTAAAGCTATCACGTATTCACAACCCTGGAAAACATAACACACTAGTGAGGAAAACATACAGAAAGAGATGCTTATCGCGGCATTTCGAATTAAATTGTGTTTCTTAATCATAGTAAATACATTAATAAATAAAAAATATTAAGTACCTACGTATTTTTTTATTTGTCACGTAAAGGAAATATAACGACGATACAGTACAGTGGGCTATGTGCGATCGCGTTAACCTATACGTCAATTTGTATAAAAACTGGATAAGCGCCATCTGGTAACAGTCATGAAAAACCACTTTTTTGTATACAAATTGATATAAGAGTAAACGTAAACGTTTTCAGGAATAAGCCCACAGGGCGTGGAAATTACGCGTGACGTTTTACTCATAAGCAACTCATATATTGTTAGCCCATCTTGGTTTTTGATCCCAAATTAGAAGACAAGATATAAGCGACAACGAAAATGTCACTCATGTCCGAGAATGTCGTCGGCACCATCTTTGATTTTGATTCCCAGTCCATCGGTTGACATCGACAACCATGCCGTGGTTATAAAAGTATTCGCGCAAAGGTATATAAGCGCAAACAGTGTTCAAGGGTAACTCTTGTCCTTTAATTCACGTTTTGTTTATTTGCGACTCAGACATTAAAACACTAGTCTTGCGAAGTCATACTGTGTCAGATAATTATATTATTTTTAAAACAACGCCATCTAGCATCTAGTCTCGCAATTTAGTATCTAGAGACACCCCTAGATGGCGTTATAAAACTAGTCTCTCTATACTGGCTGAGTCGCTGGTGCTGCCACCAGTGGAATAATGGAGGAATATAATATAGCCCGAACAATAACTCGACTTAGGGAGGTCAAAATCAAAATCAATATTTTTTTTTCACATAGGCCTACATGGGCACTTACAAAACGTCGACAAAAGGTGCACGGTTCGGGTTAGTCGTTTCCTATGGTGAAGAACCGGCGACTGATGAATTTTTGTGTATGGGAATTGGATATCTGTACTGTAGTATTATATGATCTGTGTCATAAGTGATGCCACAAGCCCCACCATAAGCTCCTGAACTTTCATGCGCTGTATCTTTGTCATATTTTATTGATTTGATAAAGCAAAAACTAAATAAAATTACCATTTTTCAAGCCAGGAATCATCTCTCTCTATTGTAGGTACAACAGTAAAACGCAAGTAGTATCTTCAGAGGGGTGACAGTTGCGGAAGATGTTGTAAGGTAGTCGTATGATACTCACTTCTTGCTTCAGCTGCGAGGCCAGTTTGGTGCCGGCCTGTACGAAGTCTATAAACGTCACCTCTTCTGGGTTTATTGTTGCTAACGTCTCCAGCCATTCCTGATAAAAAATAAACTATATTTAAGAACACATAATTCATTTGATGATAAGAAAAATAAAATACTTGGAATGTTCCCCGTTCAGCCGCTTCTAGCGTGATTGAGTAACAAACATCCATCCATCCAAAATGTTACAGGTTATTGTTGTGTTAGACCTAGCTGCCTATAGAATAGAGACCATATTCACCTGTTCCACCAGCCCGATGAAGCCGATCTTGTGTCCATTGCACATGAGAGCGTGTGTGATCTTGTCACTACACTGTAGACCTAGCTGCCTATAGAATAGAGACCATATTCACCTGTTCCACCAGCCCGATGAAGCCGATCTTGTGTCCATTGCACATGAGAGCGTGTGTGATCTTGTCACTACACTGTAGACCTAGCTGCCTATAGAATAGAGACCATATTCACCTGTTCCACCAGCCCGATGAAGCCGATCTTGTGTCCATTGCACATGAGAGCGTGTGTGATCTTGTCACTACACTGTAGACCTAGCTGCCTATAGAATAGAGACCATATTCACCTGTTCCACCAGCCCGATGAAGCCGATCTTGTGTCCATTGCACATGAGAGCGTGTGTGATCTTGTCACTACACTGTAGACCTAGCTGCCTATAGAATAGAGACCATATTCACCTGTTCCACCAGCCCGATGAAGCCGATCTTGTGTCCATTGCACATGAGAGCGTGTGTGATCTTGTCACTACACTGTAGACCTAGCTGCCTATAGAATAGAGACCATATTCACCTGTTCCACCAGCCCGATGAAGCCGATCTTGTGTCCATTGCACATGAGAGCGTGTGTGATCTTGTCACTACACTGTAGACCTAGCTGCCTATAGAATAGAGACCATATTCACCTGTTCCACCAGCCCGATGAAGCCGATCTTGTGTCCATTGCACATGAGAGCGTGTGTGATCTTGTCACTACACTGTAGACCTAGCTGCCTATAGAATAGAGACCATATTCACCTGTTCCACCAGCCCGATGAAGCCGATCTTGTGTCCATTGCACATGAGAGCGTGTGTGATCTTGTCACTACACTGTAGACCTAGCTGCCTATAGAATAGAGACCATATTCACCTGTTCCACCAGCCCGATGAAGCCGATCTTGTGTCCATTGCACATGAGAGCGTGTGTGATCTTGTCACTACACTGTAGACCTAGCTGCCTATAGAATAGAGACCATATTCACCTGTTCCACCAGCCCGATGAAGCCGATCTTGTGTCCATTGCACATGAGAGCGTGTGTGATCTTGTCACTACACTGTAGACCTAGCTGCCTATAGAATAGAGACCATATTCACCTGTTCCACCAGCCCGATGAAGCCGATCTTGTGTCCATTGCACATGAGAGCGTGTGTGATCTTGTCACTACACTGTAGACCTAGCTGCCTATAGAATAGAGACCATATTCACCTGTTCCACCAGCCCGATGAAGCCGATCTTGTGTCCATTGCACATGAGAGCGTGTGTGATCTTGTCACTACACTGTAGACCTAGCTGCCTATAGAATAGAGACCATATTCACCTGTTCCACCAGCCCGATGAAGCCGATCTTGTGTCCATTGCACATGAGAGCGTGTGTGATCTTGTCACTACACTGTAGACCTAGCTGCCTATAGAATAGAGACCATATTCACCTGTTCCACCAGCCCGATGAAGCCGATCTTGTGTCCATTGCACATGAGAGCGTGTGTGATCTTGTCACTACACTGTAGACCTAGCTGCCTATAGAATAGAGACCATATTCACCTGTTCCACCAGCCCGATGAAGCCGATCTTGTGTCCATTGCACATGAGAGCGTGTGTGATCTTGTCACTACACTGTAGACCTAGCTGCCTATAGAATAGAGACCATATTCACCTGTTCCACCAGCCCGATGAAGCCGATCTTGTGTCCATTGCACATGAGAGCGTGTGTGATCTTGTCACTACACTGTAGACCTAGCTGCCTATAGAATAGAGACCATATTCACCTGTTCCACCAGCCCGATGAAGCCGATCTTGTGTCCATTGCACATGAGAGCGTGTGTGATCTTGTCACTACACTGTAGACCTAGCTGCCTATAGAATAGAGACCATATTCACCTGTTCCACCAGCCCGATGAAGCCGATCTTGTGTCCATTGCACATGAGAGCGTGTGTGATCTTGTCACTACACTGTAGACCTAGCTGCCTATAGAATAGAGACCATATTCACCTGTTCCACCAGCCCGATGAAGCCGATCTTGTGTCCATTGCACATGAGAGCGTGTGTGATCTTGTCACTACACTGTAGACCTAGCTGCCTATAGAATAGAGACCATATTCACCTGTTCCACCAGCCCGATGAAGCCGATCTTGTGTCCATTGCACATGAGAGCGTGTGTGATCTTGTCACTACACTGTAGACCTAGCTGCCTATAGAATAGAGACCATATTCACCTGTTCCACCAGCCCGATGAAGCCGATCTTGTGTCCATTGCACATGAGAGCGTGTGTGATCTTGTCACTACACTGTAGACCTAGCTGCCTATAGAATAGAGACCATATTCACCTGTTCCACCAGCCCGATGAAGCCGATCTTGTGTCCATTGCACATGAGAGCGTGTGTGATCTTGTCACTACACTGTAGACCTAGCTGCCTATAGAATAGAGACCATATTCACCTGTTCCACCAGCCCGATGAAGCCGATCTTGTGTCCATTGCACATGAGAGCGTGTGTGATCTTGTCACTACACTGTAGACCTAGCTGCCTATAGAATAGAGACCATATTCACCTGTTCCACCAGCCCGATGAAGCCGATCTTGTGTCCATTGCACATGAGAGCGTGTGTGATCTTGTCACTACACTGTAGACCTAGCTGCCTATAGAATAGAGACCATATTCACCTGTTCCACCAGCCCGATGAAGCCGATCTTGTGTCCATTGCACATGAGAGCGTGTGTGATCTTGTCACTACACTGTAGACCTAGCTGCCTATAGAATAGAGACCATATTCACCTGTTCCACCAGCCCGATGAAGCCGATCTTGTGTCCATTGCACATGAGAGCGTGTGTGATCTTGTCACTACACTGTAGACCTAGCTGCCTATAGAATAGAGACCATATTCACCTGTTCCACCAGCCCGATGAAGCCGATCTTGTGTCCATTGCACATGAGAGCGTGTGTGATCTTGTCACTACACTGTAGACCTAGCTGCCTATAGAATAGAGACCATATTCACCTGTTCCACCAGCCCGATGAAGCCGATCTTGTGTCCATTGCACATGAGAGCGTGTGTGATCTTGCCGTCCCCCAGAGGTCTGCCGGTCTCATTGTCTATCACGTTGGACATCAGCCAGGGGAAGTTGCACTGCGCTACTAGGCCTGAGAGGATTTCTAGGCCGAAATCTGGAAAAATAATTTTCATAATATAGATATATTTTGGTGACAAAAAGCGCTGGGCCGGTAAGGCTCCAGTGAGTGTTGCAATACACCCGTATTTAATGCCACCCAAATTTTGCCTCGTGTCAGCTATGTGCTTCACATTCTGACTCTTGGCAAGTTGCACAGTGCATACATTACATAGGCCTTATAGGTGATGTTCTTCAAAAGGCCAGTTGCGTAGTATTTATAACCAGCGTGTGTGTATGACTAGATGTATGAACGTAAGTAGTATGTAAGACTCGTAGCAGGTCGCGTTCTTTAGTTTCTGCCTACCCCCATGGGAAAAAGGTGTGAGTTTATTTATGTATAAATGTGCAAAAAAGCATGCTTGGCGATGTAGAGTCCAATATGTTAGATGACCATAACCCAATTCAAGTAAATGTCTATCTGATGAAATAACATTTTCCTGTTTATTATCAAGCGAGCATAATGTTTGTTTATGTTGATTTTATTTCCCCTTGTCTGTTTATTTTTATATTGTTTTTGTGTACCATGATAATAATAGTAGACATATCCCTACTGCATTAATATACATTTTGTTCTATCTTGCTAATTGCAAGAACAAGCACATACAGAAATACATTCTTTAGATCTTATCTGAAGACTTCCACTCACCAAAGTCGTGGTTTCCAAACACGGCACAATGCGTTCCGATTTCATTGAGCACCGGCACCATCTGCTCGCCCTTTGTGAACGTACTCACTGGAATAACAATGTACTCATTAGCAAATGGTGTTATTACTCATACTCGTAACTGATCTTCATTCTATAATAGGTACATACCTATAGGTTGAAGTATGGCAGAGTTTCTATTTAACAGGTGGCGATGAAATTACGAACGATAATGATCTAAGGTTTGCAACGCATCTAGGGTAACTATATCAAAAATTTAAAAGTCCTGACTAAAAGCCGGACTTTAAAAAAAAGTCCGACATTTAAGATACAAAAAATAATAGTTTAAAAGCTATAATTCTACTACAATAAAATCGCGATCTGAAAAGTATGAAACAAGGAAATATTCTTAGATAGTCGTGGTAAATTTTGCCATCAAGCGAACAATCCAGACAAAGTCCTGACAGGAGGCTAAATATCCGGCAATTGCCGAGCAAATCCGGACGCATGGTAACCCTAAACGCATCAGCAAGTCCATAAGCGGCGGTAATCACTTGCCATTATTTTGGTCTACATTTATAGCCACGTGTCTATTGTGTGTATTGCGTCGACACTCGACCACATATATATGGGGCAGGGCAGTGAACGGCAAGAAAGCAAGAGGGTACTGCAAGGCCATTTTTGTAGCAAAACGGCACTTAATTTTAACTTCTCTGCGATGAAATCATCTGCGACGCCGCATCTCACAGTATAATATCACAAAAAATTATTTTCAAACCCTAACTAAAAGACTTACACATGCTAGGTGAAAACACATCTCCGCTGAACAGTACTAAGGGGTTCAGGTGCTGGAGCGCCTTCACAGCTGTGCTGAACCTTAAGGCACCTCCCACGGGTTCTGTGTCTGAAAGAAATTAACAAAATTACTGTAGAGCACTCTAAATCTATATACAACTGGAATCGGATATATCAGTTTTGATCCCGACGTTCAGCAGTGAGATAGGCTAAGTTGATATCAACATCTAAGCATCATAAGCAGTGCACTCCTCATAAAATCATCATTTCAGCCGAAAGACGTCCACAGCTGGACATAGGCCTTCCCCAAGCGTCGCCAGTTCGCCACACTGATCGGTCCTGTGCATTTCGAATCCTCACAGCATTAACAAGTTCATCCACCTAGACGGACATCCAACGCTGCGACTGTCGGTTACCGGTCACCACTCCAGAACATTTTAGCTCAATAGACCATCCGTTGTGTGAGTAATGTGCCCTGGACATTGTTTTTTTTTTTGGTTCTTTTCTCCACACTAGGAATTTATTCCTGTATCGTGGTTGCGTTTACAAACATTTAAACTCACATACACAAGACAACCAGATCCGGAAAAACTATCTGTAAATCATACAAATATTTGTTCCGTGCGGGCATCGAACCCGCGACACGCAGCGCAGCAGCCGATCACTTAACCACTACGCCAACAGATCGTCTAAACTTCGTCGTTAAACTTTGTGGCTATGTCAGAAACTCTGGTTCTCCTGCGAATATCCTCATTCCTGATTCGATCACTCAAGGAAAGTTTGAGTATAACTCTCTCTCCTGGGTTTGGGTGGCTTTAGGCCTTCTGATGAGGCCTATAGTAAGCGACCACGTTTTGGCTCTATGAGTTAGAAATACATAAAGCTATATACTATAGGCCATTATAAGCCATTCCAGCTGCACGCCACTGAGATAGACACTCAGCTACTCTTATTCATTAATTATACGAGTATATCTGTTGTACTGCGATGATCGTCGCTCTATATAGAGCGAGGCTACGTAGCCTGAGGGCATCAAACAAGGTTCCCACTCAAAAACAGATTTGCGAGAATGTCGGCTCGACCGGTAATATGGCATATCCTTAGCCACTTTAGCTTGACCATCTCAGCGAATATCTTCGCAGCTAGCTTGCATCTAAATGAGAATCGGCTTGCGATTGGAGAGGCCCATAGGCATATCCATACAGAACATATCAGACAGTGGACTGCTGTAGTAGGCTGATGATGAGGTTTCATCATCTTAAAACAAGTCAAATACTTACTGGTCGTCTGTTCGATGTTATAGACATCGTTGAAGTGTATGATGACCACCTCATCGCCCATGCCTCGTCCTGCCAGCTGACTGACGGC
This sequence comes from Orthosia incerta, assembly GCA_948252205.1. Lineage (NCBI taxonomy): Eukaryota > Metazoa > Arthropoda > Insecta > Lepidoptera > Noctuidae > Orthosia > Orthosia incerta. Next base: position 209,337 of record OX411758.1, read on the forward strand.
GCGTCTGCCCACCTGACGAACTTCGAGCGATGCCTGGAGGCAGCACGATTATGTTAACATAGGAGCAGAAGAACACGCAATAGAGAAGAATCCAATTCAACGATTTTTGTAGTCTTTGCGAAGTCTGATCAAGAACCCGGGCTAGATAATGAGAAAATTAAATAAAAATATAATATTAAAGATTATTTCATAGTTTAAGGAAGAGTCGAATATTGTTGCAATCTTATATCCCCATGATACAAGATTGCTCTTAGGTTTGTTGACCCGCGTCACCCTCACTCTAGTGCCTACGGCTAGTGATGCCTGGAAGTAGCAGGAGTACGTTAGCATAGAAGCAGAATAAATAGAATCGTCAAACAAAGGTGGAGGTCCGTCCTAGATGTTTCGAAGTCTACTCAAGCCACAGGCAATATTTTGAGGATGACTTTAAATATCTAGTCTAGATATGACATTTGATTCGCTCCAATTTCTACATGAAAGCCAGATCATGACTGTGAACAGTAGAGCTGTAAAAAATTGTTGAATTGGCTTCGTTTGATATTTTTTTATTAGGTGCAGTTCTTAGCATACTATCTAACAATCTGCCTTTTTCCCAACTCTATTGGGGTCGGCTTCCAGTCTAACCGGATTCAGCTAAGTACCAGTGTTTTAGATGGAGCGATTGCCTATCTGACCTCCACAACCCAGTAGCTGGGTAACATGATACCCCTTTGGCAAGACTGGTATCAGATCTGAAGCTTCTGACTACCCGGACCGTAACGACTGTCAAAGATCTTCAAATGACAGCCGGGACCAACGGTTTAACGTGCTTTCCAAGGCACGGACCGGCCTCGTCAAGCGTTGCTTAACCTTGATGATCGACCAGTGCGGCTGTTATTATTTAGCCACGAGCTTTTAGCGCGAGCATTTAGCATACTATCTAACAATGGCTTTAATTGAGTACCCTCGCATTGACAGTCTTAAAAGATGTGAAGCACTTCCAGCTAAAAATCTGCTCGCTTTTCAATAGCTGACATTTAAATGATAAGCTCTGAATCTAAATTATCCAAATACATAAAGAACGTACTGAACTACGTCGAAGGATGGATACACATGCGACAAAGAATGATCCCAGCCAACTAAAAATACCCACATATCCTACGGATGCTTCTCACAGCAGTTACTGTTGGCGGGAGTTCGGGAAGTATCATAATAGCACTAGGGTGCAAGGCGAAGGTCATATCAATCCGTGAGCGGTTAGCAGAGCTAGAGCAGATTTATTGCGGTATTGTATGGCTAGAGAACTGCGATTAAACTGAGATTTTTTTGCGGTAGTGCGAAATGGATTACTGTGGGGTTTCCTTGGATTACTCACAAGTTTGCGATTAGCTCAGGAGTTGCAAGATGCTCTTGAAAAAGTGATTTTCTGTCAGCGAGAACGATTGCCAAAAGTCAAAAGTATTTTGGAGTGACTACGTGAAGTTTCGTTAGCGCATTTTGATCTTAAGGGGGAAAGGCCATTTATTTGGCTATCATTCGAAAAGGTTTTTATTTTGGCTTTTTGCAAAGAAGGCATTGTTATCTCTCCATCCCTTATGTACCCTTGGTTGACTGGTAGAGAATGCCTCAGGCAATAAGTCCGCTTATGTACCTGTATGTTGCATGAAGTTTTAATAAATAAATAAGGAAGATCTAACTGTGCTTCTTGTGCCTATAACACTATTGTGTGTATATCTTTGACAAAATACGTAATACGTTACCTGTAGATGACAAAGTTGACTTTTTCTTTTGGATTGATTGGATTGAACAGTTCATTATTGTCACAAGTGATCTTTGTAATCAATTCAAAGGCCAATAAAGAAGTGCGTATTCTATTGTTTTCTAATGATGTCATCATGACTTATGGGGCTCGATAAAATGACATTATATCAGCGATAAGATTTCCAATAGTCTAGCAGGAGGGTCTAGAAAACGTGTCAGTAATCAGCGCAGACGTGACATTTCGATAGCGCATGGGATTTCCATATATTTTTGAGTGAATTTGCCTCTAATTGGGATTGATCACGTGGTACCTCGGTAGCGCATGTTTTGGACTTCTTGACATAGTTCTCGGTGATGGAATGTCACTTTGTGTAAGCCCCTATATGCAGAGCATTTGAATTTATTATATTCGAAACAAAGGACGGTGTATATTTTTATTGTTTTTCTTATCAAACAACTTATCAACAATACGGGAGTTTTATTATGCTTTTATGTTATGATTTGCGTGTCCTTCATCTGAGCATATTATTTAATAAAACGTTTATTTATAGACTTGTAAACACGTCAGTCAATAGGAAACCAAAATCTAAAAGAAAGGGTTTTAATTGCCTACGACTTCCTTGGAGAAAGTTGTTCATTTACATGCACAGAAGCAGTTTTTAAAATATGATCACAACTTTCCATTACACCCTTTACAGTGTACAGTTTGTTTAAAGAATGAGTATCTATAGAAATGGAGGCTACTTTATTTAAAGCAGGATTATCCTTTCCGTTTCATTACATTTGCCATTTACTCAGAAAATGTTCAAGCACGGGGCAGGTGGCAATTTATTACGAGACAAGCCGTTCTTAATCCCATGTTTAGGTAGATGAGTCGTACAGTCAACGTCATAAAGAAGTAGATGTTTTATACAGGACTTACAAAAATCTGTTTGTAGATATTTTTTTCGTAATAATATTTAAAAGCAAATTGTGGAAGCTGACTGTACTCGATATAGGATTACAGGCTACTCATCATCATCATCTTTTCAGCCGAAAGACGTCCACTGCTCGAAATAGCCCCCCAAGTGTCGCCACACTGATCGATCCTGTGTGTTTCGTATCCACCGAACGCCCGCAGCCTTGACGAGGTCGTCGCTCCACCTAGAGCCTCCCTCCTTCCAACGCTACGTCTTCCGGTACACAGGCTACTGATCGTAAACAAATTGAGAAATACCGTTGACATGTTGAAACGGGAGTCACGATTCGCAGAAGTGACAGAGCGAATAAGACGAGAGGAGAGTACTCGATATTCGTGGCTGACGAAGTTTTTTTTTAAACAATATATAACTGTATTTAATATTTATCTTAAAACTATGAGATTTTTTTCAATATGTAACGTCTAAATTAAACATTATTATAATTTATTACTACGAGCATCATGCAAGACAACATTTACAAGACAAGACTTTTCATCAAGCATCATGCACTGTGCAATTACATCGATAGGTATTATGTATGGAGACTATGGTGAGATTCCACAAGTTAAGACATGACACTTGATACCCATATAGACTTAGAAAACGCTAATTTTATTTAAACAATGTAGAATACTTTTTATCTTCCTTTTTCATGTCAAATTGTCAATGTACGAAGAGTAGGTAATAGTGTAGTTTAAAATTACTTTCTATCATGCAAGACAACATTTACAAGACAAGATTTTTCATCATGCACTGTGCGATAACATTGATAGGTATTATGTATAGAGATGATAGTGAGATACCGCACTTGATATTCTCGTGTATATTGAGAAAATGCTACTTTTATTTTGAAGTTGTGACATATATTTATCTTATTTTTCATGTGAATTTACAACTTGTAGTGTAGTAATTATTTATTCTATACATTTTTGACACAGACCGTAGTTGTTATTAGGTCTCCTGAGTAATAAAATTCTATGGCCTCAACTGGCTGCGAGTTTTGGCACTAATAACTTTTCTAAATTACCTCTGACGTGTAGACTTTTCACAACACCGTATGGGATTTTGAGTTAGATCTTAAAAACAAGGTCTTATTTCAATGATCAGTTGGTTTTTTTTGGGACGACTCGCCACACTATTCCCAACCGCTGAAACTCCTGACAGCTGGCGTCACCAGTGGCGATCACCAGAAAAGCGCCGAGACAATGAAGCTCGACAAGAAACTCTAGACAAGTGTCATTCGATGTTAGCGATGGCCATGGTCCAAATGCCAAAAAGTAAGGGCCTAACCTCGTGAGTCGTAACATTTCGATAGCGCTTGTCAATCCCATACATTTTTGACATTTCTAAATGGCTATCGCGACGCATCCGTAATTAGATTGTCACTTTTCTAGAGCCTAAGGGAGGAGTTAGAAAACCATACTTTCCAGTTGACTTATTAACCATTATAACGTACACAAATTATTTGCACAAAACTAGCAATTAGCGTCGAGCTACTAATTGGCCTTGGTAGATAATTAAAACCAAATTTGCTCAATGTATGCGATACACTCGCTGCTACAGCTGCGTGATTCTTCATACATAAACTCGTCTTTTGCCCATGGGCATATTCAGAAACTACAGAACACATCGAGCTACGATCTTTATAGACTCCTTTTGCTTCGTTTAAGTTCATACATCTAATCATACACGCGCGCCGGTTATGAATACTGCGCACCTGGCCTTTCAGAAGAACGTCACCAATAAGATCCGTGTCCTTCTAGAACGTCGTTCCCGGCGTCTCCTCTCACGCCAGCATTGTAAATACCTTTTGTTATTCGCCTTTCACTTATCCTTTCATCGTGACTAAACCATCTATAAATCGATCGGCTAAGGTGAAAAAGCTAGAAGGTAATATTACCGCACTAGAGCATAAAATACGACCAACAAAATAGTTGAAATATGAAAACAAAACAACGGAAGTGCGAAATTATGAACTAAATACGACAACTATGTGTGAACAGAGAATTAAAAGCTTTTATTTTCAACTGAATACGTTGGCGTGCTTGAGTTTGTCTGTCTCTTGTATGGAGATAAAATTATCGAGATTATTTTGTTACAAAACTTTTAACGAAATACATTGGTCATATCAGTGATAGGTCGTTCACATAGGAGTGTTTATGTTTTTGGTGAAACAACACATATACAAAACACACACATTAAAACATTGTAGCAATATTATCAGGCAAACATCACAAAGTATAATATTTTAAGTGGCCTATACTCGTGTTAGTACGACTATGACAATCCAAACTATTTTCTCTAAAAAATATTTATCGTACCCTAGATGCTGTGGGAGGCAGTTACAAGAGAGATTATTTCTGTTTTCTTGCAAGATCTGCCCACTAGAGACACGAGCATTTAAATTGTCTGATTCTATATTGTATGCAAGTTGCCTTCCAAAATTTTTGCCTAAACTAGACTATTTAATTTTATTTATTTTCAGCCTATTTTGTCCCACTGCAGGGCAAAGGCCTCCCCTTCTTCCTTCCAATCCTCTCGGTTTAGGGCAATTGTGGACCAATCCTGTCGATAGGCATCAAGTTCATCCCGCCATCTTCGCCTAGGTCTGCCGCGGTGTCACCTAACATTTTCCGGGACCCACATTGTAGTTGATTTAGCCCACAAACCGTTTGACAGAAACTAGGCTAAGATGTTATTTTAGGCAAAGATCTGGCCAACGACGTAACAACCGCCATTGCGATTAGAATTTTAGGTCTTGTAACCGAATATACCGGCTTACGCCTACGCTGTTGTTGTTGGGGTTTCAGAAAGTCAATCGCTCGATGTCCTCCCCAGCCAAAGTTAGGATAGAAATTTACATATACTATGCTGGTACATCGACAAGCAAATGGGATGGCAAAAGGTTTTAAATGAGGTGGAAATGAGAGCACATTTCAGTAAAATATCACGTGCGATGTCTTAAAACAGTTCATTAAGAGAAACGGACCGTTTTCATGTCCTTGATGGGACGAGGCTCTGTTAAAATATTTAACATTTTATTGGAGCGCATGCCAACTGTATTATGAACAAATTTTGTTTTGGGCGCACTTTTCAGTAATGTCATATTGGAGTTCATTTGTAACCAATTGTTTGAAATTAAAATTTGATTTATAATTTGAGAGCCACGTGAAGATATGATTGGGCTTTTGCGACTCACAAAACATAATGAAAGCGGGTTCATTGATTGATTTTTTTAAACCTGTCTAAATAATTGAAGAATGATCGGTTTTCTAGTGCGTAGGCGTTAGGTTAGCAGACTTTTTGTGGCACATTTGTTTCTAAGCGAAATCAATCACAGACGAGACGTCTGACATTTAACAAAAAATAAAATACAAGCGTGTGTCTGCCAAATAATATACTTTCGGTAATAACAGCCTAATTTATGGTCTCAAAGACTGTGTGTTAATTTTTTTACATCATGACTGTGCCAAAAGCTTCTATCAAGCATCTCATGATTTTGCGTTACAATATCCTACACAAATATACATGAATACACGTGTTTGAATATGCATATGACACCGAAATAAAAGCTAAGCGTGATAGCGTTTTAATAAGAAATAAGATGTTATTTTTATGAAGATACTTGTAAATCGTTAGAGCTAGCAATAATTAATTTCAAACTCATTTCACTATCATCTGCAGCGAGCAAATTTCGAGCGAAACTAGCAATTAATTTTTCAACGGCTAAACCAGACGGGTCACCCTCAGTTTCATTCTTACTTTTCTTACTAGGCAGAATCATAGATTAAATTGAAGAAACATAACATTGGCATCTCATGTACGGTTTTAAAAACTTCCAAGAGCCCAGACAAACTGTAACCACGCCAACTTTTATTAAATCTGCGCCGAACATCTTTGCCACTTTCAGCATGAGCTGTTCGTCTGCGCAGTAACGGGCAGGATTTAGAAGAACGGAGGATGAATGTCTTTCCTCCTCTGGGAAAATGCCGCAACACAAAGCATTTTCATCTTGACAGTTTCAATGTAGTTTACGCAATTAATGAACACATTAATTGCGTAAATTACATTGAAACTAAAGTAAACTAAAAAACATCGGCAATGGATTAAGAGTCAATGTTCGTCAATGTAATAACATTGACTCTTAATCCATTGCCGATGTTTTTTCGAAAGATTAGAAAAAAACATATGCCATAGACTTTCCATAAAAATACTTACACTATTACTAGTGTACTACGCAATGAAGGTGACGCTCACAATCCGCTCTGCTGCAGCATCACATACATGAAAGACATTATCAGGGATGATTTATGCTAGATCTCACTAAGGTTGAGCCAAGCCGAGCCCATGATTCGGATGCTGCTCGGTGTATTACGAGAGAACGCTCATTCATAAGCCTCGTTGTCAGCCCAGCCTAGCACAAACCAGCCTTTTATAGCCCAGAGTAGCAAATTAATGTTCAACAAAAAATCCCGTGCCTGTTTCAGCCATCCGACGACAGATCGCACGCCGTCTGTGACTTCTCCGGGCACGTCGACGCTCGTCGACTCAATGAGAGAGCTCCACCGAGACCGGAGCGCAGCTTGCGCCGCAAATGACGCCATGGCGCGCACTGACCGCACTAGTATAATCATTGTTGTGTTAAAAAATAACTTCAATACATAATGTTACTAGTTTTTTTTCTAGTTACACTAGTTATTTTCTCATAAAACTAGTTTTTTTCATAATTTAACTAGTTTCTTTTCTAGTAGTTAGGTACACGATTTTATTCTAGTTTCACTAGTTCAGTGTTCGTTATAATTTATTTAAAGTCTGTTTGTTTGTAGTTCTCTTCATATTTATGCACACTTAAAGTCATGGTGTCACTTGTTAATTAACCTGAAGGTCACACTTTTTAGTATTTTAGTGTCACAAATAATTGTTCTTATTCACAATGGAACTTAAACTAAGTAGCTAGCTACGTTTTCACTTTAGTTTTGGCCACTTGTCTGTTGCTTGTGTTGTTTAGTTTAATAATATAAAGGTTATTGTTTAGTAACTACTTATAATAGTGCAACTACATGACAATAATTTTCACTCATAGTGCACATATAAAATGTCTCAAACTATCCATGTTCAGATTAAATTAATGTTCTCAACATTGTACCTACATCTTTTAATTTAACATCAATAGATTGAGAGTTCAATGGTATGTGTTAGTCACCCCAAAAAGTACCTACTACTGATAAAATCTGACATACAAAGCTTTTTAGAACCATATCCGTCAATTGATAATTCATTGACCAGTTAATTATAATTACTATATCATTAATAATTTATTTCCTCTTAATGTGGTTAGTAACAACAAAAAAGGTAAGATAATATTTGACACCTAATTAACTATTGTAACAAAAAAAAGCAACAACTTAATTGGTAGATGACTCATTTCCTTATGTTGGAATATAATTAGCATATTTTTTGTGATAAGACTGGACAATAAATTGCCCAGAATTTAGAGTAAGTAAAATGAGCATGGTACTGGTAGGTATACAAGGTGGTGTACCAATTATTACCATTAAAATAATGTAATGACTTTTCATTTCTGTTTTATGTTTAACATGTTTTTATTACTTTTCCAAATTAGATGCAGATTGCACACATTTTTGTGGTTGACTGTACTTTGTAGCATAGATTTTAATTCTTAAAAAAAACATAATAGAGAAATGTACCTAGTTATGTTCCAGCTAAATATTTTAAATAACTAATTGATAACAATGCCAGTATTAAAGGAGTAAACATAAAATGAATTTCTGAGATAAATAGGAACCAAATTCTGATGATTTCTTCTCATCAGGAAAAAAATATTTACCTATTCCATATTTGTCCAAAATGTGATAACTGAAGTACCTAAAATTTATATCTGAACAAACCAATGAAATAATTCAGCTTATTTAATTTAAATGTGATTACATTTCTAGTATAGGAATCTCCATCACCAAAATGTTCAATTGGAAGTTCATTTTATAAAAGCATTACCAACAATAATAGTATTAAAACCATTTAACATCTTGTTGATATCAATTTGAAATAAAATACTGTACATACCAAATGTCAATTTGAGGACCTATCATTAAAATTTGGCAATAAGCCTGCAGCCATTTCCAAATTTAAACTTTCTCTAATGGCAAAGGCAACTTGGGTCATATAGCCTTATATTTGACTTCTTTAATCTATAAAAAAAATAGGTAACTATTTTTGTCTGCATTGCAGTATTTTTCTTAACTAGACTTTTAAGCATTTCAGACAGTTATTATTTCTTAATTAGCTGTTTGAGATACAATTCTCAGCCTTAAACCGTGGAAGTTAAAGTTCAATTTGATATTTTGCCAATTGAAAAGAAAAATATTTTACAGGCTAGATTTCTTTTGTCAGTTTCCGTGACCCAGATTTTAAATAAAGAATACAATCCCTAATTATCTGTTAGAAATAGATTGTTTAAGACATTGCCTTGAGCGCATGAAATGTAAACACTTATGTAATTGTGATTTCCTATATTATGAAAACAGTGATTTTCCTACAGTAGAACAGGCCAAAGTAAGAGCAGTTAAGCTGTCAATTTTAAATAATTTAGTACTCATAGTAACATCAATGTTTAAACTTGCTTGAATAATCTGCGATGAGGTTGGCCTGTTTACCTTGTCCTTAAATTAGAATTCATTATCATTAACTCAAGGTTATTCCAATAAGATTAATTTCCATTCAATCTTAACAGATCATAGATTCACACGAAACATAATTTTCATAAATAAAAAAAATCCTAACATGAATAACCTTCATTGTACACTAAAACATCACAACACAAGCAACCAAGTCCCATTTCCGCATTCCAAATTTAAATTTGAATAAAAGAATTCTATGGCAATAAAAACTCTGCACATTACATAAAACAATTATTCACTTGTTTGAGACACAAATTAAGGTCTGTTCACTTTTAAAACTGGTGAACTGGTGGTTCTTTACTGCATTAGGAATAATAATGACACTAGCTAGGTCAAGGCGTCAAAAATATCTATTTAAGTTCTGTAACGTCGGCCTTTTTTGTACTGTCACATTTTAATAAAATATTATCACTAAAATTGTACTGCAGCATGTTTATTTTTGATTTGACATAAATTATGTCATAATGTGTATTCCTTTCCTCTTTTGCACACATAATGCATGTGACTATATTAATTTCTTATAAGAAAATGCGGAAAAATAACTTACCGAACAGACTGATCTATCCGTAAATGGGAATCACCGTCTTTTGTGATAAAAAATATTATTTAATTCACAAACTTGTAAAATTATGTGTTCTTTGTTATTAATTTACGATTTATTTTCTAATGTTAATTCAATAATCACACCCACAAACGGAATTCCGCGGTCGAATTGTGGATTGTCAAATTGACTTGCGTCAAATTCGATCGGCTCAGCTGTCCTGTCATTAATGTAATGCGTTCCGTTTCAAGCAACAGTAACAAATCCAGTACAGTTAAACAAAAATCAAATATCATTGTCTTTTTACGACATATTTTTATTTTATTCTAATAATTAGTAGCGTTTATATATTTTCTAAACATATTATTTATTCTAAATACATTAAGATAACGGCTAAGTTCAGCACAGTCTTAAGTTACCGCTAAAACTTTAAAAAGCGACATCTAGTTGTGATTGAGGGAAAGTCTTCGTGAGTATCTTACAGACTAATGTGTCGTTATTTTGTGACTTTCTAGTCTTTCAAATAAAACAAAATAAACTAAAATATTTTTAGAGTGAGCAGTATTGTGTCATTATTTTGAATCTTTCTTCAACTTCCAAATAAAAATAAAACGAAATTTAATCACACATACCCATAATTATTGAAAGAAATAAACAAAATATTATTGTATTACCACAGGTCTTTGCAAGCAAAATCAGCTTCAGCATCGCACCAATCGATTAACTTCCTATCATGCCACATGAAAGTTCCTTTCAACTTCGGGGAGGCATCCAGAATGAGATACAAGACAAGATCAGCTGATTCCTCAGGTTCTACTTCTCCTCCACCTTGGGCCATGTCAGTCTTCATGTGTCCTGGATGAACAGCATTTATGGAGATGTTCCTATCAGCATACATCCTCTGTTGGACCCTCGTCAAGGCTGTCAAAGCAATCTTGGATACTCTGTGCTCCGCATGTTTACCTTCATCAGCGAAATCGTTCTTATCAAACGTTCCATTTTTAACGCTCTCCAAATACTCATCAACAAAGTTGTTTATCTGTTCTGTAGTCAAATCAGGGTCTTGTAAAATCTGAATCCAAGACTGCTTCTTCAAATTCGAAAGATGACCACACGCACTTGAAATATTGACGACCCTAGCGCCATCTCTTAGCAGCGGAAACACGTATTTCTCAATGGTAAGTAGACTTTTGTAATTTGTGTCAATGTTACGTTTTGCCGCTTCGTAGGTTGGGTAAACTTCGTCCCATTCTAAAATTGCAGCGTTGTTCACCAATACATCCAGTCCATTGTGTTTTGTTTTGATAAAATCCGCGAATATTTTTACACTTTTATCGTCACTGATATCGAGTTGATGAAATAAAGGTTTTAGTCCGAGATCTTTCAACTTTTTTACGGCTTCTTGCCCATTTTTCTCAGCTCGGGCGGTCAAGTAAACGACTCCATCGAATTTTTGACATAATCCTTTCACAATGGCGAATCCTAGGCCTTTGCTTGCTCCCGTTACAACTGCAACTTTTTCCGCCATTTTATGCAAAAGGACAAGCGCACTGACTGAGGTTGGAACGCAAATTGAAAGTTGAGTCACTTTAGTTATTGTTTACTCACGAATTATTAGTTATCTATGTTTAGTTTACATGTAATCTAAATGCCTCTGTATTTTTTGCGCAATTGAGTATATTTTACCATGAAAAGCAATCAAATCATTCGTTTTATCATCGACAATGCAGATTCTACTTTATCATTTAGTATGTAAGATTGGTTTTGGTTTCATGTATAATAATATTTGTATTTATGCGAGTGACCACCCTGAATTGTTTGTCAAACGATATGAAACCTTTCTAGAGTCAAAATAAATACTTTTATAGCCTGACTAAATACTTTTGATCGAATTCTCGATATCTAAAAGCGATTTATTTACAACTAATAAGAATAACAATGAGATTAATCTGTTTGTCGTTTTATTGACCTCGGAATTGACCGTTCAAGAGCTGGTACTAAAGCGGTCGTTTGAATTCTATGTGAGGTGTAGATTATAAGGGCCTATTTTTATTCTGGGACGCCCATGAATAAATGACTTGAAATGGATATAATTATGACAGTTCTTTATATTATGTATTGATGGTAGGTAAGTGATGATGCGAGGAACGATTGTGCATGCTTGTTCACCATCGTAATCATCAATCAGCCTTTTAATGTTCCCACTGCTGGGACACAGGCCTCCTCTTTGTGAGAGGGAGTGGAACATAATCCACCACGAGGGCCTAGTGCGGGTTGGTGGATTTCACATGTCTTCGATGTTTTATCGTCTAAGTCATGCCGGTTTTCTCACGATGTTTTCTTTCACCGTTTTCAGAGCAGTGGTGATGAAATAATGTACACAAAGTAAAGTGGCTGCCCGGGTTCAAACCCACGACCTACAAAGTCGCGGCCGATACCACTGGACCACCATTATGAATAAGGGCACCTTGGTCGGGCGGTTGTTCCGACTGTGCAGGTAGTGTTTAACACCGGCGGCGGCGGCGGCGGCATGAAACAAATAAAACATTATCTCGAAAGGCAATAAGAATCCACAAAGTCACGTACCTATAGAAGACACTAACTGTATGTCACAGCACTCGCAGCCCTTTTCCTCATTCGGATAACTACTAACAGGGAAAAACAGCCGAAAAACACAGCCCTTTTATTACGGAAACATTTAATTCTGTTCTTAACAAAGAACAAGATGTTCATTTTATTAGGAGAACCATAGAGTCCAGAATCGCTGCGCCGCCGCGCCGCTCATCCTTAATACTTAAGGGTACACTAGTCGATGGCACGAACTATTTTGTGCGCGGGACTGAAGTGCATTTTATATCAACCGACGACACGTGCGGAAGAGATAGATGCTGTGATGACTAGTAGGAAGCTAGTTCGCGTACGAATACACACTTTTGCAAATTTGTAGCGAAATGGATAATGATTTAGGACGAAACCGAGTGTGTGAAATTTTATAACAGACAGCTACAATCTAGGGGTCTTTAAGTCAAGAGTGAATAGGTTTTTTCTGGGCAAGCGTGATTCACCGTCGACCACATCATCGCTTTCCATCAGGTGAGATAGTGGTCAAGCGCGAGCCTATAGGATATATATAAAAAAAAAAACAGACCTTTGGCAGTCTGGATATCATCAAAAAACGACTAAACGTATCTGTTCAAAATAAAATTATTTGCATTGTTGAACTAATAATTTTTCCCTGTATGGTGGCCGTTTTGCAATTTTCTGTCTTATGGTATTTATTTGCGCCCAAAAATGCGTTAAAATTAGTGTCCAAATGTGGAACTTTCGACGCTCATAACTTTCATTTTTTTTTTTTTTTTTTGGCTCCATACAGGGCTAGATAATGATGAGACATATTGATATCATTTTTTATTTTGAACGTACAACGTCAAACATAGGAGTAATCCCTAGACTACGTTTGTATGGAAGAATTATCGACTAGTGTAACCTTAAGTAGTACCTACCTACTACTCAATATAATAATTGCGAAATAACTCTGTGTGATTATTACGATAACTATAACGCTTGCCATCGTGCGTCTTAGCAGATACAATAGATAAACAATAGCTTACGCACACACGGTGTGCAAAAGACGCGTCATGCGTTCCACTGAACAAATGTTGATGAATTGGTATAGAGACCGATTAGACCTCAGTGAAAGATATACCTAGGATACTTTTTATCCCAGAACCATTTACCTAGGTCTCCTTGGGATAATACCCGACGTATACGCGAGTGAAGCCCTGGCGGAATCTAGTTAATTCTAGTTACTAATACGATCCTCTCGACGGCCGCGACACCTGAATCAGGTTTGGACGCCATTGTTTTCTATAGTGGCTGCTAATTAAGGTCGCTGAAGGTGTATCTATAGTTCATAAAAGATAGCTTGATCCCTGCGACAGCTGTCAGTATCAATACAGTAGCAATAGCGCTTGACAGACTAACAATAACGTAACATTAACGTATACGTCAGTTTGGCATATAAGTATATGTCGCAGAGATCAAGTTATCATAAATCAATTAAATTTAATCGTGCCACGAGCACAAGTTTTCAGCTGTCACAGTCATAGTCAGAGTTGTCACGGTCCGTCAAGTTCTGTGAGCAGGTAAATAGTTACACTCACTGACACGTTTAATTTTCTCACTCCTCCGTTGTTCTTTTCTGATCATTTGCATTGATCCAAGGTAGATTTGGGATCCATTACAGTTGAATCGTTTCTCGGGGAATTATCGAGCTTTTTGAGAATAGTGTGGTGAGCTTGACAAGGTTGGTTTAAAATAAAATAAAATAAGATTATTGCCACAAAATACCATACCACCAATACGGTTTGCATGGAAAGTTTTGATTTGGCAATGCCGTCTCTAGCAATATACTTACCTATTATACCTAAATTGGCTATTTGACAGATTTCAGAAAAGTATTGCAACAAATTGTAAATTTTATTCAATGAGGTAGGACAACTATGGAGACGGCATATTCTACTATATGAAGAATAGTTATACAAATATCTATAATATCGACACACGCATGGCAAAAAGCGTTTTGTCTCTTTTTAACTAACCAAGAGCTGCATATTAAAAGAGAGACATCTAAATGTTTGTCAAGGACTAAACTTGGTAACACTTTTGAGTGACGTCAAAATCATGTCTATGCGTGACCGGTCGCCATGTTGATTGCCGAGTAAAATTGGTAGTTGTATACCGTATATGTACGTTTATCTGTGTAGTTGTGCTGTCAAACAGTTGCAAATGGCCTACCTCATTGGCTAATGGGCAGCCATCTTAATTGCCCGATTTATGTAGGTATGCACGCTAATTTAGTAGGTATGGCAAGTCCATAGGTTTATAAGTCAGTGCTTTTAAACATATAAGTGGTATATATTTTTGTAATCACCTCTAAAAACCCTTCATTTGATACCCCACTCGATGGGTTCCGATGGGTCCCTGTATGTACATACGAGACATCTGCATCTTTATAAAAAACTTTTTTTTTTTTTTTAATTTGTGCCAAGACAATAAAGGGCTAAGTTTCGCAACCTATTATACACAGATCATATAATACTACAGCTACAATTAGTATTTAATTAGTAATTGTATTATATCATCTATCTGGTCATAAAGATATGTCGGGTTTAGTCAATAGTACGGACGTAAAGTCAAATCACAAGCACGCCCCTAGCGGCAATCAAGAGCAACTACGCATTGGCGCGCTTTTATAAGCACTTGCGTGGTGCGGAATAATAGAGCAGTTGAGTACTGACAGCCTTAGAGGAGCTAAGACGTCGTATAATCAGTGTCGATCCGTAATATTAGTAAGCAAGAATGTAACTTGTGTCTATTTGAATATACTCAGTGTATCGAATAATTTGTGTGATTTCATTTTCACGATTGACACGCGACAGATATATACAAGAAAATGTGTATGATATGTGTATTTTGATTTATAATAACATACCAAATGAATTAAAATTATTGCAGGGTAATGTTTTTAAAATCAAATTGACAGATTGGCTACAAAATAGTTGTTTACAAAATACAAAATAGTTGTAGCCTTAAGAAATTTATAGAGCCTTAATGATTTATTTATTTATTAAATGAGTGATAAATGATAATGATAAATGATTTTATTTCTGTAAGTTGGTTTGTACAAAAACTTTTACATGTCGATCGAGTAATATTGAAATGATAATTGTAATAACATACATAATTTTTTTTTTTTTTTTTTTTTTATTGTTACAAATACAGTCTTGAGTACAGTTTCACTTAAATATATTGTACCATTAAACCTGCATAGGTTTGTGTTGGTACTCACATTCGCCTTAATTATTCATGATATGCTTAATATTAGCTAACTATTCACTCATCCCAAAAACCTACCAATCGCGCAATTGTTTAAGCCGTAAACATCTATCAGCAAAGGAAAAAAGTGTATTTGCGGGTGTGATTGTGGGTATGCGAGTATTTTGTTTGTGACGTTTCGTCCGAGTTGTGTACCATTGGGTCACTCATTAGTAAACCGGTTCTAAGCAAAATATACAGGTTGATCTTTTTTACTGGTTTTTTTATTTTATTTGATAGATAATTTTTAGTTACGCTAAGTTAATATGAAATCGTAAAAGTATTTTTTATATTTTAGTTTATAATTTTAACATTTTTATGTCATTCTTTATATTAGTCGGTATTTCATTTAATAAAGTGGGAATTAAGAATTTTATCGTCCGTCTTCCGTAAAAGTTTTTAGCCTGAGGTATTATTAAATGATTATTTGTGATACTTCTAGTGGTTATTTTATGAGATATGGGTATTTGAATGGTTTTATTATTAAATTGTTCAATTAAGAGGGCCATGTTAAGTCTAGTATGTACTGGCAGTATTTTACAGTATTTGAACAGTTCCGTGACGTTTTCTTTGTATTGATATTTTATTTTTGTAGGTACTATTAGCTTTAAAAGTCTAACTTGTAGTTTGCAAATTCTTTCAATATACGATTTAAATGTTCGCCCATAGCTCGTGATTCCGTATGCTATAATTGACTCCGCCAAAGCAATGTACATGTTACGCAGGATTTTTAACGGAACTTTAGGTTTTAATATGTAGAATTTGGCCAATATGGCCCGCAATTTATCACAGACTGAATCTACGTGAAAAGACCAGTTGAAACGATTGTCAACGACTAAACCTAGAACGTGTGGTGTATTACTTGATCTATTGCCTCACATTGACATGCATTTGAAGAAGCAGAGTGAAGACAACTGTGAGTATGTGCGATTATTTTAAAAGAAGTAATTGGTTTTGTATGGCTAGAATGGACATGGATGATTTTGGTTTTATTTGCGTTAAGAACCAAGCCAGCATCGTGCGCCCATTTAGAAACTCTAGTAAAATCATCTTGCAGCCATTGAACAGCTACATTTACGTCTTTATGAGCAGCTACCAGGCATGTGTCATCTGCATATTGATAGACAGAACAGTGGTTGACCACATGTTCCATGTCGTTGACATATGTCAGGTAGTGTAAAGGTCCAAGCACTGAACCTTGGGCCGTTCCTTCAGTGATTTCAATGGCATCACTACTTACGCTATTGATCTTAACATTATATTTTCGATTTTGAAGGTAGTCCTTGCACCATTCAAGTATTGGTCCCCGAACGCCGGAGTTTTCTAATTTTGTCAATAAGGTGTCATGTTTAAGCGTGTCGAAGGCCTTGCTGAGGTCGATAAATAGCAAAATTACGTGATTTTTATCATTAAGAGATTCGTTGATCTCATCCGTGAATTTTGACAGCAACTGTGAGGTTGATTTATTTGGTTGAAAACCGTATTGTGTGCTGGACAACACTTCATTTTTTACATAAAAGTCTTGTATCTGGTTGCAAACAAATTTTTCTATTATTTTATCAACAACTGATAGAATAGTGATCGGTCTGTAGTTTGCATAATCAGCAAAACTGCCTTTTTTATGTATTGGGCGCACTATACCAGTCTTAAGTTCTTCCGGATATTTACCTTGTTTAATACTAGTATTGATTAATTTAACGATAACTCCTGTCATCTTGTCGCAGATGGCTTTTATGTCAACACATCTAATATTATCTACCCCGGGCGCTTTATTAGTATTAAGATTTTTAATTAACTTATTTACACTGTCATTTGTAGCGTTTTTAAAGTACATTGATTTGTTATTAGGAAACACATATTCTGATTCATCTAGAAGACGCAGGTTACATTTTGGCAAAATCTTTAAAACACTGTTTCGAAATTCAACGGCAAAGTTGTCAGCTATCGTTTTTATATTTACATTATTATTTTTGAAAGCTCTTAAAATCGTTTCGTCAACCGATTTTTTGTTGCGACCAGACAAGTTAATTTAGAATTTGCCATAGTTTCCTAGGGTTTGTTTTATTATTTTTTATTTGTTCTATATAATATTTATTTCGATATTTTTCAATGGTTTTATGTGTCATGTTTCTTATTTTATTATATTCTAATCGCAAGGTTTTATTAGTCGAATCGTTTTTCCATTTTGTAAATAAAAGATCCTTTCGTTTACACATATTATCAATTTTATTATTTATCCAAGGTTGTTTGTTTCTTTTACTGTTTTGATTTATTTTTCTGATGTATTTTGATTCCTCGTAACATTGATGAAATTGTTTTTTTATGCAGTTGTAAATCATATTTGGACATTCTGTATCATCAATTTCACTCCAAATTACGCTATTAAGTAAAGTTTTAATTTTAACATTGTCAATTTGTTGTGTTATTTTTGTATCAGCCTGTATTTTTGTTGGGTCAAGTCCCACACACGACAGTATTACCATGCGGTGATCTGCCAATACAGTTCCGAGTGCGGCCGAGTAAAGATCTAACGAGTGCGTTCTGGTAAAGATGTGATCTATACAGCTACGTGTAGTGATATTTCCTCGTGTTTCAATCCTTGTGTAGTCAGATATCGCGCTCGTTAGACCACACTCGGACATGCTACTGACGTAGTAATCTCGGATGTTATCGAATGTTTTTAGGTCTATGTTTACGTCTCCTAGCAGATAAGTGTCGTATGATTTAATAGGTGTTTGATAAGATACTACTTATTTCCTTTACGAACAGATGCTTACTTTCGCTTGGTGGTCTATAAATTGCACAAATATATGCGTGGTAGTTGTGAGGAGTAGTGATTTGTCCAAAAATACATTCACAGTGTGACACAGAGTGATTTGTTGTTGTAAATGTGTGGCCATCTCTAACATACATTATTATTCCACCGCCTTTTCTGTTTTTGCGCAATTTACTGAACATCTTATAGCCATTAATGTTGTATATTTGGACAGTGATTTCATTTATATTTACTTCGGTTAGGATTAAGACATCTATATTTATGTTGGATGAACTAATTAATTGCGTTACATAACAAAAGTTTTTAACTATAGATCGAATATTTATATGAACAATATTTAAACTAGTTTTATAATTAGAAGGTATATGCTTACTGAAATCATTGATGTTTAAACAGTCGAATAATTCTTCGTGATCTGAAAAGAGGACCGGGATAACTTATTTAAAAACTATTACCGACAGAGATTCTGCCGTCCTGCCGGCGTGGTTGTAGTCGAAAGCTTCTCGATGTCCGTTTCGCTCCTCACAACTGTAGGCTTATCTTTGTCCTGCTTACGTAGCAGCACCTTTCCATCCTGGAACCACACATACTTGTATGTTGGCCGCAATTTTTGTTGGGCTAGCCACAACAACGTTTTATTAGCTTTAGTCAGGGCGCGACGCAGGATCACTTTCGACTTTGCCATCTCTGCAGGCGCTTCCGATACGACATTTTCGAGCAGTACTTCGTCCTTTCTGGAAGCCTGTACCCATGAGCGTGCCTGCTGTGCTTGTTTCAGCTCCACCTGGATGTTCCCTTCACGATCGTTTCGTTCGTCCATACGTTTAACGTTAATTATTTGGGATTTGTCCATGTTAAGGGTTTCAGCCAGCTTAAGGGATATCGAAACAAGGTCTTCCTCTTGAACTTTCGGTATTCCTATTACTTCTATCACGTTATCCAGACGCTGCTGTTCTATTTGACGCAGATATTGTTTCATCGAGCTCATTTCCAACTCAAGATGAGTTTTTTCATTGCTAAGGTGGGTGTATTTTTTCTCCAGGTCCTGAATATGCTTATGTTGAGCTTCCACGGTTTTAGTTAGATCGTCTACTTTCTTTCCACAGAGGGTTACCGATAACTCGATAGGTTGCAGCTCCTTTTTTAGGACGTTTTTCAACTCGGCTGTGATATCCTTCAGAAACTTGTCACTGTCTATGTTGCAATTACCTACGTTTCTGCTGGAGGCGACTTCTTCTTCTTCATCTTCTTCATCCGGAATAAAGAAAGATGACTTCCTATTAGGCGAGTTGTGATTGCATTCCTCACAAATCCAATCCAGGCTGTCCGCGTTGCGAAGTGCAGATAGTTGTTTCGCGGTCAGACCCGAGCAAGCTTTACTTGCATGGACAGTCTTGGCGCAGGACCTGCATTCTAGTCCAGGCGACCTGCTGGTTATTCCTCTGCTGCAGATATCGCATTTGGTCATTTTGGTTCGGGTAGTGGGTAGTTATATCACAAATTACTGAGACGCTGACAGCAAACCGGTACGTATGATAGCGAGAGTGCGAATGATTATTGATTAATTGTTAAATCGGCATTGTAAACAAACATTTTAATTTGATTGACATTTTTAATTTTAATTATTGACATGTTAATTTATTTTATTGTCAAATATATAAATATTTTTAATTATTGTAGAGTTTATAATCTGACAATTGAAATTATTGGAATTGACTTTTTAATTGACATTTAATTTTAATTATTGACATTTTGATTTATTTAAATTGTATAATATGACAATTGAAAGTATAGCAATGCATCAATGTTGTTTTGGTTCGGTCTAGTTTTTTTTATCTAATGTTTTTTTTTATCTATTGTTTAAAATTGTGTTTTGGTTATGATGTATAAATACTAAATGACTTTATTATTGAACAAAATGTGCACGCTTGCTTGCAGGCAGAATACAATAACTTTTAGGCTTTAAGATCATTCCTTGTTAAACCATGTTTTTTCGTGCAAATAAATATTTTTATTTAGATTTTTGAAGAAAATCTAAATAAAAATAATAAGGAATATTACATATATAAAAGATACGCGCGAAAAACAAAACCCTTTCCTTGCAGCCGGGTAATAAAAGCGTTATTAAAAAGAAAATAGTATATTATGCAACTAGTGAATAAAAGGCGGATTTAAAGCTAGGGCCATAGATGAATCACGAACAAGTGAAGGATTCTAACAACTGAATCATGGCCGTAGGGTGTGATTCATGATGATTGAATCACGAGCATAGCGAGTGATTCAAGTGTTAGAATCCTGAGCGACGCGAGTGATTCATGGCCCTCGATATAAATCCATTTTATTCAAGAGTTGCATATTATATTTTATACCATGACTACGAGAAAAAGAAAGATTTAAGCAAAAGCACAAGGAATAATAGTAAATAAATACTAGGTGCGCGCCTTCAACAGTTGGGTCATGCCGGTTTTGATGTACTCTTTCGGCATACTCAAATGGACTCAGACCGAGCTTGACGCCCTCGATAGGAGGGTCCGGACACTGCTGACTGCAAACCGGATGCCTCACCCACGATCATCGGTGATGAGACTGTACATCCCGCGGAAGTGTGGGGGTCGAGGCTTTTTAAACGCCAAGACTCTTCACAACCGCGAGGTGTGCAGCCTCAGAGAATACTTTTCAAAAGCTGAAGTGGGTATGCACCGGGATGTGGTCGCAGTGGACAAGGGACCCACCCCGTTGTCCATGGCTAAAGAGAACTGGCGCAAGCCTGTGATACTATCGACTGATGAACGCAAAGAGGTATGGCAAGGCAAGGAGCTACACGGGCGCTTCTATCGGGCTATTCATGGGCCCGATGTAGATTTCCCAGCGTCCGTATCCTGGCTACGTTTCGGCGACCTTTTCGGGGAAACTGAAGGTTTTGTCTGTGCAATTATGGACGAAGTTATCCTGACGAATAACTACCGGAGACATATAATGAAGGACGGGACGGTTGACATATGTCGGGCATGCCACCGTCCGGGTGAATCCATCAGACATATCTATCTCTGGTTGTTCTCGTCTGGCTAACGGCGAGTACTTACACAGGCATAACCAAGTGGCCAGGATTGTTCACCAGCAACTTGCTTTAAAGTACAATCTAGTGGAATCGGAGGTACCGTATTACAAGTATGTGCCCGACCCAGTTCTCGAAAATGACCATGTCACGTTGTACTGGGATCGGTCTATCATCACTGATAGGACTATTGTTGCCAATAAGCCAGATATAGTGGTGATAGACCGATTAGCGCGCCGCACAATGATAATCGATGTCACCATCCCGCATGACGAGAACCTCGTGAAAGCTGAGAAAGAGAAACAAATCAAGTATCTTGACTTAGCACACGAGGTTGTCGACATGTGGAATGTGAACTCGGCGATCATTGTGCCGATTGTCGTTACGGCCAACGGCCTGATGGCCAAGAGCCTCGACGACCATCTGTCGAGGCTGTCATTGGGCGGTTGGATCAAAGGTCTGATACAGAAGGCAGTACTCCTCGATACGGCTCGCATTGTGAGGAGGTTCCTGTCTCTGGAGCCCTAACCACCGGTAGCTTGGACCCTGTTCCCGATACCGGCGGACAACCATTATTTTTTACATTTTTAAATGTTTTTTTTTATGATTTGTTTTTATAAAGAAATATTTAAAAATGTACATTTAAAATGTGTACATATTTGAATAAACGAAATAATAAATACTTAAATGGTTTATTACCTTCAAAATTTACAAAAAATGAGAAACTTTAGGGTTTCACATTTTTTGTAAATTGAAGCTGAGCTAGGTAACAGCATCTGTATTTCAGGGGCCAGTGATCACCTCTACTCCTTTTGAATAAGCTATTTTGAGGGGTACCTAATCGATGAAGCTCTTTGTACCTTCCTAGAATGTCTATGTTCTTATTATGTTACTTATGTATGTTGACAGCTAATACAATAATTTGAACGCAGGACACGGTTTGCGGTCGTCTTTATTATAATAAGTGGGGTAGATGTAAATTAGTGGGGAGTTACCGCCATTGTACTTATGACATAAAATATGATGCAGTAATATTTGATTAACTACTGCTCTGAAAGTATAGTCAACTTAAGGGAAGATCACTGGTTTACTTAAGATTCCTAGGTAAATGAAATGGCTAATTGCCATAAGCTTGCGACTATAAAACCTTTATTATGGGTGACTGACAATAAACACGGGAGAATAAGGTATTTGTTTTTTTAATATATAAAAAAGCCAGGCAGATCTGACAAGCCCTAAGACGCCTTCCTACCTCCGAGAACGCTTTTCCTACTCCCGTCCTTTCGATGCACTTTGCAGGAAGCATCTTAAAAATCTCCTTAATATCCCTTCCCACACTACCGACTTCTATTCCTACTCCTTCACTGTGAACACCGTGCGTTTGTGGAACTCTCTTCCGCCTGACATAAGGGATTGCCAAACTCTTTCAGTTTTTAAAAGAGAAGTGAAAAGACACTACCTTTCTATTCCATCATAGTTGCATATAGTTCTGTATTACTATCTTTTTCATATATATTAGTAGGTACGTAGTTATTGCTATAATATTTATTTTATTTGTATGTATGTATATGACAGTATATTTTATTCAAATTCAAATTCAAATTAAGTTTATTGCATCCATAATATTGTATTTAATGGTATTTTAAATTGTATTTAATGGTAATTTAAATTGTATTTTTAGTTGTATTTCTAAAATTCTAATATCTTTGTGGTAGTAACATCGCATTGGCGTTATAGCTGTTAAGGTGTTACTTACATAATTTTGAATAAATAAATAAATAATAAATAAATAAATAATAATGTACATACAGGTGGTAAATATAAGTTACAGAAACAATTATGGAGCCTGTCGGGCACAGCAACATTCTAGATACAGTCAGTGTCTAGGAGAGAGGAATAATGCTTAATAATTTTCCAATATAATTAACATTCAAGTATGGGTTAAATATACTAATATGTATGTGTCATTCTGTGTGTATGTTAAATTATGTATTATTTTTACTTATTTGTTTATTCGATTACATTTTTGTATTTATTACAATTAGTTTATTTGATATTCATAGATTATATTTATTAAAATTAATACTTAAAAGGTCCATATTATATTGTGCGTCAATTAATTATTAATGTCATTTTCCTTATCGGGTTAACAGCAATCTTTATTTTTAATAAAATTAATATTTAAATGTCCATATAATATATTATAATTCTGAGTCAATTAATTATTGTTTTATGTAATTTTACTTATCAAGCTAATAGTTGTCTATATGATTAATAAAATTAATACTCAAAATAAGTCCATATTATATTTTGAGTAAATTTTTTATTATTAATGTTATTTACTAGTCTTATCTTTTATTGAATTTATCCGACAGATATTCGTCAATGGTGTAATAACTTTTATTAATTAAGAATTGTTTTAATTTATTTATAAATAGATTGGTTTTATTTACTTGTTTTATGTTTTCCGGTAAATTGTTGTATATTTTTATCGACATAGAATACGGACTAGAAGAGTGCAATTTTAGGCGGGAGGAGGGTAGATCTAGTCTGTTTTTGTAGCGCAATGAATAGTTCGTCTGCATGTCATCACGTGTGTTGTAAGACTCTGGGTATTTGCGAACTAGTTTACATAATTCTAAAATATAAATATTAACCAAGGTAAGGATTTTGTGTTTCTGGAAATAAGGTTTGCAGCTATCTGTTTGTTCTATATTGGTAATTATTCGTATCAGCTTTTTTTGTAGGATAAATAGACTGGGGGCGTCCGTGCTATTTCCCCATAAGATTACGCCATAGCTTAACCAAGCGTGCGCATACGCGTAGTATGTCACTAGTGCGGTTTGTAGGTTGGTCGTTTTTTTTATTTCTCGTAGGGCATACGAAAATTTTGAAATTTTTGATTTAACTTTTTGTATGTGGGTTTTCCAGTTTATATGTGTGTCTATTGTCAAACCTAGGAGATTGACATCATTAACTACTTCAATTTTTTGTTGGTTATATATAAAGTTTAAATTGATTTGATTTTTTTGTCGAGGGTGAAAAGTAATTAATTTGGTTTTGGTGAAGTTGATTTCGAGATTATGCTCGCTCATCCAGTTTATTATTGTATTAAGAATATTAGTAAGTTGGTCATTTAAATTAGCATTTGTTTGGCATGAGGTGAGGATAGAAATATCATCTGCAAACAGTACACAGGGCCCGTCTATGATTTTAGGTAGGTCGTTTATGTATATAAGGAATAAGAGGCAGCCTACTACACTTCCCTGGGGAATAGAAGCGTGTATCGGTCTGAAATCGGATCTTATCCGCTGTATTTCTTATTCTATTTGTATCTAATAATTATTTTATATTATTTAGCTCTGAATTGTTTTATGTGTTTATTTTTCCCTTCTACACACGATGTCTACATCTCTTTTTTCCTCTTTCCTTTCGCAGGTATGCTGGAAGAGATTTCATTAGAAATAAGCATCACCTATGCACATATTTTTCTGTTCCTCCTTATTGTCTGTACATGTGTGTGTGCATAAATGGTTAAATAAATAAATAAATAAGCCCTTCTGGGCAGGGGTGTCATCAAACGTTTGATAGATTTAAAAAAAGTTCGAGCACTTTCGCGGTTATTTTGACAGCTGAATTAAAGATGAACCAAACACTACTTTGTAGAATAATAAAAAATTACAACCGACTTCCAAACAAAAACACTACAAAGTGAAAAATAACTTCAATTTCGGAAGTCGGTGTTCCTGTTTTCGTTTCTTCGTTTTTTGACACCGACTTCCGAAATTGAAGTTATTTTTCACTTTGTAGTGTTTTTGTTTGGAAGTCGGTTGTAATTTTTGTAAAAAAGGTTTTTTATTTTTCACTTTTTGGTTGTGGTACATAATGGAACACTTTGGGCGTTATAGGTACCTAATATATAACAACCAAAGTGAAGCCAGAATAAATTAACCCAATAACATGAAACTTAAATAAACAAAACCGGTGGAATGAGAGTATACCAGGGTGAACTGTTCACACCTGCGTACCAAGGGGTAAAGCGTACCAGTGTATGCGTATGTTATGTTATGAAATGGTATAAACAATAAACAGATATGCGATTGCAGCTATCCCGAGTGATTTGCTGTCATTTATTGAAGAGTTCTGATATACATCTCCGAAGTTCTTCATCAAATGTTGATGAAAATTGAATGGGACCACATGACAAACACCAGCTTTCGAATAAAAAATGAATCATCAAAATCGGTTCACCCAATAATAAGTTCTGAGGTAACACACATAAAAAAAAATACAATCGAATTGATAACCTCCTTCTTTTTGGGAAGTCGGTTAAAAAAGTAAATCCACGCGAACAATCTGATGCAAAACAAACTTATTCAATGAAAGTGAGAGTGATTCGACCGAAATGCTCCCTCAAGACGTTCGAGCGAGTTACATCAGAATCCCAATGTAATCTGTATAAATAAAAGATGACAGACCAGGCTGTATGTGACGAAATTCGCCATTGTCCTGAAAAAATAAGGTAAGTGCGGTTTATTTATACTTGTCACCAGAGAAATTTTTATTTGTAGCGCAAGTTTTTAGATTTTTGAAAGGCTTCGTCAGAAAAATACTCATGTAAAATTAAGCACTTTTTATGGTTTTAAGTTTATGATTGAAAATAAAAATAAATTCACCAATCAGACTCACTCAGTTTTCAAACAACTTAGTAAACCTTCGTTTTTATAATAATTACAAGAATTATTACATTTAAGTGTTGTATCTACATCCTAATATGTCTTTGGTAAGCCGTAGAGCAAAAAAATAATATATTAACCAAAATTTATAAAATAATGCCCAGACGCGCCCAGGACGAGAACATTCAGTTTTTCCTCTGCATTTGACATGTTCAATTATTTCTTTCAATTAAGTTTGACAAACTTCTCGAGGGCTGAAGCAACTCCGACGCTCGGAAATAATTACAGTTATGTAGAAATAAATGAAAAGGAATTTCATTTGTCTCTAAGAAAGATTTTATTTTTGTGTCAGAATTGGAATGGAAACGTTAGTAAAAAAAAACTTGGCACTCACGGTCGGTTTCGCCCACCGACTGGTTCCGAAGGTACCTCGGTAGGACAATATTTCATTAGGGTTCAACTTTTAACCGTTAACCCCTTGAAATAGGTTTTATACACTTGACACTAATAATATAAAGGCTAAAGTTTGTTACTTCTTCACGCTCAAACGGCTGGACGGCTCTGGATGATATTTGGCACAGAGACAGATTATAGTCAGGAATAGCACATAGGAACTTATTATCCCGGGAATATGTTTCCTCGGCCTAATTTTCGTACGGGAGAAGCCGCTAGCAGAAGTAGTAGTTTTACAAGTTTTATATAACCTTGCTTTTGTATGTGTGTCCGGCAACTAGTAATCAAAAATAGCAAGTTAAAATTTGGCGGTACTTATGTAACTTTGAAAACATTGAACTAATATGATACTATGGAGATAGATGGTCCCATGATCCAGCCTGAAGGTGGCCGTTGCAACTTCTCAACCAGAAAAGATAGCACTATCGTGTTTGGAAAATTACGACACGTGTTGGAAAATCTTGAACCAATAGGTACCATAGGTGAACAACAAGTTTCTGTTGTTCACCAAAAATTTCCAGAGTTTTTTGCGTTATGGACACCGACTTCCAAAAGTAAAGTTATTTTTCACTTTGTAGTTTTCTTATTTGGAAGTCGGTAGTATTTTTGTGTAAAAAGTTTTTTTTATTTTTCACTTTTTAGTTGTACCTACCTAACCTAATGAAAATGTATAAATGAAATGGTATAAACAACGAACAGACATGCAATTGCAGCAGTCCCTAAAGATTTGCCTAAAGATTTTTTTTGTGTTTATTTATTGAAGAGTTCTGTTGTATATCTTTGAAGTTCTTCATCAGATCTTCACCAAATTAAAATGGGACCAATTTCGGAATATACTCTTTCAAACAAAAAATGAATTTTCAAAATCGGTCCACAATTGACGGAGATATCGGTGAACATACACAAAAAAAAAAAAAACATACAAGAAGTCGAACATAGAATCTCCTCCTTTTTCGAAAGTCGGTTAAAAAGCCAGAAAACAGAAGCAAGCCTCCTGCAAAACCACTATCCAACACATCTCATCCATTCAGCAAAACCTCCAAACCAGCAAACTCTCGAAACTTCCATGCATTGTATGCTGGACGATGGAAATTTAATAAGATCATTTGTGCAACACTAATCACGCATTGTTCCAGTGTTCCAAACTCACTGTCATGGCAAGTTCGGAAAAATTAGAATTCATCGAAAAGAAAAATATTTGCAGAAACTGTCTGTATGTGCATAGCAAGGGCTATTGTGCGTCACAAAAAAGATGCAGAGAGTGCAGTGACCCACACAACACGCTATTGCACAATGACATCGTCGACATCGCAAATGCCCTCAGCAACACAAAAGGTGGATTAACCGTGCAAGTCAACTGCAACTCGGTCAGCTACAAGTATGCAAAACAACTTCGCATCGAATAATGATGACGAGATACTATTGGCCACTGCATTATTGCAAGTAGCAACAGCTGATGGTGATTACGTTACACTACGGGCGTTAGGTGATCAAGGATCACAAATAACCCTGATCACTGAGAATGCAGCTCAAAGACTGGGAGTAAAGCGTCAACCGCTGAACGCGAGCATTAGTGGGATAGGCCAATCCAACAGGAGCAAGGGAAAGGTGAACCTACTTTGCAGGTCAGTACACAACGACTTCCAGTTTACCACGGAAGCATTCGTCATGCCCCGGGTGGTAAACAATCTGCCTTTTATTTTCTTTTGTTTTTCGGGGTGGATAATCCTCATTGGATGTCCTCCGCTCTGGGGAGGGCGGAGGGGTCTGTCAGACTCGTACTGACTAAAAACCACCCCGTTGTTCCATCTCACACCTACGCTGGGGGTCGCGGGAACAAAGATACTTCCGTAACCCCCGGCTAGTGCCAGCCCGCCTTTGCATGCTTCGATCTCGGGTTGGGGGGGAGTGAGGTGTTAGACTCCCCCCGCGATGTCTAAGAGGGGCGCCACCTCGGGTCCTGATGTGTGAGGGGGCGACGGACATCCCCTAGTCCGTCACCCCTGGACCCATTTAGGGGGGCTGGAAGAGCAACTAGCAAACGATGACGCAGAGATGACCTTGGTCCCGCATGCTACAAGCTCCTGCCGCACTCCGTGGTACCAATCCCTTAATACCTCGTGAATATTGTTGGTGAAGTACTCATGCGTTTTGTCTTCTACTGTACTCAGCTCCTGATATTTCTCTTTACATTCTGCCCAAAGCTGATCAAACCGCTCAAGCCTTTGCTGAATGTAATCGGAGGTCTTCTTGCACGCTGAATCCTTCTTGAAGTTAGAATGGATAATCTTCATCACCTCCAGAATCTCAGCCTGACGCGCGATTAAACCCTCCATTGTTAATAAAGTAAGCAAAAAATGAACGATCTTACTTGAAACACAGGAACTCTCCCTTTACGCTGATGCAACGTGTCGCTCTGGAACCTGGATCGCTGCGACTGCTTCTGCACGGCAATACTCGATCAAGACACAGGTCACACGCGACGTTTTACTAACCGATAAATCGGACTGTACCGTATGGTGACGGACGTAAAGAAGAGCCAAAAATTTAGAGATCCGTAAGAGAACCAGGGTTACCGACATAGCCCGAAGAATTATTTGTATTATGAATGTGTTAGTTTTATAATTTTAATGAATGTGATTTTATTTAGTTATTAGATTAAGAGTTCAAACACAATGTAAATTGTTCATGAATAAAAATTGAATTGAATTGAATTGAATTGCCAAACTTAAGTGGCAGTGGGCAGGGCACATTGCTCGCAGAACGGATGGCCGATGGGGCAGAAAGGTTCTGGAGTGTCGACCGCGAACCGGAAGACGTTGCGTTGGAAGGCCTTCCACCAGGTGGACCGATGACCTGGTGAAGGTTGCGGGGATCCGCTAGTTGTGAGACGCACGGGACCGTTCAATGTCGCCACATTGAACGGTCCCGCTTGGGGGAGGCCTATGTCCAGCAGTGGACGTCTTTCGGCTGATATGATGATGATGAAATCGGACAGTACGGTATTTGCAATAATTTCGAAGGACCAAATAAAACAATGTAGGGTGCAAATACACCTTAACATTTATTATTGTCAATGCAAATGTCAGTGAAATGTAAAATGTCAATGAGTGCCAACGGGCTAGATAGAATCAAGAAATAAAAATGCAAGTTATCCGATCCAAACCGCGTCTATTGGAACACTAAATTAAGTATTGATACAAATGCATCATCAATGCTCTGCTTGCTGCTGCTGCATGATTGTCATAATA
Source organism: Orthosia incerta (assembly GCA_948252205.1). NCBI lineage: Eukaryota > Metazoa > Arthropoda > Insecta > Lepidoptera > Noctuidae > Orthosia > Orthosia incerta. Next base: position 239,363 of record OX411758.1, read on the forward strand.
TCTAACGTAGGTTGCACGTGAAAGTGCAAAGGTGCGAGCCTTCTTATTGCACAACACTTACTAAACAATTTTAAAACCCATGTACGTGCACCGTACACATTGGATATGTATTGATAAGCTATACGTACTTTTTAGTCTATTTAAAGCTTTAACGATTTTCTTTTTAATTATTATTTTCGTCTAAATTCCTTTCCTTTTTGGAAGATTTCAAAACGAATGTGTAGATTTGTTTTTTGTTTTGATCTTAATGAAATAAGGATATAAAGCAGATTTTCCTTATTATTTTAATAAGACAAACACTGAGTTAATCTTATGTTAAACTGAACAACAACATACGGGCAAAGTTAATTCTCCGTATTTTGTTTTGTAGAAAATATTATAAAGCTTTGCTTAGTCTCTAAGTTATATTTATTTTAGTGGCTCATTCACAAATGCTTTCAAGACTAGCCTTGCTTTTGCACCAAAGCTTTTTATCATAATTATATCTAGCTAACCTGACCAATCAAAGAGCAGTCGTGGCCCGGTGGTATCGGCCGCGACTTACAAGTTGTAGGTCGTGGGTTCGAACCCAGGCAGGCGCTTTACTTTGTTTAAATTATTTTATCACCACTGCTCTCAAAAACGGTGAAGGAAAACATTGTGAGGAAACCGGCATGTCCTAGAACCAAAAATTCGAAGACATGTGACATCCACAAACCCGCACTGGAGCCGCGTGGTGGATTACGGCCCATCCCCTCTCACAGAGAGGAGGCCTGTATCCCAGCAGTGGGAACATTAATCGGCTGATGATGTGAACCCGACCAACGTTGTCCTGACCAAACTTAGTTTCTACAAAGAAAAAGAAAATTTTAGTTTTTCCGGAATGTTTCTATTTCCGAAATTTTCATCGCCTTCCCAAAGTACTAGCTACTGCTTTGGTAATCTTTTAATGTTTTAATAAAAATATAGGTATTCCTGCCGTTCTAAAGTGATGACCTACGAACAGCTTCCATTTTTGTCTAAATTAAAAGGAAACATTATTTCTTTAATAAATTATTGAACTAAAGATAATGCTCATTATAAATCCAACTTTGTTGTGTTCCAATAATTCGGAAGTTAAAACTGACAGGTAACTACGTTTACAATATTGGTCGCCCGTGTCTTAAGGCAGCGTAAGTAAATCTACCACAATATCTACCGGCAGTAGGCAAGCCTATAAAACAATATTTTTTCTACATGACTATATTTTTACGTAATATAAAAAACCGGCCAAGTGCGAGTCGAACTCGCGCACGAAGGGTTCCGTACCATTATAGTAAAAAACGCCAAAAATATCACGTTTGTTGTATGGGAGCCCCACTTAAATATTTATTTTATTCTATTTTTAGTATTTGTTGTTATAGCGGCAACCGAAATACATCATCTGTGAAAATTTCATCTGTCTAGCTATCACGGTTCATGAGATACAGCCTGGTGACAGACGGTCAGACAGACAGACAGACGGATCGCGGAGTCTTAGTAGTAGGGTCGATACGATACGCGTACCTACCCCTAAATATCTTTAAAAATCACTACGCCCCTTGCCTGTTGGGGGAAAACGTAGACAAGAAGCCGACAAATCATGCTGAAGCAGCATAATGACGTCAAATACGTTACTATTGCAATAACAATAGGTACTAATACACTAGGGGGAGATCCGTAACACAGGGTTTCCCTAGTAGACTCCAGTCGCCCGCAAAGGAGCTTCTAACATGTGTTATTGCATAGTTTTAACTAGATTGTAAGTCAAGCTTTGTGAAGAGAATATCTTTTTTTTATAATTAAAAGAGAGAATGTCGAGTTTAGCTAGAATACCACCAAAAAACAACAAAAAAACAAACAGCTTGAAAACTCAAATATTAAATTATTTAATTAATATCAACAGATAGATTACATGATGATTTAATTTCGTCTCTGTTATCTCAATTATTATCCCTGGTATTATGCATACAGATGTACCTAGTACAAGTATTCCAAAGGGTACTTTTTGTCTCAGCGAGGAGGATCTTGATCAGATCAAGTTTTGCATCGGTTTCAACGAGGAATCAGAAAGTGTATTGAACTATAGCAACACGACAAGTCAATCAAAATTGTTTCCATTTATTTTACAAAGATTCGATTGCAATGGGGTTTTGTAGGTGGCTAGGTTAACGTCAAAACCATACTTACACATGATGGGTAAACGCATTATCATCATCATTGTTATCTTAGCCGGAAGATGACTGCTGAATATGGAGACCACAGCGACCGGTCCTGTCGTGCGTCTCAGGTCAAGTGGATTCCCGTAGCCCTAATGGAGCTACCTAGTGTAGGAAAATGTTCATAACCAGCCAGATAATGTTCCCACAGCTGGGACACGGTCCTCTGTTTGAGAGAGAGTAGGCCCTGATCCAACGTGCAGGCCCGGTGCTGGTTGGTGGATGTCACATGTCTGCTCAGGTTCGAACCCACGATAACACATAAGTCGGAGAGCAACCATTGCTCCCCGATTGCATGTGAATTTCCTTTTCGTTCTCAATAACTAACACTACCAGAATGGAAATGGAATGGAATGCCTTCTCAGGAAGGAGTTTATTTTACAATGTGTTAATAAACTTCGAGTTCACCACAGAGCACTGAGTCGCCTCTGCGGGCACTGCTTGATACGGCATTGTCAAAACTTTCCATACAAACCCAGCGGGTCAGTGAGTGTCAACGTTTACTCATTTTTTTTTTTTTTTTTTTTTTTATTTGTGATGGGTTTGCTCTTGACTCTAGTCTAGGTCAAAGGTGACAGAGACAGAGTCGACGATGGAGTGAGCTTACCCAGAAGAAACCTGTTCACTCTAACTTTGAAGAGATTCGGGTTGAATGCGTTCGGAAACACTGACGCAGGTAGCGAGTTCCATTCATTCGCTGTGCGCATTATGAAGGATGTTTGGAAGCGTTTGGTGCGAATTGGTGGAATGGCAACAAGGTAAGTAAAGTGACGGCCCGTGATAATTCTGACTATGGCAATGACAGCCAATACTAGTGCTCTATTTCAAAAGCACGTTATTATTAGTAATGGCTTTGTAGCGGCATAATACCTACCGCCACATAAGTAGTACAAAAAACCAGAGTCTCTACTATGACATGCCAAATCCATCATGATTCCGTTGTGAGTGAGAGACAGAGGGAGACGGAACTACGCAGGGTGAATAGCCCTATCCATTTTACAACGAAATCATGATGGCGTTGGCACTTCGTGCTTCGTGGAAAGGTCCCTGGCGTCACACAATTTTTACATCGTGCTATCAAAGTTCTCCGTGCCAGGGCCCGATGTAGCTCCGAGCATAGACAATATTTGCCGCCCTTGGTGCCCTTTAAAATGACGCCTAATAAGGATGTAAATGTTTCAGGAAATCTATTGAAGAAAAAGCGGTTTTTAACCGTCTGATCGGATAAAGCCGCTTTTTTGTCAACGTTGATACTTTACGCCTGGACAGCTTTTAATCCTATACAAAGCGCAAGTACGATCCTGCATGGAGTATTGCAGCCACTTTTGGGATGGCTCAGCTAAGTATCAGCTTGCCGCGCTTGACTCGGTGGAACGCAGAGCCAGGATGCTCATTGGCGACGTTAAACTGGCGGATGCCAAGCTTCACAGCTTGGCTCATCGCCGCAAGGTTGCCTGCTTGTCGGTCTTCTACAGACTGTACTTCGGTGAGTTTGCTGAAGAACTCCACGACCTCATCCCACCAGCCCCCTTCTACCATCGGACATCTAGACGCACTGCAAGTTATCATCCTTACCTTGTTGCCATTCCACCAATTCGCACCAAGCGCTTCCTTCATAATGCGCACAGCGAATGAATGGAACTCACTACCTGCGTCTGTGTTTCCGAACGCATTCAACCCGAATCTCTTCAAAGTTTGAGTGAAAAGGCTTCTTCTGGGTAAGCTCACTCCATCGTCGACTCTATCTCTGTCACCTTTGACCTAGACTAGAGTCAAGAGCAAACCCATCACAAATAAAAAAAAAATACTTCAAGCCAAATGAAAACGAAGTGAGCTTGAAAATTTCACCTAAGAATTTTCGCAACATTATGAATGTTAAGTTATTAAACGATGGGTTTACAACAAGAACCAATAACATTCGACAGCGAAGCGAGCTTCAAAATTTGAGTACCACACAACGAATAGTTAGGTTTTCAGATGAAATGAAAGGGCTGTTAGTTCAGTTTGGCCGCCCCTTATTAATGCCGCTCTGGGCATTTGCCCGGCTCGCCCCCTTCCTAGAGCCGGCCGGCCGTCCCGCAGCCCAGCAGCAGCAGTGGCCACCAGACACAACACCCGTCTGATCGAAGGATCCTCCCTTTTCAATGGAGGTTGCGGCCGGCATGGACTTAACATCCTGCGTACCGTTCCGTGCTCTGTCGAGCTTACCTTTTAAGTGTTATTTAAGTGCATCTTTTGTTATTCTTACACACTCGAGTCAATGATACAGTGGGTATCAAGTTTCCGAGAATGGTGGGCAAATTTATACAGACAAACATCTGATTTTATTGTGACAGTTATTTATATAATCTTCCGGTGTAATTTGTTGTTTGTTTCCGGGGATTGAGTTCGACTTACAAATAACCACCATATAATACATTCTACTTTCAGTAAAACTGTGTTGATTTTACGTTGATTCTACAGAAATACAGACCGCCTCATCAATGATGTACTACTCACGCATCAAAATGCTCTGAAAAAATTGGGTAAACAGTTGATGTCGCTGTACTATTTTTTTTTTTGTTGGCGGGGGATGCCTTCAAATCAAATCAAATCATTTATTGGTTTGCAAACATGGGTATTTAATACATAGATGTTATATTATATAAGAGTCCTCCATGCTCTACCGTCACATGGCATGGGCATGCAAAACATATTATTTAATTTATACAAATTAAAATATTTAATTATCATTTTAAAAATCAATCAGAATCAAATAATACAAATTACTGTCATTTGAATTGCAGTAAAAATGTCACAATAATACATTAATGTCATCAAGGTTACAATATAAAAATAAAATGTCAAATGGTATAAATAGCATGTCAATCAATCAGTGATTCATCATTAAGGAAGTCGTCAATTGTGTAATAACTTTTTTTAATTAATATTTCCATTAGTGCCCTTTTAAATTTCAATACACTCATAGTTTTAATAATATTAGGTACTTTGTTATAAATGCGTGGGGCATTGCCAAAAAAACTTTTTTGCATTAGTGCGGTTTTACATTTAACTTGACACAATTGATTCACATTTTGAGTTCGTATTGGATTGCTTCTGACTGCCGACAATTTTTGAAATAGATGTGGATTATTTTTCACAAATAAAGCCGTTTCCAATATATATAAAGACGGGAATGTTAATATTTTCAAAGATTTAAAGTAAGGAAGACAGCTATCTGTGGTTTTAAGACCGCACATTGATCTTATGCATCGCTTTTGCATCCTAAATACAAGCGCCCTGTCAGTAGACTGCCCCCAAAAAATAATACCATACCGCAAAACGGAAGCAACTAGTCCGTGGTATGCCGTTAAAAGAGCCTGATTATTGACTTTCTTTGAAAGTTGAAAGAGGGCGTATGCTGATTTACTCAGTTTTTTACACACTTCTTCAACATGAGGTTTCCATGTCAGTTTGTTGTCGATCACTATACCTAAGAATTTAGCTTTATTTGCTTCGTCAATGTCAGAGCCTTGGTAGGTAACACTAACGTTCGGGTTTCCGCAGCGTTGATTAAAGTGCATAACTTTTGTCTTACCTAGATTTATTATTAAACTATTATTATGTAGCCAATTTATAATGTCACTTAAACAAGTATTAATGTCATTCCCATAGTTATTTCTATTTGTACACTTTACTATAGATGTACTATCATCTGCAAAGAGAACCATTTTGTTTGATGTTACTTTTGGGAGATCGTTAATATAAATTAAAAAAAAGTGGCGGCCCTAGTACGCTACCTTGTGGGACACCATATCTTACGTTTTTTTTTATAGTCTATAGGCTCGCGTTTGACCACTATCTCGCCTGATGTTAAGCGATGACGTGGTCTACGGTGAAGCACGCTTGCCTAGAAGAAACCTATTCACTCTTGACTTAAAGACCCCAAGGTTGTAGCTATCAGGGAACAAAGACCCCGGAAGGGAATTCCACTCCTTAGCTGTACGCACAATGAAAGTATTAGCAAAACGCTTTGTGCGTATGGGAGGGATGTCCACCATGTACCGATGGCGCATGGCCGTACGTCTTGTAGTCCGATGATGGAAAGGGCTAGGTGGAATCAAATTGTGCAGTTCCGTCGCGCACTCCCCGAAATGTAACCGATAAAAAACCGACAGGCTGGCAACTCGGCGTCGATGTTCGAGGCTCTGGAGCTTTGAGGCGACCAGTGCATCGTTGCCAATAAGCCTTTTGGCCCGTCTGTCGATCGACTCAAGTGCATCAAGCTGGTATTTGGCAGATCCATCCCAGAGGTGAGAGCAGTACTCCATGCATGACCGAACTTGCGCTTTATACAAGTTGAGCAGCTGTTCAGGCGTGAAGTACCGTCTCACCTTAGCAAGAATCCCCAACTTTTTTGCAGCTACCTGAGCTTTCGCCTCAATAAAAGGACCGAAGTTGAGGGTTGATGTCAACGTAACACCGAGAAGTTCGAGATGGTCCGTTATCGGCACGGTTACACCACGGAAAGAAGGAGCCGGGTGAAATTGGCTCTTTTTAGCGGAAAAAAGACACGCCTGGGTCTTCGCAGAATTGAAACTGACCAAATTGGCATCACCCCATTCGGAGACCGCCTTCAAGGACAGGTTCAAGCGTTCAACCATGGCCTCCCGGAGAGACCGAATCTGAGGCCCAGTAGCTCGTGCGCCGGACACGTATCTCTCAGCAACAGTGCTGTCGTCTGCGTACCCAAAGGTGCCGGGTTTTAGCAAATCATTAATGTGCAGCAAGAATAATGTTGCCGAGAGCACTGACCCCTGAGGGACTCCGGCGTTGATATCTAACTGACCGGACGAGCAGCCGTCGATAACCACTCGGATGGAGCGATCCCTCAGGAAGTCCCCTATCCAATCACACAGACCACTAGGCACGTGTCTCGGTTTTGATACATAAATCGTTTCTAATTTAGTCTTTGGACATATTCTAGCAATTTCTGTACATTGAAGCCTGTTACATAAGTACGATTCTATTAGCTGTAGGACGTTTCCCCTTACACCATAACTATGTAATTTTTGTAGTAGAATCTTATGGTCCACAAAATCAAAGGCCTTTGTCATGTCAGTATAAATTGCACAGACAGGATTTCTCTTATCTACAGATGACATGACATTAGCTAATAGATCAAATAGTGCCATATTTATCGTGGTATTTTTACGAAAGCCCTTTTGTTCATTACAAAATAATTCATATTTTTCAAAATAGGCATATAAAGAGTGACAAATAAACTTTTCGCAATTTTTTGAAAATATTGAAATTTTTGCGATTGGTCTGTAATTTTTTCAATCGGTTTTGTCATCTCTTTTATATAAAGGTTTTATTATAACCTTTTTAAGATTGTTTGGAAATATGCCATCAGCAATACAGAGGTTAATTATATGAGCTAATGGTGGTGCTATTACTTCTTTTGTAAATTTTATTACTTTTGTAGAAACGCCATCATATGCAACAATACTTGTGTTTTTTAGGCTGTCAATGATTTTTATTATGTCGTCAATGGTTACAGGTTGCATGAAAATTTAATTTAATGTCTGATTATTTAATTTAATATTATTCATCTTGATGTCAGTTTTAACGTTATTTTCAATTGTATCAATAAAATAATTATTAAATTCGTTTGCAATGTCCATTGGCTGTGTAAACGACAAATCATTTCTTTTTACGCACATAATAGGCTCCTGTGGTAAACACACCTTGGATGTATTTATTATTTGCCAGGTAGCTTTTGATTTATTTTGGGCTGTGTTTATGAAGTGATTATTTTGAGCTTTTTGTGTTAGTTTTATAATTTTCCTATAAAGTTTAGTGTAATTTTTAAAAACTAATTTATTTTGTGAGTCAGGATTTAACCTATAGAGCCAGAGTAACTGCCTTTGCTTCTTACTGCATATTTTCATTCCATGAGATATCCATTTCGTTTTAATGCTTGTTTTTATAGTTATCACTTTTTCCGGAAAATATAATTTATATAAAAGAGAAAAATATTCCATAAAATTGTCAAAAGCTACGTTCGCGTCTGTGGCATCATGTACTTTCATAAGAGATAGACAGCTTAGATGCTTTTTAAAATTAATTATGTTTGTCATGCATAAGTCAGCCTTTTTAGTTTACCAATATTTTAATTTGCAAGTTTTGTTTATAGGCACTTTAAGTATCTGAGCTGTATGATCTGAAAGGACTAGATCTACAACTTCAGCTTTGCAATCTTTCCGGTAGCTGTGTGCAAAATTGTCAATACAGGTATGACTATACTTATTCTAGTGGGCGTATAAAGCGCTAGTTTTAAATTGTAGTTCATAAGAAAATATTCCAGATCCAATGTAGTTTTGTTTTTTTTTAAAACGTCAATATTAAAATCTCCACACAAGACGATTTTTTTATTTGAGGATAAACTAAGTTTAGTTAAAATGTAATTTAATTTTTCATAGAATACTTCGTAATTATGTCTAGGAATCCTATATATACAAATAACGATAATTTTGTAAGCTATTATTTCTACAGCGCAGCATTCAAAGATGCCCGAAAGTGATTGTTTTGCTATGTCCGTTATCTCTCTAAACTGAAGACCTACTCTAACGAGAATGCATGTTCCTCCTCTCTTTGCATTTCTAGAAAAGAAAGCCGCTGGACAAAAATTTGTGATGTGTAATAAATCCTCATAAACCGTAGTTCGCGATCAGACACAGTGAGTTTCGTGTGTCGGGAACAGAATCGAGTTGTGAGTGACAATGGTAGCGGTACTGAGTGCAAAAAACGAACAAGAAAGAGGGTAGACCGTTTTATCTCCTCATAAACACCCACCCGCAATGACTTTCAGTTTATCCGTGATCATGGTGCTTGCAACAGCACCGAAATATCGGGAACTCGCAACAAACAGTAAACATGGTAAATATCCCGCTTTTAATGTTAATGTCAGCGTTTGTATAAAATGTTCTGTAACACAAATAACGTCTATAATAGTTCCCCTTTCACATAATTCCACTTGTTTTATAGTCAGTGAATCAGATTTATTAATTAGTCCCGCTTTTTCTGATGTAGGATGTTAAGGTAATTAAAGAAAAAACTGAGAATTTATCTGATGCGAAACGGTGGACAGGTCGTTTTTGCTTTGATTTTGAGGGTGACAGTCAACTTCTGGGCGCGTAGCATTTCGGTTGCTATGGCTAAAAATTAATTCCTTCAAATCTGACACAACAATCTCCAAACCATAGCTATTCAAATTTCCATGTAGTTTACTGTACGTATCATAGTCATAAGGCAGATTAAGATTTGAGTCTAGCGAATACGCATAGTTACATGTATTTATATCCAGACAAAGAAGGTTATTAAAATTTTCTATGCGGCTGTTAAACAATATATTAGCATTTGTCATGTATTTAAAAGTTGGTAGAGAGATTATAAAATTTGTGTGATTCAATTTTTGCAATTTTTCTCTAATAAATATAACAAGTTCTATATAATTAAGTGTTGTCCGAAAATCTTCTTCGCCAATATATATAACACAATAGTCTGAGTACGTAAAGTTTAGCACTTTCCTTTCAATTTTGTCAAGAATTTGGCGTAATCCGCATTTTGGTTTACGATAATGACAAATTTCATAATTACATAAATGAGTTCTTTCAGCAATGGTATATAATCTATTCGAAGTTTCACTGCTTATTAGGCATATTTTGTGTTTTGTGGACGTTTTTTCTACAGCTGTTGTGCCTTGTGTGTATTGAGTTGTGTTTGATGAGATGACATTGATGACTTTGCTTCCAGTTTTATTTGTAGGTGAAGATTGATTTTTTTCTATTATTTGAGTTGTCTGTGTTTGTTTTGATATTTTATTGTTTTTGGGTGACATTATTGGTGTCTTTGCTTTAATTTTTGCTGGACTGTTTACAATTTTTTTGTATAGATCATTTTTCTTATTAAATTCTTCATTTCTTGCCTTTAAGGTACTGTTTTCTAATGATAACAATTAAATTTTTTTATGAGCGCTGTTTAATTGAGATGTTAGCTTGGCGATCTCATCTTTTAATAGTTTTATTTGAGAGACGTCTCCGTCCTCAGATATATCAGGCAGACTACTCGTCGTACAGTTCAAAGTTTGTGAAATAATATCGCTTTCATCATTATTTGGTTCCGATCATGTGCGCGTTCGCCGGAATGTTATATTCTCCAAGAAATTCATCTTTATGTTTAATACTAAACTCAAAAATAATTACATGCGGTGAGATTTGAACTCGAGTCACGGCGTTTCTTGGCACAGATGGGTGGTTGCGCCGCTAGGCCAGACGGTATATTTTTAATCAAGTGAATTTGTTGATCGTATTGTGACCGTAGGACGTGGGTGATAATTACTGCTTATTGGTTCTTGAGTTTGACTTAAGATGGCGTTGTCGTCGCACTGTCGTACAGTTTCAAATAAAAAACCAATCTTTTTTTGTGAAATTTAGTTAATCACTAAGTCCGTGTACATGAAAGTTATTGAAGTCTATGTCTGTTACTATTGAGTCAGCAAGACATTTTATATCATAGTACGTTCACAATTAACTGACGAAAATCCAGTTATATAAACATGAAGTTCATTCAGTCAGTGAATCAGATTTATTAATTAGTCCCGCTTTTTCTGATGTAGGATGTTAAGGTAATTAAAGAAAAAACTGAGAATTTATCTGATGCGAAACGGTGGACAGGTCGTTTTTGCTTTGATTTTGAGGGTGACAGTCAACTTCTGGGCGCGTAGCATTTCGGTTGCTATGGCTAAAAATTAATTCCTTCAAATCTGACACAACAATCTCCAAACCATAGCTATTCAAATTTCCATGTAGTTTACTGTACGTATCATAGTCATAAGGCAGATTAAGATTTGAGTCTAGCGAATACGCATAGTTACATGTATTTATATCCAGACAAAGAAGGTTATTAAAATTTTCTATGCGGCTGTTAAACAATATATTAGCATTTGTCATGTATTTAAAAGTTGGTAGAGAGATTATAAAATTTGTGTGATTCAATTTTTGCAATTTTTCTCTAATAAATATAACAAGTTCTATATAATTAAGTGTTGTCCGAAAATCTTCTTCGCCAATATATATAACACAATAGTCTGAGTACGTAAAGTTTAGCACTTTCCTTTCAATTTTGTCAAGAATTTGGCGTAATCCGCATTTTGGTTTACGATAATGACAAATTTCATAATTACATAAATGAGTTCTTTCAGCAATGGTATATAATCTATTCGAAGTTTCATTGCTTATTAGGCATATTTTGTGTTTTGTGGACGTTTTTTCTACAGCTGTTGTGCCTTGTGTGTATTGAGTTGTGTTTGATGAGATGACATTGATGACTTTGCTTCCAGTTTTATTTGTAGGTGAAGATTGATTTTTTTCTATTATTTGAGTTGTCTGTGTTTGTTTTGATATTTTATTGTTTTTGGGTGACATTATTGGTGTCTTTGCTTTAATTTTTGCTGGACTGTTTACAATTTTTTTGTATAGATCATTTTTCTTATTAAATTCTTCATTTCTTGCCTTTAAGGTACTGTTTTCTAATGATAACAATTAAATTTTTTTATGAGCGCTGTTTAATTGAGATGTTAGCTTGGCGATCTCATCTTTTAATAGTTTTATTTGAGAGACGTCTTCGTCCTCAGATATATCAGGCAGACTACTCGTCGTACAGTTCAAAGTTTGTGAAATAATATCGCTTTCATCATTATTTGGTTCCGATCATGTGCGCGTTCGCCGGAATGTTATATTCTCCAAGAAATTCATCTTTATGTTTAATACTAAACTCAAAAATAATTACATGCGGTGAGATTTGAACTCGAGTCACGGCGTTTCTTGGCACAGATGGGTGGTTGCGCCGCTAGGCCAGACGGTATATTTTTAATCAAGTGAATTTGTTGATCGTATTGTGACCGTAGGACGTGGGTGATAATTACTGCTTATTGGTTCTTGAGTTTGACTTAAGATGGCGTTGTCGTCGCACTGTCGTACAGTTTCAAATAAAAAACCAATCTTTTTTTGTGAAATTTAGTTAATCACTAAGTCCGTGTACATGAAAGTTATTGAAGTCTATGTCTGTTACTATTGAGTCAGCAAGACATTTTATATCATAGTACGTTCACAATTAACTGACGAAAATCCAGTTATATAAACATGAAGTTCATTCAGTCAGTGAATCAGATTTATTAATTAGTCCCGCTTTTTCTGATGTAGGATGTTAAGGTAATTAAAGAAAAAACTGAGAATTTATCTGATGCGAAACGGTGGACAGGTCGTTTTTGCTTTGATTTTGAGGGTGACAGTCAACTTCTGGGCGCGTAGCATTTCGGTTGCTATGGCTAAAAATTAATTCCTTCAAATCTGACACAACAATCTCCAAACCATAGCTATTCAAATTTCCATGTAGTTTACTGTACGTATCATAGTCATAAGGCAGATTAAGATTTGAGTCTAGCGAATACGCATAGTTACATGTATTTATATCCAGACAAAGAAGGTTATTAAAATTTTCTATGCGGCTGTTAAACAATATATTAGCATTTGTCATGTATTTAAAAGTTGGTAGAGAGATTATAAAATTTGTGTGATTCAATTTTTGCAATTTTTCTCTAATAAATATAACAAGTTCTATATAATTAAGTGTTGTCCGAAAATCTTCTTCGCCAATATATATAACACAATAGTCTGAGTACGTAAAGTTTAGCACTTTCCTTTCAATTTTGTCAAGAATTTGGCGTAATCCGCATTTTGGTTTACGATAATGACAAATTTCATAATTACATAAATGAGTTCTTTCAGCAATGGTATATAATCTATTCGAAGTTTCACTGCTTATTAGGCATATTTTGTGTTTTGTGGACGTTTTTTCTACAGCTGTTGTGCCTTGTGTGTATTGAGTTGTGTTTGATGAGATGACATTGATGACTTTGCTTCCAGTTTTATTTGTAGGTGAAGATTGATTTTTTTCTATTATTTGAGTTGTCTGTGTTTGTTTTGATATTTTATTGTTTTTGGGTGATATTATTGGTGTCTTTGCTTTAATTTTTGCTGGACTGTTTACAATTTTTTTGTATAGATCATTTTTCTTATTAAATTCTTCATTTCTTGCCTTTAAGGTACTGTTTTCTAATGATAACAATTAAATTTTTTTATGAGCGCTGTTTAATTGAGATGTTAGCTTGGCGATCTCATCTTTTAATAGTTTTATTTGAGAGACGTCTCCGTCCTCAGATATATCAGGCAGACTACTCGTCGTACAGTTCAAAGTTTGTGAAATAATATCGCTTTCATCATTATTTGGTTCCGATCATGTGCGCGTTCGCCGGAATGTTATATTCTCCAAGAAATTCATCTTTATGTTTAATACTAAACTCAAAAATAATTACATGCGGTGAGATTTGAACTCGAGTCACGGCGTTTCTTGGCACAGATGGGTGGTTGCGCCGCTAGGCCAGACGGTATATTTTTAATCAAGTGAATTTGTTGATCGTATTGTGACCGTAGGACGTGGGTGATAATTACTGCTTATTGGTTCTTGAGTTTGACTTAAGATGGCGTTGTCGTCGCACTGTCGTACAGTTTCAAATAAAAAACCAATCTTTTTTTGTGAAATTTAGTTAATCACTAAGTCCGTGTACATGAAAGTTATTGAAGTCTATGTCTGTTACTATTGAGTCAGCAAGACATTTTATATCATAGTACGTTCACAATTAACTGACGAAAATCCAGTTATATAAACATGAAGTTCATTCAGTCAGTGAATCAGATTTATTAATTAGTCCCGCTTTTTCTGATGTAGGATGTTAAGGTAATTAAAGAAAAAACTGAGAATTTATCTGATGCGAAACGGTGGACAGGTCGTTTTTGCTTTGATTTTGAGGGTGACAGTCAACTTCTGGGCGCGTAGCATTTCGGTTGCTATGGCTAAAAATTAATTCCTTCAAATCTGACACAACAATCTCCAAACCATAGCTATTCAAATTTCCATGTAGTTTACTGTACGTATCATAGTCATAAGGCAGATTAAGATTTGAGTCTAGCGAATACGCATAGTTACATGTATTTATATCCAGACAAAGAAGGTTATTAAAATTTTCTATGCGGCTGTTAAACAATATATTAGCATTTGTCATGTATTTAAAAGTTGGTAGAGAGATTATAAAATTTGTGTGATTCAATTTTTGCAATTTTTCTCTAATAAATATAACAAGTTCTATATAATTAAGTGTTGTCCGAAAATCTTCTTCGCCAATATATATAACACAATAGTCTGAGTACGTAAAGTTTAGCACTTTCCTTTCAATTTTGTCAAGAATTTGGCGTAATCCGCATTTTGGTTTACGATAATGACAAATTTCATAATTACATAAATGAGTTCTTTCAGCAATGGTATATAATCTATTCGAAGTTTCACTGCTTATTAGGCATATTTTGTGTTTTGTGGACGTTTTTTCTACAGCTGTTGTGCCTTGTGTGTATTGAGTTGTGTTTGATGAGATGACATTGATGACTTTGCTTCCAGTTTTATTTGTAGGTGAAGATTGATTTTTTTCTATTATTTGAGTTGTCTGTGTTTGTTTTGATATTTTATTGTTTTTGGGTGATATTATTGGTGTCTTTGCTTTAATTTTTGCTGGACTGTTTACAATTTTTTTGTATAGATCATTTTTCTTATTAAATTCTTCATTTCTTGCCTTTAAGGTACTGTTTTCTAATGATAACAATTAAATTTTTTTATGAGCGCTGTTTAATTGAGATGTTAGCTTGGCGATCTCATCTTTTAATAGTTTTATTTGAGAGACGTCTCCGTCCTCAGATATATCAGGCAGACTACTCGTCGTACAGTTCAAAGTTTGTGAAATAATATCGCTTTCATCATTATTTGGTTCCGATCATGTGCGCGTTCGCCGGAATGTTATATTCTCCAAGAAATTCATCTTTATGTTTAATACTAAACTCAAAAATAATTACATGCGGTGAGATTTGAACTCGAGTCACGGCGTTTCTTGGCACAGATGGGTGGTTGCGCCGCTAGGCCAGACGGTATATTTTTAATCAAGTGAATTTGTTGATCGTATTGTGACCGTAGGACGTGGGTGATAATTACTGCTTATTGGTTCTTGAGTTTGACTTAAGATGGCGTTGTCGTCGCACTGTCGTACAGTTTCAAATAAAAAACCAATCTTTTTTTGTGAAATTTAGTTAATCACTAAGTCCGTGTACATGAAAGTTATTGAAGTCTATGTCTGTTACTATTGAGTCAGCAAGACATTTTATATCATAGTACGTTCACAATTAACTGACGAAAATCCAGTTATATAAACATGAAGTTCATTGTTTGGGTAAACTAATATCACAATCTTTTTTGTTATTAGTGCACTATAAACATCGCTAACACTGTCACGTTTAGTTTATATGTTTAGTTTCACTTTAATATGCATTATACAGTCCGTTGATTAATTAAATTCAATAGGCGCCTGGACTTTTAGGGAAAAGACCAGGGAGTGTGGTATTTTTACCTCACTAAAACCACCCCGGTGATCACCATCAGCTCTTTGATAGAGCTCCGTTACCTCTTAAAAAACCACTAAGGAACCCCGTCTGTGCAACGCCTGTTAGGGCACATCCCTGGGGAGACTGAGAAGCGTCTCCCCTGAGCCTCGCTGTGCACGGCAGCACGTGATCACTGTGCCACCATCTTTCCTGGAGTCACTTGGGGGCGGACAGAATACCCAATCTGACCAACCGTGACCCCAGGGTCACCCGCCAGGCGAGACTGCATGATGAGACTGACTGATGCAGGCGGGGTTTCGGCGTTTTAGGCGTTGGGGCAGTTGCCTCCACGACGCCTTCTTCTCCGAATGGGAAAATATTTTCACGTACTCGTATAGGATCAGTACAGGAATTGTCAACTAATTCAAGTTATTATGGAAGTTGTAAATAGTCAAGCTCGGAGTCTGGACTTTGTGCCTGGTTAATGGGAATAGACTTGTTGTTTTCTTTTACATGGGACTTCAACATATCTGGTGAAATGTAGGTGGACTACAGCTGTATCTCTGCCTAATCCTTCAGAGAAGACAGGGATGATGTTATGTTACTTGACTTAAGATCCTATGACCCCTAGCTGGGGCAGAGGGCTTTCACAGTAGTCTTCCATCGAGACCGGTCTTGAGCTTCGCGCTTCGCCTCGCTCCACGTCATTCCGATACTCGTCGCTTCAGCCAAAACGGTGCGTCGCCAGGTTTGACGGGGACGGCCTCGTTTCCTTTTTCCTTGAGGATTCCAATCCAAGGCCTGTTTAGGAATGTGATCGGAATCCCTCCGGACCGTGTGACCAATCCAACACCATTTACGCCGCTTGATCTGGCGGTCGATCGGGGTCTCGTGGCATCTCTCCAATAGCTCTACATTAGAGATGATCTCGGGCCAGTAAATTCCGAGGATGCGTCAAAGACATCGGTTGACGAAGACCTGGATTTGGCGTGAGATGTCCTTTGTTACCTTCCACGTTTCGCACCCGTAGAGCAGCACGGATTTGACATTGGCCCCAAATATTTTGAGTTTAACTCTTCGGGTCAGTTTCCGTGATTACCACACAAATCTCAGCTGTGCGAAGGTAACTCGCGCTTGGGCGATCCGTGAAGTGATATATCCTCTTCAGTTCCTCCAGTCTCTGACACGACGCTCCCGAGATACGTTAATTTGGGGACGCGTTCCACAACCTCTGTGCCTATTAATATCGGCGAAGAATGCCTCACACCTGTACGCATCTCCTGGGTCTTCCGGATGTTAATTTTGAGCCCAGTTTTCGCCGCCACCTGGCGCAGGTCATTCAGTTTCGCTTCATTCTTCAGCGTGTGTATGACTCAGCAGGCATAGTCCAGGTATTCCAAGACGTTGGTCAATCCCCACTCTATCCCGCGGTGCCTGATATCGCATTAAAAGTCCGATCGATATTAAAAATCCCTTGTTCCAGTCGTCCGCGAGTTCTTCAGCGGTCCATATTTTTTTTTATATTTTTTGCTTGCGCTTGACCACTATCTCACCTGATGGTAAGCGATGATGTGGTCGACGGTGACCCTGATACCCCTAGATTGTAGCTATCGGGAAACACAAATTCCGGTAGGGAATTCCACTCTTTAGCTGTACGCATAATAAAAGTGTCCCCAAAACGTTTTGTGCGTATGGGTGGGATGTCCACCATGTACCGACGACGCATCGCCGTACGTCTGGTAGTCTGATGATGGAACGGGCAGGGTGGAATTAAATCATGTAATTCCATCGCACACTCCCCGAAATGTAACCGATAAAAAACCGACAAACTAGCAACTCGGCGACGATGTTCAAGGCTCTAGAGCTTTGACTTGACCAGTGCCTCATTGCCGATGAGGTCCATATCCTTTAAATTAAAGTCCGCACGTCGACGGTGGCGGCTAAGTCGGCTTGTAACATTTCCGCAGAATCAACTCGAGTTAGAGTTGCAAAAAAACGGTTTTTTTTTCAGACATGAAAAAAAAACAGTTTTTTTTCTGGAGTAGGTATTTTTTCAAGAGTACGGAAATAGAAATATGGCAAGGCGGTTATCGATTACGAGTTCATATATATATTTTTTTAATAAGAAATTACCATTGGTTTTTTGTTAAATAGTACAGAAATGTCTTAAAATAATTAGCAACACCCACTGAAGATTGCCATTTACGGACGGGGATTTTCCTAATTACAAAGAAAAGATGATTCTGATTGTAACAAATTAAGTATTTTCTTAGTTCATAATAATAGGTACCCATTGATTCGACATAATTTTACTTTAATTAAAACAAAACAACCAAATTTATTGTTTCACTTTTTCTGAAAAAAAAAAACCAAATGTAGAAAAAAAACGACGGTGCCAAGTTTTTCATCATGTTTTTTTTCAAGATTGTGAAAAAAATCATTTGGATTTTTTTTCAATTTACATCTCTTGGTCGAGTCCAGGCGCTTTGCCTGCCTTCAAAGAGAGGATCGCTTCAGTCACTTCAGAGGCTGACGGTGGTTCGGTATCGATGTCGAGAGGTCGAGGTGGTGTAGAACCTACCTGCAGCGCGTCCGGCGTCAGAGATCAACGGACAATCGGCAGACCTCCTCAAAATGCTGGCGCCAGCGCTGCAGCCGCCCTTCCGATGTCACAAGATTATTTATTGGCCTATCTACAATTGTTACACTGTTTATTCTAAAAATTGTTATAATCGATTAAGGTGAAATTTGGCATGGAGATAGTTTGAGACCCTGGCCTGGTAAGTACTCAGGATAGTTTGTATTCCGTTGGAATAACAAAACACTCTTAACCGCGAGCAGAAGCTAGTATAATATATAAACGTCTCACTAAAACTCAATACGGTTTGACGGATTTGAATAATTCTTTTTTTGTTTAGTTCGCCAGATTACAGAGAAGGCTTAAAATAAAATAAAAAATGGTAGGTAACGTAGGTAGGGTGGGTAGGTAGGGTAGGGTAGGTAGGGTAGGGTAGGTAAGGTAGGTTGAGTATGTAGGGTAGGGTAGGTAGGGCAGGTAGGGCAGTTAGGGCAGGTAGGGCAGGTAGGGCAGGTAGGGCAGGTAGGGCAGGTTAGGGCAGGTTAGGGCAGGTAGGGCAGGTAGGGCAGTTAGGGCAGGTAGGGCAGGTAAGGCAGGTAGGGCAGGTAGGGCAGGTAGAGCAGTAGGTATAATATTTTAAACGTGAAATTTTAAGTCCATTCGTGTTTCAACAGTCCTGGTTTAAACAGCATCATGGCATACAGAGACCGAAGAGTTTATGATTAGGACTTTCTGGCTAATAATCGAACAAAGGTCACTGGCTTAAGGCTGCTACAAGTCAATGCACTCTCAACAATATTATGTACGTGCAAACGGCAATTCGTTTTACCTTGAAAATAAATATCTTATCTTATCTTATAAAAATAATTCCTAAAGCAAATAATGAATCCGCACCTTTTGTAAATTACGCAAAACTGCAACATAATTTTATTAAAAAGTCAGGCGGTTTTGTAGGTTAGGATTTGGTTAAAAATAAAAAACATTTTAACAAAAAAAAAAACTGACTTATACAGCAAAACACTACAAAGCGACAAATAACTTTATTTGCCGAAGTCGGTGTCTGTACCTATGGTTTTTCGTTTTTACTACGTTATACCGACTTTGGCAAATAAAGTTTTTTTCGCTTTGTAACGTTTTGCTTTAGAAGTCGGTTGAATGTTTTGTTAAAAAGTCTTTTATTTTGCTCTTATTTATTGATGTACACACAAAAAACACTTTACAGGTGTGTAGAAAGAATAAGGAAATTTCAAATAGACAAAAATAATTTAATAAATCATATAAATTACACATATACCTTAACTTAATAAATATAGAAAATAAAAATACATATATAACTTAATAATAAAATTACAAGATGGTGGATGGTGGCTCTTTTTAGTGTTGGTACCTCAAATTACCACGAAAATCATTTTTACTCAGAGTATATCTCATTTCAATTCCAATAAGCTTAAACACATTAATATTTTGATAGCGCTTGGCAATCGCATACAATTTGGACGAAGTTCCAATCGCTATCGCGACGCTTTCTTTAATACTGGGTGTCTCAGAAAAAACAAACTTTAGTAGATGCACAAAAAATTTACAAATATTTATAATATAAAACAAAGTCGTGTTAGTTTACACCATTTAGGTATAACTCGAGAACGGCTGGATCGATTTTCATGATCTTTGATTTGTTGGATTTATCTCCGCCCCGAATAACATTGTCGATATTTTAATAGTACCTAATTCTTATTAAAATATCGGAAATATTAACGAAAAACAAAATTATGAAGAAAATTCATTTCCCCATACGTTTTGCGAACACAGCGCAATCTCTGATACATGACCGCGCGAGCCTATCTATAACAATTAAAAAGAAATACAGGAAAAAACGGACCAAAATGAACATAGCGTTGTTGTATACTGGTTCCGGTAATGTCAGTAGATGGCGTTGTCGATTATTCTGAAATTGAAAACATAGTCGGGTTAGTTACACATTTTCCCATACATTTTTTTGAAGTGGTACGAAGTTCGCCGGGACAGCTTGTATATTTTTAATAATAAATTACAAAATCAGAAACAGCCCACCCACCGGAATGTTGTTGATTTCTTGTCTAATGATTTGAATTTCCTTCAATTCAGATTATGGTTGATGGATTACTGTGTTCACCTGACTCTTCAGATAACCCCAGAGGAAAAAATCAGGAGGTGTGAGGTCTGGGCTACTCTAATAATGTTAACACACGTACGGATTTGGTACGGCCGGACCGACTCCGCCCACAAATCCGTTCTTGCTTAGGCATAGCACGCACAGCGATGTTTATACGCGCGAATTTTTTTTCCGCTCATTATGTGACCTATGGAAATATATGAAGCTGCACGCACTGCGGAAAAATCGCGCTCAAATAGTACTAAAAAATAAGCGCGAATTATTATTCGCGCGAATAAAAACCTGGTTCACTGGACCGACCGGACGGCTCAGGCTTGCCAACTTAGGGCCAAAAAAATTTAGGGCTATTTTTAGGGGCATAAATAATATTTCATGGACTACTAACGAAACCGATTGTTCCTTGAAATGTTGCAAAATTTAATGATGTTAAGATTAATTTTAAAAGGAGATTTTAGATCATTCTTTACATTTACTCCATTTCCGAAAATGTTTCAGTTTGTTTATTGTAAACATATATTACTTCAAGAACTCCCAAAGCTCAAATAAAACGCCAAGCCGGAACTTAAACGATTTATTTACAATTATTACCAATATAGATCTTTAATTCGTTATAATAAGTTCTAAAAAAGTTCTAATAAAAAGTAATTAAAACTGAGTAATATTTTATTTAGCTTAGTAAAACGAGATACTCATTTAAACAATATCCTTGTTGAATAT
This sequence comes from Orthosia incerta, assembly GCA_948252205.1. Lineage (NCBI taxonomy): Eukaryota > Metazoa > Arthropoda > Insecta > Lepidoptera > Noctuidae > Orthosia > Orthosia incerta. The sequence continues at coordinate 260,549 of OX411758.1, forward strand.
GAACCCAATACAGGTTTTTTTTGGAGCTTTTGAATATTGCATTTAGGGCTATTTAGGGGAATTTCGAATCCTGAGGCGATGGTGAATCTGAGAGTGAATATGATGATTGAATATGATACTGAGGTGATGGTGAATGTGGTGATTGAACCTGATGAGGTGAGGTGAATATGAGAATGAATTTGGTGATGGTGAGTTTGACCATTGGGTTCGATAATGTGATGATGAAAGTCGTCTTTGTGAATGGGATTGTGGTTGATGTTGATATAGTTGTTATGAGTTCAAATTAATAGCCTAGCTCAGGCACCAGTCTCCCACAATATACATTTACCTATGTTGTGTATTATTGTCGAATCTGACCAATGTAACATAATTTATGTGTATTGTGGTGAGAAAATTAAATAAAGTTAAGTTACTTAAGTTAAGTTAATTGCAGTGTTCCTATTTAATTCGCCTGTTTTTGCGTAGTACAATATATCTCCAATATATTTCTCTGCTAACCAACGTTGAGAGTTTGGCAGTTCTTTAAGTTGTCTGCCAACAGACTGCCCAAAAGCGTCGGCCGAATTTTGTTCCTTAGTGCCAGTAATTAGACTTTTTGTGGCATCAACTAAATTCATCTCTTTTTGAAAGAGTTCACTTTCTTTACGTGTGTATGAATGTCTTGCCTTCTTCTTTCAAGGTGCCTACAACAGATCAAGAATGGTTACAAATAGCGAAACAATTTGAAAGAAAATGGCAACTTGACCATTGCTTGGGTGCTATTGGTGGAAAACACATTATGATTGAAAAACCCCCAAATGCTGGCTCTTTGTATTATAACTATAAGGGGACGTTCAGCATAGTTTTACTTGGAATTGTAAATGCCAATTATGAATTTATTTACGTCAATGCTGGCACAAATGGCAGTATTTCTGACGGTGGAGTATTCAAACATACAAGATTTTACAATAAGTTTATATCCGATGAATTAAATTTACCACCACCATCAGCTTTTTCAAGATCAGATATCATTGCTCCATATTGTTTTGTAGGAGACAGTGCGTTTGCGATGAGTGAATATCTTCTAAAGCCTTATCCGCAGAGAAACTTGACGCATGACAAGAGAATTTTCAATTATAGACTTTAACGGGCCAGGCAAGTTGTCGAAAATGGTTTTGGTATTCTAGCTGAACGCTTTAGAGTTTTCAAGAAGCCAATTACAATAAACGTAGAGAATGTGCCAAAAATAGTGATGGCTTCATGCGCTCTACACAATTATCTAAGAAAAAAAATAGTCCCCACTATATGACAACGGATTGTGTCGATTTTCAAGTTATCAAACAACACACCTCTCGGCCAGGTAACTGGCGACTAAACTATAACAGTACTGGTTTATCTAGAAGATGAAAGACAAGTTAGAAAAATATTTTCGGAATATTTCAATGGCGAAGGCCGTGTTGATTTTCAAGAAAGAATGATAAATGTGCTATATATTTAAAAGTTACCTTTTTGTCGCTATCGCTGTCTTCATCGTTGTTAATATTATCGATCTCGATTGCTCCTGGCTTTTGTTTCTCGTTTAAAAACGTGAAATACGAGTAGTACCACAGGGAGGGTGTGTGAACGTTATCAGTTCCTGCACCACTTGATTTACTGTTCTCAATCTGCAATGAAATCAAATTCATGTATTTGAATAAACATACCTAATAAAAACTTTATCTAAAACATAGGTACTATATAACATAAATATGTAAGTAGTAAAAAAAACAGGCAAAAAAATGATCTCTATTATGGTGTTTGATTTATGACGTTGTCGCGAACACGCTAATTCGAAAAACTGTTTGACTGGACGCTAGTATGAAACTCTTGGTATCGAAATCCACTTTAATAGCATATTCCAATCTAAATTAATTTGTCTAGGGATCGAACTCGTGATCCAGTGATTACCAAGAACTACCCACGCTACGATGATAAAAACTAGCCAGGAAAATCTTGAGCGAGAATTTATCCTAAGTTAATGCTTTATGTAAATAATTCGACTATTCAAATTTAAGAAGTTATATTTTAAAACAGCAAATATTGTTGTTGCAGAAAAAGCATGAAATTGTGTTTTTAAATTTATTTAAGAATGTTTTATGTTCTTGTAAATAAATTTCAGGATACAGTGCTTGGCACCTATTTAGATTTCAATTCTTTTGTCGGCGTTATCAACAACCGCGCATATTCTTAGTATTGAACTTGGCTCCCTTTTTCACATTTATGTTTTTGATGGGTCTGTCACTTACTCGATATCAAATTGAAACCGCTCTAAGAGCTTATGGTCAACCCCCTGAACTTAGAAGTAATAAAAGTAGTATTTACATTTATTTTTAATTCAAGCGTAACTCGACTTATCAGGCAGGAAGGTTTTTGAGATTATTTTATGGCAAAATTCATGACCACCAAAAGCTAAAAATATACCTATGCATCTGTCGAAAGAAAATTTGCGTCCTAAAGAAATTGAAAACAGAGCATCGTAATCGCCTACACATTGACACTGTAGTAGCGCTTATGGCCACTAGAGAAGGTATTGAGAAGAAAGGAGGGAGCTTAAAAGGACAATGGCAAAAGCACATACATTGTTTTAGCTGGGATTAAATTCCTACGACTCTAAATGAAAAATATCCGGTATAATTCAGGGTCATGTTCTGAACAAGTTCGTGCAAGAATTTTTATTCAAAAACGCCGAGAATAATAGATAGGCAGTCATGAACTTTCGTAGGTTATGTCTGGGTAACTGTTAATACTGTGTTTAATGGGTAATATCAATTTTGTGGCAATTAAAGGGCTATATCGCATTAGTATTTCCCTTTCTTAGTTATTTCAGCATGAAATGTAAAATACACTCTTTGGACAGAGTATATTTATTTATTTAAGCGACTTTGACGTGTATCAAAAGGTCTTCGTCAACAACCAAGCTATATTTTTTTTAGACTTGGATACTAGTCTTTTTACCTATCATTAATAAAATTAAAGTAAATAATTCATTTATTTCTACTACATTACAGTATTCTTACCTACCTGCAAGGACACCCACACTTAGACATAAACTGTATTGTTAATTCATTTACTACGTTTTATTAACATAACAAATACAATAATTATATACTTACTACAGTCATTACTTGTCACTTGGCAGAATAAGTGTAAAATGGCAACGCTAAGCTAATCATCATCATCATCATATCAGCCGAAAGACGTCCACTGCTGGACATAGGCCTCCCCCAAGCGTCGACACATTGACCGGTCTCGTGCGTCCCGCAACCAGCGGATCCCCTCAACCTTCACCAGGTCATCGGTCCACCTGGTGGGATGCCTTCCAACGCAACGTCTTCCGGTTCGCGGTCGCTACTCCAGAACCTTTCTGCCCCATCGGCCATCCGTTCTGCGAGCAATGTGCCCAGCCCACTGCCACTTAAGTTTGGCAATTCTTCCGGCTATGTCGGTAACCCTGGTTCTCTTGCGGATCTCTAAATTTCTGATTCGATCACGCAAGGAAACTCCGAGCATAGCCCTCTCCATTGCGCTTTGGGTGACTGTAAGCTTTCTGATGAGGCCCATTGTAAGCGACCACGTTTCAGAGTCATATGTCATCACTGGCAACACACACTGGTCATAGACTTTCGTCTTGAGACACTGTGGTAAGTTGGACGAGAAGATACCGCGCAACTTCCCGAACGCTGCCCAGCCGAGTCGGATTCGACGGTTGACCTCTTTCTCGAAGTTTGCCCTACCCAACTGGATCGTTTGTCCCAGGACAGACATAGTCACCCACGACTTCGAGTGTAGAGTCTCCGACCTTGATAGGAGTGGGTGTAACATGGGCATTCAACATCACCTTGGTTTTGTCCATGTTCATCCTAAGACCCACTCTTTCTACTGAGGTCATCGAGCATTGTACTTAGGCCCTCCATGGTCTCAGCCATAACCACTATATCGTCGGCAAACCGAAGGTGAGTGATGTACTCGCCATTGACGTTGATGCCTAGCCCTCTCCAGTCCAGAACCTTGAAGACATCCTCCAGTGCAGCGGTAAACAGCTTCGGAGATATGACGTCTCCCTGTCTCACACCTCGCTGCAGAAGGACTGGTTCCGAGGTCTGATCCTGAAGTCGAACTGACATGGTGGCGTTTTTGTACAAACACTTCAACACTTCGATGTACCTGTAGTCAATTTGGCACCGTTGTAGAGACTGTAGTACAGCCCAAGTCTCGATCGAATCGAAGGCTTTCTCGTAGTCAACAAACGCTAAACAGAGAGGCAGGTTGTACTCTTCAGTCTTCTGTATAACCTGCCGCAGCGTATGTATGTGGTCTACGGTGCTGAAGCCTTTACGAAATCCGGCTTGTTCGGGAGGCTGGAAATAGTCAAATCTGCGCGCGAGACGATTCGTGATGACTCTTAAAAACAGCTTGTAGACATGGCTAAGAAGTGTGATGGGCCTATAGATCTTCAGTAGGGCATTGTCACCCTTCTTGAAGAAGAGTACCACCACACCCCTGCACCATGCCTGTGGCGTTTTTCCTTCGAGTATGACGGAATTAAACAGCGTCTGAAGGGCCTTAAGTATTGGTTATCCACCCGCCTTCAGGAGTTCGGCCGTAATTCCGTCGTCACCCGGTGCCTTGTTGTACTTAAGCTGTTTCAGAGCCATCCTAATCTCATACAGGCTGACGTCGGGAATGTCTTCGGTATAGTGTCGGGTCAATCTAGCTCTAGGGTCATTCGCTAGATTCGCGACGGGTTTACTGGTTGACGTGTACGCTAAGCTAATGCGAGTTGACAAAAAACTCAATTAACTTTAATTTGTATAAATGTTTCTTTTTAACCGTGGAAAACCAGATAATGTTATGCTTTGAAAAATCGTAGTCAATTAATAGAAATTCTTTCGTATATAACTTACTTTTAGACGCTCAAATTTAAGTCAGCTAAGATTTCGTTTCATTGTTCTTTGATCCTTCAAATGATAAGTCCACCAAAAAAATGGCGTAATATGTTATGAGAGTTGCAAAAAGTAGATTTACTTATTTAACCTCTTTTGAGTATTTATAAATACTTTTATATATTATTTAAAAAAAAGTTAATTCAAAAAATCTAAAATCTCGACTGCTTGAAAGGCGAACTAAAAACACGTAAACAAGGAGAAAATCATGCTGTGCAGTCGGAGGATACGTATTTGCGAGCTGGCTGACCAAAACCAGATGTATCCTCCGACTGCACAGTATGATTTTCTCCTTGTTTACGTGTTTTTAGTTCGCTTTTCAAGGAATCTGGTTTTCTGAATTACCTTTTTAGTTATATTTTTTTTTCGAATTAGGTACATTTAAGCATATAAGTGTTTCATATTTTTAAAATCACCTCTTAAAACCCTTTATTTTGATACCCCCGCACGATGGGTATGGAAGAAAAAAAAAATTGGGCCCCCACAATATGGCGCCCAATTAAATAGCCGCCATTTTTCTTTTTTCCAATTTTAATGTAGCCAGTGACACTCGAAGGGTTAAGACGAAACTATTGACATAAGAACCATCAAAATCGGCCAACACGTTTGGTCTCTCGAACGCCAGATAGGAGCATACATATATACATAGACTAATAAACACCTCCTCTCTTCCTCCCACGGCAGTTGGGTAAAAATTTGTGGGCAGATGTGCTAAATATTGATTTTATTTTTAACACGCTTATATTAGCTTGGTTTGTATGTATCTAAGTATCTATGTATCAATGTAACGGAATCTTTGAACGTGATTTTCACCCACTTCAAAACGTCGGATTGATTTGAAGCTTTGCACACTTATCAAGGACCGATGACAATGCAATAATTTAAATGGTTTGTCCCATTCTTCTTACCAGGATCTTCAGGATTAGCGACTTTTTCGTTCAATTTACCATTAAAGCGTGTTTTTTAGTTTTTAGAACTACAATTTATTTATAATAAAATTTTATTGGGGATTTTCAGTCAAATTTTTGGGTAATCCAGACCATGGACATCGGCAACACCACAGAACAAAAAAAACGCCTACGGCAACACCGACGACTAGTCGTAGTTGGTCCGGTCAAACCAGCCGACAACCCTATACACGTCCGGATTTGGTACGGAGCAGACCATATCCGATGGGAAAACAAGCGGACCGAGACGGACTCAATTAATAATAATAATGTCCGCGGACCACTCTACACACGTCCGGACTAACCCCGCCTACAAATCCGTGGTCCGGCCGTACCAAATCCGTACGTGTGTTAACACTATAACATTCATGATAAGTATGATAACCCGCCTCGCGCGCGGTATCATGATCGCTTTGAAGAGTGCCAGAGCCGCGAAGGACGAAAATTGAATAATTTTATTTTCATAAATTATTTTGGCCATAGTTTCTGATTTTGTAATTATTTTGTTTTTAATATATTTATTATTTTTTATGCATCTACAAAAGTTAGATTTTCTGTGACACCCAGAAGAATGAAAGAGATCACGTATCTAGAGAGAAAAAGAGTCGAAGTTCCACTCCTTAGTGGTACACGATAACACGACGAACTCAACAGAATAGTAGATACTGTTGGGTACAGAACTAAGCTATGCAAACACAAGTTGGGCCCTCTACATAAAAAAAGGAGTACTCACATAAGTATGTTGGTTTTGACACCCTTCCACAGTACCACGGATTTAGAGAATTGTCTGAATTATGTATGTTAAGTCTAAGTACGGGCACAGCCTTTTATCCTAGAAAAATATATGGTACTCTTGGGAAATTCGAGAAAACAAATTTTTGTGAGTGAAGCCGCGGGCTAAACTATGTACAGGGTTTTATGGGTCTTATGGCCAGGCACTTTGAATGAATGAACTGCAGTGAATGAGGGCTAAGGTCGCAGGAACAGCACTATTCTTGAAAAGGTTTTGTCATTTGTTCATATTATAGTGGGTATGAAAGATTCAGCCGAACATCACCAACGTAGTTGGGCAAAGCTTAGGCAGGTTGATGAATGAGCGAGTTGGATTGCCTTGTTGGTCTCGTGCATGTCGTCATCTCGGCATGTGCGATTGTTTGATTCGGGAAAAATGTTAGTAGCTTTTTCAGAAGCTGCCCGGAGTTTGAATGTGTGCTTGGTTATTGGAAAAAGGCTCGTCTCCAGTAATAATGTTGTTATTTTTCTTTTAGTGCCTCTCCGGCTAAGGTTGCAGGAATCCACTGGATGCGAGACGCACAGGACCTATGGAAATGGCGAAACTTCAGCGAGGCCTACGTCCAGCAGTGGACGTCTTCGCCTAAAATGACGGTTCCTAGTTGTTTGGCCGTCGACTCCGAACAATCCGGGGGTTAAGTAGAAAGTTGGGGAGGGGGTGGCTCAAACTGCAGGGAATATAAATGTAATGATTACGTTTACCATTATTATCATTGTACTATACTTATGGTTCATGGTGGTGTAACCACTGTAGTAGTTAGTACTGGTACGGGGTCCCAGCGCTAACAAAGAAAATTTGGTTCAAATAAATCTCACTAAATGGCGCGATATGCACTGATTTGTTAATCAATCTGCCTAGCCTTTTCCCAACTATATTGGGGTCGGCTTCCAGTCTTACCGGATTCAGCTGAGTACCAGTGTTTTACATGGTGCGACTGCCTATCTGACCTCCACAACCCAGTAACTGGGTAACACGATACCTCTTGGCAAGACTGGTGTCAGATCTCAGGCCCGGTACTGACTACCCGTAACGACTGTCAAAGATCTTCAAATGACAGCCGGGACCAACGGCTTAACGTGCTTTCCGAGGCATCGAAGAAACTAGGTATGTTGAAATGGTCACCCATCCACGGACCGACCTCGTCAAGCGTTGCTTAACCTTGATGATCGACCAGTGCGGCTGTTATTATTTAGCCACGCTCTAAAGGGGTACGTAGATGTGTACAGTTCTCCTTGGTACACTCTCATTTCACCGGTTATGTTCAGGTTTCATGATTTTCGGGTAATCTATTCTGGCATTATAGGTACCTTACCAAACAACTTGCCTATTAGGTAAAAATAAACTTTTTTACAAACAAATACTACCGACTACCAAATAAAAAAATAGAATAAAAATAACTTTATTTTTGGAAGTCGGTGTCCATACAGAAAAAATTGTTACCGACTTCCAAAAAGAAAGTTATTTTACACTTTGTATTGCTTTTATTTGGAAGTCAGTAGTATTTTTTTGTAAAAAAGTTTTTTTTTTAATTGTTATGTAATACAATGAAACTGTAAAAACGTGCAAAAATACTATAAAACTAATCGTCACTGTATTTAAAGAAAAAGATAGTCTCGAACTGAAAAAATGCCGGAATTAGGTTCTGTTGGTTATCCTTTAACACCCTGGCTATTTTTTTTGGTAATATTTTCGATGTACAAAAATAACTTTTCTACAGATTTATTATATGTATTGATTGATTGATGATGATGATGATCTGTGCTACTGGTTAATACAGGTTATTATAAATAATGTAATAGACCGGTCAAATTAGACATATCTCTCTTGGTCGGTCCCTCATGTCTGAGGATCGTGGTTAACATCAGGGTTGCACCTGGAGCGGATGATCTACCTCCACCGGTTTCTGTCCAGCGCGTCCCTTACGACCGTGTAGAATTTCGAGGCCGACGAGTCTTTCACTTGATCGGTCCATCTTGTTGGTGAACGACCGCGTGATCTTTTGCCTTCGGTGTTCCCAACCACAATCAGCTTTTCCAAATTCTCGTTGTTGGCAAATAGTGGACAAGCGAGTCCTTATTCGGAGCTGGGTCTGGATCGATACATTGGTGCGTTTCGCTGTCCAAGGTATTCTTAGCATTCGTCTCCAACACCACATCTCGAATGCATCAATCCTTTGTCTCTTCCGGGTTAGGATTGTCCACGTCTCCACCCCATACAGGAAAATAGGGAATACCTAGGCCCGTATCAATCTCATCTTGGTTTTGATACCAATTCCTCTCTTCTTCCATATGTTGTGCAGACGGGTCATAGCATCCTTTGCCATCTCGATTCGCCTCTTTATCTCGGGGAAACAGCTACCGTCATTGCAGATTTGGGAACCCAGGTACACGTAGCGGTCGATGATATTTAGCCCGGGATGTTGCAGGTGACATTTGTTAGCTTTCCGGCTCGATCTACTATCATCACTTTGGTTTTCGCTCTGTTCACCGCGAGACCGATGTTGCCACTCTCTAATTCGAGTCTTCGAAACAGCTCTCTCATATCTTCCATAGATGTTGCCAGGAGAATGGTGTCGTCGGCATATCGAAGGTTCGATAACCTCTTTCCACCTATAGGAAAACCCTTCTCCCAATTTTCGATGGTCTTTCGAATAATGTACTCTCCATATATGTTAAAAAGTGCCGGGGACAATATGCAACCCTGTCTCACTCCTTTTTTTGTTTGGAACATGTTGGAGCATTCAGAACCTATCGTGATGAAAGAACGATTTCCTACGTACAGACTCTGGGTTAAAGCAACGAGGTGTTCCGGAGCTCCCATTTCAATTAGCACGTTCCACAGTTTATTCCATTGCACACAGTCAAAGGCTTTTGCGTAGTCAATAAAGCATAGGACTACGGGGCTGTTAAATTCCCTGCTCTTCTCAATGATTTGGCGGACGTTAAGTATTTGCTCCCGCGTTCCTCTGCCCTTAACGAAACCTGCCTGCTCTTCGGGTATCTGTTGGCTTAAATAGTAGTTAAGACGTCGATTAATAACATGGAGGAGGATCTTACTCGCATGAGATATTAAGGCTATAGTCCTGTAATTTCCACAATCTTTTGAAGAGCCTTTCTTATGCAAGGGTATAAACACCGATTCTGTCCAGTCTTTTGGCCATCTTCATCAGGTGCGTTTCTAGTGGCCACACACCGATATGAGCTGCGACAAGTACAAATCGCGGACGCGTCGATAGACACCTGCGTTTTTGAAATGGTCAGTGCAACGGTTTATTTTTAAAATAGATTTTTGTTTTTGTGTTGTGTGGTTTACATACCACCAGGCAGTTCTGAGAATGAATACTTAACGTTATTTATATTAATAGAAAAATTATGCGATAGATATAGAGAAATAATTGTTATTGGTGATTTTAATTTGTATTCGTGTCCTGTAAATGTTAAAAAATATTATGAATGTTTTGTGTCCTATTGCGAGTTCACTCAAAGCAACACAGTGCCCAACCATCTGGGTCGTCGGTTGGATTTGGTTCTGAGCACAGGTTTTGTCGGGGAGGTGTCGGTGGTGGCGGCCGACGGCGCGCCCGTGCCCGTCGACGCGTACCACCCGCCGCTCGTGCTCAGCGTACCCTGTGCGCGCGCGCCCCCCGCACCCGCCGCGTCTGCCCCGCCCGTACCTTCTGCCGGCGGCAGTCCCGCAACACGTAGTGTTAGGCCGCAGTGGAACTTTTATCGGGCCGACTACGAGATGTTGTATTCTATGCTAACTTCCACTGATTGGAGTATGATTTACGACACGCATGATTTGGAGGATATGTTGAATATTTTTTATGATAGACTGTGTGATATTTTAGAAAGATGTGTACCCCGCAAAAAGGTTAAACATGAAAATTCTCGATACGTTTATCCCGAATGGTACACCGCAGATATTATAAGAGATATAAAGAATAAAGCTAGACTTCATAAAACTTTCAAAAAAACAAAGCTGGATAGCGATTATTCCGAATTTTCAAAGTGCAGAGCTCGTATTAAAAAATCAATAGAATTGGCACACAAAGAACACAAGTCTAAAATACAAAGTCAATTCTCAAAAGATCCAAAATCATTCTGGCAGTATAATAGGTCCAAAAGAAGTAGGTTTAACAGGCAAATTATCATAAAGGGTGGTCAACATCTTTCGGATGAGGAGTGTGCTCGACAATTTGCGTCATTTTTTGAGTCGGTGTACAATAAGGAACGGCCGCGGCTGGAGGCGCGGGCGGCGGCGGCGGAGGCGGAAGCGAACAGTGCGCGAGTGCACATTGAGACCCTCAGTCTTCAAGACGTAAGGGAAGCGCTCATAAACCTTAAACCAAAGCGCTCATCTGGCCCCGATGGGATACCAGCTTTTCTGTTCCGAGACTGTGGCAGGGTGCTGGCTGAACCCCTGCATCATATCTTTAATACTTGTTTAAAACAAGCAACGTTTCCACCTAGGTGGAAAATCACACGAGTGATTCCAGTTCCTTAGGGTAAGTCAGGTTCAGATGTCAGTGGCTACAGACCGGTGGCAGTATTGTCGACACCTGCAAAGGTGTTTGAGTCTGCCATCCAGCGCTGCGTGCAGGCTCAAGTGTGCGCACAGCTTTCGGACGCGCAGCACGGGTTCCGTCCGGCGCGAAGCACAGCCACTAACCTGCTTAACTTCATGGCGCGAGTGGTGCCGGCAGTCGATGCTGGTGTGCAGGTAGACACAGCGTATTTTGATTTCAGGAAAGCGTTTGATACTGTCGATAATGATGTACTGCTAATGAAGCTGGCAAAAATTGGCTGTACATCGCATCTCTTACGGTTCTTCGCCAGCTACTTGAAAGACAGACAGCAGTATGTTGACTACAACGGGTTTGAATCCGAGCCATACTACACCAGATCCGGCGTGAGCCAGGGCAGCAATTTGGGTCCTCTCGAATTTATTTTAATGATAAATGACTTACCAGACGTAGTCAAACATAGTTTATGTTTATTGTTTGCAGATGACCTCAAATTGATGCTCAAGGTCAAGAGTTTGTCGGACTGTGAGCGATTGCAGGAAGACATAGATAGAGTGGTAGAGTAGAGCCATAAAAATAAACCATATTTCAACACAGCGAAATGCTCAGTAATGTCATTTACGCGCGCGAAGACTACCTGAGACTACGAATACAAAGTAGAGGAAGCACCATTGCAGCGAGTGTCTCAGGTGCGCGATCTAGGAGTACTGCTTACCCCGGATCTTACTTTCCGGGATCATATAGTTAAGATTTGCAAGAAAGCGTACAGAAACCTGGGTTTCGTGCTGAGACAGTCGCAAGGTTTCACAAATATTACCACGCTCAGGGTGCTGTATGACGCTTTGGTAAGGAGTCACTTGGAGCACAGTGCGGTGATTTGGGCTCCTCATGAAGCGAAATACAATGTCATGCTGGAGCGAGTACAAAATAAATTTACAAGACACTTGTATTGCAAACTTTATGGAGTTTACCCATTTTACCCGCTAATGTATCCAACACTGTTTGTACTGGGAATGGTGGGGTACAACGAACTCAGAGTGCGCCGGGAATTTACACTCGCGGCATATGCACTAAAGCTCCTGCGTGGAGTAGTACATAACCCAGGTGTGCTGCGTCACCTGAAGCTGTGCGTGCCAGACCGGTACGTGTGGAGGCGGCGGCGGCCGCCACTGCTGGCCGTGCCTGCTGCTAGAACCAATCTATTGGCAAAAACACCTCTCACCCGCACAATCTGTGTGCTCTACGAATTACATGAGAGGCTGGACATATTTTCGTGCAATTGGAGTGAATTCGCAAGAGTTTTGTTGAATTTTGTTAGTTATAATTAAAATTTAGATAAGTAAAGTTTTATTTTATATTAGTTTAGAAGATTTTAATAGTGTAAGAAGTTTAGGTTTATATAGAAAGAAAGAAAGGAAAAATATTTATTTGTGACCCGCACAGGAGACACGAAATTATACATTTATGTAAAGTCTGATTTTAGATTAAGATTTTAACTACTCTATTGTATTGGGTTCAACCTGTAAGATAGTGTGTATAAGTTAAATAAATAAATAAATCTTCCAGTACTCCAGATGGTATTACAGATTTCGGTGATAGCCTTTGTGCCTCGTTGACCTAAGTTTTTAAGTATTTCGGCTGTAATAAAGACAAAGACAAAGACAAAGATATTTTATTTCAAGTAGGCCACCAAGCGGCACTTTTGAACGTTACATTTTACAAATAATAATAGTTGATTCTACCGTGCATTCGGAAAGTAGCTTGTAATGGAGAAGAATGCACAAGAAACTCCATACTTACTCTTTTAAAAAAAAAAACTTTTAACAATATTTAGGTACATACCTTGATTAATGAAATTGAGTTTATACAATACAAATATATTTATACAGTCTTCAGAAGGTCCAACAATAATTCAAAACAATAATGTTCTGCATATCACTTGTTTTTGCGCCCTAGTGGCTGTGGAGCAGGACTAGCATTTAGCCAAGCATTTTTATCATTGATGTAATCCCCCAACTTATAATATGCCAGCCTGCATAGTGTGCGTTTTATACAAGTTTTAAATTTCGTCTCATTCAGTTCAAGAATGTGGGGAGGAATTTTATTGTAACATTTTGTACAGTACCCCATGAAAGATGAGGCTACTTTAGCCAGTCTGAAACCTGGTTGAACTAATTGGTCCCTATTTCTAGTAACATAATTATGTCTGTCGCCGTTTTTACTAAAAAGATGTAAATTCTTTCTTACGTACATGATGTTTTCATAAATATATTGACAAGGAACCGTCATGATGTTAATGTCCTTAAACAGTTCCCTTAGAGAATCGCGCCGGCGAAGATTGTATATCGCTCTGATGGCTCGTTTTTGCAAAATAAAAATTGAATCAATGTCTGCAGCCCTTCCCCATAGTAAGATACCGTAAGACATTATACTATGAAAATAACTAAAATAGACTAGTCTGGCGGTATCCACATCCGTTAACCGACGAATCTTTCCAACAGCATAAGCCGCCGAACTCAGCCGCCCCGCAAGGAATACCAAATGAGGACCCCATTGCAACCTTGAGTCCAGCGTGATCCCCAGGAAAACCGTTTTATCGACGAATTCTAGCTTCTCCTTGTTTAATATAATGTCACAATCAGTACTTTTGACATTCGGCAAGGAAAATTTTACGCACTTGGTTTTTTTACCATTTAAAACTAAATTATTGGCAGTGAACCAATCCTGAACCTGCCGTAGCGCGTTATTTACGTCGTCAACCTGACAAGTACGTCTATTTATTTTAAAAATTAAAGATGTGTCATCAGCAAATAACACCATGTTAAGTTTGTTTTCCAATAAACGGGGTAAATCGTTTATGTATACTAAAAATAAGAAAGGACCTAAAATTGAGCCCTGGGGTACCCCCATTTTAACGTTTAACCCGGACGAATTCACACCGTTTATTTGAAATAATTGCTGTCTATCATTCAAATAAGATTTAACTAAACTTAACGCTGATTGACCTAGCCCGTAATGCTCAAGTTTCAGAAGTAATGTTTCATGATTAACGCAATCAAACGCCTTCGACAGGTCGCAGAAGATACCTATGGCATCCTGCGAATCTTCCCACGCATCAAAGATGTGTTTTAATAGAGCGACACCAGCGTCAGTTGTACAACGTCCTCTGGTGAAACCATACTGTCTATCATGCAAGATGTTATTCGTATTAAAATGAATGAGCATTTGATTTAGCATTATCCTCTCAAATACCTTGCTGAAAACCGGCCACACGGATACTGGTCTATAATTATTTGTGTCTTTACTGTCCCCGGATTTAAAAAGTGGTATAACCTTACTATATTTCATTAGATCCGGAAAAACTCCTTGATCCACACACAAATTAAAAATCAACGCTAAGTACGGCGCTATAGTCTGAATAATGGAGGTACAAGCTTTGATGGACATTCCCCACAGATCTTCAGTCGGTTTGATCTTGATTTGCTTAAAAGCTTTTATTACTGTCATGGGGTTTATATGTGAAAAATTAAATACAATCGGGCAGGATGAAACGTTCGCGTTTAATAATCCAAAAGCAAGCGAGGGCGAAGAATTTAAAGTTTCAGTAGTTTTAATTGGGTTGTTGGTAAAGAAATTAACAAATTCTTGCGCAACTTTTTTGTTATCTCTAATAAGTCCGTGTGTGGTCTCAAGCGTGTAATCACTACTATTTCTTTTATTCCTATTCGTTTCATTGTTTATAATTTTCCAAACCGTCTTGATTTTATTTTCTGCTAATTTAACCTTATTGCTAATGTACAAGACCTTAGCTGCCTTGCAGGAATTTTTAAAAATTCTTGAGTAAGTAGCAACATACTTATTAAACGTTTCAGTGTTGATACAGGGCTTAAGGCCATATAGCTCGTAAAGTCTTTCCCTACTTTTTCTAAGTCCTGTAGTCGCCCAGTCACTGAATAAAAACTTAGGGCATATAGTTTTAGTTTTCTTCTTAAAAGTGTTATTGAACTCTTTTTGAACCACTGAGAAAACTTCATCATACAAAATATTACCATCATTCACTGTGAGGTCCTGGATGCTTAACTTACTGATTAAAGTGCTGTTAAATTTATTTAATTTACCGGATGTTATTGGTCTGGATTGAATCTGCACTTGTTTTATTAGCATAATGGACTCAAAGGCTACCAGTAGCCCACTATGATCCGAAGGCAGAGAATTTATAATGGCCTTGTCCAAGTAGTTGCAGCTACAAAAAACATTATCAATAAATGTAGCAGAAGTCAGTGTAGTTCGGGTTGGTTCCATAAACACATGTGACAAATTAAATGATTTAAAGAGATTTAATAACCTACTGCTGTCTGAATTATCTTCTAGAATATTAATATTAAAGTCACCACATACAATTATTAGTTTATTACCCATTGCAAGTTTTGCCAAAACATCTTCCATCACTGACTCGAATATAGAGTAGTTCTTATAATTTGGGGGTTTTGGGGGTATAGTAATAGCATCTTTACCCGGTGATTTCCTGCACTTGAGAGCTTTGATGGCATGCTCAATTTCTGATGGTAGGATATCAGGCTCTTCTGTCACCCATGTAATTTTAGCGAATAACAATGAAATGCAAAAAGTCCCCATCGAACCACATGGCTTTCATCATTTCCAATAGTACCAGTTTTTACATAATCTTGAATAATATCGAATTAAATAGGAATAGGACCACAATAGATTATGGAATAGGCCTATCGGGGAAACCATGATAAAAAAAAAACGATAGTTGCATAATCTACAATTTTGTCTGACCTATTTTTATCATAAAACTTACCGTTCAGCTAAAAAACGCAAAAAAACCCGTATTTGCGAACTTTGACCTTAAATACATTTTTTGCGAGTGTGTCACATGTCTTCGATTTTTTGGTTCTCGGACATGCCGGTTTCCTCACGATGTTTTCCTTCACCGTTTTGAGAGTAGTGGTGATGAAATAATTTACACAAAGTAAAGCGCCTGCCTGGGCTCGAACCCACGACCTACAACTTGTAAGTCGCGACTGATACCTCTGGGCCACCACTGCTCAACACTCACCACTGTTCCGAACATTCGTACCAATTTAAACGTAAACCTACCCCTATTTTTTGGTCTAATTTAACCGGACTATAAGTCCGATTGTGTTTTTAACCGACTGCCCAAAAAGGAGGCGTTCCTTTTTTAGGGTTCCGTACCCAAAGGGTACTGTCTGTCTGTCTGTCACCAGGCTGTATCACATGAACCGTGATAGCTAGACAGTTGAAATTTTCACAGATGATGTATTTCGGTTGCCGCTAAAACAATAAATTACCCTGGAGCACAATTTTAAACCACGCGCGGGTGTATGCATGTACGCCCGAGACGACATCTGTTATCGGCGTCTCCGAAACCTTGAGGACTCTAGGTTTTCCATGCTCTGGGCACTGGTGGACACAGGCCTGGATAAAATTATTTACGCCTGTGTCTACCGATCGCACAGTGGAGATCTGGAGACAACCAGGCTTACGGAACATCTGTGTGAGGCGGCTGATACGGCACAGCAGCGGTACCCTTCTGCCCAATTAGTGATACTGGGGGATTTCAATGCCCACCACCAGGAGTGGCTCTTCCCATACCAGAGCACTGATCATGCTGGGCGAGAGACGCGAAATCTTGCGCTCGCGTTAAATCTCGCCCAGCTGGTCCAGGGAGCAACGAGGGTGCCGGATGTTGATTCGCACACTGCCAATTACTTGGACCTTCTGCTGACAACAGATCCAGACCGCTACTCTGTGTCGGTATCTTCACCTTTGGATAGCTCCGACCATTGTCTGGTGAAATCTGTATCCGTCTACTCCCCGCCCGATCCCAGCCCAAGAGGCACTCGGCGGGTTTGGCGGTACAGGTCAGCAGATTGGGATGGGATGCGTTCGTTTTTCGCATCTTATCCTTGGCAGCCCACTTGCTTTTCTTCAGCTGATCCCTCGTCGTTTGCGGACGCCGTGACCGATGTGTTGCGTCAGGGAATGGAGTACTTCATTCCATTCTCTGACGTAGCAATGTCTAGCGTTGACCGGCCATGGTTTGGCGCCGAGTGCAATCGCGCCAACACGCTCAAACATGAGGCGTACCTGGAATGGGTCGACGCTCGGACGCGAAGGTCTAGCGACTAGAGCCAGCGGAAGAAAGCCTTCAATAGGGCTGCCAAGTACTGCAAGAGGGTATTGCGAAGGGCCCGGTTTGACCACATAAGCCGTATTGGGACCAAACTTGCTTCCTACCCAGCCGGTAGTAAAGCGTTCTGGTCCCTGGCTAAGTCGGTTGAATCGAATTTCTTCCGTCCCTCACTTCCACCACTGCTGAAACCCAACGGAACACTGGCCCACTCCGCTGAGGAGAAAGCGAACTTGTTTGCCTCTCTTTTTTGCGGAATCGTCACGCCTGGATTCTGGTGACGCGCAGCCCCCTCCTACTTCTGATGGATGCGAGACGAGTATGTCGGACATTCGCATCCATCAAAAGGACGTCCGTAGGGTGCTGCGTAACCTTGACGTAAACAAAGCTAGTGGCCCCGACGGAATACCGGCAATCGTACTGAGAACTTGTGCGCCTGAACTGTCTGCGATCCTGACACGCCTGTTTCGCATTTCATATGAGACTGGAAAAGTGCCGAATGCATGGAAGCAAGCTAACGTTCAGCCCGTGCCCAAGAAGGGCAGTCGGGCTGACCCGGCCAACTACAGACCCATTTCAGTTACGTCCATCCTCTGCAAGAGTATGGAACGGGTGCTCAACTCCAAGCTCCTGGCATACCTAGAAGCTAACGACATCATCAGTGACCACCAATATGGCTTCCGCAAAAATCGGTCAACTGGAGATCTTCTAGCGTATGCCATTCACATCTGGAGTGAGGCCGTCGAGAGACACGGGGAAGCGCTTGCTGTCTCCTTCGACATCTCGAAGGCTTTCGACAGGGTCTGGCACGAGAGCCTTATCGGTAAGCTTCCTTCATTCGGTCTGCCCGGTGGACTGTGCGATTGGATCGCAGACTTCCTGAAGGACCGGTCTATACGAGTGGTTATTGATGGCCGCTCATCTGACCAACTGGATATCAACGCCGGGGTCCCTCAGGGGTCGGTACTCTCAGCAACACTGTTCTTGTTGCACTTAAATGATCTGCTAAAACCTGGCACCTTTGGGTATGCAGACGACAGCACTGTTGCTGAGAGATACTTGTCCAACTCTCGTGCTACCGGGCCTCAGATCCAGTCTCTCCGGGAGGCCATGGTGGAGCGCCTGAACCTGTCCTTGCAGGCAGTCTCCGAATGGGGCGATGCCAATCTGGTCAGGTTTAATGCTGCTAAAACCCATGCGTGTCTTTTTTCCGCTAAAAGGAGCCATTTCCACCCGGCTCCTTCTTTCCGTGGTGTGACCGTGCCGATAACGGACCATCTTGAGCTTCTTGGCGTTACGCTGATATCGACCCTCAATTTTGGTCCATTCATTGAGGCAAAAGCTCAACTAACTGCCAAAAAGTTGGGGATCCTTGCAAAGGTGAGACATTACTTCACGCCAGAACAGTTGCTCAACTTGTACCAAGCACAAGTTCGGTCATGCATGGAGTACTGCTCTCATCTCTGGGATGGATCTGCCAAGTACCAGCTGTATGCACTGGAGTCGATCGAAAAACGGGCCAAGAGGCTCATCGGCAATGAGATATTGGTTGAATCTAGGCTCCAGAGCCTTGAAAATCGGCGCCAAGTTGCCAGTCTGTCGGTTTTTTGTCGGTTACATTTTGGGGAGTGTGCGATGGAATTGCATGAACTAATCATAATTCCTCCTAGCCCGTTCCATCATCGGACTACAATACGTACGGCGATGCGTCATCGGTACATGGTGGACATCCCACCTATACGCACCAAACGTTTTGGCAGTACTTTCATTATGCGTGCAGCTAAAGAGTGGAATTCCCTGCCAGAGTCTGTATTTCCTGATAGCTACAACCTGGGAGTCTTTAAGTCAAGAGTGAATAGGTTTCTTCTAGGTAAGCGTGCTACATCGTCGACCACATCATCACTTACCATCAGGTGAGATAGTGGTCAAACGCGAGCCTATAAATAATAATAATAAAAAATAAAAATAAAACTTAAATCAGAATAAAATAAATATTGTTTTTTTTGCCGTTTTATTGCGATAATGGTACGGAACCCTTCGTGCGCGAGTCCGACTCGCACTTGGCCGGTGTTTTTATGTATGTTCACCGATTACTACGTCAATTATGCACCGATTTTGAAGATTATTTTTTTGTTTGAATAGGTATACTCTCCAAGTGGTCCAATTGTCATCAAGTCAGGATCTGACGAGGGGATCCTATGAAAATCTAAGAAACTCCTCAAGTTTTAAAGGCACACCAACGTATATTGATTTTAGTATGTTCATCAACATGGCAAGTACATTCAGCAATTAGCATTTAGTGAAGTTAAACTTATGAAGAAGACCAGAGGTGGCCACTGCACACGGTGGAGCATACGGTTGAGGTCTGGCCAGCTTGGGCGGAGCACCGCCGTGTCTTCGTGGCAGCGATCGGCGGTGGCGAACTGTCGCGTCCAGCCCTGGTCTAAGCCATTGTACGGAGCGAGAGGGCATGGGAAGCTGTCGGCTCCTTCTGCGAAGCAGTAATGCTGGCCAAGGAGGCGGTGGAACGCTTGAAAGAGACGCTCTTACGCCTCTAGCCGCCGCAGGAGACGCCCTGGGCGTCGAGCATCGCAAGCCGACTCCCGTCCACCATAGGAGCGGGCTTGCGAACGGCGAGTAATGGGTAGTTCGCCGTCCGACAAGGACCAGGCCCGAGTCGATGGCACGTAGCGTTTCACGCGTGCTTCAAAGAGATACCAGCAACAATATGTATTGTATTAACCTATACACGTATATTTCTACAATATTTTGAGAAAATTGTAGAATCTTCTTTAAATTATATGCGTAGATACCTATTTATTGTTATTTTAAGATAACTTATATACGGTACCTGAGTGACCTATGGAAAATATTAGCCCATCAAAAAGTATTTCATAGAGAAGTGGGGCAGGGGAAGGTCTGGGCCTTACTACCTGTTATTTCGTTTTTAAATTAAATTAAATTTACCATAGTAATCTATATTTTCTCAAAAATGGTATGTATTCAAGTGAGCGTACGTACAGAGTGGACGTGTTATTGGTTATTTTCCGTATTTTTATTCTACCTGCCAAATAAATCTTAACTTAAACTTAAGTGTTAATGTAAAAAAGTTGTCAAATCACATACACTAGTGCCATCGACGCTAGCGCAACCCACCGGGTGAAAGACATAAGCGGTTATTCTTGTTCCCGCTTCATCAGGTGAGCACTTACTTATCGTGGTCGGCCCACTGTACCACAGATATACATTATGAATGATGTACGCTCGCCTACTGGAAGTGGCAACAACGTAATACGTACTGTACCACGACGTTGTGCTGTTGACGCTGAGTTGGCGAAGGAGCAGGATAAGTTAAAAAATTCACGTCGTAATTATAAAAAGAGAGAACCCGAGGAACAAGATAACGTCCAAATGGAAATTGCAGAGCTGCGAAAACAAATGGATGAAATGATGAACTTGTTAAAAACCTTTACCAGCAATCAGGAGGTAAAGATGAAACAAATAGGCGCTGATATATCATCAATAAATTCACAAATTTGTGATATAAAGAAAACAACCGAAAGCATTATAACTGAACAAACCGTAATAAAATCGGATCTAGCGAACTTATCAAAATCATCTAAAATAACTGAAGAAAAGATCTTGTACCTTGAAAAAGATGTAAAATTGTTGAAATTAAGCTCGCGGAATGATAGTTTGGATCAGTCAATGAAATTTGAAAATGTCACTTGACACTGAACTTCAAGAGCGAAACCTAAGAAACAAAAACATTATTATAGCTGGAATCCCCGAACCAAACATTGAAGGTACTTTGGAGCGGCGTAATTCTGACATGAGTGAAGTAACTAAAATTACACAAACAATTTCTAAGGATTGCCCAAAACGAGAAGTTGTACCAAAAGGTACAACTCCGATAATTGCCGTCCTATCAAAGTCTGCTTCACTCACGAAGAGGGAGCCAGATATATTCTGCAGAATAAGGGAACTGTTGTATCCGATACTATAAAGATTTACTCAGACCAAACACCGCAATAACAAAACTACTTAAAAAAATTAAGAGAAGAACTAGAACAGAGGATTCAGAAAGGGGAAACCAACATCAAAATAAAATACGTGAAAGGCACTCCAAAAAATTTTATGAAAACGACTCCAAAAATCTCGATCCCGACCTGCTACCTAACCTCTACCCTATCGTAAAAGCTGTTAACGTAACTTACCAGATAACAAACAACTATAAAGATATCGTTACTACTAAAAAAACATTGAGATGCCTGTATGCTAATGTCCGATCTGTAGTTAAACCGGGAAAATTTGATGAGCTGGCGTGCGTGGTTGATTCTTTTCAGAACATTCTTCATCTTATAGTACTATCAGAAACATGGCTAAAATCGAATGCCGAAGCTGAACAGTTCCAATTAACTGGATACACACACTACTATAGTATCAGACCAAATGCAAGAGGAGGTGGAGTTTCAATTTTCATACACAATAGTTTAAAACATTGTTTAATTGAAGAGCACTACTTGAATGAGAATCATTTTCTCTGGGTACACATTAGCAAATTTTGCCTGGATATTGGTGCTGTATACAAACCGCCCCGTACTAACGCTAAAGACTTCATGGACAACTATTCATCGCAATTCCAAAGAAAGAAGAGATCCATCGTGTTTGGGGATTTCAATTTAAATCTGCTTAGCTCAGAGCCTTCCATTAAAGAATACAGGCAAGTAATCCGTGAAAACGGTTTTAAAATAATGAATAAAATAGAAGAAGAATATTGCACGCGTGAAACTCCTACAACAAAAACACTTCTAGATCATGATGATCATGTTCTACTTTGCAAGAAAACAGATTTCACTTTGCCCTTATAGATACTCTAATGTCTGATCATAAGCAGATTTATTTTGAAGTGCAAAATCAAGTACACAATCCCGTGAAAACAATAAAATACAGGGCAATCGAATATACTAAATTATTTAACACTTTTAAAGATACCACAAGCATGACTGTTGCAAATACCTACGAGGAATTAGAAAAAACCCTACTAGACTGTATGCGAACAAGTCAAATTACTAAAACTAGGCCATTGTACTCGCCAAAAGATGATTGGATTAAACCAAAAGTGACGCGAGCTATAGAGCAGCGAAATAAGCTATGGAATAAATAAAAAAAACAACCTAACGAACAACTTAAAACTGAATTCATCACTTTAAGAAACCAAACAACTAAAATTATCTCTGACACAAAAAAACAATATTACTTAAAATCATTCCACAATTGTTCAAAAAAACCATTGAAAATGTGGAAACTCATAAATAGTTTATCTAACAATAAAATTAATCAGACTGATGGTGTATCTAAGTTAAATATAGATGGTAAAATAGTAACCCATGAACAACAAATCTGTGAATGTTTAAACGAGTTCTTTTCGACTATAGGCACACAGTTAGCCCGAAAAATCCCACAAAAATATCACAACAACAGAACTTTTACTCTAGTAGCAAACAATAAACATAGTAATCTCGAGGAATTATCCATACTACAACCGACTGATGTCAAAGAGATTAACACTATTATAGACAACTTGAATACTAATACAAGTACGGGTATTGATGGTGTAAGCACTAAAAGTATAAAGTCTATTGCACCTTTATTAGTTAAAGATTTAACAAAATGCATAAACAAATGTATTGAAGAAGGTACTTTTCCTGATACGCTAAAACTCGCAAAAGTAACTGCCTTTTTTCAAAGCTGGCAAGAAAGATGATCCTAATTAATTTTGTTTAATTTTAAGCTGATTTCTCGTGTCTCCTGTGCGGGTCACAAATAAATACTTTTTCTTTCTTTCTTTTCTTTAATAATTATCGTCCAATATCAGTTTTACCAGTGATATCAAAAATATTTGAGAAAGTAATATACAATCGTCTCGATACCTATTTGAACAAAATAGACTTTCTTAATAAGAAGCAATACGGTTTCCGGAAAAGATCTAACACACTTTCTGCTACCATTGATCTGGTAACAAACCTAAAAAGTAGAATTGACAAAAAGCAGGTCTCATTAGGTGTTTTCATAGACTTGAAAAAAGCTTTCGATACAGTAAGTCACGAACTGCTATTGGAGAAATTAAATAGCATAGGAATCAACGGAAAGGCTTACTCCATGTTCAAGTCATACCTAACAAACAGATACCAGGTCGTAAAAATGGGTACTTCTCAAAGTCGTCCGGGGCCGATCACTTGCGGAGTTCCGCAGGGATCCATTCTGGGGCCACTATTGTTCATTGTATACATAAATAACATCTACGAACTTAACCTTAAAGGAGACATCACCTTATATGCTGATGATACCTGTTTGTTTTACTTTGGGAATTCTATTGACGTTATTATTGAAGAAGCACAAAAAGATCTTAACTTATTGAATGTCTGGTTCCAATGTAACTTACTAACTATAAACACATCAAAAACAAATAACATTATTTTCAAAGCTAAAAATAAAAAAGTTAAGACCCACAAATTACTTAATATAGATGGTAAAATCATAAACAAAAATAATACAGAAAAGTACCTAGGACTCTTAATTGATGAGCATTTAACATGGAAACCACACCTTGATAAGCTGCGCTCTAGAATCGCGTCAATTTTAGGTTTATTACGACGTATTACCGGCTGTCTACCACGAAAAGTACGATATGTCATCTACAACTCTCTCGTCAAACCACACTTAGATTATTTGATTGAGGTGTGGGGCTCGGCCGCAAAAACGAACCTTCAAAGTATTCAGACAACACAAAACAAAATAGTAAAAACTCTATTTAATTATGACTACTTCACACCAACTAGTAATTTATATAAAGATACCAAACTACTAAACATCACTCAGAGCTACAGATATAACACATGTATATTTAAAATTATAAATAACACAATACATACGCAAATAAAATTTACCAAAAACTATACAATACATAAAAAATGCCTCAGAAGTGCTCAAGACATCCACCTGCCTTTTATACGAACTAAGCACGGCAAAAAAACCTTAACACACGAAGGTGCACAAATATTTAATAAACTACCAAAACATTAAAGAGTGTAAATCACTACGACTATTTAAGAAACTACTCAAGCAACACATTACTCAACAAAAACAATAACTCACAGAAAAAGTTCGATTACGCTCAGCATCAACATAAGCATGGCGCTTCTTGCCAACTGTTTACTAATTCTTTGTACTTATTTACTTCTACCTACTAAAGCTTTTGTAATTTTGATTTGGTTTTGCGACTGTTTTGTTTTTTTTTTGAACGATTATGTTGGGCTTGCCCTGTTTTTTGTTGGGATCAAATTTGTTAATTGAAATTTAGGATACCTTATTTTGAAAATATGTAAAGATTAACTAATGGACCAATCTAATTGTAAACATATGCTGTGTTACTTTTGTTGTTCTGTAAGTACGCTCAACATAACTTAAATTGTTTAGATATGTAAGTTTCTCTTGTAAGTGAATGCCATTGTAATTCTTTTGAGAAATAAAGATTCTTAACCGTATGTAATATTGTCATAACATCTCTAAAAAGTATCCAGAAAGTGAACTCTACCGGAGACTTATTCACAACTGTCCAGTAAGAAGCGAGATTTTAAATTTGGCATCTCCTACTGTCCAGTAAGTAAGTATGTTATTTACTTACTGGACAGTAGTAGAGATGATATATCAAAACGTAACTTATATCGGATATGTGTTAAATATCATATCTTAACGATATCTATATCAAATTAACCGATATTACAAAAAATGCATCTAATAAAAACCTTACTAGCGTGCGAGAACCATTAAGTCAAAACTTAAAACCGTAACAATGCGAAAACGTACGAACTACGAACAAAACGCAAACTTCACAAACGATAGGAACCATATGCGCTTCCTCTATTTCTAAGTATTATTTCGCGTTCGTGTTAGTTTGCTCATCTAAATAACATTTTAACTTTTGCAAACTGTACTAAATGATATCGATACGTTATCTGACAACCGTTTTTAATATCGTTATGGAAACTGTAAATCGGTTACATAACTGTTTGTGCAAAAAACCGAAAACGCCTATCTCTAGACAGTAGGTCATCCTCTTTAGATCTGCTTAGAAAAAAAAAACATAGTACCAGCCAGACACAGATTAGAGTTCAGCCATTATAACATGGTTATAGGATGGAGGCTCCAAATATATATCTATCTCTCTTTTTACCCGGCTGCAAGGAAAGGGTTATGTTTTTCGCGCGTATCTTGTATGTTTGTATGTATGTAATATTCTTTATTACCTCATACCTTTCAAACGGGTGTTCCGCCGGTGTTCGTAGCATAAACACGTACGTCAGAGTCCTCCGCAAATATTAAACAAATACTAGTGTAATAAGTGTGAAATAATAGTGTCACAACTGTCACGTATATAGGACGTGTACAAAAGAATAAAACTAGGTTTAGAATTAACAAAATATGTGGGTATATTAAAAAAATTAAGGTTCTGCCTAGGTCTTGCGCACTTGTCTAGCCTTCCACACTTCCCTGGCGAGCTCCCGTCCTCCAGGCGTAGTCCCCGTAGCTCGGCCACTCCACGCAGGTGATGTAGGCGACAGATCCAGTATACGGTGTCGGTCAGTAAAACCGTGACGTAATTCCTAGGGACAAAGGTCACATCAGTAAGCTGTCGGTATAAGGGGTGCACGGGAAACGCTAGGTATGCATGGCAAGAACTAGATTGGCAAATTAGGGCTTATAAAGGCGGGAAGAATTCTAGGCGTGAATCTAAATTGATAATGTACATGTTCGCTAGCAGAGGCGGTTACAAGCATTACACTAAGAAGTACATAGTGAAAGAAAGGCAAAGCGTTACACACAGGATAGGAATAAGCTACGATATTCAGACGGGCGCGTACCTTAAAATTAATACAAGGTAATACAATAAAAATAGGTAGGTAACGGCCGTTAGACATCTTAATACAAAATTGTGCATAACTTACCCAAGTTTGGGAATCTCAGTCACTTATATTAATTAAAACTTTAATTTAATAGTATGGAGAAGCAATCCAGTTTTAGATAGATATAAAATATTGAAATGTAATTTATTCCGTTTTTTACAATGACGGTATCAAGATTTAAAAATTAGTCAGAGCGACAGCGTCCGTGCCTCAAGAGGTTTGGCTGCGGACTGTGCGTGGTGTCGTCTCGCTCGCGCTCGCGCCGGCGCACCTCCCGGCCGGTGGCGGGCGCGACGAGGAACCTGTTACTCCGTATATATAAAATAATGCGGTTGTCCGCATCACTTGTTTGTTACACTACTACAACCTCGGTACAATTTTAGTTTTATAGTTATGTATGTATAGTTAAGTATCTAATAGTTGTAAATAGTTGATTTGTTATTTTTAGTAGTTTTATTTATATTATTTACTTAGTAAGTTATATTTTCAAATTGTTTATTTTTTTAAGTTAAGTTGTTTTTTTTTTATTTAATATTTATAGTTGTAGTAGTAATGTACAGTGTTATGTACACTATGTTACACAACACAAAATCCACCAAAACAGACAATAGAAAACGAAATAAATAAGTGAAAAAAGCGCGAAACAATATCCTTGGAATAAAAAGTGCAATATAAAATTCAACAAGATAACCTAAAAGTGAAAGTCATAACAGTAAGCAGTGCCACCAACATAACCAACAAATCAGTCAGTTAGCAACAACGTCATTTTGACACCGACATAGTGAGTGTTGCAAGTCACAATAATTTAAACTACTACTTCTACCAGTGTTGTCAGTAAATAAACCGAAAAATGGACAAAAGTATGGAATTATTGTTGTTAAAACTGGATGAGAAATTGAACCAGCAAACCAAACTCATAACAGTGTCAGTGACGCAGAATGTTATGGAAGCATTGGATGAGAGATTTAAAATAATAACGGAGGAAAACACAATGCTTAAAGAAAAAATATCAACATTGGAGCAGAAACTTAAGGCGATGGAAAGGGAAAAAAGCAAATACAACTTGGTCTTTTTTGGCATTAAAGATATTGAAAAATCAGAAGCGGAACTTATAGACCACGTCAAGGACACAATTCTAGAGTCAGGCACCCATATAAATAGCCAGGAAATTAGCAACATTTATAGAATTGGCAAGGATAAAAATGTTAAGAACCGCCCTGTCGTACTTTCCATCACATCTCTATGGAAAAAACATTTGATTTTGAAAAACAAGTCAAAGCTGCCACCAGGTGTATATGTAAAAGAAGATTACTCAAAGGAAATGTTAGAAAAGCGGAAGCAACTACAAATACAAGTGGAAGAAGAAAGAAAGAAAGGAAATATAGCCTTTTTAAAACATGACAAAATAATAATAAAAGGACCAATGGGAGTAAACAGAGACAAAAGGAAAAGAGAAGGACATGACTCACCCAATTCAACATCTCAGAAGAAAATAGACTTAAAAGACAACCCGTCAAGCAGACCAGCTACTACATCCGCCAAGGGAAAAGAAATCCTAA
This sequence comes from Orthosia incerta, assembly GCA_948252205.1. Lineage (NCBI taxonomy): Eukaryota > Metazoa > Arthropoda > Insecta > Lepidoptera > Noctuidae > Orthosia > Orthosia incerta. The sequence goes on from OX411758.1 coordinate 288,475, forward strand.
AACCCAACATTCTTAAATACGTGGAACGAAGCAGATCTGCCTCACTGACAGAGACCCCAAAAAACCTATAATGACCACCGGCACCCGGAACCAAGCTAGAATAACAAATACCAAACATACATATACAAAAACTGAAAAATGCACCCCAAGCCGGTTGGTCACCGTGGGGACAGAAGACCGCCACCCTCCAGCAAATGAAATACCAAAAGAAAAACCAAATAATATCTATATAGCCACCCTAAACGCACTTTCATTAAGGACAACAGAAAAACTCCTCGAACTAGAAATAGCTTTGAGTAAAATCAAATGGGATATTCTCGGTATTAGCGAAGTAAGACGAATTGGGAATCATATTGAAGAACATAACGACTACATCCTGTACTACATCGGTGAAACAAAGGGTCAATATGGAGTTGGATTTATGGTGAAAAAACATTTAAAGAAACAAATCTTAGAATTTAAAGGCGTATCTGAAAGAATAGCTGTACTAAATATACTGCTACAAGGTTACAAAAACCATTGGACTATAGTACAAATATATGCGCCAACAGAAGCAGCAGACGAAGCAATAAAAGATGATTTCTACAACCAACTTTCAATCACACTAGAGACTGCTCATAAGAACATTATTGTCATGGGAGACTTCAATGGCAAAATCGGCAAACAGCAACTTGGTGAAGAGTCAGTAGTGGGAAACTACGGCATAGGAAAAAGAAGCAAGAACGGGGAAAGACTTGTGAATATGGCCCTGGAAAATAATATAAGCATATTAAATAGCGTTTTCATGAAAAGACATGCCAGGAAGTGGAACTGGATATCGCCCGATGGGACCTACCGTAATGAAATAGACTTCATAACTAGTAATCGACCCAATTACTTTCAAGATGTTAGCGTAATAAATAACTTTAACTTTAATAGTAACCATCGCATGGTCCGAGCTATATTATCTCACAAACAGCAAAAGAAACAAAGGAAACACTTCTATCATGAGAAAAATGCTTGGGCAGCCGATATAACGTCTCAGAACATCACGACATCCAAAGAAAAAGATAAAACACAAGAAATTTACAACATGGAAATAAACAATATGTACTACAGAAAAGTAATCAAGACAAAGATAAACAAAAATACACTAAGCTCCAAAACAATAGATCTCATTCAAAAAAGGAAAGAACTACTCAAAAATAGGAAAAGTAAAACAACATTAAAGGAAATTGCTGAACTAAGCAAGGAAATAGGTCGCAATCTAAAACAAGACAAGTCGAATACAAGAATTAAATGTATCCAAAACCACATTACTAAAACTGGTGGTATTAATAAAGCACTCAAAGAATTAAGAGAAGCGACGTTATGGGTCCCGAAAATAAAAAACAAAAACAACAAGGAAGAAACAAGAAGACAGCCAATTTTAAAGATAGCAACAGACTATTACCAGAAGCTATACTCTACCGGAAACACCTTAAAATGCAACATAAACCTCGAAGATGAAACGGAAGATATCCCTCCGATTCTTGAAAGAGAAGTCCAACATGCGATTGAAACCCAGAAAAATGATAAAGCTCCCGGACCTGATCATATAACTAATGAGATGATGAAAGTGACATTGTCAGAAACAACATCAAAACTGACCAACTTGTTTAATCTTATCCTAAAAACGGAGTACATACCTTCACAATGGACAATAAGCTCTATAATACTCATCTATAAGAAAGGAGACAGACTAGAAATAGGAAATTATCGTCCAATAAGTCTCATGTCGAACTTATACAAGGTGTTCTCTAAAATAATACTAAAACGCATCACCAAAAAACTTGACGAACAACAGCCAAGAGAACAAGCTGGATTTCGATCGGGATTCGCAACAATAGACCATATACATGTGGTAAATCAGCTTGTTGAAAAATGTCAGGAATATGATTATCCAGTGTACATGGCATTTGTGGACTATACGAAAGCTTTCGACTGCCTGGAACATCATTACATTTGGGAAGCCCTGAAAAACCAAGGGATAGAAAACAAATATATAAGGATAATAAAAAATGTATATTCAAACAGCAAAGCACGAATAAAATTGGAAACAGAAGGGAAAAATTTCCCAATACACAGAGGAGTACGGCAGGGAGACCCACTCTCGCCAAAACTTTTTTCCTCCGTGCTAGAGGAAGTCATCAGGAAGATGGAATGGGACAACGTAGGCATTAACATAAATGGAACACGTTTGAATCATTTGAGATTCGCGGATGACATTATACTTATAACAGATAACTCAGAGTGCCTTAACAACATGTTCCAAGATTTGTCAAGTGAGAGCAGAAAGGTGGGCCTAATAATGAACAAAACAAAGACTAAAATAATAACAAATAGATCCCAAATAAGCATATTTATAGATCAGGAAGAAATAGAATATGTAAATTTCTACATATATCTAGGCCAACTTATTGCCTTCAACAACCATATGGATACAGAAATAGAAAGGCGTGTAGCCAATGCATGGAAACGGTTCTGGTCTCTCAAAGAAGTGCTAAAAAGTAAACAATATACTATTGCAATGAAAAGGAAAGTGTACAACACATGCATATTGCCAATCCTCACTTATGGTTGCCAGACCTGGGCCAACACACAGAAACAAAATCAAAAACTGACCACGTGCCAAAGAGCCATGGAGAGGAGTATGCTGGGTTACACAATAAGAGACAGAAAGAGAGCTATAGATTTAAGACAAATCACGAAACTAGAAGATGTCGTAGTCAAAACCAAAAAACTTAAGTGGAGATGGGCAGGCCACATGATGAGAGAGAGCAGGAATAAATGGACGAAAGATATTACAGAATGGACCCCTAGATTTCAAATAAAAAGGAAACGAGGAAGACAAAGAAAACGTTGGTCTGATGACATAAAAAAGAATGCGGGTACACTGTGGCATAGATTAACTCACACAAGAGTAGAATGGAAAGAGCTAGAGGAGGCCTTTGTGTCACAAGGACACGCCGACATCAAATTAGATGGGAAAAATTGAGAATAGTAATGTTAGCGATCTTTATATTTAATTGAGCACACTAAGTGATTTTTCTATGTTGGCAATAATTTGTCTGATATTTTTATGCTTGCAACAAAGATGGACTGTTTTTTGTCAGGTTGGTAAACGACAAGCTTGCACTTATCGTTTCCCGCCCATTTCGAGAATATAAATATTGTAGCTCTTGCCATCAAAGGCAGTCTATTTTTGATCGAGGCTACATTAATAAGTATTAGGGTAAGTGCTTTATAAACTGTATTCTATAAACCGTGTTCTATAAACTATGTTCTATAAACCATGTTCTATAAATTATTTTCCATAAACTGTGTTCTGTGTGACTGTGTATTTGATATGAGAATACACTGGGTGAGTAAACCCTTTCTAAGCATTTTTATTTACATCGCCATCCCCGCCAAAATACCCACACAAGATTTTGGTCTTTTAAGTAAAAGCCGACATTTCAGAAGTTGGATGAGCCCAATTAATTTTTTTGTGTTTTGTACATAACACGTGTGCTAAACGCTCACTTTCAAGGATTTATAATGAGGAATATGAGTACGAATAGAGATAATTTGTTTGATATTGTTATGTTGGTTGCATGACATTGCACATTGGTTCAGGATACTCCCTGATAGTGTGTAGTTTTGTGTAGATAGTGTGTAATTCTGTGTGGGTACGTGGCCGGAGCTACTCTCCGGTAGTACTATAACTCAGATCATTGCACATTCTAGGCGAATATATTCTGTGTTTTATTGGGGCTACCCTCCAATATCGCAGAATGTTTAGTCTGGCCAAGCTCAATCGATAAATATGATTTCTCGGTAGTGATGTGGGTGCCGCATATTAAGTCAGGGTAACTCCCTGAAGATGTGCAGTAAAATACTCAGGTGTATAGCGTTTTGTGTGAGTGGTTGGCTGAGGCTACTCTTTGGCAATACCATAGCGCGAAATGATGTACACCACGACTGGATTTATCGTGTGCTTGATCGGGGCTGCCCTCTAATGGCGCGGGATATGTCTTGGTCGTATTGTATCTTTGAAATCATATCTAAATTTTCAATTTTTGCTACAAGTATGGTTACGTACTCATAAGCTTCTATAAGGTATTTGAAGGTGCAAAACTTTGACTATCTAGTAAATTAAAAAGTAAGAATCTGTGCGGGTATGGTGATGACATGTACTCATCTTTACTCTTAGGCTCATGTTAGAAAATACTTATTGAAGTAGGGTACCTCAATAAAATTAGAGAATAAAACTTGTTGGTAAGTACCGTCTACTGCTAAATATTCGTGTGAAATAAGATATTCGTTGTTTTTAAGTTTATATTTTAACAAGCCAAGTATTTTAGTTTTTGTGTTTCGTGTACAATAAAAAAATTAAAATGAGCTTTACCCTGTTAGTTTCGTAAACGAAATAGCGATTTGAATTTACAAAAAAAAATAGAGAATTAATCCTTTTTATGGTCGGGCTTTACGCTTCGCAGTTGTAAGCACCAGCAGCCATAGCTTACTATGCTACTAGCGTATGATGAGATACAAAGCTAGTTGGAATTTGTTTTTACTTCTTGTTGATTTTATTTAATGAGAATGCAGGTGTAATATGTGTAAAGTTGTGTGAGATTTAGCAGGTTCGTTTTTTTCGTATAGTTTTTTTGTTGGATATAGATAGTGGTAGTAAGATAATACTTTAATAATTTTGTTTTGTGTTCTTTGTAGTGGGTTTAGATTAGATTTAGCGGCTGATCCCCACACTTCGATTAGGTATTCGATTTTAAGAATGTGGGTGATGCTACATTGTAAGAACACCTTAGAAATATTAATGTATATCATAAATCAAAAATAAGAGTTCATTTTACAAGAAATGAAGTTTCAAATTAACTGTCGTTCAACGTTGTATAGTTATGGAAGAAAGTACAGAACCTAATGTCGGTTACAGAAGCTTATTATTAAGCAATTAGATATTGAAAACATTAAAATAACAAAGATATTTATTAAATCGATTTTTTGCTAAAGGAATGTCGGTTGGAAAAATTTGCTTATGGTGGGTCATAAATTAATCCAACCGTACCTATCGATCCTTGACATTTCGTTCGTAGAGGTTTATAGCCCTACTTTCGAGGATGTGTATAGATTATGTCGATTTGCTAAGGTTCTCATCTTGGTTATTAGTTTAAAATATCAATTAACATAAACTTTATAACCTTGCCATTTCTTGGATACTGTTAGAACTATTTCAATATTTAGTTACGGGGTGTTTATATAAATAAGGCCAAAAAGTAGGTACCTTTTAGATGGTCTGATTGGAATGGATTATTGCGTTTGGATTTGGTTTCGGATTCGGATTCGTATTTGAATTCTTATGCAGAGTTTGATGATGGGTTTGATGATGGGTTAGAAAAGTTCGAAACAGAGTTGAAAGAGTTTGATATTTGAGGTTGAGTTAGAAGAGTTGGATACAGCGTTAGAGTTAGAAGAGATAGAACGAGTATAATAAAAAAAAAATTGTTTGATATATAGATAGTGAGTTTGATATTATGTAGTTAGCGAGTTTGATAATTGATGTATAAATAGATAGTGAGTTTGATATATATAAATAGTGAATTTGATAAATATAGATTGAGATTGATGAATATAGATTGAGATTGATGAATATAGATTGAGATTGATGAATATAGATTGAGATTGATGAACATAGATTGAGATTGATGAATATAGATTGAGTTTGATGAATATAGATTGAGTTTGATGAATATAGATTGAGTTTGATGAATATAGATTGAGTTTGATGAATATAGATTGAGTTTGATGAATATAGATTGAGTTTGATGAATATAGATTGAGTTTGATGAATATAGATTGAGTTTGATGAATATAGATTGAGTTTGATGAATATAGATTGAGTTTGATGAATATAGATTGAGTTTGATGAATATAGATTGAGTTTGATGAATATAGATTGAGTTTGATGAATATAGATTGAGTTTGATGAATATAGATTGAGTTTGATGAATATAGATTGAGTTTGATGAATATAGATTGAGTTTGATGAATATAGATTGAGTTTGATGAATATAGATTGAGTTTGATGAATATAGATTGAGTTTGATGAATATAGATTGAGTTTGATGAATATAGATTGAGTTTGATGAATATAGATTGAGTTTGATGAATATAGATTGAGTTTGATGAATATAGATTGAGTTTGATGAATATAGATTGAGTTTGATGAATATAGATTGAGTTTGATGAATATAGATTGAGTTTGATGAATATATATTGAGTTTGATGAATATATATTGAGTTTGATATTGATTGAGATATATAGGGATAAAGAGATTGATAGATAGAGATAGAGATTGATAGATAGAGATAGAGATTGATAGATAGAGATAGAGATTGATAGATAGAGATAGAGATTGATAGATAGAGATAGAGATTGATAGATAGAGATAGAGATTGATAGATAGAGATAGAGATTGATAGATAGAGATAGAGATTGATAGATAGAGATAGAGATTGATAGATAGAGATAGAGATTGATAGATAGAGATAGAGATTGATAGATAGAGATAGAGATTGATAGATAGAGATAGAGATTGATAGATAGAGATAGAGATTGATAGATAGAGATAGAGATTGATAGATAGAGATAGAGATTGATAGATAGAGATAGAGATTGATAGATAGAGATAGAGATTGATAGATAGAGATAGAGATTGATAGATAGAGATAGAGATTGATAGATAGAGATTGATCGATAGAGATAGAGAGATAAATAGAGGTAGTTTGATAAATAGAGGTAGTTTGATACATAGAGGTGGTTTGATACATAGAGGTGGTTTGATACATAGAGGTAGTTTGATACATAGAGGTAGTTTGATACAAAGAGGTAGTTTGATACATAGAGGTAGTTTGATGCATAGAGGTAGTTTGATTTATAGGGATAGTTTGATACATAGAGATAGTTTGATACATAGGGATAGTTTGATACATAGGGATAGTTTGATACATAGAGATAGTTTGATACATAGAGATAGTTTGATACATAGGGATAGTTTGATACATAGAGATAGTTTGATACATAGATATAGTTTGATACATAGAGGTAGTTTGATACATAGAGGTAGTTTGATACATAGAGGTAGTTTGATACATAGAGGTAGTTTGATACATAGAGGTAGTTTGATACATAGAGGTAGTTTGATACATAGAGATAGTTTGATACATGGAGATAGTTTGATACATGGAGATAGTTTGAAACATGGAGATAGTTTGATACATAGTGATAGTTTGATACATAGAGATAGTTTGATACATAGAGATAGTTTGATACATAGAGATAGTTTGATACATAGAGATAGTTGATACATAGAGATAGTTTGATACATAGAGATAGTTTGATACATAGAGATAGTTTGATACATAGTGATAGTTTGATACATAGAGATAGTTTGATACATAGAGATAGTTTGATACATAGAGATATTTTGATACATAGATATAGTTTGATACATAGATATAGTTTGATACATAGAGATAGTTTGATACATAGGGATGATTTGATACATAGGGATGGTTTGATACATAGGGATGGTTTGATACATAGGGATGGTTTGATACATAGGGATGGTTTGATACATAGAGGTAGTTTGATACAAAGAGGTAGTTTGATACATAGAGGTAGTTTGATGCATAGAGGTAGTTTGATTTATAGGGATAGTTTGATACATAGAGATAGTTTGATACATAGGGATAGTTTGATACATAGGGATAGTTTGATACATAGAGATAGTTTGATACATAGAGATAGTTTGATACATAGGGATAGTTTGATACATAGAGATAGTTTGATACATAGAGATAGTTTGATACATAGATATAGTTTGATACATAGATATAGTTTGATACATAGAGGTAGTTTGATACATAGAGGTAGTTTGATACATAGAGGTAGTTTGATACATAGAGGTAGTTTGATACATAGAGGTAGTTTGATACATAGAGGTAGTTTGATACATAGAGGTAGTTTGATACATAGAGATAGTTTGATACATAGAGATAGTTTGATACATGGAGATAGTTTGATACATGGAGATAGTTTGAAACATGGAGATAGTTTGATACATGGAGATAGTTTGATACATAGTGATAGTTTGATACATAGTGATAGTTTGATACATAGAGATAGTTTGATACATAGAGATAGTTTGATACATAGAGATAGTTTGATACATAGAGATAGTTTGATACATAGAGATAGTTTGATACATAGAGATAGTTTGATACATAGAGATAGTTTGATACATAGAGATAGTTTGATACATAGAGATAGTTTGATACATAGAGATATTTTGATACATAGATATAGTTTGATACATAGATATAGTTTGATACATAGATATAGTTTGATACATAGAGATAGTTTGATACATAGGGATGATTTGATATATAGGGATGGTTTGATACATAGGGATGATTTGATATATAGGGATGGTTTGATACATAGGGATGGTTTGATACATAGGGATGGTTTGATACATAGGGATGGTTTGATACATAGGGATGGTTTGATACATAGAGATAGGGGGTTTGATAAATAGTTTGATTAATATAGATAGCGTTTGGTGAATGAATATAGCGAGTTTGATTTATTTATATAGATAATATGTAGAGAGTTTATTATACCTACCCGTTTGATACAGATTATGATATACAGAGTTAGATTTTAGGGATAAAGAGAATGTAAAATGTAAAATAAAGCATATAATAAATAAATGTGTGTATGTTAGAATCAGTTAGAATTATGACCAGGTTTCAGATGTTAGGGTTTTAATGACCAGCTACTAGATATTGGTTTAAGTCTCAAGACTGTTTTTACACAGCAGTTTAATAAATACCACTTTGGTGTTTATGTATTGTTGTGTGTTTAAAAGCTAGATGGCGGAAGGACAGAGGATACCTAATGTCAGTTACTATCAGAATGGTATACAAGAAATGATTTTACCTTTGGTCATATCGTTGAGATTATTTTAGTTTATTAGAGAAAAGTTAATTTGATAAAAATTTCCAGCACTCGAATGAGGCTTGTCATTACAATGCAATAGTTGATAACGATGCAACTTGAAATTCTAGTGATCCTGAATTCTAATTTACAAAGACTTAATTTAGTTCTGAATGAAAGTCAAAATGAATCGTTGGTATTTTGTTTATTGCCATAGATAATTTTAATACATTATCTCAGTTGATCTGATTTAAGTCGGAGAAATTTGCTACAGTGAGCCATTGCATGCTCGAATTGCAATGAAATAATAGTGAGCAATAGATTGCCATTTATTAAAAAATAAAAAAAACATTTAGAGATTCTTTATATTAGTATTTCTTTATTTATATAAATTGTCTTAGCAGGTGTAAAGATGCCTATTGAATTATATAAAATTGATTATTCTGTAACTTGCTGTGTGTGATTAGTTTTATCTTACCGCAATGAAATTAGCATGCGCAGCTAGATTTTATTTGGTGTCCGATATCACCAGCAGTTGATGAATTTGACTGAAATTTTAAAGAATTTGGTAGACAGTTTTGATTATGACTGATGGTGACCACGATGTCTTGCAAGTCGCATTGTATATATACCTGATTATAATTGGATGCTACATTTTATAAACATTAAATTTTAATAAAAGTGACAGAAGTAGTCTTGAGACACTGCTGAGCTGGGATCTAAGCTCTTAAGTAAATTTTAGAATGGGAGACCGCTTTCCGCAGTTGTGGCAAATTCAAAATGAAACCTTGAACATCCTCACAAAGAGGACATAGTCTAGTTCTAGTGAATATATTGATCGGTAGTTTCGAAACTGGATATTTACGCTTGACATTTTGTATTGGTAGAATTTGAATTGGAATTGACATTGTATTTTTTACCTTTGACATTTGTATTACCTAGTGGAATATGAATTGAATTATATTTTTTGTTTAATCTTGACATTTGTATTAATGAAATCTAAATTGAATTTGTATTGGTAGAATCTGCATTGAATTGAATTATATTTTTACTCTTGACATTTGTGTTGATGGAATCCAAATTGAATTGATTTGATTTTGTATTTCTCTTTCTTCACATTTTTAATTGAATGTTATAAAAGTAATAAATAGTTGAGATAGTAATTTGGTTGATTAATCAATATTTGATTGTTTTGTAATATATAATATTTTTTTGGAAATAAATAAATGAAATGAATAGTCGGGCCAAAAGAGGTTTCAGGCCTTTAAAGTATAATCTATAAAGATTTGTTAAATGTGTTCTATGTGTGTAGATTATAATGTTGTTTACATGTTATAACTATTATGCTTATATTTAGTTTTTCTTTCTTGTTGTTGTTTGTCACGTACGAGGTCGTACTTAATAAACGGATGGCCGACTGTTAGCGATCTTTATATTTAATTGAGCACACTAAGTGATTTTTCTATGTTGGCAATAATTTGTCTGATATTTTTATGCTTGCAACAAAGATGGACTGTTTTTTGTCAGGTTGGTAAACGACAAGCTTGCACTTATCGTTTCCCGCCCATTTCGAGAATATAAATATTGTAGCTCTTGCCATCAAAGGCAGTCTATTTTTGATCGAGGCTACATTAATAAGTATTAGGGTAAGTGCTTTATAAACTGTATTCTATAAACCGTGTTCTATAAACTATGTTCTATAAACCATGTTCTATAAATTATTTTCCATAAACTGTGTTCTGTGTGACTGTGTATTTGATATGAGAATACACTGGGTGAGTAAACCCTTTCTAAGCATTTTTATTTACATCGCCATCCCCGCCAAAATACCCACACAAGATTTTGGTCTTTTAAGTAAAAGCCGACAGTAATAAAATAAAATAAATAATAATAAAAATAATAATGGAATACTTACAATGTTAATATATTTAATTGCATGCTAAAAACTACTAATAATGAATTGTATACAATTATGTTGGCAATAAAGGCTTAATAATAAATAATAAAATAATAATACCTTTCAAACTACTTGGTGTATTTTTATAATTAGGACATCATTAGATAGGTCTTAACCGCCCAAGTGTTCTTAGCTAAGTGCCGTTAAAAAAAGAAACATGGCGGATTTTGGACGCCATATTGTGAGGTTTGCAATTTTTTTAATATTACCTGTGACCGTGGGGATGACTCGGTATTCTAGAAAATTAACATATTGCTGTGCAGTCGGAGGATACATCTGGTTTTGGTCAACCAGCTCGCGAATATGTATCCTCCGACGGCTCCGATTGCACAGTAATATTTTCTTCTTGTTTACATCTTTTTAGTTCGCTTTTTATACAGTCGGGTTTTTTGATTTTATTAACTTTTTTAAGGTATCTTTGGTAGTGACGCGCGGAGCGGGGAACGTTACGGACTGTTCTGAGCGCGTGATTGGTTGGTCAGTTGACACAAGGATCGACTGACCAATCGTGTCGCATCCACGTTCCGTTCGCTATGTATCTGGTGGTTGGTCAGTTCGCGGCATATGCGCCATCTTACCCCCACTAAGCCAAAATCTTGCCAACTTGCGTGCCGGGCACTATAGTTGCTTGTACGTTACTACATTCCTGCGTTTTAAACAGTCACGTCTCTCTCTAAATATTGGTGCAAAATATTTCATATAGAACCAGAGCTTCGCGCATCTGATTTTAATAAATCTCAGAATCTGCTATAAAATGCATCATTCTGTCGGTTTTTCATCTTTTCGTCTTAAATCTTGATTATCGTAGGAACGTAAATTATTAAATTTTTCATTAAATTCTTGCACCCGTCAACTTGATAATAAAGTTACAGTGTCTTAAAATTTGATGACAACCTACTGTTTTTAAGTACTAGCTACGGATTTTATCGAACTTAAAGGTGTTTTTGTCTGAAGAATTTACTTTAGATTTGAGTAAGTAGATAAAAACCAATCCAGCAAGCAATCTGGCATCCATGCATCACCATGCTAATATTATTATTGCGAAAGTAACTGTGACCTAAACCGATCAGCGGATCAAACCAATGGTTAAATATGCTAACGAATGGTTTACAATTTCGGTTAGTCTATTAAATGGTCAAATAATTAACTCTCCAACTTATTTGACCATTGGTGAGGCTAATAATTGATGAAAATTAATTCAAAAAATCTAACAAGCCTGACTCCACTAAAAAGACGTGAAACAATAAGAAAATGATGCTGCGCTTCATAAGCAGTCGGGATTTTTTTTATTCACCTTTTTTATTTATAACTTTATAGTTAAGCTTTTTTTAGGGTTCCGTACCCAAAGGGTAAAAATGGGACCCTATTACTAAGACTCCACGATCCGTCAGTCTGTCTGTCACCAGGCTGTATCTCATGAACTGTGATAGCTAGTTAGTTAAAAACTTCACAGATTATGTATTTCTGTTGCCGCTATAACAACAAATACTAAAAGCAGAATAAAATAAATATTTAAGTGGGACTCCCATATAACAAACATGTTTTTTTTGCAGTTTTTTGCGATAATGGTACAAAAACCTTCGTGCGCGAGTCCGACTCGCCCTTGGCCATTTTTTTCGATTTAGGTACATACAGCTGCAGAGTAACTACCCCCTAGAAGTGTATAAAAAGCGATATATATGGCCAGGAGGATATACTACGACTTTTACGTACGCCGCGTAAAACTTCTAAAACTTCTAAAAAAAAATACTACAAAGTGAAAAATAACTTCCATTTCGGCAGTCAGTGTCAAAAAACGAAGAAACAAAAACAAGAACACCAACTAGGTACCGACGCGGCGACGTTGAATGTATTTTTCTTTGTAGTTTTCAAATTCAAATTCAAATTCAAATTCTTTATTGCGAACTAAGTGTACAAAAATTTTGTAGATGTTAACATAAGGTAGGTTCTTAGAACTTAGTTGCCTGTTAAGGCATTGCAAATTAAATGGTTTATAGTCAATATTATAGTTACATATATAGTTTACATTATATTAATTATCATTATTCATACATTTTATTTTATATCATACAATTCTTATACTAATTTAAATTACATTATATTAAGTATCACAATCATTTTAATATATTAAATAATTATTTTTCTTCAAGGAATTCTTTTACAGTGTAATATGCCTTTTTAATCAGGAAGTCTTTTAGCTTCCTTTTAAAGATACAAATTGAATTTAGGTTCTTAATATCTACGGGTAACTTATTATATACTTTTATGCTCATACAAAAAATACTATTGCTATACACTGTAGTGTGGGATGTTTCATTGCGTAATATATTTTTAAGTCTAGTGCTTGTCAATGTGTCATAGCTACTGATGTTTGATTTAACTAGAATTGAGGCCACATAGATATATAGAGCAGGGAGGGTTAATATCTTGAGGTTTATAAAATGAGGTTTGCATGAATCAGTTTGGTGTATCCCACATATTGATCTAATACACTTTTTTTGTGCCTTGAACGCAATTTCTTTATCAGTTGAGTATCCCCAATATAGTATCCCATAAGATAGAGTGGACCCCACATAGGCATGATAAGCATTAAGTACTGTGGTTTGGTTAGATACTTTTTTGAGCATGTAGAGGGCATAAGAGAATTTATTCAATTTGCTACATACACTATTTACATGTGATTTCCATGACATATTAGAATCTATATAGAAACCTAGAAATTTTGTACTTGAAACCTCAGATACAGTTGCATTATTGTACTGAATAGATAATGGAATTGATTTCGCGTTTTTATTTTTGAAATTCATGTAATGGGTTTTTGCAAGATTTATTTTTAGATTATTTATTGTTAGCCAATTTATTAATTTAGATAGGGCATCATTTATTTCTTGTTCATGATTTTTATTTTTGTTATTTGTGAAAAGAGCCGTACTGTCATCTGCAAATAAAATCATAGGGTGCTGAATAGCGTTAGGTAAATCATTTATATAAATGAGAAATAGTAATGGTCCTAGTATCGACCCTTGAGGTACACCATATTTTATTGATCTTGGGCTCGATGTATATTTAATTTCTGTTTTTGTGAATGGACATAATTGTGTTATTTCAGTGAACTGTATTCTATTACTGAGATAGGATTTAATTATATCAAGTGCTTTCCCTCGAACGCCATATATTTCTAGTTTATGTAGTAGAAGTCCATGGTCAACACAATCAAAAGCTTTTGTCATATCCATGTATAGGGCTGTGATCTGATTTTTTTTTATCTAGTTCCGTAATAATTTTTTGTAAAAACTGATGCATTGCTGTATTGACCGACTTCCCTTTTCGGAATCCAACTTGGTTGTCTATTATTATTTCATTTTTTTCGAAATATTCACTAAGATTATTATATAATACTCTTTCAAATATTTTAGCCATTATTGGAATGAGAGCAATAGGTCTATAACATCGTACATCTTCCGTGTTTCCTTTCTTGAATATTGGTGTAACTACAGTAGTTTTCAAATATGTCGGGAAAATTCCTTCTTCAAGACACTGATTTATTAGGTAGGTGATAATTGGAGCAATTTCGTACACTACACGTTTTATAATTTTTGTTGAAATTCCATCACATCCTGTACTGTTAGTGTTTTTTAGTGTCATAATTATTTTGACAACATCGTAGGGGGTAACTGGTTTTAAGAAACAGGAGTTTGGTTTGTTATAGGTTAGAAAATTAGCGTAGTTTGTTGTTTTATTCGTTAATTTTGAAATGTCATCAATAAAAAAGTTGTTGAATGTTTGTGCTATAGTATCGGGAGCAGTTATAAGTTGGTTATTATATTTTATTCTATTGATTTTTTCAGGGGGGTTATTATTTTTGTATTGATTGATTACTTGCCACACTGCTTTAGATTTATTTGTGGCTGTTTGGATATGATAGTTGTTTTGCGACCTTTGGGTGAGTTTTATGATTCTTTTAAATTTTTTTTGCATATTTCTTAAAATCAGTTTTTATTTGAAAGCCAGTTGTAATTTTTGTAAGAAAGTTTTTTGAAACAAATCATTGATAGTTTTTGGAGATCAGTAAAATAGGTACCTAAACCTGTAAAATACAGAATCGTTTCCTCTGTGGATATAAAATTCCTCATATACGCTGAGTAACACAATGAGCACATAAAAATGCAGTAAACTGATAAATTCTTTATTAAAACTTTTACTTGTTTTGGTATAAACAGAGCTTGTGGTACCAATATATTCCTTAACCAAAATTTACGACAGCGGAACGCTCCTGTATTCCAGAAGCGTTCCGTTTTCGTAAACTTCAGTGGTAGATAAATCTATAATATTAGAAGCGAGGTAACTATAACAGAAATTTTTAATATTTAATTTTGGAGGAAAATAGAAAAGTACTTTCCAGAATCAATACTAGTATAATTGTCGCCATAATTTATCAACATCAATGTAAAAATTACAAGATTTTGAGGTTGGTAATCGCAGAGATGATAATATTGCGAATTGAGTTTTAACGGTACAAGAATAATTTTATTGACCTTCTGTTATAATATTTGATTGTGTAGAATTCTCAGGCTTAATTTTAACAATCCATCCTCAGATGGCAATATATCCAACATACAGTTATGGAGATAGTTACACATTTAAACCCGCATTCCAGTAAATTATTGATGCGTAAGTTATGCCACTAAACGGTTAACAATAACTCAAATAACTGTCAGTAACGGTATTCAGGATCATTGAGAATCGCTGTTTATTGACTTCGTCTCTCAGTTCGGGCCGGCTCACACCGAGACACTGCGCGCACTTTTTATCCGACTGCACGACGCAAAGGAGGGTAATGTATTTATCAGTCTATGTAGGTATGTATGCACATAATATCTATGTTTGTTCCTATGTGGCGTTCTAGAGACCAAACGTGTAGGCCGATTTTGATGATTTTAAATTTGTCATTAGATTCGTTTTAACCTTGCTAGTGTCACAGGCTCATTAAAGTTAAAAAAATAATAATGGTGGATGTTAGGCGCCATATTGTGGAGGGCCCATTGTTTTTCTCCCAAACCCATAAATAAAGGGTTAAACTTTTTCGGCGGAACTGCGTTTACATGGCTCCCCTAATTTACAATGCTTTGCCTGGGACAATTACTCAACTACCCTTCAATAAGTTTTTTGTTGTGTTGCGGAAGTGGCTGTTACAAGAGTGTTTTTAGGGTTCCGTACCCAAAGGGTAAAAACGGGACCCTATTACTAAGACTTCACGATCCGTCTGTCTGTCTGTCTGTCACCAGGCTGTATCTCATGAACCTTGATAGCTAGACAGTAGAATTTTCACAGATGATGTATTTCTATTGCCGCTATAACAACAAATACTAAAAACAGAATAAAATTAATATTTAAGGGGGGCTCCCATACAATAAACTTGTTTTTTTTTGCCGTTTTTTGCTCGATATTAATAACGGCAACAGGTAGACGCTTGTTAGTTGTAGACGTTTGTGCTAGTTTGACGCGGGTGTACATTTGGCAAAGCCATTTTCGACTGTCTACAGTCTGTTGCCCGTGACCATCTGTTATTGTGTACCTATGTTGATCTTTGGCGAATCCACGCACGATATTGCGAGAAGGGCAAGGGGATAAGCGGGTACGGGCCTAGTACTACCATCTCGGAGCCCCACTTCGCAAGCTCGTCTGCGGCATCATTGCCTAGGGATCCACTATGCCCCCTGATCCACTGGAGGGTGATTCGATTGGATTTCGATATACTCTCCAGGGCGATATGGCATTCAAAGATATGTTTATTGTTGGTAATTTTATTTTCTAAAGCCTTGAGCACGGCCAGACTATCAGATAGGAAACTGATACCGTAGTCCTGGATGCCTAAGCGCTTTACGGTTTTTGCAGCTTGTGCTAAGGCGACACATTCACATTGAAATATCGAGCTGTGTGTGCCGAGCGGTATGTGAAAGTTAATGTTGAGGTCAAGGGAGTGTACGCCAGCACCTGAGCCGTTATTTGTTTTCGAGCCATCTGTGTAAATTCGTACTTCATTGGCTCCTGACTGATCCCTTTCTTCCTCTATTGTTTGTATGTTATAGGTTTTGTTGAGCATAGGTTGTTTTTGAATTCTGTCACACGGGGCAGCGATGAGAGGCTGATACTCAATCGCCCGGTCCAGGATTTTAGCGTGTGGACTGGTGAGGTTTTTGTCCCATATGCCTAGATGCTTTAGCCTGATGGCGGCTAGCGCCGCCTCTTGCTGTATGTACAGGTCCAGGGGTGTTAATTATAGGGCTATCTTCATGGCTGCTGTTGGGGTGGTTCTCATGCAGCCAGTGATAGCTGAACAGGCCTGTCGTTGGAACCGTTGGAGTCGGGCGACGGTGGTCGAGAGTTCTGTTCTCGTCCACCAAACCAGAGCGCCATAAGCCAACATTTGCCTGATCACCGCTGTGTATAGCCACAGAGTAATCTTTGGAGAGAGCCCCCACGTTTTTCCTAACATTTTAAAAAAACACTGGTAGAGTGTAATTGTGCATTTGTTGAGTTTGTAGTCAAGATGCTTGTTCCAGAGCAATTTGCTATCAAGGATCACCCCCAAGTACATGACCTCTTCTTTTAGTGTTAAATCTGTGTTAAAAAGTTTTGGGAGCTTATGTGGTCCAAAACTTCGTTTGTTAGTGAACATTATTAGTTTCGTTGTTGAGGGGTTAACCGATAGTTCATGCTTTGTGCACCAGTTCTCAATTATTTTGAAGGCTCTTTTCATGAGATCACATAAGATGCCCTCAAATTGCCCCGAAATTAGAATTGCTATGTCATCTGCGTAACCTACCGAGAAAAGACTGCTGGCATTGAGCTCTGCAATAAGCTCATTTACGACCAAATTCCACAGAAGTGGTGACAGCACCCCACCTTGTAGGCAGCCCCTACTCACGATTCCTCGTGTGGTAGTGTTCACAGTGAATTGTATAGCACGGTTTTTTAGCATGTTGTTAATCCATTCAACGAGCGTCGGTGCAACGCCGTGCATGACGAGTGCTTGCCCGATGCTGGTGAAATTAGTTTTATCAAAAGCGCCTTCAATATCAATGAAAGCGGCGAAGGTTGGATTTTTGTTTTTGTGAGCGCTTCCCACGCGTGAGACTACACTGTGGAGTGCTGATTCAGTTGATTTGCCTGCACAGTAGGCATGTTGGTTGGGGTGCAAGGGTTTATGTACCAAAATCTGGTTTCTGATCCTTATGTCCCCCAGCCTCTCCAATGTCTTCAAAAAGAACGAGGAGAGGCTTATGGGTCTAAAAGATTTAGGCTGGGTGTCACCCTTACCTGGTTTCGTATTAGTTTTTTATATGTTTTGCGTTTTGTTGTGTAACGGTCCCAGTCTTCTGGCGACCGCGTGTTCCTAGCTCTATTGAATAGCCTTCCAGTTCGGAGCTCCACCAGGACTGCCTCACACCCTGTCTTGGTATGGTTAGGGGACACGACTGTTCATAGCTAGATAGAAGGATGGTTGTGATGTTGTTTACGTATTCGTCTAAGTTGGTTACTGGTATTTCAGCCGGAATAGAGGGCAAACTTACCTAGTTCAGTTTCGATAAGTCTCACAAACTTGCATCTGTCTGTGTTGCGAGGAACACTTCTCGGCTGTGGTTTAGTTAAGTTGAAGTTAATGGTATATTGGATCCACCTATGGTCTGAACATGACAACTCATTGGACACATGCCAGTCCTGGATGGAGCCGGAGATACCTAATGTTGCTATTGTTAGGTCTATGGTTGTTTGGGATCTTGCGTTTATAAAGGTAGGTTTCGAGCCCTTGTTGAGTAGTACAAGATTATTACTAAGAATAAAATCAAGCATTTCCTCACCTCAGTTGTTGGATTTGACGTTGCCCCAGAACGTGTGATGCGCATTGGAGTCTGTCGCGATGATGAGTTCAAGTTTCTCCTTTTCACAGTACTTCACCAGTTAGTCGAGCTCTGGTAGAGGCACGTCTCCATCACCTGGCAGGTATGCCGAGGCTAGTACTATGTCCGGAAGTTTCTGCTCTGTTCTGAAAAGCCTGGTTGCTGTCAGGTCCCTTGAACAGAATTCGTTAATTAATAAGTTAGGTACATGTTTTGGGACAAAGATGCAGGCGCGTGGGTTACTGACGGAGGTGTCAAGCAGCAACTTACCTCCGATGTTGCCAAGGCCACATACTCTGCCACCCCTGATCCACGGCTCTTGAATGAGGGCGATGGTTTTTTGTTGTTGGTTCTCCAGCACGCTGCGCAGGATAGCCGTCGCAGTCTGACTGTGCTGGAGGTTGGTTTGCAGGATGCTAGTTGGCCCGCAAGGGAGAGGAGCCGAGGATGCTGTCCTCTTCCCCACTCTCTCCCCCCGTTTACCCCGGTTATCCCGGGCGAGGGGGCATACTGAGTTGGTTCCAGGGTTGCGGGAGGCGACGGAGTACGTACGGGCGGCAGACAGTCTAGCTCTGGCACAGGCGCGACTGAGGCCGATGAAGTTGATTGCGTGGCGGTATCCACACTGGCAGCACCCTTCTCAAGGAAATGGAGATAGATGCTGCCCATGAGGTAGTAAATACGTCTCTGCTGTTCTTTTATAGTTTTAACCATGGACTCTGGAACACGGAAGAACAGAAAGGCTCCTGTCTGGCCCTCTCGTGTGTCAGAATCCATGTAATTATTTTTAAATTAGGGTTCTGCCTCGTCAGCATCTTTAGCAGTGGCGGAGTGTCCTCGGTGTTTCCCGGGACAAACAGCATGCACAGTGCTTTCTTAGGGATTTCAGACTGAGGCCGAACAGTTAATCGGGTCCTCGGTATCGGGGACGTCATGTTGTTTATGATCCCTTTCAGCCATGACAGCGTGAAATCGTCCTCACACCATGTTTTGAGGACGCCTTCAGCGAAGTGGCCCTTTCCTCTGAAGTGGATCGCGGTATTAAATGTTGTGTCAGTTGGGTCAGGGTCTACTATGAGCAGGTCTTGGCGCTGCTTTTCGATATTGGATCGAATTCCCTCCGCCTGCTCTTGCGTCATGTCCTGGAAAGGCTCAGACATGACGGCGACGCACAGCTCATTGTTCCTGTACGTCGCGGCCGCTTCAGCGTAGCTCACCGAGACACCGTCAGCCTGGAAGCGAGTCGGCTTGATTTTCTTGCCAGTCCCGGTCGACGTGACGGTATCTTCGGGACGCGAGCGCCTCTGTGGCCTAGCAGATTCCCTGTCGGTATATTGAGGTTTTTTACGCCCCCTAGGTTTCGTGCTGCGCTTCCGTTTAGTAACGGCGGTAGCCGCACCTTTTGGTGTCGTAGACGTTCCCGCGAGTTGCCCCACGGTGACTGTCACGACGACCTTTTGATCACCCTTGTCTTGGGGGCCAGGTGCCTCCTAGAGGACTTATTTTTAACCGACTTTCGAAAAAGGAGGATGTTCTATGTTCGACTTCTTGTATGTTTTTTTATGTATGTTCACCGATATCTCCGTCAACTGTGGACCGATTTTAAAATTTCTTTTCTGTTTGAAAGAGTATGTTTCGAAATTGGTCCCATTTTAATTTGGTGAAGATCTGATGAAGAACTTCGAAGATATACAACAGAACTCTTCAATAAATAACGGCAAATCTCTCGGGACTGCTACAATCGCATGTCTGTTTATTGTTTATACCATTTCATAACATAACATCACGCCAGTACGCTCTTAAGGGGTAAGCAGATCTCTCATTTTATCGGTTTTGTTCAAGTTTCATGATATTCGGGTAATCTATTCTGGCGATATAGGAAACTTACTGAACAACTTGCCTATTAGGTAGGTACAACTAAAAATGAAAAATAAAAAAACTTTTTACAAAAAAGTAGTAGTTTTTTTAATGGTCATTGTTGACCATTGTTCTTTGGCCAGAGCCTTGTTGAGACTACCTACCGGTGGGGCTTCGGACAGACCCGTCTGGTCCTTCGCCGAGGCCGCAGCCGTAGACGCAGCCTGCATTACGGGTGCATCCACGTCCACGGTACTCTTAGAATCGCCATGAGCGAGAACAGTACTCTGCCTTGTGGGCAGGGTTAAATTCAATGGCGCATCTTTGGACGCAGATTTGGTTGGCGTTGCCTGGGACGCAGCCTGTTTTGGCGCATTCCATGCGGTTGCCTTCCTCCTCGCATTCCCGTGCGTCCCGCAACCAGCGGATTCCCGCAACCTTCACCAGGTCATCGGTCCACCTGGTGGGAGGCCTTCCAACGCAACGTCTTCCGGTTCGCGGTCGCCATTCCAGAACCTTTCTGCCCCATCGGCCAACCATTCTGCTAGCAATGTGCCCTGCCCACTGCCACTTAACTTTGACTGGTTCTCTTGCGGATCTCTACATTTCTGATTCGATCACGCAACGAAACGCCGAACATAGCCCTCTCCAGTGTCCTTTGAATGACTGTAAGCTTTCGGATGAGGCCCTTTGTAAGCGACCACGTCTCAGAGCCATATGTCATCAGTGGCAACACACACTGGTCATAGACTTTCGTCTTGAGACACTGTGGTAAGTTGGACGAGAAGATACCGCGCAACTTCCCGAACGCTGCCCAACCGCGTTTGATTCGACGGTTCTCCAGTATACCGTGCGATCAGTTAATATTTTATTTAAACTATTTTTATTTTTGTCATACCTACATGCAAGCAGCAAAATTATAACTTTTTCTTCCAACTATGCTTTAATTGCATCACAATCACACTAAAAACTCAGTACAAAGCGAGTCTTTAATGCTCTAGAGCAATAAAAATGTATGAAATTTCATTATTGCACTGTTTTTTTTTAATCGCACCAAAAGTTGCCAATCTCAATGGATTAGCTCTATTCAGCCAGCCGATATCAATACTTTTTTTTTACGTACGTATTATTCATTTCTATCCTACTTGTTCCAAATTTAAAAAATGATTGCTGCTAACTCTGATTTCAAAATGAAAGAAATTTAAAAAAGTGATTTATCTACTATTCCTATAGGTAATAGTTGAAAGAAAAGCAGATTATGCACCTCGCCTTAAGTAATTTATATTGCCCTCGTGCCTGTTAGATTAGAGCCCTCGCTAACGCTCGGGCTCTAAATCAGGCACTCGGTGCAATAATAAATTACTTTGTGCTCGATGCAATAATCTACTATTACTAAATAATTTGCAAAAAATGTTATTAAGTAATTGTGTTAAAAGTTAAAGATATTATCAGTTTGATAAATTCTTATTGTTATAATTATAAACTTTGAAAGGCGAAAGTAGCCTCATAAAGTGCTTTCTGTGCTGTGTAAATGTGTCTTAGGGTAAGTGCATTTTTGTTAAAGCTTATGTCAAATAAAGATCTTTGAAAATGAATGAAATGATTCGACGGTTGACCTCTTTCTCGAAGTTGACCAAATGTGTGTTACATTTTTTTTTTATAACCACTTCATGTACCTACCATACATGATGGAATAAATGAATGGAATTGAATTGAAAACTGGTACCAGATTTTATCGCTTCTGAGTACCATAACGACTGTCTAAGGAGAAATAGGGGAATTCTCTTACTGAAATATGAACCTTTATGTGTAGTAAATAAAGTTCAAGTGCACGCAGCGTAGCGTCGCAGTATGATGAGTAACATGACTTCAACATTTTCAAACTTCGAACGGTCAAGTTAACCAGAGACTCTAGACAAGAGCAAACCCATTACAAATAAAATAAAATAAAGTTTAGTGTCGTTCGGTGTCAGCGATGGCGATGGCGATGGTCGAAATGCCAACATAATGGCATTCGCATACATTTTTATCTTGTTTTCAATCGCTATGAAGACGCTATCATTGATAGAGTGTCACTTGTCTGAAGCCTCTGTAGGTAGTTACCTAATCTTTACACAGTTAAGTACATATTAATGTTTCTTGATTAATATTTACAGACAAACAATGTACTATTAGTTTAATTAATTAGAGACTAACCATTTGTTATTATTACTTTATCTAGTTGCTGAATAGCAGTGGTGGCCCAGTGGTAACGGCCGCGCCATACAAGTTGTAGGTCGTGGTTTCGAATCCAGGCAGGCGTTTTACTTTGTGTAAATTATTTCATCACCACTGCTCTCAAAACTGTGAAAGAAAACATCGTGAGGAAACCGGCATGTCCTAGAATCAAAAATTCGAAGACATTTGACATCCACCAATACGCACTGAGCCTGCCTTGTGGATTACGGCCCATCCCTCTCGCATAGAGACTTGAGTCCCAGCAGTGGGTTCATTAAAAGGCTGATGATGATGAGTTGGCTTGTTGATTAAGAAGGTCGCAAGAGCTGCTGCTAAACATGAGCTCTTAGATTCGGTGCCTTAGTCGAGACAGGTGTTTGGGGATTTTCTTTAGTAGCAGCCTGGCTTTAGGTTTCGTGCCCGGTGTGATGGCAAAAAGCTTGCCCTCAAGTACATGGGACGTACACCTAGCTCTGCATATTTAATTCATCGGGATACTCGGGGTTTATAGGTGATGTAGTAATCGCAAGTCTTAGTGCGATCGGTGATTGTAGGGCCCTAAATTCAATCACCACTAGCATAGTGTTTTTTTTTTCTTAACGATTATTAAGTAGGAAACAACAGAGCAGCAAAGCAAGAATATAATACAGTAAAATGATGCTGAGCGTGCCCATACTGAAAGGGTTACCAACTTAGCATTGGGCATCAGACACCCAGCGCTGACTTTCAATTGGCACCCAGTCGTGAGACACGGATGAAGATAAATGAAATAGATACTTAATTAAATATTAATAAGTAGCACATAATAGTTACTTAGGTAACCTAATGAGTGATGACAGTTAATTGGAAAATATTTAAACCAGTGTAATTTTAAGAACCTTAATTTTAATTATGTAGTATTGAACAAATAAACCTATCAGTTTTACCTCTTTATAAGTAAATTACTGATTAGTTTAGATAATGATACACTAACATATGTTTTTAAAATGATATCTTAATTGTTATTTTTAAGGATGGGTTTTACACAACGTGAAGTAATTAATATCTATTATATAATTATATTAAATATACTATGCAAAATAAACTAATTACACTTTAATTAAATATAATGTTTAGTCATAGTCGTTATTTAAGTATGTAAGTAAATTAGTGACGATTGCGCATTGATTTTGTAGTCGATGTAATAGTAGAGGAGCCCAAGAAAATAAATAGGGATTTACTCGAGCATCGTGGGGATCTATTGGATTGTGAAGATTGGATGCTAAAAAGATAAAAACTATTGTACCTATGATGTATGCCCTTTGTTAAAAGATTATAAAATGTAAAAAAATAGTCATACAGAAATACTCTGGCGTTTCAAATATGAATAGTGTATTCGGCCCACGTGTTTCTGATAACAGAGGAATGTTAATCTGCCGTGGTTTGCATGGTGGGGGTGGCCGTACGAAGGGGTAGCAAAAGGGGAAAAAGTTATATTCGTGCGCGTCAGATATTGAGAAGCGATGTTAAATGAACCGTTAAGGAGCTCCTATTCAAAATACTGACGAGTTGGACGCGACCAAAAGTCAAGGGCAATTTTTGAAAAAGGAAAAAAGTCGTGATATTGAAATACTCGAGCGCGTCAGATTAGTATATCCTGCATTTAGAAGAAAATGATAACCTGAAAAAAATATAGTTTTAGGGTTCCGTACCCAACGGGACCCTATTACTAAGACTCCGCGGTCCGTCTGTCTGTCTGTCCGTCTGTCACCAGGCTGTATCTCATGAACCGAGATAGCCAGACAGTTGAAAATTTCAGAGATGATGTATTTCTATTGCCGTTATAACAACACATATTAAAAACAGAATAAAATAAATATTTAAGTGGGGCTCCCATACAACAAACGTGATTTTTTTGCCGTTTTTGGTGATAATGGTACAGAACCTTTCGTGCGCGAGTCTGAATCGCACTTGGCCGGTTTTTTTTAAATCTTCGTCGTTAATGGAATCATCTTCATACCAGTGGAATCATATTCACTCTAGTTTAGAAGATAAATGTAGGAATTCTTCGATCAATTTAAAATATTTATTTCCTCCTTTTAAATATTTTTAAAACAGATGTCACAAAAATATGAAAAAATAAATAAAAACAACAAACAGTTTTATGTGATCAGAGCTAGGCGCCCGATTTGGCAATACATCGATTTGTATGCAAAAAACCTTCTGACATTTCTGTGATTAGGTAGTCTGTACATCTGGCAGGTTTTCATGAAATTCATTAGTACTTAGTTATTTAGCAAATAAATTTAAACGCTGGTTAAACGGTATATTTATGGACTGTGGCAGTAGAATGGTAGACTTCGATCGAAACTGGTAGACCTACCGAAAAGTTCGTTGATATGCAACACTGATGAACGTACTATGGGGACGGTGCGGGAGAGTGAGATATAGAGAAAGAGTGAGAAGGGTAGAGATGCGCGAAGCGGGCAATAGGTACATAGTTCTAGTGGCTGCGCCTACCATACTTTATTGATAGTTTTAGCTTCTTCTGCTTGAGCAAATCGGCAGATTATATTATTCTCGAGATCCTTAAATACCACCTTAAAAAAATACCGCGCTATAAAATTTCCAGGTGTTTTTTTTAATGCACACTTTTCTGCATGTCGTTAACTCACCTTTCCTTAATCTGACGCGCTCGAGTTTTTCTACCGATCGATTTTTTTTTACTAATCTGATCGGCTGCCCTACACGCCCGACCCTATGAAAGGGTTCAAGTATGGTGGGGGTACTGAACAGGGTGCATGGTTGCCCACCGTTATAATATTCTGCCGCGCTTGAGTAAATCTCAAAATCCCTTGGGCTCCTCTATGCTATGCTCCTGGCTCTATGGCTATGGCTCCTCTACCATAAAATAAGGTAACTGGCTGATAAATAAGTAGGTACCTAGTTCTGCAGTGAGAACTTAATCAAATAATTGTCTGTAACTGTCCCACTGCAGGGCAAAGGCCTCTTCTCAAACAGAAAAGGCACAAGCATTGATCACCACGTGCGCTCAATTGATTTCAGACTTACATGAACTGTAAGTCCGGTGTCCTCACGATAGCCGAAAGAAGACCACTGGACATAGGCCTCCCCCAAGCGTCACCACATTGACCGATCCCGTGCTTCTCGCATCCAGCGGATTCCAGCAAACTTAACCAGGTCATCGGCCCACCTAGTGGGAGGCCTTCCAACAGTGATGACCAAGATGATGATGATTTAAACTTAGAAGAAAGTACCTACATATGAATTTAACAACGTAATGACAGTAGCGAAAATTATCCCACGGGTACGTACTGTCGGGATGAGAAGTACCTTATGTCCGAAAACAGGGCACGGTCTACTTGTGCAATAAGTTTCATACAAATCTGTTGAGCCGTCAAGGCGTGAATGATTATCAAACAGACTATGGACACAGATAATAATACTAGCATCTATGGATAAAACATCCTTAACGGCTAATTTAAATCCATGCAGGTAGAATTAGCTTTAAAAATATAAAACCCGGAAGAAAAAAAAAAAAATATGTTTCAAGTTTCAATACACGAGTGTAGTTAAATGCCAAAGCGTAGTATTCTTTCTGAAAATCAAAATGTCCTTCTTCTTTTGTTTTTAAGGGTTTTTTTCTTACATAAAAATCTGTTTCAAATCTGAGAAGCTATGGTTTAGCAAATTCTCTATTAAACACAGGATAGCTTTTACCCGCGACTTCCCTTGGGATAATAAAACCGTTTTCATGCGGGCGTAGCCACTGGCAGAAGCTAGTATTGTATATTTTTAATATCTGTTTAACAGTATTCTATCGTAGGCTACTGTAGTACTATCTACTCTGCCAAGTTAACGTTTGTAACTTGGCAGAGGCTACGAAGGCAGCAAAAAAAAAAAAAAAACTATATATTCTATTATTCTATTATATTATTATTCTATTTAACCGGAAATATCATTTTGAACTACGGTTGGAAAAAAGTGCGTATCATGTATCATCATAGTTTTTTTTTGACATATTAACATGTTCGTATTATTATTGTCAAGCGAATGTCAAAGTCAAAGTTTTTATAACAATTAGACCGTTTAAAATGGAACATGTATTCGGTCAGTTAGGGAAGTAGTATTTTTTTATGACGAAAAACTGATGAAAAATTTCAATAGTGTTCTCCTACTCCATTTGCACTTTTGAGGACCTGATGATCTCCACTGACGCTGCTATGGGCTGGCCGAACGTGGCCACTTACTGGGCCCAAAATAACAAAAAAAAGAAAAGTTAGCCATCGACTGGAAAAAAGAATATCTCTTTCGTAACAAGCCGACTCGCACATGACCAGTTTTTGTTTCCTGGTTTATGAATTTATCATAAATTATAATAGGTCTCCTAAGTACCGCGAAATGGTGGTAGGTAAATTAAAATTTCTAACCATTAATTTTAGTTTTAGGATTTCTTTATTTCATTTATGTATGACCCGTTATTAGAATATTAATTTTATCGTGATTTAAATGTCAAGCTAAGTATATTTTTCCTCATTTAAATATTTTTCAATAAACTTACTTAAAAACTGGCTCTTATTACACTGGTTTTCATTTCAAAATGCAGTAAAGTTCACATGCAGTGTATCATTTTCCTTAAAAATAATTGTTAAAAATACATAAAAGGTATTTAAATACTGGCTCTTGCATAATTCCAGCGGTCAGTCGCAGACGCCTTGTCCTTAAACTTGGCGCGCTAGTCGAGCGCATGCGTGTCGCGTAACACACGTCCGTACATTGTTCTTATTTCGAAACGCGATCGAAATTTAAATCGCCCGAACGTTTTTTTAAATAAAAATAGAGTTTGTTGGAAGTAAATTTAAATTGAGAACGTTTATTTTTATTTTTGACTTTATAGAAAAGGTTGTCCCCGTGTGTGATTGTGAGATTTTTTTTTGTTTTTCTAGAACTCTGTTTTAAAATACTTGGAGTTATTGGATGATGCTATTTTGAATTTAATAAGGTAGGTACGTTTATTTTTATTTTCTTATTGTAATTATTAATTACTTAGGTCTCCAAATGATTTATTTTACAAAAAAAAAAAAAAATATACATGGCCGATATGGCCATATTTCCAATTAGGATAATTATAACGAATTATAAGTCAGCCTAGGTATTTTTAGGTATATAACTAATTAATTAGCCCATCTAGTTATAAGCAGATACCGCTATACTTATCAATAATTTATTGGTAACATATACTCTGTCTTATAGTGGTGCAAAAAATAGACATTTTATTTAACAATTTTAAATCATAAAAATCTATTTAATAAAAAATCGAGGAAATTTATTTTTCGTTTTGTAAAGTTTTGCTTTGGAATTCGGTTGACATTTTTGGTATTAAAGTATTTTATTTCTCTCTTTTTTTTAGCACTTCATATTACAATTAAAATCATGTATAGTCAGAGAACATCTCATGACGCTGCCAATAAGCCCAAACAAAACTAGTATACATTGTTTTATAACGGAGTTCCAATGCCTACTTTTCGCCTTCGTCATCAGATCGGTTCGATGGTATCATTATTCGCTTAACTATTCAAGATATCTTATACCAGTGACATAATATCTATCATTTAGGCCACCTGTGATCTTCTTCGTCAGCTCCACTTCACCAAATGATACTTGCTAAGTGCAAATGCTTGCCATGTTGATGAAAATACCAATTAGCTATATATTTGCCTATATTTTTGAGGAGTTCCTTCGATTTCCATGGAATCCCATCATCAGTATCTGACTTGATGACAATGGGACCACCTTGAGAGTGTAACCTTTCAAACACAAAAATAATTTACAAAATCGGTTCACAATAGGGAACATTACTGCCAATTGCTCCCTCCAGATGGCACTTGACGGCTCGGAGTAAACAAAAACATAACAACATGGCGTCTACTACTGTTTGTGGTTACCGAACTATCTTTTACTGTTTTCAAAATAACTTGTGTTCAAAAACCAAATAATAATATTGGAGAAGTTAGTTAGCTTCATTTTTCTTTCACTATTAGTTTTATATTTTGTATGCTTAAGGCGCGTCCCCGAGCAAAACGCCGCGCTAGTCGAATTTTGTGCAGTTTTTAAGAGCTATCTACTCTTTATTTAAAAAGAAATACCAAATAATAAAAATACATTAAATTTCTACATAATGTTGATTCTAAAATTGTAGTACATTTTTTTTTTAAAGATGTATATGTGTCACTAATCTCCTTCCAACAAAACCATAAAAATGTGAAATAATTATTCATAGCATGCATATCCTCGTAAAGTATTCATTAATATTTTTTTATACTAACACTAATGCATAGACAATTTGATAACGAACATTTTGTAAGTTTTATTTTTTTAAAAGACCAATATTCGATTTTATAAAGATTTTAT
Source organism: Orthosia incerta (assembly GCA_948252205.1). Taxonomy (NCBI): domain Eukaryota; kingdom Metazoa; phylum Arthropoda; class Insecta; order Lepidoptera; family Noctuidae; genus Orthosia; species Orthosia incerta. The sequence continues at coordinate 317,834 of OX411758.1, forward strand.
TCTAAAATCTGGGCGTATTCACTACCGTAATTCATGAGCGATCAGTGCTGCTAGGCCAATAGGAATGCTCATATCGCAATGCTGATTTTTTGGTCAGGGTACGGCCTTAAACTGCGAAATTTTGTCGCTCGACTTTGACAGTTTGGTTTTTTTTAGGGATGGGTCCGATATATAAAACCTAACTTATATCGGATATGTGTTAGATATCATATATTATCGATATCAAAATAACCGATATTACAAAAGCTGTATCTAATAACCTTACTAGCGTGCGAGAGCAAATAAATCAAAACTTAAAACCGTAACAATGCGAAAACGTACGAACTACGAACAACACGCAAACATCACAAACTCTAGGAACCATATGCGCTACCTCTCTATCTAAGTATTATTTCGCATTCGTTGTTAGTTTGCTCATCTAAATAACATTTTAACGTTTGCAAACTGAACTACTGATATCGATATCTGAAAACCGATTTCGATATCGATATGAAAACACATACATAACCGTTTGCGCAAAAACCGAAAACGCCCTTCTCTAGTTAGTTTACTCCGATTCCTGTGGCGCCATCTGAGCGCAGCTTCGCGGATAGTTCCCTATTGACGGAAAACTCGGTGAACATAAATAAAAAAAATACATAAACTCGAACATAGAACCTCCACCTTTATGGGCACAGTAATGATACGGCCTCTGTAATATATATAGTATCTACCAGCACCGGGCATATTGTGACTGATACTCGCTGCTTTATTATATTGTAATGTATATACCTAAGACAACTGTGTGTTGAAATAAATACTTAAATTATTATCAAGTAAATAAATAATAATAAATAACCATAATATCAACTGTTACAACGGTTAACAATAGAACGAAGGTTATGTGGGAGTACTCACATAATACAGAATAGCTGACAGGTCAAATTCTAACTAGCTACTTACATAATACTATTGTAGTTTATTTTATGTTAATTTCCTTATTGAGGAAGATCATCCAACATATCTTTTGTCTTAGAAGGATATGCAAAGGTATTCGTAGGATCCATAGAACATGGAACGCCAGCGCCGCCGACAATCCTACTCATCGTCATCAGCCTTTTTTAATGTTTCCACTGCTGGGACACAAGCCTCTTCTCTGTGAGAGGTAATGGGACTTTGCGGGCCCAGTGCTGGTTGGTGGATGTCACATGTCTTGGTATTTTTGGTTCTAGGACATGCCGGTTTTCTCACGATGTTTTCCTTCACCGTTTTGAAAGCAGTGGTGATGATATAATTTACACAAAGTAAAGTGCCTGCCCGGGTTCGATCCTACGACCACTGCACCACCAATGCTTTGCTATCCTATTTATTAAAATGAATATTTATATGTTTGTGTTTCAATCACGCAATAACGACTGAACAGGTTAAGATGAAGTTTTGCTCACAGATAGGACACTTTTTATCTCGATAAATTCGGTGTAATGACCCCTTGGGATAATAGAACATTTTTCACGGGGGCAGTAAGCTGTTGCTATTTTTATTTGTTATTAGGTACTGATAGGCTCGCCTTTGACCACAATCTTCTCACCTGATGGTAAGCGATGACGTGGTCGACGAAGAAGCACGTTTGCCTAGAAGTAAACAATTCACACTTGACTTAAAAACCCCCAGGTTTGTAACTATCGGGAAATACTGACTCCGGCGTGGAATTGCACTCCTTTGCTGTGCGCACAAATATCTGTGACTGCGCAATTACTTTCTTAGTTAATCTTGGACATCGCTGACAATGCGAAGGAAACATCGTGTGAAAACCTGGACTTATATTAACAAGTTGGCAATCGCCAACTCGTCTTCAGCAAGCATTCTGATCAATGCTCGTGCCTTTTCTGTAGGAGAAAAGCCTTTGTCCTGAAGTACCAGCCTGAAATTGTTAAGAGTCTGATACCTGTACTTGAGAGTGTCATGCTCTCTCTAATGTCACTCCGATGGTGGCACATTTGTTGGATCATTCGGTTCCCTTTATGATAGTTGAGCTGAATGGTGCCAATCCATGCGTCATGTTCGTGAACGGGCGCCATCAGTTGGGATTGGTCATAACTTAGCTGACTCGGCTTGTTTTTAATTACGTACGTACTTATTGGAACGAAGTTCCTTATCGCGCGTTGCGAAAGGGGGCTAGACGGAAAAAATCTAACAAAAAGTTGTAACGACACTTTTTGCTACAGTTGTAAGCCGTGCGGCGTGCGCGTGTTTCGTGCGTGTTCTAACCTATACGCTGTTGTGTTTACGAAGTCGAGAGTATATATATATACATAATATATATATATATATATATACATATATATGTATATGTATGTATATATAAATACATATATATACATACTAAAGGAACTTCGTTCCATCCGGGTGTCCCTTGACACCTCTCAAGTTTTTATTTTTATTTTTGAAATGTTTGTTTTACTCTAGACGCATTTACGTGCAAGTCTTTTTACATCGTTCTCGCATATGTATTTTTTCAACAAGAATGATGTAATTAAATAATTGTAATTCAAACTGATGGATAAGAGTGTCCGTAGAGTTTCTTACACATTCTTCTCCATAGAGACCTACTGACGCTCGCGAATGTGCAACTAGATTCATCTTTTGTTTGACAATTCTAAAGTAAAAGTAAGTAAGTAGTAGTCTTATTTAAGTAAAGTTATTTTGATCTTGACTATTATGTATTGACATTCACCAACACTCTTTGTACTAACACCTTTAGTTTAAACTCATCATCGTCTCCGTGCTCTGTGGTGCCTTAGGAACGTGTTAGGAAGCTCTTAGTGGTGACATTATAAGGTATAGGTCATAATAACTTATAATACCTTGAATTAATTGTTGCCAAGACGTAACATAATATTAGCCGAAACACACTGCAGCTGGACATGACCCCAATCGTCGCCACACTGGTCGGTCCTGTGCGACATATTATTATTTAAAGATTATCTATTCATATTATAAGCTGACGTCCAAAAAGGCCTCGAGTCGAGGAGATTTTTGAGGAAACAATTTAGAATTCGCATGTAACACATACATGTTAATCATTTTGCGGAAGACATCTCAAATTATAATATTTAAAAACAGTTAATAATCACGAATGCTAAGGTCTCAGGTGAATAACTTATTGCCAAGATTTGACCTTAACATTGGCCAAGTTATGCCTTTCTAGATAGGTTTAACCTTACGTTGTCTGCCTGCTTCTAACAAGGAAGAGTCTTAATACCGGTTTTGTGTGTGTTAGCAAATAGGTTTCAAGGATGTTTTAAAATATTATCTTCAGATCAGGCGCTGCAGTGAAAAAGGAACAATGCTCTTCGTCCTGTATAGTTCCATCTATCTCTCACAATGGAACCACGATAGTTTTGACACGGCTCATACGCCCTACCATGAGCTCTTAGAGCAAGGTTATTTCCATTGTGCGTTAGGGACAGATGTATATGACTTGTATACGCCTGTCCTACAAGCATAATGAAAATAACCTTGCTCTAAGACCTTATGGTAACCCCGTGTAGTACTTTGAAATTTTGCACTGCACATGCACTCTGTTTTCTCTGGACGAAAGAGCTCACAGGAATTTTGTCGGTCCAAAAATATAATTTTGAATGAATATAAACATTATAATTAACTTAAATATTTAAAACGTATTCCATCACGAGGTCAGAAAATCTATTTCTGTAGTTTTTGATTAGTCTAGAAATACAGGGCCAAATTATAATAGCTATCGAAGTGACGTGATGAGTATAGGCAGAAAGATAAACATTTCCTTCACTAAACAAATTCAAATTAACCTGTATTACCAGCAGCACAGGAGCGTGGGGCTTGGCACAAGCCCAGAGAGTGAAGTGGGCGAAGTCAGGCTGCGGATGGTGACGATGATGACCACCATGAGCTGGATGTAGGATGAGGTTAACACCGTAGTCAACTGTCCTCCTAGCCAAGTTACAAACGTTTCGTATCGAATCTCTTTCTACAATCGTTATCGCCTTCTATTTGTATGGTCTGACCACGTGACTTAACGTTCAGATGTGTCATTCCCATACATTGATTCGTTTTCTACTAGCGTTATCGATTGTAGATTGTCAACTTGGCTACAGGTGGATATGTCCTTCCCATACATTGATTCGTTTTCTACTAGCGTTATCGATTGTAGATTGTCAACTTGGCTACAGGTGGATATGTCCTTCCCATACATTGATTCGTTTTCTACTAGCGTTATCGATTGTAGATTGTCAACTTGGCTACACGTGTTTACTTGGAATTATCTATGAGTTCAGAATGTTGAGAGTTCGATTCTTGTTTGTTTTGCCATCGCTGCTGTGAAGTTGCGCTAGCTAATTTAATACAGCCGCCTTATATGTCAGGTGACTTGACTCCTCCTAAGCAAAAACTATCAAGCTATTTTCACTTAGTCATTGGTAATACTACTATTATTATAATAATAGTGCGCGGCCCGTAAATTGAACAAATATGTACTAACGATTTATTTAAACATAATTTTAACTTCCGCCCGACCCCCTTCCTTCCGATTATATTGTAAAACAAGGGATTAATTATAATGGTATATTTTGCCAATCAGCTTAACTACACTGTAAATTAGGTACTAGTTTTTTAGTGCGACAACACTCATTGGTGATCTTTAAATAAAATAAATCAATAAATAAAAGGTATTTACCCCTTACTACTTAGCTTCTACGCTACGAAAAATTGCACAGCGTAGCTTTGTCCTTGACCTCTCCAATCTAAAGATACTTGACCGGCCGCACCGCGCAACCTTGAATATTGCAACAACAGAGCTATACCACAGATTGCTATACGTAATGATCTAAAAATATTATTATTATATACTCGCTTCAAATTACCAGCTGTTATATTATTATCAACTTCTTGTGTCTTACTCTTATCATTATCAACGTTATTCATTTGAACTGTTAGGAGAGTTACGAGATTATGGACGCGATAATAGTACATTATGGTACAAGTGTGTAATGTTGGTGATTACCGCTGAGGCGCCATTGAGACCCGAGCCGTAGGTGAGGGTCTTAAGAGAGCCGAGGACGGTAATCATCAGCACACACGTGTATCATACGACGTTTTTCAACACACTTGTGAAGAAAATCATACTAATATAACTGTAATTTAAACAGTGAAAACGAGTTGTGATTTTTTTTGGGAATTGCGGGAAAAAATAATCAGTTTTTCTATGCTCGCGCATCTAACAATGGCTAAAAGAATGAGGTTTCTTTTTTTTGGCTTTTCGTGGATAGCGTTTTAACTACTTACAAAATGGGGAATTTCAAGTTTTCTTTATTACAGAGAAAACAAAAGTTCTATTCGAGTGAAAGTTTTATTGATTAAATATGTGTATAAGTTGAAATTATCTATTTAAATTCGAATTTGCATGAAATGAGCAAGCAATAGGTACCTAAATTAATTTATTTGTGCTATTGAGCACGATCTTTTTTGTATCGAAACTTTTTTAAGAACAAAGCAATAAAATAAAATAAAAACTCACTTGTGAATAATAGCAATGAAAAAGTCACAGTTTGATTACAGGTGTCATATGTGCCTAATTGCGGTGAAATTAGAGCCAGTTTATGAGCAAGTGTGTTGAAAAAATACATTAATTCCTACTTGTATATACTAAGTACTAAATGGTTTTACTTAATAAAAAAACTTTTAAACAAAAAAAAAACCAACTGCCGAAAATAATAGTACATTATGGTACAAGTGTGCAATGTTGGTGATTACCGCTGAGGCGCCATTGAGACCCGAGCCGTAGGTGAGGGTCTTAAGAGCCGAGGACGGTAATCATCAATACACACGTGTATCACACGACGTTTTTCAACACACTTGTGAAGAAAATAATACAAAAAAATCATTTTCATCAGTAAAAACGAGTTGTGAAAATTTTTCCACAACGGCGGGGTAAATTAAATCAGTTTCCCTATGCGCGCGCATCTAACAATTGCGATCGACCATAGACTAAAACAATGAGGTTACTTTCTTTTTTTAGCTTTTCGCGGATAGCGTTTTAGCCACGTACAAAATGGGGAATTTCAAGTTTTCTTTATTGCAGAGAAACAAAAGTTATATTTAAGGGGAAATTACATTTATTTAACACATACAAGTTGAAATTATCTAGTTGAATACGAAGTTGCATGAAATGAGCAAGCAATATGTTAGGTTCTAGCATTTTGCTGAATTGTTTGACTAGAAGCTATGCCACATTTTTTATGTATTTAATGGATGTCATGGAAATAGTAATTACTACCCATATCATGTTATGGATATATCCATAACATGATATGGGAAGTAGTACTTACTAATAGTAAGTACTACTTCCATGAGAGGAATAGAAAGAGATTAATGTCGAATGGGACACTTTTAATTGATTAACAGTGTTACATTTTATTATATTGAAAATACTTCAATTTTAACTGGATTAGAATTAATTACTTATTTTATTAATTTTCATTGGATTGATTTGTGACACTTTTAAAATTAGTTTAATTTAAAAGTATTTAAAATGAAGGCAGGAAACCATTAAAAAAAAACTATAACTCACTTGTGAATAATAGCAATGAAAAAGTCACAGTTTGATTACAGGTATCATTATATGCCTAATTGCGGTGAAATTAGAGCCACTTTATGAGCAAGTGTTTTGAAAAAGCTATTTTTCTCTTTGTTTTGGCAGGCTCGGTTTAATTTTTTAGTTATAAAGTTTTCTACTTTTCTCTTTTTAGTTTTAGTACTTTTCCTTTTTACAATTTCAAGAAGCCTAGACACGACTGAGATACATTGTTTTACTATGGAATTCCGGTACCTACCTACCGCGGATTCATCACCAGACCAGTTCGATGGTACCATTTTTATACATTTATTTAAATTTGCTTCATCACAATCCTTTTAAAATTTCATTCCATCACTCGCCACATTAGCATATCACAGACGCAAACCCAAAAGTCTTGCCCAACGCTCAACGCAGCTAATTAACTTAAAAATAAAAAAACCCGATTGTTTAAGAAGCGAACTAATGAAAAACTTTTTAACAAAAAAACAAACCGACTTACAAAAATCACACTGCAAATCGAACAATAACTTTCTTTTCCGTCTTTGGTACCTATTGTTTTCTGTGTTTCGACACCGACTTCGGTAAAGAAAGTTATTTTTCGCTTTGCAGTGTTTTTTTTTGTAAGTCGGTTTGTTTTTTGTTAAAAAGTTTTTTATTTATCTCTTTTGAGTTTTGAAACTTAGCTCCAATTGCCATAAAAATAATATATAGCCAAAGAAATCTCGTGACGATTACAATAAGCCCATACACGACTAGGATACTTTGTTTTATTTCGGAGTTCCAGTGAAAGTCAGATCAGTTCGATGGTACCATTTTCATCAGTACTATTTATTTATAAGTATTTGCTTCATCATAGTCGTTTAACCATTCGAGATATTTTATACCCCATGACAAACTTAGCATTAAGGAGTTCCAGTGGCAAATGATTGCATTATTGATGAAAATACCAAAATCACTATATGTATGAGGAGTTCCCTCGATTTCTCCAAGATTCCATCATCAGATCCTGACCTGATGACTATGGGACCAACTGGGCATTATACCCTTTTAAACAAAAGAAGAATTTTCCAAATCGGTCTAGGCGTCTTTGAGTGATCGGGGAACATACATTAAAAAAAACATAAAAGATCCCGACGAATTAAGAACCTCCTCCTTTTTTTGAAGTCGGTTAAAAAATATATAAACAAGAAGAAAATTATGCTGTGCAGTCGGAGCGTACATAATCGCGAGCTGACTGACCAAAGCCTGTATCGTCTGTCTGCACAGAATGATTTTCTTCTTGTTTACATCGTTTTAGTTCGCTTCAGCAGTCGGGTTTTTTGATTTTTAAGTTAGTTTTTTAATAATAACTTTTTAGTTATCATTTTTTTTCTAATTACTTTTGAACATATTTTTATTACACGTGATATATTTTTGTAATCACTTCTTAAAATCCTTTATTTTGATACCCCACCCACACGACGGGTCTGGAAAAAAAATAATTTGGTCTCCCACTATATAGCAACCATCCGCCATTTTTCTTTTTTATATTAGTGTAGCCAGTGACACTCAATTGACTTAAGAATCATCACAATCGGCCAACGCGTTTAGTCTCTAGAACGCCACATAGGAACAAACATACATAGACTGATAAACACATTACCCTCCTTTGCGCCGCGCAGTCGGATAAAGTCTTCACTCAAAAATCAACCGAAAAAAACGCTAAAATGTGACCTACGTTTTGATGTCTGTATGTATTTGGTTGTTTCATTCCACATTTATTTTGTACTCAGTGAGGCTATATTTTTTTAAGTGGAACCTATTTCATTTAATAACTTATGACAATAAGTTGAAAAAAATATATTATGGAAAAATAAGTCGAAGATTACAATTTTATTTGCTTCCTACACGGTATAGTTGGATGTTCTTTATTTTTGTAGCACAACATTTTAACATTATTTACAGTAGGATCAACATATCAATGTCAGAGACCAAAATATAAATTATTTTATTACCGAATGTCACGATAGACTCGTATTACGTACTGACAGACACACTATTCATAATGTTATATATCACGCTATTATAGATAGTCTTATATTTTACTACAGGTCACGCTCTGAACATAATCAATTATAATTGAAACAGTCAATGGCAATACGAATGGTAACTGCGTCAATGTTCTAGTGGTCGCAAGACACATAGACGCACCCGGACTCAACCCGGAACTAGAATGCTTGGGCATACCTGAGCAACTGTTATTGGATTAACTATCTGGCATTTTTGAGTAGCAGCCCGGTTGATGATACATTGCTCACAGAGAGGATGGTCGTTTGGCGACCGCGCTCCGGAAAACGCTGCGTTGGAAGGCCTTCCTCTGAGTGGACCGATGACCTGGTTAAAGTTGCGTGGATCCGCTAGATGCGGGACGCACGGGACCGGTCAATGTGGCGACGCCTGGGGGAGGCCTATTATCAGCAGTGGACGTCTTTCGGCTGATATGATGATGATGATGATTCTAGCAGTAGGCAACATTTTGGTGCACTATTGGTACATCTATGCTTTAGTCTTCTGGGAATAGTAACTAAATCGGTCCATTTTAGCGTGTCTATTAAAAAACCGGCCAAGTGCATGTCGGGCCACGCGCTGTAAAAGGGTTCCGTATTTGCGCAATAATGCGGACTAAGAAGGCTTTTTGTTGTTTCATGAACATTTAAACGGTTTCGGCGGCGACATATATTTTATAAGTTGGTCGAATATTACTCATACACCGTGATTTTTTTCACATATCCAAAAGCAACCATTTAGCTGGCAGGGGTGAGGGACACTTTACTCTAAAAATAATTGGCAATTTAAAGCTTAATTTTACGCAAACTTATCACTGAATCGAAAAATGGATTACTATAGACCATTTAATATTTTGAATTGCCTTTCCAACGATATTCCACACTGTGGGTTAGACGAGAAAAAAAACACATCCCCACTTTACGTGTACAGGACGTACCATAAAATATTATTTTCATGATTTTATTTTACCACTTTGTTAGCCTGATTAATATGTATATCCATACCAAATTATAGCTTTCTAGTACTAAGAGTATCTGATCTAAGCTGTGGACGGACGTACATGGCGAAGCTATAAGGGATCCTCGTTGACTACGGCATTTTATTTTATTTTTATGCCCACAAAAAGTAAAGATTTAATGCGCCGATTCTCTTTGGTAACTGATTTTAAAACGAGAATCACGTCTAAACGGCTAGTTTTTTTTAAGTCATAGAATAATAAGGAAAGTACAAAAAACTACTTAATTTTGGGTCGCGCGGGTGTGAAACGAGTGCGTTTTGTTCCCTCAAGGTCGTTAGCGTTAGTAGTCGTCTTAAAATACTTCTAAAATTACTCATACATGATACCGAGTATTTTTTTGTTATTGGGAAATTCTATGTAGGTATTTAACATAATACATAAGTTATGAGGTACCTATGACTTGTTTTTGTCAGCACTGATTAGCATTAATACGTGTAAAACGCCAAAATTACGTAAATGTGTCGTGCATGTTAATTTTAAGGAAGCTATTATACTATTTTAATGTTTCCTGTCTGCATGAGATTATCCTCTGGCTCAGAGGAGAGAATAACCTCGGTTATTACAGAGATACCTAGGTCCTAATAGAATAGCAAGATGCCAAGGCATGTGAAGTCTATGATGTGTGGGTGACATAATGTAGGCATGCTTGAGTATCATATTTCACGATAGACCCGCGTTTGACCACTAACTCGCCTGAAGACCCCTAGGTTGTAGCTATCAGGAAACAAATACTCCGCCAAGGAATTCCACTCCTTAGCTGTGCGCACAATGAAAGTATCCGCAAAACGCTTTGTGCGTATGGGTGGGATGTCCACCATGTAACGATGACGCATGGCCGTACGTCTTGAAGTCCGATGATGGAAAGGGCTAGGCGAAATCAAATTGTTCAGTTCCATCGTACACTCCCCGAAAGTTAACCGATAAAAATCCGACAGGCTCGCAACTCAGCGTCGATGTTCGAGGTTTGACGCGAACAGTGCATCGTTGCCAATAAGCTTCTAGGCCCGTCGGTCAAGTGCATCAAGGTATCTTCCACTAACAATAGATGTTTTTTTTTTAAATACTGGTATCGGAAAGAACATTAACAATAATCTTGTCATCGTACACGTTGTGTATGTCACCTTGCCTTATACCAATTTATGTTAGGATCGGCTTCGAAGTTACGTGGAGTATTTTACGTGGGTAAACTGCCCAGCTCCTGAGTGACACGATAAACATTGCCGACATCGGTTTCACACTTTCGGGGTTCTGACCACCCAAACGATTACCAAAGGTCTAAAAATGACAGGTGTGGTGGGTGCAGCCACGATCTCAAGCCATGACAATATATAAGGCAGTCACCCGAGTGCGCCAGAAGTTCATATGACTGTATTCTACTGTCAAAAGCTATTATTAAAGTTAATTGTTGCTCACCGATCATTCAACAACATTCTGAAATGCTGTCAAAATATATCAGTTTACAGACTTGTAATGTTAAAATGATTTTCATTATACCATTGACCTCTAGATATTAACATGTAAAGAAGTATGTAGTAGCATTATTTAGATTGTTTCCGACATCATTGAGATAAGAATAAATTGCTTTAAAGACTTCTGTAAAAAAAGTAAGACACGTAGTTGCATATTTTTTCTTTGTCAACTAGGTATGTACATGTTAGAGAACCCGGATTTGTGATCGATCTAGCCCGGAAAGCAAAGATGTTTTGTTTTCTAAGTAGCCGTTAGGTAGGCAGGTACGTGCCTTAAATTAACAATATAAAGATTTGTTAAATTAGAGGTTTTAGGTTCAAAGTCATCTGAGTATAAAAGGACAAAGGAGGAGGAGGTTAAAGAGTTCAATAAGAACACTTTTTAATTTACCTCGATGAAAAAAAAATTGATTCACACAATATAACTAGAAATTGTACTCTAGAGTTTTTATAAAACGAAGGTAAGCATTCAGAAAAGTTTTTATTTTAGTTCATCTCATAGAGGACGTAAATTTGTATGGATGATCTTCATTTTTGCAGATTGTAGTTATGCGGCAGCTGATTAAATCAGACTAATTTCGCGGCAGATTACAATCAGAAAATCAACTTAATTTGAAGCTGAGAGAAAATAAAGTTTATTTATGTACAAAAGCGAGCATAACTCAAAGTTCGATGATTTTATTATGCAATAAGTATGTAAATAAATAAAGAATAGAATCAATCTACGTGTCTATCACACATGCCATTTAAAAACGCTGAATCACGACTCTTGGGCAAGTTGACAATGAACTACTACATCAATGATACATTCTTATGAAATTAAAATGGCCGAAATAGGGTAGACCGTATGTATCTACTTAGGTACTACAATAGTTTTTTAAAGTTCAAATATTTATTTAGTTGTCAGTCAATCAACTAACTACTCGTATCTATACATTTCTAAATACTGAAAATTCATTCTTTTGTATTATTTCATTTGTAAAAGATAATATCTGGAAGTTTGTATTTGTATTTTGTATTTGTAGTTGGTATCCGATTGCGAATTTTTATAGTAACAGAAAGTTTCACTATCGTTGTACACCCGAAATAATCCTAAGGGATCCATAGCAGCGAAGCCACGAGAATAAACTAGTTTAATATTTGTATTAATTTGCCAACTGTACCTCATATACTTATAGGTATGACCTTTAAAAGTTCAACAGTTGCATGAAATCAAAAGTTAATAGAGATTTTGTGGTTTTACATTTGAGGTGAAGGCCAAATACTCTTTTGTGAGTCTTTATAATTATGTCTTTTACAAGGACAGAAAACCACAGAATTATTGAATTACTTGAAAATCAATCCATTTACTATGATTAAGCATAACGCCAGTACTCCCCGAGGGGTTAGGCAGGGGTGTACTATTATAGTACATTACAGTACAGCCACGTGCTTCCAGTTATATGTGGCCAGCTTATAGTCATCCAGACAGAGAATATTGAAAAAATCAATAATACTTTGCCTGACCCCTGAATCTAGAGTTGCCATCTCTAAAATCTGCCAACCAGGATAAGAAGCGTGAAAACCGGCTTTTGGATCTTACTACTTGGACATTTGAACACGAAGAGAGTATTTTTTCTAAGTTACTCAGTGGAAATAAATTATAATTAATGGATAAAAACTAACGTTTTATTAATTTTCATAAAATTTTAAACTAATTTTTGACTTTAAAAAAAAACCCTGCCCGGAAACTCCCCGGACGCCTTCTAAACTAGGACAAATCCGGGCATATCCGGACGGATGGCAACACTACCTTAATCGAACACAGGATCTCATGCTCTGGAGTAGAGCTTACGACCAGGTTGTTACAAACATCAGCATCATCATCAGCATCCGCGGATTATCAGCATCATTTTCAATATCAGCATCAGCATCGATAGATGATGAAAATTAATGCTGAAGTTCGAGTCGTGATATGATTGCAGAGGAAGCAGGGCTATGACACGTGTTCTTTTTCGGTTGCGAGTTTTGATTTGACCGATTGCGATTTAAAACAAACAAAAACTGGTTCTATCATTTATATTAATTACGTTATAATACGTCATTGCGGATTAAAGTGCAGTTATTGTTTTCTTCGTAAATTGATGTTTTATTTGATAAATGATGGCGTCTCCGTCGAAAAGTGAAATACGTATATATTTTAAAAACTTAACTTTTTAAAACTTGTGTAATAAGGATTATTCAAGCAAAGGACGAACATACCAATACTTCACTTAAAAATCACTTCAAGGGCAAATATCTTGATGACTTTTAATTTTTTTAACCAATTAAAACTAAAAACAACAAGCTCCTGCCCGGTTTTTTAAAGAAAATTCGTATCAGCGAATGTTTTATTTTTCTTTTTTTTGACAGCAGTTTTGACATCAGTCAATGAAAAAATATCAGCATCAGCAACAACCCTACTTAGGACCACTTAGGTATAGATCGAAGATGCAGCATGATTGCAAAAGCATTATAAAAGCACAATTAAAGAATAAGATCTTCGATTACTGAGGATTAACATCACTTGAAAAAATATATGTTAGCGTTTGTCGTGAGAGGATTGTATTCTGACAGATGTTTTTGTAGCATGCGTAGCCAAGGGGAGACTGGGCAGATTTGATCCTACGGAAGACTTTGTTCATAAAAATATTAAATCTACGTAGCATCTCAAATTGTTCGAAGATATTTGGGTCCCTTATCATTTTTATTTACCAAGTCATCCCAGTATAGAAGACACATTTGTTATGTCCCCTAAATTCATTAATTCATTTAATGACAAGGGTATCGAGAAAATTATACATTACTAGCTGACCCGGCAAACTTTGTTTTGCCATAAAAACACCAAACATTCACCTACCCTACACCTACCCTACACTTACCCTACACCTACCCTACACCTACCCTACACCTACCCTACACCTACCCTACACCTACCCTACACCTACCCTACACCTACCCTACACCTACCCTACACCTACCCTACACCTACCCTACACCTACCCTACACCTGCCCTACACCTACCCTACACCTACCCTACACCTACCCTACACCTACCCTACACCTACCCTACACCTACCCTACACCTACCCTACACCTACCCTACACCTACCCTACACCTACCCTACACCTACCCTACACCTACCCTACACCTACCCTACACCTACCCTACACCTACTCTACACCTACCCTACCCTTTTTTCCCCATTTTTTTTGTTTTTAAACCTTCCCTGTATTCTGTCGACCAAAACAAAAAAAGAATTATGCAAATCGGTTCAGCCGTTCTCGAGTTTTAATCAGACTAACGAACAACAATTCATTTTTATTTATATAGATACGCAAGCTTTATAAACTTTGCATAAAAATTTAATGCTACGGCGACGGCAAATAGTTTAAAAAATTTACACAGAGCGCTCATAATTATTATAATCTGGTGAGGTGTACAGTACAGTGCGGCAAAGTTAGCGTAAGCTGCCTATAAAATGCCACCACAGCTGATTAGAGGGGAAGTTAACTTCATGTCTTAAAAAAGATAAGAAATATGATGATGACACTGACGAACTCGTTAGTATCTTTCAGAAAAGTTTAGAAAAACTGCAGTGATTTTCATAAAAAGGAAAAAAAAATGATTACAAAAAAATTGCAGTTTTTTTACATGAACTTACATGTAAAGAAACTGCAATTTTTTTGTAATCATTATTTTTTCCGTATTATTACTAAGATTTGGACTTGAACCATAGTGAATGAGATCGGACCAGTTCACGTTCGGTTGTCTATGAGGCTGTACTTATGTTTTAATGTCAGTGCCGTTATTTATATTTAATATGTTCGTGTTACAGTGCGTATTGGTGAAGTCAGGGTTATGATAAAATTTGTGTTACGTGTGATTTTGTCAGCTGTGGGGAATTGATTTAAGGTTTGTTTCAGGTGTAATTTATTTGATCATTTTACCTAATTACTTAAGAGAGCAGTGCAGTGGTGGCACAGTGGTCACGGCTCTGACTTACGGGTCGTAGGTCGGAGCCGTGACCAACCCAGGCAGACGCATTACATATTGTAATTTTTTTCATTACCGCTGCTGAAATTATTTTTCATTAGCGCGGCTTGGCAAAAAAGTTAAATATATCCAAAGCATGTAAAATTACCAACATTGATATTGTCTCTCATTTATAAATAACAAAAAAACAGTAAATCTCATTGATCTAGAAAAAATAAAATGTTAGTGATTCAGTTCTTCTGTTTCTCCCTTTACGCCCACGATATTTAGGTATCAGTTTTATTACCCGACTGCCGATGGAGGGTAATGTGTTTATCAGTTGTATGTATGTTTGTTTATTCCTATGTGGCGTTCTAGAGACCAATCGCATTGGCCGATTTTGATGATTCTTACGTCAATCGATTCGTCATGGAAAATAGAAAAATGGCGGCTTTTGGGCGCCATACTGTGGGGGCATAATTTTTTTTATTTCATACCCAACGTGGGATTATCAAAATGAAGGGTTTTAAGAGGTGATTACAACAATATAAACCACTTATATGTTTAAAACTACCTAATTCGAAACAGAACCCGAATGCACTAAAAAGACGTAAACAAGAAGAAAATCATGCTGTGCAGTCGGAGGATACATCTGGATTTGGTCAGCCAGCTCGCGAAGATGTATCCTCCGATTGCACAGCATGATTTTCTTCTTATTTACGTCTTTTTAGTTCGCATCTTACGCTGTCGCGAGATTTGTTTCCTTTTTTTTAAATTGACTTTCGCTATCGCCACGTTTTCGATGACAGAATGTCACTTATCTAGCTTCTGCGTACCCCTTTAGAGCGTAACGGCGTAATGTTACATTAAGAAATGGTGTAAACAATAAACAGACATGCTATTGCAGCAATCCCGACTTATTTACCGTCATTTATTGAAGAGTTATGTTGTATATCTCCGAAGTTTTTCGTCAGAACTTGTATTTTTTTTTTCTTTTTAAAAAACGTTGCCCCACACTAGGAATTTCTCCTGTATCGTGGATGCGTTTACAAACATATAAACTCACATACACAAACACCCAGAGCCGGAACAACTATTTGTAGATCATACAAATATTTGTTCCGTGCGGGAATCGAACCCGCGACACGCAGCGCAGCAGTCAATCGCTCAACCACTGCGCCAACCGTGCGCCCGATTAAATGGGACCAGATCTTGATGAGAAGCAACAACATTCAAATAAAAAAGAATCATCAAAATTAGTTCACCTTATAAAAAGTTCTGAGATAACACACATACAAAATAAAAATTGATCACTTCCTCCTTTTTGAAGTTGGTATAAAATTAACAGTTAGATATTATTTATTTAACAGTTATGTTAATTACTGCCAAACTGGTATTGATCTAAATGATCGCATCACCCGAGAACAGGTTTAAGAAATAAACTTTACTACGTAGTAAGGTACCTATAATGCCAGAACAGACTACCCGAATATCATGAAACTTGAACATAACCGGTGAAATGAGAGGGTACCAAGATAACTGTACACATCTGCGTACCCTTTTAGAGCGCACTGGCGTGATGTTATGTTATGAAATGGTATAACAATAAATAGACATGCGATTGCAGCAATCCCGAGATATTTGCGGTCATTTATTGAAGAGTTCTGTTGTATATCTATTTGGGCGCACGGTTGGCGCAGTGGTTGAGCGATTGACTGCTGCGCTGCGTGTCGCGGGTTCGATTCTCGCACGGAACAAATATTTGTTTGACCTACAGATAGTTGTTCCGGCTCTGGGTGTTTGTGTATGTGAGTTTATATGTTTGTAAACTAAGAAATTCCTAGTGTGGGGCAATGTATTTATAAAAAAAAAGAAAAAAAAAATCCCCGAAGTTCTTCATTAGATCTTCACCAAATGAAAATGGGACCAATTTGGGAATATATTCTTACAAACAAAACAAAATTCTAAATCAGTCCAAAATTGACGGAGAAATCGGTGAACATACCTAAGTACACCGATTTATCCGACAAATTGTGGACCGATTTAAAAAATTTTTTTTTGTTCGAAAGAATATGTTCCTAAATTGGTCCCATTGAAAAAAAACAATCATATATTCTAACATAGAACCTCCTCCTTTTTGGAAAGTTGGTTAAAAAGTGTCATTGCGTTTTAGAATTTCAGAACTTTCTCAAATTTCATGACGTTTTGATCCGGTTAGCGACAAAAAGCACGCCAACCAAAGCCAAAAGTACCAACATTTAACAAGAACTGTGGGCGTACGACACAACACGCCTCTGCCTAATCCCTTGGAGAATACGGTCATAATATTACGTGATTAAATATATTAGTTAATTTTTTGCAAGTTATGCACCTTAGTAGTTGTTTGACCTTACCATTGAAAGCTACCTAGTTCCTATAAGTGTAAGGCCATGCTCTTATAACAAGGTCTAATGTACAATCGGCAACATGATTTCTATGTATTTAATTATAGTTACATGTTTATAAATGGTTTTTATATTAATTGCTCAAGATTAGAATATACTTTATTGTAAACTAAAAAAAAGAAAATACACAGACATTTTACAACAACTTAATACTATGGGTACAAAGGCGGTCTTATCGCTGACTGCGATATCTACCAGACAACATTTGGATGGACTTAAAGAACTAACCTCCTTAACCCCCCAAACCCTAACCCCATCCTTCCTAAGCTTGGTATAATAGTGCCTAATAGTTACCATAATATTCTAGTGGATAAAGTTATCAAAATGTATTCAATTAGTCAAATGAGAGTCACTGATAATCTTTTGACTTTATCAATATCTTATCAAGTTATTGGTTAGTAAACCCTCTGGCTAATGGTATAGTTTATAGATTTTGTTGTGTTTAGTTGAGAAATATAGTGTTAAATCAAACTTGCAAGCGAAACTCTGCAGACGTGATCGATGTCTCATCATTAAGGACTAGATTATATGCAACATAAAAAGCTTGAAATATGTATGAAAAATGCGTAAAATATGCATGAAAATTTGTAAAGTATGCAACATTAAAGTTAAGACAGCGAGAAAAGAAACAAATGGTAGCTTTTGATTTTTTTATTTCTAAATCAGCATACAATTTTTGAATTATTCAATCATAAATTTTCAAAACCAAAATGTAACAACTTTGTAGACGATATGATTGCACTATAACGTAAACTTATTTAGGTAAGTAGGTGTTCTAAATGTAGTCTTCAATCAATCAAAAAAATATTATAAGTGAAAATTGTTACTGTTATGGGCTAAATTTTAGTTTTTAGTTCAATAAGGTAACCTACCGAAAAATATAATAAATATTGCAAAAATATGCATAATCACTAGACTTTAGATATATTATACAATTGCCGTTTATAATGGGGTAAATATACAATTTCAAATGATACAAATAATCCGGTCTCTACTCATCATCATCATCAGCCAATAGCTGTCTACCGCTGGACGTAGGCTTCTCCGATTGCACGCCATTTGTCTCGATTTGTGGCAGCTCTCATCTCGCTGCTACCGGCCAGCCTGCGAAGATCGTCGCTCCACCTAGCCTGAGGGCGTCTCATCTAACGTTAACTCATTCGTGGTCTCCACTCAAGAATTCGTGTACTTCAACGGTCATCGCTTACTACTATTGCCACCGCTGGCCCATTGCCACTTCAGCTTGCTATTCTGTGAGCTATGTTGATCGATGTCTAAAGACTATAACCCAAAAAATATTCTCTCAATTTCATATAATTAAAGCTGACTACGAGGTCAACGACCGCTGCTACTTCGTTTATTTATTTAATTGAAAGTTCGAGTTATAATACAGTATGAGAAGAATGTTAAAATACCTATAGTACGAACTAAATTAAAATTCTTGATTTGATAATTATCATGTTGACTGTAGCAATAATAAATTATGCTTAATTACTGGCATGTTCTAAACCTTGATTACTGGATAGAGGATTGTGCGTAGTGGTAGTTATGTAAATAAATTAATATCATTCTTATGTAATGACACCTCAAGGTAAATAGGAAATAAACAATAATATTTCAGCCGCTAAGCGTTGCGTGAGAAGTGATCGCAAGAGATCATAGTAATGGTTACAAGTATACTATGTCCTAATCCAGTCTGCCTATAGCGGGTTCAATCATAGCGGGTTTGTTTTAATTACATTTTTTCACAACGGATTCATGAATCCGAATCCGAAAAAAAGTTAATTCGAGATACCCGACTGCCATATTCGCGAGCTGGCTGATTAAAACCAGATGTATTCTCCGACTGCACAGCATGATTTTCTTCTTGTTTACGTCTTTTCAGTTCACTTTTTAAGAAGTCGGGTTTTTTTTTTTTATTAACCTTTTTTAGGGTTCCGTACCCAAAGGGTAACGGGACCCTATTACTAAGACTCCACAATCCGTCTGTCTGTCTGTCTGCCCGTCTCTCACCAGACTGTATCTTATGAACCATGATAGCTAAGCAGATGAGATTTTCACAGATGATGTATTTCTGTTGCCGCTATAACAACAAAATACTAAAAACAGAACAAAATAGGTAAATATTTAAGTGGGGCTCCCATACAACAAACGTTGCTGTGTTTGTTTTTGCCGTTTTTTGCGATAATGGTACGGAACCCTTCGTGGGAGAGACTGACTCGCACTTGGCCGGTTTTTATTTATAACTTTTTATTTAACATTTTTTTTTCGAATATTTGCATTTAAACTTGAAGCGTTTTCTATTTTTGAAATCATCTCTTAAAACTCTTTACCTTTTGATAACCCACACAAAGGATTTGGAGAAAAAAATAATTTGGCCTCCACAATATGGCGTCCAAAATCCGCCATTTTTCTATTTTCCAATTTTAATGTAGCATGTAGCACACTCGCTAGGTTAAGACGAATCGATTGACGTAGAACGCCACATAGGAACAAACATCCATACATACATAGAGTGATAAACACATTACCTTCCTTCGGCAATATTAATCAGAAGTTTCACCACTGTCATATTATCAAAGAATATCGAGCCCAAACATAAAACTGCGAATTCGCAACGCAGAAAACCGCTAAGCAACATACGAGCAACAAGCTCGTAGATTTTTAAGATGCGACGTCGCACCGCAGTTTTGTGTTTGGGCCTAAATCATATCGTCACTCTGTATAATGAGTAGAACGACACGCACTTGGCAATTTATTAGCGTCTACTCTTCTAACGTAACCTTGTAGATATCATTAAACTTGATTTTAGATACACGTGCTAATAAAATTCATTGACGAGCCGAACAGAACCATATCATTTGACCTTTAAGATCAAATTAGCAATAGCATTAGGAAATATTAAGTAACCTTTTACAACTTCCTGGTTTGGTTTGACGCTTGACAGAAGCCATTAGTTTGAATTTCGAAATGCTGAAGTTTACTAAGGCCGAAGGCACACAGCTAGTGTTTAGAAGGACACACAGAATGGGAACGCCTGTAGCGTCTAGAGGCGGCAGTAGTACCTTTTACCTACGAACCTTCAATCTTATTGGTGCCGAAAGAGCGCACACTTCTGTCATTTTTGGCATTCAACACTGTCATCTAAACGTCATTTTGTATCTTGTTGAAAGTTTTCAGTAACGTCTCTAATAGCGAACGCTGAGACGCTTCCATACTGAGTGGTTAAGTACTATGCGTATGGTACAACTATTATTTATTATGCCAGTCGGCTCATAATACGATGAAAGAAAGAAAGATGTACCATAATACATAATAATAGGGAAAATATGCGTCACATCATAATATCTCTGCAAAACGGCCATCGCTCATTCTAATGGCAAAATATTTATTTTAGAGGAGACACGACAAATCAAAAATACAAAAACAAAACAATAATCATCATCTTCCTGCCCTTTTTTTTTTTTTTTTTTTTGGGTGGGAAATCATCCAATGACTTCTGCCGCCCTGGGTGAAGCGGGAGGGCGTGTCAGACTTTTACTGACTAAAACCCACCCGTGTTCCTTCAGTTGCTTGTGCCAGGGCCGCGGTAACTCTGTTTCAAATTTATCCGCGACCCAGACGGGCCCCGGCCCTAGCGGACCCCTTCAACATTTGCTGACATCTCTTTGAGGCGCGCGTGGAACACTACGCGCCGTCGACTCGGGCCTGGTCCTTATCGGACGGCGAGCTACCCATTACTCGCC
Organism: Orthosia incerta; assembly: GCA_948252205.1. Taxonomy (NCBI): domain Eukaryota; kingdom Metazoa; phylum Arthropoda; class Insecta; order Lepidoptera; family Noctuidae; genus Orthosia; species Orthosia incerta. The sequence goes on from OX411758.1 coordinate 339,141, forward strand.
GTCCGCAAGCCCGCGCCTACGGTGGCCGATAATCGGCTTGCGACCCCCGACGCCCGGGGCGTCTCCTGCGGTGGCTAGGGGCGTGAGGAAGTCTCCGTTGTGTCTCCCTCACGCGTTCCGCCTCCTCCTTCGCGAGCATTACTGCTTCGCAGAAGGAGGTGACAGCTTCCCATGCCCTCTCGCTCCGTACCATGGCGTGAACCAAGGCCGGACGCGAGAGGTCGCCACCGCTGATCGCCTCTACGAGGACACGGCGGTGCTCCGCCCAAGCGGGGCAGACCTCCACCGTATGTTCCACCGTATCCTCCGGGCGATCCACACAATGGTGACACCCGGGCGTTTCCTCCCGCCTAATCCGGAACAGGAACCTCCCGAAGCAGCCGTGTCCGGTGAGGACCTGCGTCAGGCGGAAGGTGAGGACGCCGTGGCGCCTCTCGAGCCACTCCTCAAAGAGGGGCCTTATCGCCGCAATTGTGGCGTGCCCAGCGCTGGGTTGCGACAGTCGCTCTCTCCATGTCGCCATGAGATCCTGCCGGAGCTCTGTCCGCCGAGCCACGATTTGTCGCGGCAACGGATTTTCGCCCCGGCGTTTCGCCTCCTCGCGCCACTCCCATATGTGCGCGAGGACTTTTGCTTCCAGATCCCATGGCGGCAATCCGGCAAGGAGACTCGCCGCCTCACCGGAGACCGTGCGGTATCCCCGGACCAGCCGGATGGCCATGACTTTTTGGGACGCGTTCAACCAGCGGGCTGGTCGCCGCCTCAAGGAACGCGCCCACACCGGTGCGCCATAAAGGGCCATGGACCGCACGACCCCCGCGTAGAGTCTCCGGCAGGGGGCGTTTGGACCCCCTAGATTGGGCAGGAGTCGCTTGAGGGCAGCCCCAGCCCGCTCCAGTCTGGGAGCCAAACGTCGGAAATGCTCGTGGCGCGTTCCGAGGACCATGAAAACACATGGCCTCGGACTTGTGCAGGGCCACCTCGAGTCCCAATTGCCGGATCCTGTCAACGATTGTCGCAACCCCGCGTGTCGCTAATTCGGCCGCCGCCTGGTGCGACCTCCCCTTCGCCAGGACCAGCGTGTCGTCAGCGTAGCAGATTACGCTGACGCCCCTAGGGAGGTCGGCGCGCAGCACCCAGTCGTACCCGATGTCCCACAGATGCGGCCCCAAGACCGATCCCTGTGGGACACCGCACGACATCTCTCGCCGGTTCCACTCTCCCTGGTGACCGGGGTAGATGACGGCCCTGTCCGTCAAATAGGCCTCGACCACGCGACAGAGGTAGGGCGGCACCCGGTGATACCCAAGTGCCTCCCTAATGCAACTCCAGGGCAGGGTGTTGAAGGCATTGGCGATGTCTAGAGACACCGCCAAGACGACCCCACCCCGGGCCACTGCATCCCCCGTCGTAAGGGCTCGCACGCGCATGATGGCGTCCACCGTAGAGCGCCCTCTGCGGAAGCCAAACTGGCTCTCCGCCAGATCCGGCCCCACCCGCACTAGCTGCCTGACGAGGCGGTCTGCAATAACTCTTTCAAAGAGCTTGCCCACCTCATCAAGCAGCACTATGGGCCGGTAAGCGGACGGAGAGTCCGCTGGGCGCCCCGGCTTCTTAATGAGGACCAGTTTCCCCGTCTTCCAGCGAAGTGGGAACTGGCCCCTCTCCAAGCATGCGCTAAGGAGCCCCCTTAGTCGAGGCCCGAGAGCCTCCAAGGCCAGGACCCAGGCTTTCCCGGGTAAGCCGTCGGGTCCTGGGGCGGTATTTTTGGCATTAAGCCTACGTACCGCCACTCTCAGCTCTACCTCGGTCACCTCCGGAGCATCGTCGTCGTTGTCGGCGGTGTGGTCCGCATCGGGCGCCGCAAGAGGCGGAACCATGGGCGGGGGAGTATGTTCCCCTTGCGAAGGGAACAGAGTGCTCACCACACCCTCCACGAGCTGTGGCCGGAGACTCTGCGTCAGTGGGGGAGCCCATGGGCGGAGTTTGTCCCGCACCATTTTGTAGGGGCGCCCCCACGGATCCCTGTTCAGAGTCCCCAGTGACTCCTCGCGGGCCAAGCCCTTGGCCCGCTTGATCTCCGAACGAAGGGTGGCCCTCGCTACTCTGTACCCCTCGTAAAACTCCGCCTCAATGGCTTCCGTATCCGGAGGACGGTTACGGAGCCTGCGGTGCCTGGTGTACCGGCGTCGCGCAGCAACGCACGCCTGGCGCAGAGCCGTAAGCTCCGGCGACCACCAGTGCACCTGGCGCCGGGCGCGTCCTGGCTGGATCCGGGGCATTGCCACGTCACATATTTCGGACATGGCCTCCCGGAACCACTCCGCCTCGTCGTTGATGTCAGCAGGCCTGTCCGGTGATGACACCTAGGCCTGCACGATCGAGGCCTCCAGGAGGAGCTCCCGGTCCAGCTGTTTCAGCGCCCACCGCGGACCACTCGGGGTCTGTCTGGCTGGCGCGCTCGAGGTCTGGGTGGAGACGTCGAACCGGATATACCGGTGGTCGGAATAGGTCTCCACCTCCTCCATAACGCGCCAATCGACGACACGCGGTGACAGAGCGGGGCTGGCGAATGAAATATCCACCACCGATTCGCCCTGCATCCGCACACACGTGGGGACAGAACCCCGGTTGAGGACGACCAGGCCTGTCTCCAGAGCCCAGTCCTCCACCATCCTGCCCCGTGTGTCCGTATACCGGGAACCCCAAGCTACATTCTTGGCATTGAAGTCCCCGAGGACGAGCACAGGGACGGAGCGGTACTCAACGACGACGATTTTCAACTCCGCAAGGGAGTTGTGGAACTCGGTGAGAGTTCGGTTCGGGGAGAAGTATACCCCCACCACGGCAATCTCCCCGAACCGTGCTGCCACGCAACCCTGTCCCCTCTTGACATCCTCGAGGGACGGGGTGCCGGCGGCGGCCGACGAAATTAGGGTCACTGAGCCGCTCAGGTCCTCCACCCAGTCGTCCCTGGGCGGGACAAAGTACGGCTCAGCGACCACGGCAATGTTAATCGACCACTGCGCCATGCTCTGGAGCAATAGATCCTGAGCAGCGGCGCAGTGGTTGATGTTCGCCTGGAGAAGGCGTAATGGGGCCATTATTGGCACTCCATTTCAGCCCCCTCCCGAATCCCCTGTGAGGATTCTGCCGCGGTAGTTTCGGCGGCAACGACAACTGTGGGGGCGGCAGCAGTGGCGGCGGTGGCGGTGGCTGCGATGGTGACGGCGGTGGTGGCGGTTGCGGCGGTGACAGCGGTGGTGGAGTGCTTACCCCTGCGCCTGGCCTTGGCAGGTGGAGCGCAGGTCTTGCTCCCGGCCCGGTGATCGGCCGGCTTGCCAGCTGCCGCACATATGACGCAGTGCGGCGTGGCATTGCACGAGCCGGCCTTGTGACCGGGCTGACCACAACGGAAGCAGTGATCGCTACGGTCCACCTCCGAGGTGCATTGAGCACCCACGTGGTTGCCCACATGGCAGCGGAAGCACCTCAGAGGTCTGGGTTCCAACAGTTTTACCTGCGCGGAAACCCAGCCTACCAAGAGCCTTCGGCCCTCCCCGGCTATTTTTTCGGCTGCCGAGACGGGGCAGCTCACCGTAACGGCCCGCATACCCGTGGCGTCAGGACGTATGATGCCTGCTCTAATATGCTCGGCTAAGCACCCCCCAGTCATGGCGACGGCGGCCACCACCTCTCCCACCGTCACAGAGTCGTCAAGGCCCAGAATGCGCATGTCTGCGCACTTGATGGGCCTGGACACTCGGGCCTCGTCCGCATCTAAGGTCGCCTTGAGCCTTTCGGCCAGAGCGTCAGCGGTCGGGCCACTGGCCGCACCGGGGATTTCCAGAATCCGGGCCCCAGTCGCGGTGACCCTAACCCGGATGCCCTCAGCGACGCCGAGCTCCTCCAGATTCACCGCCGCCCTCGCTTTGGCGAGCACTTCGCGGTAGGACACGCCCTTCTTTGCCGCTTCCGGCTGTAGTGTAATCACTACAGCTGCGGATTTTGGGGCGTGGAGCCTAGCCGCGATGCTTCGCTCCTTGCGCCGCTTTCGCCTCTCCTTTCTTTTGGCCGCCCTTGCTGCCTTGCTCGCCTTCTTCTTCACCCCGGCCACTTGCCATTCGGCGTCGGCCGTAGAAGTTTCAGGAGACGGCAGAGATTGGGGCGCCCGACTCGCCACCCGGGCTGGGGCCCTCGCTGCCTGTGAAGCCGCTCCGCTCTCTTTGGATGCCGATTTTCCTGGTTTCCCTGGGGCCGACCTTGCGGTTTCCGGCATGATCCCGCGATCAGCCTGTTCCGACGATCCCGGTTTGGCCGTGGCAGCCGCGGCGGCGGCAAACGAGGCCACCTTCCGCTGGCCCGGGGCTGTCTGGCTCGCAGCTAGTGGGGGGCGCAGGACAATGGCCTCCAGAGCAGAAAACCGACTTTGGAAGGCAGCCAGCTCCTGCCGCACTAGGTTCAGAACCCGGTCTTCTGCAGGCAAGGCCTTGCCCATGTTGCGCCCCCCCCCGTGGCATCACTCGGGGGGTGGCTCCTTGAAGCCCAGCCAAGTCCGCTCGGAGCTTCTCGTTCTCCTTTTGGAGAAGCTCCATTTCAGTTTTCAAGCGGGAGACCTCCGCCCGCATTTCGGATATTCCATCCGACGGAGGCCCGACATGATTTGCCTCCGCTGCTGCCATAATAGAGGCCGTGGCCGCCGATATGGCCTTGTCTTTAGAGGACTTATTCCTCTTCAAGGCCACATCTCGGATTGCGGCTCCCACGACCTCTGCGAACCTGGCCGCTCGCTCCGAATCTAAATCCGGCTCGGAGGCCAGTTCACCGCCAGAAGAACCCGAAAGGACAGCCTTGCGGCTAGTCAATCCAAGGTGGTGCCCTTCTGCGGCAAGCCTCTCGGCTCGCTGGGCAGCCTCCTGGGCGGTGAGCCCCCTCCCTACTCCTCTATCTCGGCCACCACCCCGCTTACTGGTCGGGATCTTCCGGGCCGAGGCCAGCTCTTCATCAGAGGGCGAGCCCAGGCCATCCCCCGATTTGGGGCGCTTCCGGAAAAATGTGGAACGCTTCACGATTTTGCGTGTCATCCTTGCGCAGGGGCCATGCTAATCTTCTCTGTATCGTTCCAATTTTAGTATATGTACTGCCGAAGCAAGTACCATCTTCCTGCCCTTGTCCCATGTTACTTGGGGTCGGCGCAACACGGTTTCTTCTTCCATACCGTCCTGTCCCCCGTCACGCTATCACTGACTCCCTTTCCTTTACATCACTCCTCACACAGTCCATCCATCTTTTATTTGGCCTTCCTCACCCTCTCCATCCATCCACATTTATATTCATAACTCTTTTAGTAACATGCGTTTCATCCCTCCTCATCACATGACCATACCAGGATAACGGTTTCCTTTCAACTTTTCTGTCACTGACGCCACTTTCAATCTTCCTCTAATATACTCATTTGTCTCTCTCTCTCTAATATATACTCATCTCTCTCTTCTCAAAAAAAAAAACAATAATAAAAATATAAAAACCCCGTGAGAGATCAAAAAGACGCCGATCCCAGCATGTGCAACGATATTTAAAAGAAAAAAAATGTAGTTCTAAAAACTAAAAAACACGCTTTAATGGTAAATTGAACTAAAAAGTCGCTAATCCTGAAGATCTTGGTAAGGCAAAACAAACAACAAACACACAAACAAATAATTTAAAACGCGCCCGGTAGAATCAACTTTCATTATTTGTAAATTTAAATTTTTGTTTGACGTTCAAAAGTGCCGCTTATTGGCCTAGTTGAATAAACATATTTGACTTTGGCTTTGACTAAATTATTGCATTGTCATCGGTCCTTGATAAGTGTGCAAAGTTTCAAAACAATCCCACGTTTTGAAGTGGGTGAAAATCACGTTCACAGATTCCGTTACATTGATACATAGATACATACCAAGCTAATAAAAGCGTATTAATAACGCTGCACTGGTATTCGAATAAGGCTCACTGTTGATGCCATGGAGACATGCACGGAATCGGAACAATTTAATTATAACTAAATAGTATAAACACAGAAGGTGAACTAAAGTATGACACAAAAGTTAAGAGGAAATATAGGCAGAGAGCACCGACTGAATTTCCTAAGCAAAAAGTCATAATTCGAGGTTTGGCTCTCGTCTATTTCCTCCTCTCATATTGAAACAATTTAAAAGATATTCCATAAACTGGAAAAATAAGGTATATACAACGTATATATATGCCCCTAAGTTTTCTTTTATTTTCATTTATATTTTTCAAATTTTTAGTTCTAGGGTTCTACTGCTCCTAGAGATATCATCAAAAAGGAAAACATAAGGGCATACAAAATGTCTTTAATTTTCAGTTCATGGAATATCTATTAAATTGGTCCAATATTGGAGGAGGAAATAGACGAGAGCCAAACCTCGAATTATGACTTTTTACTAAGGAAATTCAGTCGGCGCTCTGTGCTAATACAAATAATAATGCTGGGACTCGTAGCGCTGATTTTCAGCGATAGCCAGTGTCGGCTGGATGACATCGAACCGAGGCAGCAAATCAGTTTCATGAAAGTGTTAGTTTGAGTCACATATTTATACCAAAAGTCACTAGTTATCTCCTAGTGAAGAGGCTCATTGCGAATAAGCGAAGTACCTATAAGCAAAGCGCCTGACATCTGACTCCTAGCAAACTTTACTGCAGCTTCCTGTGTGCTACTAATAGTACACACCAAGCCAAGCACAAAGCGACTTTACGACATAGTCGTGTTCAACTTAATTAGGTACCCTTGTCCCATCGGACTTAAGATTTTTTATTGTTCTTTTTAAAAACAGAACAGAAATACTATTTCACCTTGACACGTATGTAGGTACATTTTCCCTAAGAACTAATCTTATTTGAAAAAATGTGTAGGTGACAATGAAGGTAATGGCCGTGTATTTAAACAAACAAAATAATTAATTCTGAACGGCAAACAATAGTCGTTTGGGCTGCTCTCATTTGTGTCACATTATCATAATACAACAATAATTAGCATTTATAACTAGCTGTCAATAAAGAGGAAAAACAAAAGGTCCACTACACGAAATTTATCAACCGTGTCTAAAAGTGTAAAACTACTGCAAGTACTGAGCAATGATACAATTACACACTTGAAACCTTAGGCTCTATACAAGTGTCATTCGATGTCAGCGATGTCATTCGATGGCGATTGTCAAAATGCCATAAATCATAAATCATTTAATTCTTTGCAAATATGGGTAATTGATACATAGATGTTCCTTTTTAATGTTGCCGAAATGTAAGTGATTGATCTCGTGACATTTCGATAGCGTTTGACATTCCCACACTTTTTTGACATTTTTCCAATAGCTATATCGCCACGCTTTCCATGATACGAGAATGTATCTTGTCTAGGGCCTCTGGTAGTACAAGTTTAGCTATTAAACCTGTTTGCTGCCGTAAAAATATCGTTCTGCCTCTTTAATCACAAAAACAGTAATTGACAGAAAAAAATACATTTGGATACGTTTAGTACTTATCACATTTAATTTTAGAGATTTGTGGTGCAAGCAGGCCGTACTCCTGGGCAGTCCTGGGTTCAAGACAAAATTACATTATATCTGGGATAAATCTTGTTGAAAAGATCTAAATATAAGAGATTGGCCGCGTGATTTTGACAGCGTGTGTTAATTGAATTTACTGTCTGAAATACTACAAAAAGAAACCCTTAAGGTATAAAAATATAAAACCGACTGCACAGCATGATTTTCTTCTTGTTTATGTCTTTTTATTTCGCTTCGGTTTTTGTTTCATCGCAATCGGTTCACTCTATCAAAAGTTAGATGAATTTAAAGTGTTCAAGAAGTAAAATTATCACAACTCACGCAATTCAGTTACTTGGACAGTTGAACTCGCTATTCGATAGATGGCGTTGTGCATTTAAAGTCATTTTCTGAATCGCGGTGTTAAAAGATTTTACGCGAAAGAATGACACTAGAAAAAAAATTGGTATGTAGTGTGTATATTTTTGAGTATGTGGAGTAGGCAGGCAGGCTGGTAAGTATGGTAGGGTTGGCAGGCAGATGACGGGAGCGAAGCCGCGGGCACAGCTAGTAATATAATATAATAATTAATATTATAAAGAGGAAAGATTTTTTTGTTTGTTTGTTTGTTTGATTGTTTGTTTGTACCAAATAGGCTCCGAAACTACTGGATCGATTAAAACATTCTTTCACCAATAGATAGCTACATTATTCCTGAGTGACATAGGTTATTTTTTAATCCCGATAACGAGTCCCGTGGGGTGGTCCACCGGAGCAAAGCTGCTGGGAGTAGGTAGTATTATATATTTTTGAAAACCCTTTACTTTGTTATACTCGTACGATGGGTTTGGAGGCAAATAAAATTGGGGCTAAACAAAATGGCGCCCAAAAGCCGATTTTTTTATCTATTTTCCAATTTTAATGTAGCCAGTGGCACTTGCAAGGTTAAGACGAATCGATTGACGTAATAATCATTAAAACCGGCCAACGCGTTTGGTCTCTAGAACACCACATAGGAACAAACCTACATACAGACATACATAGACTGAAACACATTACCTTCTTTCGGCAGTAGGGTAAAAATTTGAGCTGTTTCTGGTAGACTACTGCAGCATTAATATCTTATGAGCTCAAGTATTAGTGGGCAAATAAGATAAAACCATATTTGCTTGTGTGTCGTTTTGTTTGAAGTGGAAGTTGTGTAAATTCTCTGTTTAATGTGTCCAATTCACATGATTCACGTACGTTTGATTAGTCAAATCCTATTGATGATAAATAGGCTTATTTGTTAGGGCGATTTGGTGAAATTAGTTTAGTAGTATTGTTCACGCAGACAAGACGTGAATCATAGACATGGCGCGGCGCGGGACGACACCGCGGCAGCGGGCTAGCCGCCCGCACCGGCACTCCACCACCGAGCACGATCGACGACGCGCGCGCATATTACTTGTCCTAAATTCATTTCCAACATTATACTGTCCTTCAGAACCACAATATAAGTGTTTTACACTTTAGTCTCATTTATAAACCTTTAATTAGGTCCTAAACAGTATTTTTTCAGGAAATTTACAGTCCTATGAAGGAATTATGAAAAAAAAATAAAGGCTCGGGCAGCTAGCAATAATATTTATAGCTTTGTATGTACTTACTAGATGCGAGTCGTACCGGGTCGGTATTTGTGCGACGCTTGGGGAGCCCTATGTTAAGCAGTGGAAATGATTATGGATGATTATGATGTAGACCTTTTTAGGGTTCCGTACCCGAAGGGTCCAAACGGAGCTCTATTGCTGTCACTCACGTGTCCGTCTGTTTGTCCGTCTGTCCGTCTGTGCGTATGTCCGTCTGTCCGTCGCTCCGTGTATCCGTCGTCTGTCACACATGCTTTACAGCCAAACAGTTGGACCTACAGTCTTCAAATTTCCACAATTGTTGACCCATAGTCATACAATTCACCAAAAATATTTTTTTATGTTTTTAAGGCTCCCATACAAGAAAAATAGCGTGAAAAAAAATTACCTATATATTATATAAAACAAAAGAATGAGAAGCCGCCAAAGTCAGCTTTTTTTATAAAATTTTATTCCGAAGATTTTTTTAACTTTCCTTTGATTGAGCTAGGAACTTGAAATTTGGTGATAATGTTTATTATTACGTATATTTTACTAAGAAATACCGATATATTGATAAATCAGGCAGATTTTTTCTATGAAATGTCCTCATTTTTCCGACTAAAACCAACTTCATTTTGCGGTTTTGTACGGAGTACTAAATGTGCGAAGTCCGACACACACTTGGCCGGTTTTTTGGTATTAGATATGCTTCATTCAAAGGTAAAATAATATCACACCGAGGTTCCCGAAAAGTAAACGATAGCTGTACATAAATTATACATTTCATGAATTCTATTTCAGTTCCTTGTAATAAGGTTTTATCATCTAGCTACTGAAAAATGTATCGATGGAATATTATATACTCGTATTACAAATTAATCAAAATTGAAAAAAGTTAAAAATGTATCGATTATAATTATAATAAATCAAAACAAAAAAATGGAACTTAAAAATATTTTCATTAGTTTCGCTTCCCATCCGACAATTTCCTGTTTTTTGTATTTTTGCCATTATAGATAATTGTCATCATCATATAAAGGCAGTGGAAATGACAATAATCTGTCTCTACATTATATCATTTTATGGACTAAACCTCCGCCTTTATTACCCGAAGAGAATAATCATAAATCGTCGGTAGGCACATTATCTATTGACGAGAGCTTTAATATACCCACCTAGTTCTTCTAGTGATCGCAAGTGCTACTATTAAGTATCAGGGCCTGGGTTCGATTCCCGAGTAGGCCAAGGTGTTATTAGGTGTTTCCTTCTGGAATGTCTCAGCCCTGAGTCTGGATTTGTACTCGGTTGATGGCAATAGCTTGCTCCCCATTCTATTATTGGGGCTAAAACATAATTGGCGATACATTGATCTAGTTGCACTTCTGCCTTACCCTTCGTGAAACACATGCATGATGTTGTTTAATGTAGGTATGTTGAATAAGGTTCGATTAGTGTGTAGCGACATCATACGCCGCCACTTACAAACTCATTGACATGACGTCACACAAATCCTGCATCGCGCAAGCAAAGTTTTCGGCGCGATTTGAACACATACAACAGTCCGACAACAACCGTTGGTCAGTTGCCCGGAGCAGACACAACACCCGTCTGGTCGGAGGATCCTCCCTTTTCTATGGAGGTTTGTGGGACTTTACACCCTGTTCCGCATACCTCCAAACGTGTTTTTGAAATTTATTCTTCCTGAAAGGCAGAAGAAACTGACTTACTTTAATGTACACAATGGTTGTCTACCTTCATATAGGATGACTTCATATTTTCTCGTCAATGCAGGGTTCGCCACATAGAAACGTTTTTCATATTCATAAGTAGGTACTATAACCTCCTTAATATAATAGTCGGTATAACGTTGTAAGTGCAAGGTTTAATTCCTTAAATCTTTTTACTTTCATAAAGCTGAATACGAGAGTAGTAGTGACCCAGTAGTAAAGGCGCTGACTTTGGTCGAGGGTTCGAATTTAGGTAGGCACTTTTTTTCATCGCCATTGCTTTCAAAGCGGTGACAGAAAACATCGTGAGGTTTACTCACGATGTTTTCTGGCTTGTCCTAGAATCTCAATTCGTGGACATGACATCCATCTATTCGCACTGGGCCCGCGTGTTGAACAACAGCCCACTCCCTCACAAAGATGAGGCCTGTGTCTCAGGAGTAGGAACGTTTAGGGCACGTCACAGTAGCGGCGGTAAGACCCATTATGAGGGAGTGGCTGGAGAGACGGCATGGTGCCCTTACTTTCCGGCTGACATAGGTACTGTCCGGACATGAGTGCTTCGGAAAGTACCTGTGCCGCATAGCGCGGGTGTCGACGTCCGGTTGCCACCATTGTGATACACACACATGAGAAGTGTCCGGATTGGGCAGTGCTGTGCCGTGACCACGTCGCCGTCGCTGCGGTTGACGACGACGAAGCGACCTCTCGCTTGCGATCGTGGTCTAATCACGTGGGGTGCCATTGCCTACTTTTGCGAGAAAGTGATGGTCGCAAAAGTGGCGACGGAAAGGGAGCGGAAGAATACAAAACGAAAAAAAAAAAACAAAAAAAAATGTCACGTATATTGATACATGCACTTTTGCATTTTGATCGTCGCCAATGTCGCTCATTGATTGTCATTTTGTGCATAGCCTCAGACCTACACTAATCAGAATAATAATTTAACACTTTTTTCAAGTTCTATTATACGTTTCTGTAATGCTTAATTTTGTAGATATTATGCATTTCGATTGTGCGAAAAATACGATTTTCTTTGTGGTTTCTTTGTTAATAATATTTATTTATTTAGTTTTCCTTTTTTTTTCAGAAATATGTCAAGGATGTTCAAGATAGTGGTGGCGGTGGCGCTGGCGATCTCTCTAGCTGGTCAAGTGCGAGCGGCCACCTACGGACCGCGCGCTGACTATGGGTACCCAGCTGGGTTGATACCTGATTGTAAGTACTTTAATATCATATTTATTTAGATGTATGTCTATATCGTAGTCACAAGCGCAACTGCAGAGCCCACGCTTCAAAATCAGGACTGTCTGATTTTGAAGCAAATGCCTAGATATTGATCTAGAAATTTCATTGGGTTTTTCCTTTAGGGAGGAATCGAAATCTCGTGGCTAAATAATAACAATAGCACAGATGGATCTTCAAGTTTAAGCAACGCTTGCCGAGGTAGATGGGTGACCATCTTTACATAGCGAGATTCCTCCATGCCTCGGAAAGAACGTTAAGCCGTTGGTCCCGGCTGTTATTTGAAGATCTTTGACAGTCGTTACGGTTAGTCAGAAGCCTGAAATCTGGCACGAATCTGGTCAAGGGATATCCTGTTACACAGTTACTGGGTTGTGGAGGGAAGATAGGCAGTGTCTCCATGTAAAATACTGGTACTCAGCACGCAGAATCCAGTTAGACTGGTAGCTGATCCGTCTCGATCTCGTCTGATCCGTCTCGATCTCGTCTGATCCGTCTCGATCTCGTCTGATCCGTCTCGATCTCGTCTGATCCGTCCGATCCGAGATACCGTCACATGCCTATTTACTAGAAGTCACTACTTATAGGTTTCACGTATTTCGTACGCGCAACTCGTCGTCGCCATGTTTCGTTACTACAAGAAATATTGTATAACAGAAAAGTAATGAACAGTGAATTAATTTTTCACCTTACGCCTATGTGACGGTAGCGAATCGGCCAAGCCACATATTTTGTTTAAAGTGTAGAGTTTGTGAAGTTAGGGCGTGTAGAGTTAGAAGTTTGGCTCTACATGAGGTCTGATAACTTATTGACAGTGCCAGTTATATGTGTTGTTTTTAGTATTTGTTATAGCGGCAACAGAAATACATCATCTGTGAAAATTTCAACTGTCTAAGCTATCGCGGTTCACGAGATACAGCCGTGGTGACAGACAGACGGACAGTGGAGTCTTAGTAATAGGATCCGGTATTTTTCCTTTGGGTACAGAGCCCTAAACAAGAGATTATTTACACACAAATCCTGCATCGCGCCAGCAAAGTTTTCGGCGCGATTTTAACACATATAACAGTCCGACAATAACCATTTCCGCCTTAGGCAGTTGCCCGGACCAGACACAACACCCGTCTGGTCGGAGAATCCTCCCTTTTCTATGGAGGTTTGTGGGACTTTACACCCTGTTCCACTGACCCCCTAAAAACTGACCGCGACTTATGTCGATGTATGGGGACAACAGTTTTCCAACTTCAAAGTTAATTTTGTTCCTCAATCTCTCTTTGCTTTCATCGTTTATGAACTTCAGTAATATTACCAAATTATTTTGGTGAATGTAACTATTTGTACGGAACCCTCGGTGCGCTGGTCCGACTTGCACTTGGCCGGTTTTTTATTTTGATATTGCCATGAGTTGATCCTGTGCTTAAAGTTATTGAACATTCATGAGTACTTTCGTCCTGTAAAAGAATGCCAATGTGTTAAAAGTCACACAGTGGATTTGAATAAAAACGCAAAATCATAGACAAAGTTGGATTTAGCGACTATGTTTTTTTTTTTTTTAACAAATGAATTCCTTACTGTATCGTGGGTGCGTTCACAAACATATAAACTCACATACACAAACACCCAGACCCGGAACAACTATCTGTAGGTCATACAAATATTTGTTCCGTGCGGGAATCGAACCCGCGACACGCAGCGCAGCAGACAATCGCTCAACCACTGCGACAACCGTGCGCCCAAGCGAATATGTTTACTTTTATATTTAGTAACTTTAAGCGATTAAAACTAACTTTTCTGAGTTGACAGAGCAAAGTGACCTCAAATGTCAAACACGTCTAAGTTAATCTTAAAACTGCGGCAAAGAAAAACATTTACGAAGGTAACTTGAACGTAATCTCAAAACCAATATACGAAGAAGTAATAATGTTAAATGGTTTTCTAAAGTAATCAGTAAATCAACTGAGTTATGTCTTGTTGGACATACACATCAATTTATTTACAAATGTTTGAACGTAATAGGAATAATGGAAAACGTTTCCTTATTGGATGTGGTGATAAAGCTGAAAGAAATAATACATGTTTCATATACTTTACTTGGTATAGTGGAAGCAAGCGCCCCTGCTGAGCCATAAGGTATACTTATTATAGGTAGGTAGGGTTCGATTCCCGGCTCGAGAAAAGTGTTATTGGGTTTTTCCAACTGTAAATCTAGCATTTACTGTACCTATGTGTCGTTCGTTGACTTGTGTGTGCCCTGGCAGTTGAGATTGTGTTATGCTCTCTCAAATATCTCTCTGATGGTGGCCCGTGTGGTTGTCTCTCTGGTGGTTGAGCTGTGTGGTGCCAATTCTATAATTGTTTTAATTGTTAAAAAAAAAAAACATAGCCCCACACGAGGAATGTCTTCCTGTATCGTGGGTGCGTTTACAAACATATAAACTCACATACACAAACACCCAGAGCCGGAACAACTATCTGTAGGTCATACAAATATTTTTTCCGTGTGGGAATCCAACCCGCGTCATGCAGCGTAGCAGTCAATCACTCAACCACTGCGCCATCCGTGCGCCCAAATTCATGCGTCATGTTCTTGAACGGGCGCCATCAGTTGGGATTGGTCATAACTTAACTGCTTCGGCCTGCTTTTAATAACGTACCTGCTTATTTTATTTTTGAATTGTTTGTTTTATTCTAGACGCTTTTACGTGCACGTCTTTTTACATCCTTCTCACATATATATTTTTTCAACAAGAATGATGTATCCAAATAACTGTAATAAAAACTGATGGAAAACAGTGGCCGTGGCGTTTCTTGCAGATTCTTCTGCATAGAGACCTACTGACGCTTGCGAATGTGCAACTAGATTCATATTTTGTTTGACAATTCAAAAGTACCTATGTATGGTTTACTTAAATTAAAAAGATTTTGATTTTCCCATCTACCATTTATTTTGTGAACACACCAAAGACACAAAATCAATATGCTTGCCCACGATAACAAAGGTGCGACAAGGTAACTTTGAGCGAAATTTGGGTACACAGGTGCACTTCCGGCCAACCCTTCTGGGCAAAACAAACGTGGCGTTATAGAGGCAGGGAATTTCTGCCAGGTTTATTGGACCACTTCTAGAACTATTTTTTTTTCTTTATAACATTTTGACACAAAGGTTTGAATACCTTGGTCAGTTCTCCATGAAATAAGTAAAATTTAAAAAACCCCACGACAAATTTTATTTTATGCTACATAATTTATCTAGTAAAAAACACGCTTCGATCGCTTGACAATCTATTGAACACTTAATTATGACATGATATCTTGCGGAAACACCTCGATTCAAACAGTAAAATGGCCATAACCATAACTTTAGAACGGCTGAACCGATAATCATCAAACATAGCTTCCGTTTAGGAACTTTGATGCCACTGACATATCCTTACATATAGGTACAAACATCAAACTTATAACACCCCTCTTCTTTCTCCACTGCAAGGAAAGGGTTAAGGGGTTGCGCGTATCTCGTATGTTTGTATGTATGTAATATTATTTATTACCTCATATATTTCAAACCGCTAGACGGCTTTATATAATTAAGACATCGTTAAGATACGTCTTGACCGCCCAAGTGTTCTTATATAATTATGTGAAGTTAAAAAAAAAACAAATGTCGCATTTTGGGCGCTATATTGTGCGGGTCTCATTTTTTTTCTTCCAACCCGATCGAGTTGGGTATCAAAATGAAGGGTTTTAAGAGCTGATAAAAATATAGACCTTCTATGATTGAAAGAAATTCGAAAAAAAAGATACCTTAAAAGTGGAGAATAAAAGACGTGCTTCTGTATTGACGTTTAATGCGAGACTGGCGTACCTGTACACCTTCATATTTGTAACAATATATAACACCTCCATCCTTAATTATTAATATACATTACTAATAATAATTATATAACTTATTATTACTATGTACAACACACATAATACAACCACAGACATCACGTCATGTAACTTACAATGCTATAAACTTATATATTACACTTACACTAACTTACATTGTTATGGTTATATCTAATTATAACTAATTGCTTAATCTATTTCTCCTATTCTAAATCGTTGAGGAGGTTTACGATTTCTTAAGGCATATCTACGTTCGATGGGTGTTACCACTGGAGGTTGTGGGTTAATATTTCTACTTGGCACGTCAGGTGACTGTGTCGAGCCGGGTAACTCAGGCCGGTTCTCTGTCGTGCCCGATGTACTTAACTCAGACTCAGACGCATTTTTCGGCCCTGGTGTACCGATTCCGTCGACAGCACCGCCCGACCTCTCCTCATTAATAGCAGGGAACACAAGTGAACTTCTTGCCTTTTTATTATTTTTACAAGGTGGTGGATGTGCTATTCTGGGTAACACTGATCTGCGCCTTAACTGATCAACATGACGGTGTGCCTCGGTTCCAAAGTCTGATTTAACATTGTAATCAGTACTGCTTAGTTTTTCTATGACTTGCCCTGCTATCCATTTTTCTTTCCCACGATAGTTCCTGTACCATACCTTATCCCCCGGTTGTACCTGCCTATGGGATCCGCCCGCCAGACGTTCGCTACGTTTCTGCCGCGCTGGCGCTCGCGATTCCCGGTCGGGCTTCAGTATGTCCAATCTCGTGCGTAAATTCCGACCCTGTAGAATTTTTTCCGGACTATCCCCTAATGTGTAATGTTCCGTATTCCTATATGTTAAAAGATATCTACATAATGCCGTATCTGGATCTACTTTTTGCTTTAACGTTTTCTTAATTACACGCTTGCATATATTTACCACGTTCTCGGCTGCCCCGTTAGAAGCAGGATGGTACGGTGCAGTAAATATTTGTTCAATACCGTTATTTAACAAAAAGGTTTTGAATTCTACGCTTGTAATTGGGGGTCCGTTGTCGCTCACTACTTGCCTCGGTAGACCGAACTTAGCCCAAATATCGCGTAAGACCGATATAACCGATTGTGCCGTAGTGCGTCTCATGTTAATTGCTTCTATCCATTTCGAACAAGCATCAACTATAATGAAATAAGTTAATCCTGAAATGGGCCCTAGAAAATCTAAGTGTAATCTTGACCAAGGTCGATTGGGCCACGGCCATGACTTAGGCACACACGGTGCACCCCTGACATATCGCTGTCACGTCTTCGTCAAGCCCAGGCCACCATACGTAACTTCGAGCTATTGCTTTGGTTTTTACTATCCCCATGTGAGAATCATGTAATTCTTTAAGTAAGTACCCTGTTTCTACAAGGTAACGGTATTACTATCCTATGGCCCCACAAAATACATCCTAGTTCCGTATATAATTCGTTCTTACGATTGAAATACGGTTTAAGTTCCTTGATTTCTACTTGTTGCGGCCAGCCATCATTAATGTAACTAATAACTCGACTAAGTACGGGGTCGATTGATGTTTCCTTTCTTAAAGTATTATAATCTAATAGAAGCGCTTCCGCAGCAAAGTGTAAGTATGTTTGTTCTGGTAAATCTTCGTTTAGGTTTGAAGAAACTTTATGCGCCTAAATTAGGCGGGATAAGGCATCCGCAGTATTTTGATCTGTTTTAACATACTCGATGTTAAAATCATATGCTGATAGTTTTATTGCCCACCGCTGCAATCTACTAGCCGCTGTACTAGGAATGCCTGTATTTGTGCCGAAAATACTCACTAACGGTTTATGATCCGTACGAAGTGTAAATTTCCTGCCATAAAGATATTGGTGAAACTTATCTACAGCAAAAATAATGGCTAACGCTTCTTTATGTATTTGACTGTAATGTTTCTCAGCGGAAGTAAGAGCTCGCGAGGCGTACGCCTCCACTTGTTCACCTTTATCAGCGGTGCGCTGCGCTAGCACTGCGCCCAGGCCGTGCGCGCTCGCATCACATGTTTCTAACGACATGTCATAATGTGCCAGTACATCTGTGCTGCACAACAGTTTTTTTACTTGATTAAAAGCTATACTATGTTTTTTTGTCCACAAAAAATGAGTCCCTTTCTTTAATTCGTAAAGTTGATCCAAATACGTAGGTACCCAAATTTCTTATAAATTTTCCATAAAAATTCACCATCCCTAAGAATGACTTTAGTTCTGTAGTGTTTTTAGGATTAGGCATTGACACAATTGGTTTTATTTTATCCATATTTACTTTTACTCCATCTTTACTCACTATATACCCTAAATACTTAACCTCGTTCGTTAAAAATTAGCACGTATCCTGTCTTATTCTTAACCCGTTGGTCTCTAATATTTTAAACACCATATTTGTTGTTTCTACTAATAACCATGTTATTTAAATCTTTACTCTTAATTAAAATATCGTCGTAAAATACTACGACATTTGGTACATTTTTAAAAAGTTCTTTCATAAATTTCTGAAAAATACCAGGACTCGAAGCTAATCCATATACTAGACGATTATATTTAAATAACCCCCGATGAGTGTTACTGACTGTATAATCTCTAGAGCATTCATCGAGTTCTAGCTGGTTGTAGGCTTGCGATAGGTCTAACTTTGTAAACCAAACATTGCCGCTTAGGTTGCTAAACAAGTCGTCAATCTTTGGAACCGGGTATCTATCGATCATTAAGACACGATTAAGTGTTACCTTGAAGTCGGCACATATCCTTATGCCACCTGCCTTACTTGCTATTACTAAGGGGGTGGCCCAGTCGGAGCGGTCAACAGTCTCGATGACGCCCGCGCATTGCGTCCGCCGTCCAGCTCTGCGTCCACTCTGTCGCGCAACACGTACGGTAGGGGTCGGGCACGACAGAATACTGGCTGCGCTCCCGGTCGCACACAGCGGCTCACTGTACCTCCGGTGTACCGACCCAACGTGCCATCAAATAATGATTTATACCTAGAAACAATTGAATTTATTAGTTCGTTTTTATTACATTTTTCACTAATAATACAGTTTACGCCGATCTTCGGTATGTTCACATTCAACTCCGCCAACCACTGGCGTCCTAACAAGTTCGTGGTTCCGTTATCAAAAATGTATAAATCTAATGTTTTTTTATTGTTTTTCTATCGTACCTCTGTTTCTACATAACCAAGCGGCTTAACAATGGAACCATCATAAAAACTAAAATTAATACGACCAGGTTTTATCACCAGATTGCTAAAGAATTTATCATAGGTAATCTTACTAATACAAGACAAAGGAGCACCGGTATCCACTTCCATTTTTAAATAACAGATACATTGGTTCGTCGCGATCACTTTCACTGACGTCATCGTCACCTGACTTGGTATCCTCTATTCGCGCTTGCAGTGGGTCCTCTGTAGATTCCTGCACCCAATATGTACGCCGCTACTGTCCGCTCGCGCGCCATCCTGCAGCGCCTCCGCCGCGGTAGCTGCGACCGCTGCGCCCCGCGCGCTCATCACCTGCCGATCGTAGTCCGCTCGCCATCATGCTCCCTCTGCGTGTTTGATTGCTATCGCCGTTATTCCCGACGACTTTTGCTGACCGTCTCGCTTTATCTGAAGCACCATCTGACCGTTGGGGACACACTCTCCTTAAATGACCAACTCTGCGACAAATACTGCATTCGAAGTTATTGTATCGGCAATCTCGTTTGCTATGCTTGGTGTCACCACACGCTGTACACAACTGCACTTGTAGTTTATTGACGTTCTCGGTTAGTTTCGCAGTGCTCGTTACTTCGTGACCGTTATTTTCAACGGCGCATGCATCACGTTCCGCCAATTCGAGGGTAGTCGCCAATATCACCGCTTTTGAATAGTTCAAATTTTCTTCTGCAAATAACCGTTGTCTTGTATATTCACTTTGTAAACCACACACGAATTGGTCCCTCAAGTTATCATCTAAAACTGTTTCGAAGTTACAATATCTTGATAACTTTTTTAATTAGGCCTCGTAATCTGCAATGGATTCGCCTGCTAGCTGTCTTCGCTGCCGAAATCTAAATCTTTCTGCCATTTCTGATGGTTTAGGTTGTAAATTTTCTCGAAGTAAACTTACGGCTTTCGAGTATTTTTACGGTTTTGTCGGGCTCGCCAAGCTAGATAGTAATTCGTAAGTTTCTTCACCCATTAGCGAGTTAAGTGTATGTAGCTTCACATCGTCACTAATTTTGTTGGCCAGAAAATACATTTCAATCCTTTCCACATACGCCAACCAGTTCCCGGATTGCAAATTAAATGCCCATATTTTCCCGATGGACATTTCGACACTGATTTTGTAACGCGTAATTTGAAAAAGAAAACCGATTATCCTCGTCGCCAGTGGAGAATAAAAGACGTGCTTTTGTATTGACGTGTAATGCGAGACTGGCGTACCTGTACATACCTTCATATTTGTAACAATATATAACAAAAAGTTGTAAATAAGAAAAGTTAATTTGATAATCAAAAATCTCGACTCCTTAAGAAGCGACCTAAAAAGATGTAAACAAAAAAAAATCATACTGTGCAGTCGGAGGAACAGCCAGCTCGCAAACATTATACTCCAACGGCTCCAACTGAACAGCATGATTTTCCTCTTGTTTATTATTTATTTATTTTTTATTTGTGGTTTGCTCTTGACTCTAGTCTAGGTCAGAGGTGACAGAGACAGAGTCGACGATGGAGTGAGCTTACCCAGAAGAAGCCTGTTCACTCTAACTTTCAAGAGATTCGGGTTTAATGCGTTCGGAAACACGCAGGTAGCGAGTGCCATTCATTCGCTGTGCGCATTATGAAGGAAGCGCTTGGTGCGAATTGGTGGAATGGCAACAAGGTAAGGATGATAACTTGCAGTGCGTGTAGGTGTATTTATTTATTATATGCTTTATTGTACACCATTAAATACATTAATAAAAAGAAACTTAATTCTAATACACATACAATGGGCGGCCTTATCGCTTGCCGCGATCTCGTATGTCCACCATGTACCGATGGCGCATGGCCGTACGTTTTGTAGTCCGATGATGGAAAGGGCTATGCGGAATCAAATTGTGCAGTTCCGTCGCACACTCCCCGAAATGTAACCGATAAAAAACCGACAGGCTCGCAACTCGGCGTCGATGCTTGGAAATGAAATGGGGCGGTCATTGGTGTAACAATAACAGTGCTAAAATGATATACTCGTACTACAATAGATACACAGATAAATACAGAAGCTATGTAATAGGTACATAAATACATACATACCCACTTAATATATTAGCAAATAAAAAGAAATACAATAAACCGGCCAAGTGAGAGTTGGACTCGCGCACGAAGGGTTCCGTGCCATTATCGCAAAAAATGGCAAAAAAACACGTTTGTTGTATGGGAGCCCACTTAAATATTTGTCAGATTTAGTCAATAGTACGGACGTCAAAACAAATCACAAGCAAGCCCCTAGCGGCAGTCAATAGCAACTACGCATTGGCGCGCTTTTATAAGCACTTGCGAGGTGCGGGATATGGCAGTTGAGTACTGGCAGCCATAGAGCTAAGACGTCGTAGAATCAGTGTCGATCCGTAATATTAGTAAGCAGGAGTGTAACTTGTGTCTATTTGAATATACTCAGTGTATCGAATAATTTGTGTGATTACATTTTCACGATTCACCCACCGACCTGCCCACACACGATGTCTTAACCTAAGGGAGTATTTCCCGACTTCCCGATGGTTTGCATCTATCGGCCAGCCTTGATGCGACATATTTATTTAATTCTGTTTTTAGTATTTGTTGTTATAGCGGCAACAGAAATACAGCATCTGTGAAAATTTCAACTGTCTAGCTATCACCGTTCATTAGATACAGCCTGGTGACAGACGGACAGACAGACAGTCAGTCAGACTGGTCGCGGAGTCTTAGTAATAGGGTCCCGTTTTTACCCTGTGGGTACGGAACCCTAAAAAGAATAATATTGGCCGGTTTTTTTACAAAATACATGAAATTATTAATGGTAATTACTAACAAAAAAGTCAAAAATTAAAATTTTTGTCTATCTGTTTGTTCCGGTTAATATTCAAAACGGCTGGATTTCGAAGGAACTTTCACTGGCAGATAGCTGATTTTATAAAGAGTAATTTAAACTACTTTTATAAAAAAAAGAATTAGGGTTAAAGACCGTGTATCTTTTTTAGTTAGACGCGTACGAAATCGTGGGCAACAGCTAGTACATATTATAAATGTAGCAAGGTTAGTGCCTACGAGTACTGAGCGACACTATGCGGTCACGGCTCGCCAGGTAGATTCACGTTCAATGTCAGGGCCACCAGATGTTTATACGGAGAGAAGCGATTGAACAGTATCCAGTAACCATCCTTACAATGCTATTCTGCTTATTCGTTGACTGCTGAAGGTACGCCCGTATTGCAAAACATTGACGGAATCACTGATAAGCTGCTTCCAAGCCACTCTGTCTTCGGCTCTTATCAGGGCATTGGACATTGTAACTCCGGTAATCGCCATGATTTGATCTGACCAGTAGGCGATCGTCCGCGTGGTCTTTTTTATCCACTTTCAACTGCAACCAGTTTTTCGAGGTTAACAACAACAGTTCTTGCCTATTGCTAAAATCAAAGGACACAAAACATCATATTCCAAGCCTTTTCAACTATGTTGGGGTTATCGTGTTATGCAGTAACGAAGCTCTATTGCCCTTATAGTTTCGCTCTGTCCGTCTGTCCGTCCGCAGCTTAGCTCAGAGAATCTAAGTACTAGAAAGCTATAATTTGGCATGGATATATTAATAATTCCGACTAAGTGGTAAAATAAAATCATGCAAAAAAAAAATTGTAGTTCCTCCTATAGACGTAAAGAGGTTGTTTTTTTTTTATTATTTCAACAATATTTACATCAGTGGGTATTATACATATCTTCTGCCAAACTGCAGGACAGTTTCTCGTCTATCCCATGGTGAAGCTCATATCCAATCAAAATCATTTTCATTTTAGCTGAAATATATTGCTGGATAAGGCCTCGCCCAAGCGTCATGACTGGAAAGGCAGTCATTCTTTAAGGTCCTGACTCCGATTTAGTGCCGTAAAACGGTTACTTTCTAAAGCATACTCCTTAGTAACGGCTACGGGTTACGGGTTTGAAAAATAATAATAATTGATTCATCATTTCAGCCGAAAGACGTCCACTGCTGGACATAGGCCTCCCCCAGGCGTCGCCACATTGACCGATCCCGTGCGTCTCGCATCCAGCGCCTTCCCGCAACCTTAACCAGGTTATCGGTCCACCTAGTGGGAGGCCTTCCAACGTATCGTCTTCCGGTTCGCGGTCGCCATTCCAGAACTTTTCGGCCCCATCGGACATCCGTTCTGCGAGCAATGTGCCCTGCCCACTGCCACTTAAGTTATTTTGCCACATAATTCATTCATGTACATTATTTGTGACACATGATTTTTTCGTATGACTAATACATTTGCTTTAAAAAAATATTAACAACACGATATTTTCTCGCTTTCTTTTCATACTCCTCCAAATCGATTTCGATGTAAAATATTTTTCACAGACAAATTGATGGTTAGAATTTCTTCTTAATCTACATAAGACATGTAAATCAAAATGTATTTTGCAAACAAAACTGTACAAAAGGAAAAACTGAACTGTGAACTGAACCAAAATATTGACATTGATTATACCGCGTTAACATTGGGGAATATAATACGCCTTAAATGCTTGTATTTAGCTGCATCTACCTGGACTGGACGAGCACAACACAGTTGGGATAATTTAATGTAGATTATATTTGGGGCTCCGAAGTCAACAAGGAACCCTTATAGTTTCGCTCTGCCCGTCTGTCCGTCCGCAGCTCAGCTCAGAGAATCTTAGTACTAGAAAGGTATAATTTGGCTTGGATATACATATTAATAATTCCGACTAAGTGGTAAAATAAAATCAGGCAAAAAAAAAATGTGGTTCCTCCTATAGACGTAAAGAGGTTATGTTTTTTATTCTCGTCAATCCCATGGTGTGGGGTATTGTTGGATAGGCCATTTAAAAATATTATGGGTGTGTTAAAACCATTTTTTGATGCAGAGATCCGTTTGCGTAAAATTAAGCTTTAATTTGCAAATTTATTTTAGTGTCAAGTGTCCCCCCCTCCCCAGCCTGCGGAATGGTTGCTCTTGGCTATGTGAAAAAATTCACGGCAGTAGTAAATATAACGAAATTGAAAGGAAAATTATCACAGATATGTAGGCTTTACAAGTTTACGAGTAATAGTCGACCAACATATAAAATGTACTTGGAACAGTAAAAAATTGTACAAATGCCATTGAAATATTACTTTAATAACTGTTTTACGTAGCTGTGTAAAACAGAGCAAATATATGCATTAGAACCATTTAAAAATATACAAAAATAAAATCCTAACATTATTAATTTAGAAATCATTATTATTAAGGATGCTTAATAATAATGATT
This sequence comes from Orthosia incerta, assembly GCA_948252205.1. NCBI lineage: Eukaryota > Metazoa > Arthropoda > Insecta > Lepidoptera > Noctuidae > Orthosia > Orthosia incerta. Next base: position 363,684 of record OX411758.1, read on the forward strand.
TCTAAATTAATAATGTTTAAGCTCGAATAACGCATTGGAGTGGCAGGAGTCGTTGGCAGTACCGGTCCCTAGTCCTAGTCTATTTTGTGTTAGTGCAGAAGTATTTTCGACGTTTTGTAATCTAAAGCCAAATTAGATTCGATTGCCAAGCAAATTACTTATTTTCTTTTGTCCATATCCATCTATAAAGTCAACATTCGACCCGACTACATCACTAATTGAGTAGCGTAAAACTTACCAGAACGAAATAGTGAATACAGCAGATTAGAGGTGAATCATACGAAACATTTGAAATTCCGAAAGAGAAATAAACACGGAGCGTGCGGGCAGGTATCCAGGTACCATACCATTCCCCGTGGCTCTAACGCGCGCTCGTGCCGTTACGAGCCTTTTCGCAATTCGCACCCGCGGTGGTACTCAAATAGATAATATTTTTCTAACTTCTGTTGCGAAGTTGGATTTTAAAACTCCTTCTTCAGTTACCAGTTAGTTCCAGTTAATGAATAGGTTATTTCTAGGCATGCGTGATTCACCGTAGACCACGTCATCGCTTACCATCAGGCGAGATAGTGGTCAAACGCGAGCATTAGATTAAAAAAAAACATCATCCTATGTGGGCCCGTTTTTAGACGTTTTGTGCCACTGAAACTGTTTTATTGTTCATGTAACAACAACAAAACCCTCTTCTTAGTCCGCATTATTATGCAACTTCGGAACCCTATTATTGCGCGTAGCCCGACACGCACTTGGCCGGTTTTTATTTGTGATAATGGTACAGAACCCTTCGTGCGCGAGTTCAACTCGCTCTTGGCCGGTTTTTTTTATATGTTGCTACATTAAAAAAAAAGATCACTAGCAGCTGTAAGTTTAGTGTACGAAATAAAAAATCACAGTATAGGATAGTTTAGATTTGGAGAGTGAAAGGTACAAGTAAGTAACAACCGCCCGCGTTGTATTAGTACTATAGCCTATGTGTTATTCTGATGTATTAACTATATTTCTGTACAGTTTCATCAAAATCCGTTGTGTAATTTTTGCGTGAAAGAATAACAAACATCCATTCATATTCACAAACTTTCGCCTTTATAATGATATAGATAGTGTGATAGGTAGGATTAGGTAGATGCATTAGAGTCTCTAGGGGGATCGTGTGCGTTTTCTACACCACGCTTCACTACGATAAGGTACCGTCCCTGGATTTGGAGGATAGAAGGCCGGCTGAACGCCACCGTCGCGCGTCGCTGCGGCGTGGCCGGTTACTGCGTGCCCCACGCAGCCCTCGGGGATCATGAGCGTGGTGACTGCCCGTAAATGGGCGCTGCAGTTTACAGCCACAGCACAAAACTTCAGCGCCACGTGGTCTAGGTGCACAGCTAGGGTTATCATACGTCTGGATTTGTCCGGACATTTGGCCTCCTGTCCGGATTTTGTCCTTCCTTCTACTGTCCGGATATCACCTAAGAATATTTTCTTGTTTCATACTTTTCAGATCGCGATTTTTTTGTAGTCGTGTATTAGTTATCCATTATTTTTCTTGTAATAAATAGGCCGGAATTTTTTTCTAAAGACCTGCCTTTTTATCAGGACTTTTAAATTTTCAAAATGGTAACCCTATGCAAGGCGGAAACAAAAGTGGTTGAGATAGTTTGTCTGGGCATCACAATAATATTATAAAGGCGAAAGTTTGTCAGTGTACACACACTGACAAACTTTCGCCAAACACACACACACACACGTGTGTGTGTGTTTGTATGTTTGTTTTATCTTCACGCTCAAAGGGCTGGACGGATCTGGATGAAATTTGGCACAGAGATAGATTATAGTCTGGAATAAAGTTCCCTTGGGATAATTTTCGACATTCGCGTGGGCGAAACCGCTGGTAGAAGCTAGTGTTTTATAAATTTTATTTGTAGACATCGGGGTTGGAGATATTGTATTGCACAAGAGTGCACGTTAGCAGGTTCACGACCACGTGCTCTCTGTGAAGTTCCTCTCTGTGGCTATGTGACAAAGTTATACAGGGTGGCCCTATTTCAATTGTTCAAAACAAGTTTTAGAAGCCCCTCGCTTTCCAAAACACCCCATGAATATTCAGCGTAGTTTAGGAGTCAACTAAGCTCAAAGAGAAACATTTTAATCCTTCAATGTTTTTGTTAAAGATCAAAATGAGGGAAAGAGCGAAACTAATAACCTCAACACAAGTATTGTTTTTTTTTTTAAACTTTGCACTCAGGAGTTTATCCTGTATTACAAACAATTAAACCCACATACATTAACAACTAGATCCGGAAGAACTAGCTGTAGGCCATACCGGCAGAAACTCCGTGCGGGAATCGAACCTGCGACACGAAGCGCAACAGCCGATCGCTCAACCGGTGGCTCGAGGCGAGGCCAGTTTATACTGGTTTATTTATCACTGACTTGAAGCCTACTATACATTGACGATGACACAAACTTGAAGAGAAAAGGGATCTTTGTACTGCAGTGTGATTATATCAGGCTGGACTGGATTACCTGAAAACCTGTCTATAGCAGTGATGATGTACAAGATGCAAGCAATCATCTTCAATTAATTATGTGAGACAGAGTGATGGTTTAATTCGATAATGAAGATGACACGATCATTCAGGCTCCGTGGTTTTATAATATCTTCTAAAACTTAAAATACGGTATCTTAAGAATCACGTCACTCCAGTGCATCCGGTTAGACTGGAAGCCGATCCTAACTTTGTTGGAAAGACGTCTGGCGACATTCTGGCGGACATGGACGCGAGGGTTAGTAACCGGATTCGCGCCAGAATGGTGATGGCGTGCCAGGAATCGCTTTAGTAAGACTGAGGCGGCAGGAACCGCGACAGGAGATCGAGTGGTCCGAGCGGCTACAGCAGCCGCAATTTTCGTGCAAGTGCGTTGTCGAAGCCGTCCTGCCGCACTTCGGAGCCTGGCTGAAAAGAGAGGAGCGCAACTCCTACAGGCTCACTCAGGTACTGACCGGGCGCGGTTGCTAGAATAGGATTGGGCGAGAAACCAAGGCAAAGGCCACCACTGCAGAGGTGACCTTGACTCTGCACAGCTCACGCTCGAGGAGTGACCTGCGTGGGCCTCTGAGTGGCAGGTCTTGGTAGCCAGGATCTGGTGAGACCTTTCTTTGCCAGGAGTTGTGAGGGTCATGCTGGCAGAGACATAAAACTGGAGGGAAATGGGCTCCTTCTGTGAGACTGTGATTGTCCAAAAGTAGGCCGCTGAGTGGGATCGTAAGAGAGCCGATGCCATTTGGGGAAGAAGGCGTCGGGGTCAGGGAGGCAACCGCCTCGATGGCTAATATGCCGGGGCATCCCGGACTGGACTCCGGGGAGTCCCGACTGCTTATTATACAGGCGGGGCTCCGGGAACGCGGGCGGTTTATTTGGGGACTTTGTCCACCCACCAAGTGACCCCGTCATCACGTGCTGCCGTGCACAGCTAGGCTCAGAGGAGGCGCTTTTTCAGCATCACCAGCTAACAAGCACTGTGCAACCCTTTGTACAACGCCTGTATCCTGTTTGTACAACCCTGGGTTTCCGGGGAGGTCCTTTGAGAAGTTACGGAGAGGAGAAGAGGTCTTTTAAGAAGTTTTACGTGCTAATGGAGATCACCGGGGTGGTTTTAGTGAGGTAAAAAGCCCGCACTCCCTGGTCTTTTCCCCAAAAGCCAAAGCGCCTTTAGAAGGTTTCACCACGTTAACAAAAATTAAAGTCTTTTCCGTCATTGGCAATGTTACAGGTGGTGAAAGTAAAGATATTTTAGAATTGTATTTATCTTAAAAAAATATATTGTTTGCCCTCGCACTGGAACGCCTTGCAGCAAACACCAATGGAGCACGAACTTACAAATACTAACCATAAGTCCAGGTTGCCTCACGATGTTTTGCTTCACCGTTGTCAGCGATGTCCAGGATAAACTCGGAAAGTGTATAATTAGCATTTATATAATTTTGAAATTTGTTTTTTTCTTAAATTTTTAAATATGAATGAAATTCGCAGTAATATTAAAGAAGTTCGCGTAACTCGACAAACAGAGAACAGTTTTTTTTGGTTTGGCAAGTTTTTCAAATTCGTGAGCACTTTCACCAACTGAAGAAATATCAGTTATTTATAATTCAACCTGTTTAGTGTCGTACGTAGACTTAGGCCCAGTTTCTGAATTGAGTACTTGGTGTTAAAAACGTGCTAAATCTTATTTAATCCCAAAGTTTGACTGATTTTCAGTCAGCAGAAGTACCTACACAACTTCACATTCTTAATATAGAAATAGGGGCATTACCTTATCTGTATGAGAAGACGCGTTTGCTCGCTCTATAGTGGGGCAGTCACAAGCAGATAAGAGATCTTTATGATTATTTTACCAGCTGATACCTACCTAAGTAACAACATGAAAATAGCCAAGCATCTTCGAGCCAACATGTAATTTGAAGAGTTTATAGTCAAAAACACAAAGGCGAGTGAAAACAAACAATTCAATAATTTCAACGAGTATTTGTTACTTGTAAAGTACTTGTAACACATCCTTGCTGTGCGAGTGTTTACTACATTTCTCGACGGACAAAGGTTGAGTTTTATAATTTAGTGTCAATGTGCCTCTAAGTGGGTCCTTACGTTTTACTGCTATGTTTACTTAAAGATTATTGTTTTTTTTTAATAACTATAATACCAGCCAGTAACTGTCCCACTGCAGGGCAAAGTCCTCTTATATAGAGAATGCAAAAGCATTAATCGCCACGCTTGCTCAATTCTGGTTGGCGATTCCAGACTTCGTCCAGATTGCCTCACGATGTTTACCGTTTTCAGCGATGTCCAAGATAACCTTACTAATTGTTTACATAAATTAATTGAACATTTAAGATTGACATTTGCCCGGATTTGAACACACGATTTTGAGAACGAGAGGCGAAGTCTTATCCACTGAGTCACCACGACTGTATCTATGAATTTAAACTTAGGGTAGTAAAACCAGGATACTAGCTCTAGGGGTATAGTTGCTCTGATTGTAATTACTGTAGCTTCGCGGATGAATTACAGGCTATTTTATAAATCTATCGTAAGACTCTACAACTACCACTAAGTTGACCGTGTTGCAAGTCTCTGTGCGATTGCATGGGACGGCTAGGTGCGATCAAAGTCTTTGCTGGATAGATGTCCTGTTTCCCGGCGTTGTCTAAAGATTAACTATATGGATAAGGCAACTACACCCTATATAGAGATAGATGTCCCAAAATAGAGAGGTCCGCAAAAATCGCTAATACTCTGGAAATAGTAAAGATAATGTTATTACTTTTCATAAAATTTGTAGATAAAAAACCCAAGTATCGGCCAGTTTTACAAATAAAGTATTTTTCTCTTTGCACTGAACGAAGGCATCAACTTCAATGACGAACACATCACTCACCTTCGGTTTGCCGACGATGAAGTGGTCATGGCTGAGACCATGGAGGACCTCAGTAGAGCTTACGAAACAGTGGGTCTTAGGATAAACATGGACAAAACCAAAGGTGATGTTGAATTACACTCACTCCTATCAAGGTCGGAGACTCTACACTCGAAGTTGTGGGCGACTATGTCTAACTGGGACAAACGATCCAGTTGGGTAGGGTCAACTTCGAGAAAGAGGTAAACCGTCGAAACCGACTCAGCTGGGCAGCGTTCGGAAAGTTGCGCGGTATTTTCTCGTCCAACTTACCACAGTGTCTCAATACGAAAGTTTATGACCAGTGTGTGTTGCCAGTGATAACATATGGCTCTGAGACGTGGTCGCAATGGGCCTCATCAGAAAGCCACCCAAAGAATAATGGAGAGGGCTATGCTCGGAGTCTCCTTGCGTGATCGAATCAGAAATGTAGAGATCCGCAAGAGAACTAGGGTCACTGACACAGCCCGAAGAATTGCAAGGCACATTGCTCGCAGAACGGATGGCCGATGGGGCAGAAAGGTTCTGGAGTGGCGACCGCGAACCGGAAGACGTTGCGTTGGAAGGCCTCCCACCAGGTGGACCGATGACCTGGTGAAGGTTGCGGGGATCCGCTAGATGCGGGACGCACGGGACCGATCAATGTGGCGACGCTTGGGGGAGGCTATGTCCAGCAGTGGGTCTTTCGGCTGATATAATGATGATGTTAACTGAGAGATATAGAGAGATTACCAAAGGTGTGGCAACTAGCCGGTTCTTACGTGCCTTATTATAATATTTATTATAGAGGTAAAATTGTTTGTTTATAGGCAGTACTAATCCGATTACGAAAATATGTAGTAACATATTTCTCGGTGAGTATCATTAGCTACTTTTTAACCCGTAAAAATTCACTGTTGCTATGGACAACGGCAGCGAGACGCTTCGAAGTAACGCAAAAAATAGTATCTAACGTTAAAAGTTGGAAACAGAAAAAGGTATAAAGTGAATTTGCAATGTCGTATTACGCCACTGCCATACTGTGAAGGGAAACATAGTTATCAAACCTAAATCTAGGTAAATTACTTACAAAATACCTAAAACGAGGCTAACAGTCGCTTACCCTACCACGAGTATCTCTACAGATCAGATTCAGTAATGATTGAATTTGATCATAATCTGGTCATAATTGGGCAAGATTATTACAATGGTCAGTATCGGCATAATCTTTCCCAATTATGTTGGGGTTGGCTTATCATCATCATCATTTTAATGTTCCCACTGCTGGGACACAGGCATCCCCTCATAGAGAGTGAATGGGCTATAATCCACCACGCGGAGCCAGTGCGGATGCCGGTTTCCTCACGATGTTTTCCTTCACCGTTTTGAGAGCAGTGGTGATGAAATAATTTACACAAAGTAAAGCGCCTACCGGGCTCGAACCCACGACCTACAACTTGTAAATCGCGGCCGATACCATTGGGCCACCACTGCTCTAGGTGTTCGATGATATAGCTTAAAATACGGTATCCTGATAAATATTCCCCATTGTCTCCAGGTCCAGGGACCCACAAGAACGCGAGCATCAGCCCCAGGACAATGCAGTATCTTCAAGTGACGTCACACCGTCTGACCAGCACTGGGCAGATCGTCAGGAGGATGATGCCAGTGGAGTCTGCTCACAAGATGGTGGCCAGGGATAAGAGCATTGGTGAGTAGGCTATAGACTATTTTTGATAACCGCTAATGCTTATGTGATTTCATTTAGTAAAGGGCGAACTTGTTCCCATTCGATCATACGTCCAAAATCCAGAACTCTATTTGCTTTTTTAATAGTACCTAAAACCAAGTAGCACTTTACCCGATCTCTAAATCAAACCCACTTTCCCGCTCAGCAGTTTTAAGACAATTTTCTTTTTTGTTTTCCGGGTTTATAGAAGATCATTTATCACTGCAGACATTCTCGAGATGAAATTAAGTAATATTAAAAAAGAACTCTAAAATTACTCAATTACATACTTTATTGCGATAAAAACAATTTAATTGACTTCTTCCTCATAAAAATATATGTTTACCGCGGTTTGAGGCACAATGCTTCCTCATTTTAGTAATAGACCGTAATTTTACAACAACATATTCACATTATTATCTCTATGTTGAGTCATTTAATCATCAAGCCGTTTATTCTCAATGAGAAACAAGATATTTATGGTATGGTAAAGTTAACTGTAGACAACTACTGAAGCAATTAATTTTATAATTATCCTAGGCGCATAGCATAAGATTACCAGGAAAATCGTTATTTTTAAGACACAAGGAAAACTATCTTACCAGGAAAACCTTCTCTAAATGTGTCTGACGTTGAATGGGTTGGGTGGGCACACGGAGTTTCAAGAGGTCAGGCAGGTGTAATCGGTTAATTAAAGAAAAACAAAATACTAACATCATACCCGTATTCCCCGAAGAGCGAAGAGCAAGGCCTGGGTGGCTGGGTTGCAAGAGTGACTGCTGTTAGTAGGGTTTGAGTTCAATCCCTTGATTGGGCGTTCTTAATGTTGTTGAGTTTTCCATCAGAACGTCATTTGTATTCCAGATGCTCAAGCTCAACTCAACTCAAACTGGCAATGGAAAGTTGTGATTGGTTGGCTTGGTTTTTTTTTAAATTAACGTGCTCCAGACGCCCCAAACGTTACCGAACTGTTTTAACACAAAATCAGTGTAATTAAGTAGTATTAGCATGTGCTTGGAAGGTACTCGTGCTTGCTAACTTGGACTTTCATTTTCAGTCATTACCTACCACACATTTTGTGTAGAAAGAATTCAGTAACGTTTGGATTGTGTGGGCTCTTGCTCTATTGAGTACACATGTGTCAAGCTGAAGAATCATTATGCCAAACTCGAGAGTTGTGATTGATTGGCAGTTGATTGGTAGGCGTGGCCAATTTTGAGTTTGAGTTGAGTATGAGCATCCGGAATACGAGATCTAATATAGAGTCTTAATTTTTGCTCTACTAATAGCAAATGACTGCCTTGTTGGTGTAGTGGTCACAAGCGCTACTGCTTAGCATGACGTCCTGGGTTCGATGCCCGAGTCGGGTAAAATGTTATTGGTGTTTTCTGTATGGAATTTCTTAGTAGCAGTCTGAAGTCTGGATTTGTGGCCGGTTGATGGCAATAGGCTCGTACCCTATTACATGGGACTTAAACATAGCTTAATGTGGCGACGCTTGGGGGAGGCCTATGTCCAGCAGTGGACGTCTTTCAATTGATATGATGATGATGATGAATGCCTATCCCTGTGGGGCCTGCAGTCGTGATAGCATAGGCTCGTAACCCATATTACTATTAATAAAACTGGCAAAATGAAGGCCATTTTATACACATATACCTTCCAGAAATATTAGCTTGATACATAGCTCAATTCTTTCCCCCAACAATCATTCGAATATTATTTTAGTATGTACGCGTATCTCGCGCCACAGTCACAAGATAAATAACTGCCAGTATTAGTCCCGGCTTGACCCAGATAGAGGGTATTTGTCAAAAAGATAAATAGCCACTTATTTAGCCATATTTTTAGCGTTTTCCTTAACGGGAAGGAGAGGAGAATAAACGTTATTAGATGCATCCTTATCTGGTTGAATGCGGATGGATTTAGTGATAAAAATCCGTGTGTGGAGGGATCACAAATCGTGGTTATAATTTAAGTGGCGTGACTGCGTGTGGGCCTAATTTTAGATGCCTGGAACACAAAGTGTCCGTGTATCAGCGATGGCGATGACGACAATTGACAAAATTGTCAAAATGTAAGGAATTGATCACGTGACATTACGATAGCGCTTGTCAATCCCATTTCTTAAAGACTTCATTCCAATAGCTATGATTAGAGCAGCGGCGGCTCGGTGGTAACGGCCCCACCTTACGTGTCGCAGGTCATCGGTTCGAACCCAGGCAGGCACTTTAGTAATAAATAACACCATACTGTAACTGTCCCACTGCAGGGCAAAGGCCTCTTCTCTTACAGAGAAGGCATGAACATTGGTCACCACACTTGCTCAGTGCGTGTTGGCGATTTCAGACTCATATTAACTGTAAGTCAAGGTTTCCTCACGATGTTTTCCTTTACCGTTGTCAGCGATCCAAGATAAACTTAGAAAGTACATGTGAATTTGAAAAAGTCATATTGGTGCCCGGATTTTTACCCACGGCCTTAATCAAGAAAGGCGTGATCTTGAGGTGCCACTGGGCCACCAGCAAGGTGCTTTACTTTGTGTAAATTATTTCATCACCACTGCTCTAAAAACGGTGAATGAAAACATCGTGAGGAAACAGACATGTCCTAGAACCAAAAATTCGAAAACATCGCATTGAGTCCGCGTGGTGGATTAAGGCCCATTCCCTATCTCACAGAGAGGAGGCCCGGGTCCCAGCAACACCCATTAATAGGCTGATAATGATGACTGCATGCTTAGCTTACTCCATTTAACAAAACCGATATCGATTATGATAAAGAGTGTTTTTTCCTACTTGTAATTTTAACCCTCTAAGACCTTTCACGTCGTTTCTTGAGAAACAGTCGCGAAATTGAATAGTCGCCGTGTGTCAACGTGATCGACGAATAAGCTGCCTTCTCATATATTATTCATAGCGTGATACAAGTTTGCAAAATTGTTCGCTAGCTATACTTTAGGGTGGTTACGGATTGGTCGTTTTTACCTTTTCTGTGTAACTACAAAACTAAAGCCTTGCTGAGCCAATACTGACTAGTTATTATTGGCCCAGCAAGGCTTTAGGCAAAGGATTCCCCCAACTTTATGGGAATGTTCTGCTTGCTGTTAACTCGGATAAGACTATATAGATTCTTATCAGTCTTGTAATTATAATTTCCTTTTGATTTTAAGCAGCCGCCTGTGGTGGACTAAGGTCCACTGCTACCACACAATCTTGGAACTGTGGCCCTGTTACAGTCACGGTTTAGGTAAAAGGGCGTTATTTTCTCTAAAACGACTAATACATGCATATATTCGAGCAAACTTCTTTAGCTCAGTTTGTGGAACGAAAATGATTCCAAAGTGAATGTGAAAAATGTGTCTTATTTGCGTTTTCTGCCATGATTGGTCTTGTGAATTTTTAAATAACCAATCGCATTGATTTTCGTAAATTTTGTGATGTGGTGATCGGTCGGCACCCCGACAAGTGTTTTAGGAGGTTAGGTTCGAAGGGCAGATGGGAGCTGAACTAAGCTCCTTCTTCCTAAGTTCCTTTAAACCCTATATACAGAAAGGATAGATAGTCACTAAGTGTGCGCGCGGAAAAAACGCCCAATCTATTAGAACCCTTACAGGCAATGCGTCGAGGCTTGTAGTAATGTCATGATATCGTTGGGATCGGCAAGTCAAATGTGACTGATCTTGTATTCTACGCAAACGAGAAGGATTTTCCTATTCTTCGGTAGGTAATGGCTTAGGTTGTTGATGGCTGGGCTTCAGGCAAAGTGCTTAGAAAACTCTCGGCTCAAGGACTTCGCGAAAGATGGATAGTAATTTTAATCTTTTAGTAAAGGACCTCTCCGATGGAGTACCCTCTCTGTGCTGATAACTATGGGTGTTTTGGGTGAGCTACAAATAAAATTATTTATTTTATTTGGAAAACTTGATAGTCTTTATAATAAAAATAAGGTCATTTACAAGTTTTCATTTTTAGTAAAAAAAGTATATAATTAATGATAATGTATATTATTCAAATTCAAATAGCCTTTATTAACAAACTTAAAACTAATATTTCCATTATTTTTTTATTTTTTTTTAGATTATCAGACATCGGTTTGTTTGTCTTGCTCACTAGCATAGGCCTCCCCCAGACCCTTCCACAGTACACGATCTTGTGCTTTTCTCCTCCACGCAGCGTCTGCTGTCGATCTGAGATCATCTTCCCATCTACGCACTGGTCTTCCTCGTTTCCTCATCCCCTCTCTCGGGTACCATTCAGTAACATCTTTGGCCCACTTCTCTATTCTACTTCGGAGTGTGTGACCTGCCCACTGCCACTTTAGTCTTTTAATTGTGAATGTCACGTCCATAATGTTAGTTTCTTTCCTTATGAGTTTTAATTTGACTTTATCTTTTCTCTTCAGGTTTAACATGCTACGTTCCATGTTATGTTGGCATGTTGCTAATTTGTTTATGTTTTCATTAATAAGAGGCCAGGTTCGGCAGCCATACGTCATAACAGGAAGGATGCAGGCGTTGAACGTATGTCTTTTTAGGTTTAGAGGTATAGATGGATTTTTTAGAATTTCTTTTAATGACCAATACCTTTTCCATGAAGAGTTAATCCTATTTTGGATTTCTTTAGTGGTGAGTTGAATGTATATTATAGTATATAGTAAATAATTCATATCGTAGTAGTTAGTCTTAATATGAATATGGACAAAACCAAGGTCATGGTGAATGACCTTGTAACACCCACTCCTATCAAGATCAGAGACTCTACACTGGAAGTTGTAGACGATTGCCTGGGCGTCGGTCCAGTTGGGTATGTCTAACTTCAAGAAAGATGTCAACCTTTGAATCCAACTCGGCTGGGCGGCGTTCGGGAAACTTCTCGTCCAATTTACCGCAGTGTCACAAGAAAAAAGTCTATGACCAGTGTGTGTTGCCAGTGATCACCTGTGAGACCGTGACGTGTCGGTCACAATGGGCCTTATCAAAAAGCTTAAAGTCACCCAAAGGGCAATCGAGAGGACAATGCTTGGAGTTTCCATGCGCGTAAAATATTATATTATTATGGATTGAAATCAAGTCGGTAATGGCAAATTTTAAGTCTAGCTAAAGTATGATTGGATAAGTCTCAGGAATATTATGACCGAGTTCGTTCGATCGTAAATGTCTGAAACACATAAAGTTCACATGTGGCTTTAGTAACGATTGACAGTATATCTCCATATCAATAACTTCGGTGGAAAGCTTAAAGTCACCCAAAGAACAATGGAGAGGGCTATGTCGGAGTTTCCTTGCGCGATCGCATCAGAAATGAGGATATCCGCAGGAGTACCAAAGTTACCAATATAGCCCGAAGAATTGCTAAACTTAAGTGGAGGCAGTGGGCAGGACACATTGCTCGCAGACCGGATGGCCGATGGGACCGAAAATTTCCGGAGTGGCGACCGCGAACCGGAAGACGATGCGTTGGAAGTCCTGTCACTAGGTGTATCGATGACCTGGTTAAGGTTGCGGGAATGCCCTGGATGCGAGAGCACGGGATCGGTCAATGTAGCGCCTTGGGGAGGCCTATGTCCAGCAGTGGACGTCTTTCGGCTGAAATGTTGATGAACTTCGGTGGATGAGCAGAATTATATGTATTTTGATGGATGAGGAGCTAATGGTAAAATAATAAAAGCCACAAGAATAGATTTTCAATGTTAAGCAACGCTTGCCGATTATCAGTCTGTGGATGGGTAGCCGACATTCCTCCGTGCCTCGACAAGCGCGTTAAACCGTTATTAATTTGTAGATCTTTGACAGTCGTTACTGATAGTCAGAAACCAGGCATCTGATACCAGTCTTGCCCAGGGTTATCGTGTTACCCAGTTACTGGGTTCTGGATGTCAGATAGGCAGTCGATCCACGTAAGATACTGCAAAAGGCTAGGTAGGTAAACGTGCGGTAGAATTCATCAGCCCATCATAAGTAGAGTTTAGTAGTATTAAATAATTTAAATGACTTAAAAACCAATCTAGTAGTGTGTTTGATTCAAACTGACATTAATCGATGACCATCATTTATAGACGAAAAAAAAACAGGAGATGCAAAACATGTTCACGAACTTTGAATCTAGTTTCACTTGAACCTGCAATTCAAAACAAAGCAAGCTTAATTATTATTAAATTAAATAAATGTATGCATCGAACAACATGATTCATTCTTTGTTAGTAGAAAACACCTAATTACTATTGTTAGTACCATTACAAATAATAAATAAATAATATTAATATAATTAGTTTGCCCGCTCTTGATTAGTTTCATGTTAATTATATTGGGACACGAAATCTATGTCTTTTTGTCATTTTACCCAATTTTGAATTCCAAAAAATTATACAATGCAGGAAAAAACATTTTGCTGGATATAAAATTCCTTTAGTTTCATCTTCAATAATTATTCAAAAGAAACTTCAGGTATAAATTGTTGGACCATAGGGTCTGTGTGCATACGTGGTTTGAAGAAATCTACCAACGTAATATGTAGTTGACAGTTTCTATGGCTGGATTTTACCTTGGTCAGAATATAAACATTGTCATACGACGTGGCGTTGCTTATCTTCTGACCAAATTAATTTTGAGGTTTGGTAATTAGGTGTTACTGTCACTAAATAGTTTATATTCATATCTATACTTATACTTATACTTACTAATACTTACTTACTTACTATAATATATATTATCTATACTAATATTATAAAGCTGAAGAGTTTGTTTGTTTGTTGGTTGGAATTGAAAAATTCTTTTTGTGCTGGATAGTCCATTTATCGAGGATTATAGGCTATATAACATCACGGTACAACCAATAGGAGCCGAGCATAAATAAAAATGTTGCAAAAATGGGCAATAATATTCCTTTTTGAGAGCTTTTGTTGCGTGCGCTGCGTAAACGGTTTAAGTTACGCAAATATAATGTAAATTGGAATTGTTCGTCTTTAAAAGTTCTAAAAAAAAGTCCGCGACAGCATACGAGTATGTCTATCTTTTAAGATTGATTCACAATAGCAGCTTTTATGTTCTAAATTTTAATTAGATCGCCGCCGCCGGTAGAAACAAAAGTTTACAGGTTACATTCGTATAGTAGTAAGGGTAGGTAGGGTAGGGTAGGGTAGGGTAGGTAAGGTAGGGTAGGGTAGGTAGGTAGATAGGGTAGGTGGGTAGGGTAGTTATGAGAAAAAAAAAATAGGGTAGGTAGGTAGGAGATAGGTAGGTAGGTAGCCAGTTGACGGGAGCGAAGCCGCGGGGGTCAGCTAGTTATTAATAATGTTTCAGAACGTAACACCGAAGGTTTGGACCTAAACCTAAGTAACTGGACTGATTCTGATGAATTGCCAAACTTAAGTGGCAGTAGGCAGGGCACATTGCTCGCAGAATAGATGGCCGATCGGCCGGGAGTGGCGACCGTGGAGTGATGACCAAGTTAAGGTTGTGAGTATCCGCAGGATGCGAGACGCACAGGACCGGTCAATGTGGCCACTTAGGTATACTTGGGTTTCCTAGGGATGTGCCCTAAGAGTCGTTGCACAGAGGGGGTTCCGGGGTGGTCTTTGGCGAGGTCACGGGGCACCTTCTATGTGCTGATGGTGATCACCGGGGTGGTTTTAGTGAGGTAAACATCCCACACTCCCTGGTATTTTCCCCAAAAGTCCAGGCGCCTTTTGAAGCTTAGGTTTCTCCCGGTAAACAAAAAAAATGTTACTCTTGGGTGAGGCCCATATTCCGCAGTCTTTCAGCTGAAATGATGATGATAACGACATATTCTCCTTTTCCAGACTTAAAGAACAAGAAGACGGTCTTCTACGCAGTAGGCTTCTTCGACAGTTCGATGTTTCCGTTGTCACAGGCGATAGGCACCTCCTACTCCAAGCGGGGCTACAACGTCTTCCTGTCTGAGACTCTGGCTATCCTCAGTCATATCTATCCGAAGTAAGTATTATGTTCCATCAATAGCCAAAGGCTAAGGCTTGTATAGTGCTTTTCTCAAATAATGCGCGGAAATTAAAACTATGTAGCACCTAGAACTCATTTTGTCAAATACACTTACTTTTCGAAATCAATGACGAACAACAATAATTATTATAATGCCCGTGTTAAAGAGTTCATTTTTTTTTCTATAAACAGCTTTCTTTAAGCAAGCCAGTTCGAAATTTAAATAAAACCTTTCATAAGTTACCTCCTTGGTTGCCATGTTTCGGGGTAAAAGATCGTTCTATTTTAAATTACACGACAGATAATTTATTTGGCCGCTTAACACGACAGATATGGATTTTCATACAGTTTTTGCCGGCCGCTGCTCGCTTCAGCAAGTTCGATTTATCTCGAAGAAGGTTGTCAAAATAATGCTCATATTTCCATGCTCATGTTTGAGAAAAATCATGAAAACAAAAAATATTTAGTCTGTATTGCCCGATAGCTACACGGGATCTTTAAGTGAAGATTGAATTAACCGTCAACCACATCATCGCTTACCATCAGGTGAGATAAAGGTCAAGCGCGAGCCTATCTATAATAACAATAAAGAAAACCTGCACATGTAAGTGGGGATGTATTTTCTCTCTCGTCTATCCCTTTGTGTGGGGTATAATTCATAAAATGTTATGGGTCTGTGAAAACCATTTTTCGATACAGAGATCCGTTTCCGTAAAATTAAGCTTTAAATGGCTAAGTTTAGTTAGAGTCTGCATGTGTTCCGGGGGCCAGCTAAATGGTTGCTTTTGGATATATGAAAACAATCACGGCAGTACTATATAATTATGATGAAATTAAAAGGATATGTATCACAGCTAAGTAGGCTTTACAAGTTTACGAGTAATAGTCGAGCAACTTATGTGAGTCGCCGAAACCGTTGAAATGTTCATGAAACAACAAAAAGCCCTCTTTATATTCCGCATTATTGTGCAACTACGGAACCCTATTACTGTGCATGGCCGTTTTTTTATTTTTGCTATATGTTTAGATTATGATTTGGTGATTAGCCAGACGATTGAACTAGTTAGGAGTGATCTTCCTGTTGCTGTGTTGGTGTCACTGAAATTATAGGAATAAATATAAAATAAAAATAAATATTTAACGATAACTTTTGTCGCAACGACGAAAAATTTTACTTTTATAAAAATAATCCCACGGAAAGTACTACTGGGTTTAAAAAGTATGTCTTAATCCAGGTGAAGGTATCAACCCTTACTTAGACTAGGACATAATATTGACCGTGTTCCATTTTTTGTCAAAATCCGTTTAGCCATTGAGACCTGATTGTTGGCTTTGCACCTTTAGGGCGCCTCCCCGAGCAAAACGCCGCGCTAGTTTTGTGCAGTTTTTAAGAGCTATCTACTCTTTATTTAAAAGGAAATATCAATTAATAAAATACATTTTTATACATAATGTTGATTCTAAAATGGTAGTACACTTTTTTATAGAGGTATATGTGTCACTAATCTCGTTCCAACAAAACCATAAAAATGTGAAATAATTATTGATAGCATGCATCTCCTCGTAAAGTGTTCATTCATTAATTTTTATACTAACACTAATAGATAGACAATTTGATAACGAACATTTTGTAAGTTTAATTTTTTTCAAAAGACCAATATTCGATTTTATAAAGATTTTATTCTAAAATCTGAGCGTATTCACTACCGTAATTCATGCGCCACCAGTGCCACTAGGCCAATAGGAATGCTCATATCTCATGCTGATTTTTTTGGTCAGGGTTCGGCCTTAAGTCCAGGTTTCCTTCAAAACTCTATAAGACAAATCACAATCGCACTAATCAATTTTTTAACTAACAACGTCATGCTAAAGAAGTGGTTCATTAGCAGTCTTATTAATAAAAATGGCGTATTCCCAGCTTACTCCGAAGTTACTCTTGGACTAGCTAATCCCGGAGTAACTAAGGATTAACATAGATCTAGCAATGTTATTAATAAACATGGAATAACCTCGGACTAACTATTCATTTCTTAGTCTTGGATTTACGCGTAAGCTCTGGCAACCCAGTTGAATTTAAAAGTAAAAAGAATGAACTAATGAATGAAAAATAAGCAAGTTGAAGACATTATGTAGTAAAAAAAATAAAAATGACATCTGCCATAGAGGTTTGACAGTAAAGGTGAAGGATCCCTCCTTTTCAAATTATCGTATTACCTTTAAACTTAAAAATTACATAAAATGATGATTAATAAATTAATTAATTTGTAATTTCGTTGACTAAAGCTAAACAGCTACCAATGACCTTATTTTTTTTAATGTTCCACATCTACGAAATAAAAAATCAGAGTCTATGTAATAATTGTGGTTGCGAGAGTTTTTGGCGGGATTTTTTCGAGTGTAGTTCAGCGGCTGTTAATATTATTTGCAAATTGATTCCTAGTGGATATTGTGATATTAAATTGGTGTAGTTTTGTCTCAACTGACTACGCAACTGGTCAATCTGTGAAAGCTTTGAAAGAAGCAATCTCGGGATAGAGGAGCGGAGAATTTTATTGTAATATTGACTACCTCCCGCAAAGCTTACTGGGAAGGCTTACTGGGGCTGACTTGATACAATTTGCTGCCAAATACTCCAAAAATCAATAGAATCTGTTGCATCCGCATTCTAATGCATACTAAAGAATTCAAGAAGGATATTATGCACTGAACACGAGGCGGTATGGTCTAAGACCTTAGCCTGCCCGAATAGGGCGATGCAAAAAAAAAAAAAAAAATTGGTTGCCATAGTTACACTACTCTTATTCCGACCTTAAACTAGCTGGCACCATGGTTTAACTTTTAGTCCGAGACTAGTGTCAGATTAGTATAATCCCTCCTTATTCCGTGTTTATTAATACGGTTTTTTTTTAGTACCAACCTAATGCTTGGAATAAAGTTATTCTTACCTTAGTCCACGTTTATTAATAAGACGGTTAATGACTATAGCAATATGACACTTCATACGACCTGGTAGATGATCATCTCAACATTCCATTCAGATCACACAATCTATTAGATAGATATCCACTAGTTCACATTACTGACAAATCTTCCACTCACCTTAATCTATATTCCAAAGGATATCACCAGTTATCTTCAGTTTAATATCTTTGACAAATAGCACTTACGGGAAAACGTTAGGCGTTTACACACATAGCGACTTTTGTGTTAAAAGTCGAAGTGTATATTGCCCCAAACCGCAGATACCCCTGCGTAGCTGATTTTAAAATGAGAATCACGACTAAACGGCAAGTCGTAATGATTTGGAAATTAATATATGTTACATTAGACCATTTCTTAACAATTTGATCTAATAAAATTTTGAGTTTTGTTCGTATAACAAGGTGATATTAATTTGTAAAGTTATGTCTAAAACGCACAAAACATGTCACAATCGCACCAAAACCGCTGGGCGTATTTTAATTGAATTGACACCATCTCAAAGACAATTAATTTATCTACATTTTGATCTGACGTTTTTTTTAAAGTCATAGAATAATAAGGAAAGTACAAAAAACTACAAAATGTTGGGTCGCGCGGGTGTGAAACGAGTGCGCTTTTTGTTCCCTCAAGGTCGTTGGCGTTAGTCGTCGTCTTAAGGGTACACTAGTCGAAAATTCTTCCATACAAAAGTGGTCTAGGGATTATTCCACTGTTTGACGATGTACGTTCAAAATAAAAAGTGATGTCAATTTGTCTCATCATTATCTAGCCCTGTATGGAAGCAAAAAAGTAAAAAAAGAAAATATTTGAAAGTTATGAGCGTCGAAAGTTCCACATTTCGACACTAATTTTAACGCATTTTTGGGCGCAAATAAATGCCATAAGAAGACGGAAAATTGCAAAACGGCCACCATACAGTGTTAGATTAGTAGTTCAACAATCCAAATTTAATTTGAATTTGAATTTAATTACAATAAGTTGACTAACATAGTTTTAAGACCTTTGTTGCAAACAACTATGGACATGTAATTAGTCTGAAATAAATGCATTTTAATTTAATTTAATGCAAATAATTTTATTTTAAACATATACGTTTAGTCGATTTTTCATGATATCCAGACTCTCAAAGGTCTGTTTATAAAATTTCGCGCGCTCGGTTTCGTCCTAAATCATTATCCATTTCGCTACAAATTTGCAAAAGTGTGTATTCGTACGCGAACTAGCTTCCTACTGCTCATCACAGCATCTATCTCTGCCGCACGTGTTGTCGGTTGATATAAAATGCATTTTAACCCCGCGCACAAAATAGTTCGTGCCGTCGACTAGTGTACCCTTAAGTTGTTAGCCTACTAATATTAAAACCTGAATAGCCCGTAGAATGGCCTACCTCTCGGAGTGCGCAGCATGTCACCTGTGCGTGCGAAGTCCTTATGACTGCGTCACCGAATGGTGTTACCGTTGGTGAATTTGGGCCAACACACAATATATTTTTTTTATATTTGCCATCGACACGCTAAGAAGTAGAAGCCCAAAGAATTGCCAAACTTAAGTGTCAGTGGGCAGGGCACCTTGCTCGCAGAACGGATGGCTGATGACGATGCGTACCAGAAGTTGCTGCGTTGAAAAGCCTTCCACATGGTGAACCGAAGTCCTGGTTAGGATTGCAGGAACCTGCCGGATGCGAGTAGGGGAGGTAAGCCTAAAACGGGTACGCTAAGGGACATGTGAAATAAAAAATACTTAGAAACGTAAAATGTACTAAATAGTTTTACTAAAGGAAATGTTTATTTAATATAGTATATAAAAAAATAACAAACATAACCATTCTCTTCAACAATTTTAGAAAAACAGAAATTAGGAGACCCTTCCAAATACCCGTTTTGCCCTTATATGGGGCCTAAATCAGGTACCTCATCAGGGCATAACGGGTAAAGGCTATATAATGAGAACAATCAACTTAATTTTATAGTTTTACAATATTTATTAACATAAAATCACTTATATTTTCATTTAAGCGTCTTAAATTATTAATCAGACTCATATTCAATCTTATCTTGTTTAAACTATAAATCATCTTTGGCAACAAACAGCTACTAAGAAAAATTTAAAAATAAACTAGAGTACCTATTGTTATTTTTATAGTTTTACAAAATACTTTAACATGAGATCACTTATATTTGCTCATTAAAACTTCCTAAATGTTTAATTAGACCCGTATTCAATCTTTAATCTTGTTTAAATTATAAATCATCGGTGGAACAAAACAACTAAATAAAAACTAGTAAATAAGAATTAAATGAAAACTAAATTACTCTTGGCAGGCATCACAGTAATAATTGCCTCTGCCAGAATAAGAAGTGCACGCTTCGTGAGCCCACATGTCACAATCGTCACACCTGATCCAATCTTCTAGAGGTGGTTCAGTATATAGTTCAGCACAGACTAAGCAAGCGTATTCAGTTTTGTCATTCTGACTGTTTTTTGGACCACGTTTGGATCTTACCTGTCTCTTGTTGGTATTACTACAACAAGCTATTACTTCCTTCTTATTAGTGCTGGGTTCCTTTAAATTTTTCTTCACTGCCTTAAGTTTAGTGTTAGTAGGTTTCTTCTTTTTGTTTTCTTTTTCCCTTAGTTCCTCTTTTACTGGTGTGCTTGTTAGTATTTCAGCCTTTTGTGCCTTACGTTTTCGTGTAGTTATATTCGGTGTGATTTGAGGGAGTGGTCTGATGTCTATTGGAGTTTTATGCTGTTTTATTGGTGGTGACGGCTGCATTTCCGGAGTTGTGGGCCTGTTGACTTCAGTAACCTGTAACTCCAAGTCTGTGTCAGCTACTAGTGGCGGAGAATTGTTGGACTGCACTTCTGCTGTTTCGCTTAAAATAGTCGGTGTTTCTGTAATATCGGTGTTATCGTTAGTAGGTATCTCGATATTCAACACAGCGGGTTGAATATTTGCCGACTCCTCATTTCCAGTAACTGGCTCCGGCCTGTCTGTCAAAGTAGATGGCATATAATCACTTTCGTCAAATACGTTCCGATTGGTTGGCCAAATGCCAGTAGATGAAAACCCTTTTATTGCGTTATGGGCACTGGCCGCTTTCATGTAGGCTTCACCAAACAATCTGGCCACGTCATACTGTGAAATAATGCGCCCGACGTGGGTACGCTGAAATACCGAAACAGCTTGTTCGAAATAATTTTTAAGTGGTCCGTAAACACACGTATCCAAAGGCTGTAATCGGTGCGTTGTGTGTGGTGGAAAAGACACAAAAATTACATTGTTCTTTGAAGCATAATCCAGGACTTCTAAATATTTATGTGACACGTGATTGTCCATTACTAAAATTATTTTTTGCTCACTAGTTGGCCTAGTCATAGCCACAAAATGTCGAAGCCAGTCTAAGAATGTTGGGCCATTTATCCAGCCGTTGTCTGTGCAGCTTGCGACTGATCCAGGTGGAGCGCCATCTAGAAGTCTTGCCACCATTCGCTTTCTCCCAAAGATTAAAAATGGGGGTATAAACCCACCTGCTGCATTGCAACAGCAAACCACTGTTGTGAGTTTACCACGCTCGACACTAGATATCACACCAACCTGTTTTTTTCCTGATCTACTAAGAACTCTAGGCGGCTTGTTGCTATTAGTCTGAATTCCAGTTTCGTCAACATTGTAAATGCGCGTCGCGTCAATTTTATGTTTATCGATCTCTCCCTCTAGCAAATCGAAAAACCTCTGTACTTGTGGTTTGTTAAAACCCCTAGCGCGTGCTAATGACGTCGGTTCTGGACGGCGTAGACTTAAATCAGGATGTCGTACTTTAAACCCAATGTACCAATCTTCACCTGCCATTCCATTTTTGAATGGGTGTGGAATATTGTTGTTTTCGGCATATTGGTACACGAGTTCTAAGAATTCTTTCTTGGTCAGTCCAAAAAACAAACCTTCCATATGAAACACATATTCAAGAAGCTCGAGTTCCTGAGGATCCGTGAATACAGTTGTGTACCTGCCAAGTTTCTTCTTCGGGCATCCTTTTTTGATGTGCCGCTGCAACGTGGATAAGTTTATACCGTACTTCTTAGCCGCACCTTTCACTGAGGTTTTGCTAGCTTCTTCCATAGCAAGTTTCATAACTGCCTCGTCCCAAGATGCATTAGAGGTTTTTCTTTTATATTTGTTAACCATCTAGAATAAAACAAACCAAAAATCTTAATTAAAACCTCATTTCAACCACCCAAACTACTTACATGACCATACTAGGGCAAATCGGGTACATACCCGTTTTACCCCTACCCGTTATGCCCAAACGCATGTTTTTATTTTTAACCGCCATAACCTCAAAACCAAATGCAGGAATGCCACAAGTTTTTTTAATTTAGATGCATAATTCCTTACAAAATCACAACACAAAACTTAAGTAAACATAATCCATACAATATTTGAGTATTCACTGTTACCAAAAGTCATTTTTTTTTAGTAAAACCATCAAAAATATTGTTTTCAATCTTACCTTGCAAGCACTTGCGTCACAGCGGAGAGCCGACTGCCTGTGATTGGCCGACTGTCACGCCACCTCGCTGCACTTGTACATTCTCACTAATAGACGTAACACGCACACAAACAAGCATACCCGATTTAGGCGGGGTACCCGATTTAGGCTTATCTCCCCTAGCACAAAATCGGTCGATGTGGCGACACTTGTGGAGGCCTATATTCAGTAGTGGTCGTTTTTCTAGTGATATGATATTGATGTGAAGAATATAAATGTGGAAGTCTGTATATTTAGACGTTGTTTAATCAATCAAGCCTAAACAGGTGACCGGAAGATATTTAAAATAGAGGTAGACCATAACTATTTTCCTGCTCATGATAAAATGTGTGAAAACTAACTACTTTTAATTGCCCTTTGCTTGCTGAGGAGTTGAGGACATAAAAGATGTCTGATACAAGAGGAGTGCCACTAATTGGGAACAGCAATCTTTAGTGTTTAAGCAAGGTTCTAAGCAAAGGATTCCCATTTTTTAAGACTTTTGTATTTTTACACCGGTACGAAATATGTAGGTGCCTTGCCATTTTTACCTTACTGCGCGTCGCAAAGGAGGGTAACGTGTTTATCAGTATATGTATGCAGGTATGTATGTATGTTTGTTCTTATGTGGCGTTCTAGCGACCCAACGCGTAGGCCGATTTTGATGATTCTTACGTCAGTTGTAAGTGCAAAGAAGTAAATAAAAACCGGCCAAGTGCGAGTCGGATTCGCGCACGAAGGGTTCCGTACCATTAACGCAAAAAACGGTAAAAAATATTTTTTTTTTATCTTATATAGGCTCGCGCTTGACCACCATCTCACCTGATGGTAAGCGATGATGTGGTCGATGATGGAGCACGCTTGCCTAGAAGTAACCTATTCACTCTTGACTTAAAGACCCCTAGGTTGTAGCTATCGGGAAACACAGACTCCGGCAGGGAATTCCACTCCTTAGCTGTACGCATAATAAAAGTATTCTCAAAACGTTTAGTGCGTATGGGTGGGATGTCCACCATGTACCGATGGCGCATCGCCGTACGTCTGGTAGTCCGATGATGAAATGGGCTGGGCGGAATTAGATTATGCAATTCCATCGCACATTCCCCGAAATGTAATCGATAAAAAACCGACAAGCCGGCAACTCGGCGACGATGTTCAAGGCTCTGGAGCTTTGTCTTAACCAATGCCTCATCGCCGATGAGCCTCTTGGCCCGCTTTTCGATCGACTCTAGTGCATCAAGTTGGTATTTGGCAGAGCCGTCCCAGAGATGAGAACAGTACTCCATGCATGATCGAACTTGCGCTTGATACAAGCTGAGCAGCTGTTCTGGCGTGAAGTACCTTCTCACCTTTGCAAGGATCCCCAGCTTCTTGGCAGCCAGCTGAGCCTTTGCCTCAATGTAAGGCCCAAAATTGAGAGTCGATGTCAACGTAACGCCAAGCAGCTCAAGATGGTCAGTTATTGGCACGGTCACACTTCGGAAAGTTGGAGCCGGGTGAAATTGACTCTTTTTAGCGGAAAAAAGACACGCCTGGGTTTTAGCAGCATTAAACCTGACCATATAACGTTTGTTGTATGGGAACCCCACTGAAATATTTATTTTATTCTGTTTTTAGTATTTGTTGTTATAGCGGCAACAGAAATACATCATCTGTGAAAATTTCAACTGTCTTGCTATCACCGTTCTTGAGATACTGGTGGTACTGAGCCTGGTGACAGACGGACAGGCAGACAGACAAACAGACGGATCGCGGAGTCTTAGTAATAGGGTCCCGTTTATACCCTTTGGGTATGGAACCCTAAAACATCAAAAACCCGACTGCTTAAGAAGCAAACTAAAAATATGTAAACAAGAAGAAAATCATGCTGTGCAGTCCGGATGATACATACATGGCTTTGGTCTCGCGACTCTTAAGCAATCGGGTTTTTATTTTTATTTTAAACATGATTTGTTATAAATGCTTTTGTATTGCTTTTCAAGGATCACAGTCATCACTGACAGATCACTGTCTGACTGTTTGGTACATTTTCACGCCGATACTGCAGAACTAATTTTGTTAAAAAGATTGGACCAGGGGAAAAGGAGATAGGATACTTTTTTATAACGAAAGTAATTGTCTGGTGATCATTTTATTTGGTATAGAGACTCACGCAGACAAAGTCGCTTGCAGATGCTAGTGACGAATAAATAGTTGTAGATATATCTTGATATAACTTAGACTGTCGTCCTGTCAATGGGCCCTATTCACTATTCAATCCCTTGTTTCGCGCTCATATCTCATAGGACTATTGTTGTTTGTTAGGTACTCGACTTACACCTTATTGAGACATACGCTGGCATCGAGTCTGCATGCTTTTACATTTTTATAAAGGTCAGTCATCCTAAAGTTGACTTTGAAACATAAAATGCTTAGCAAGTTATCAATTTTGTACAAAAAACAATTCAGCGAATTATTGTTTATGATGCAACTTTTTGCAACGCAATGATCTCAAATCCAAAATGCGTCAATTAAATGTTTTTGAAACCAGCAAGAATGTGAATATCTTATGTATATTAATATAATAAAGCTAAAAAGTCTGTTTGCTTTTTGGATGAGCGCAGTAATCTGTAATTCTGTAGTTGGGTTAAAAACACTTTTTTAAATTTGAGCTTTAAAATCATACTACAATCTTTAGGATCCTAGAAAAATAAAAATACAAGGCCAAGTGCTTGTCGGACTTCGCATATTTAGGGTTGCGTACCAAATGTAGAATATATTGGTATGTGTTAATAAAATAAACGTAATAATAAACATTGTCACCAAATTTCAAGGTAAAAAATTCTTTGGAACAAAATTTTGTGATAGACGACGGACGGACTTTCTGTCGGACAGACGGACACGTGAGTGACAGCAATAGGGCTCCGTTTGGACCCTTTGGGTACAGAACACTAATAATTCTCACACGCGACTAGTCGTCCATAGCCTATCACGCACGACAATCGCTCTTGCCACTTCCGCCTTATCTCCATAGACGACCTATCCATTCCTGTATGATTTCCTAGAACTATATACTATAAAATTTATGACCCAAAGGTCGCCAGTTCGAGTCCCTAGTCATAAATTGGGCCCAAGTTTGGCACAGGCCAAGATATTGAGATTGTATTAAGTAGATACCGGGATGTCCTTAAAACTAGGAGATTATACACACAGGGTGAAGCGAAAAGGTGTGATTATATATTAAAAAATGATTCTGTTCATGTAAATGATCAACTTTCTCTAAAGAAGTCATAGGCAAATTCCAAAAAACAAATGGATTGCCAACAGCTGACAAAAATCTTTTTTTAATTTTATTATCGATAGGCTCGCGTTTGACCACTATCTCGCCTGTTGGTAAGCGATGATGTGGTCTAAGGTGAAGCACGCTTGCCTAAAAGTAACCTTTTCACTCTTGACTTAAAGACCCCAAGGTTGTAGCCATCAGGGAACAAAGACTCCGGAAGGGAATTCCACTCCTTAGCTGTGCGCACAATAAAAGTATTAGCAAAACGCTTTGTGCGTATGAGTGGGATATCCACCATGAACCGATGGCGCATGGCCGTACGTCTTGTAGTCCGATGATGGAAAGGGCTAGGTAGAATCAAATTGTGCACTTCCCTCGCACACTCCCCGAAATGTAACCGATAAAAACCGATAGGGAACTCGGCGTCGATGTGCGAGGCTCTGGAGTTTTGACGCGACCAGTGCATCGTTGCCAATAAGCCTCTTGGCCCGTCTATCAATCGACCAAGTGCATTAAGCTGGTATTTGGCAGATCCATCCCAGAGGTGAGAGCAGTACTCCAGCTGTTCGGGTGTGAAGTACCGTCTCACCTTTGCGAGAATCCCCAACCTTAATGCAGTCAACTGAGCTTTCGCCTCAATGAATGGATCGAAATTGAGGGTCGATGTCAACTTAACACCAAGAAGTTCGAGATAGTCCGTTAACGGCACGGTTACATCACGGAAAGATGGAGTCGGGTGGAATTGACTCTTTTTAGCGGAAAAAAAACACGCCTGGGTCTTAGTAGCATTGAAACTGACCAGATTGGCATCACCCCATTCGTAGACTGCCTTCGAGGATAGATTCAAGCGTTCAACCATGACCTCTCGGAGTGACCAAATCTGAGGCCCAGTAGTCCGTGCGTCGGATACGTATCTCTCAGCAATAATGATGTCGTCTGCGTACCCAAAGGTGCTGGGTTTTAGCAGATCATTAATGTGCAGCAAGAATAATGTTGCTGAAAGCACTGACCCCTGAGGGACTCCGGAGTTGATATCTAACTGACCATCGATAATTACTCGGATGGATCGATCCCTCAGGAAATCCGCAATCCAATTACACAGACCACCAGGCAGACCGAAGGAAGGAAGCTGACCAATAAGGCTTTCGTGCCAGACCCTTTGAAATGTCGAGGGAGATGGCTAGCGCTTCCCCGTGTTTCTCGATGGTTTCACTCCAGATGTGAATGGCATACGCTAGGAGAGCCCCAGTGGACCGATTTCGGCGGAAGCCGTATTGGCGGTCACTGAGAATGCTGGGAGATACCTACAATACTTTTTGAGAATTGACTATGACTTTCTTGGAGAAAGTTGTTGATCTACTTACCTACATGGACAGTTTTTAAAATATGATCGATCACACGTTGCCGTTACACCCTGTAGACTTAACGTCCTTGGCCGAGGACATATTTTTTGTTTAGTACTCTTTCGGGAAGTGATATTATCTTTGCTCGATAGTTTACTAAAGTTGTAGTTGGTAGGCTTCCAGAAACAATTGGTCGATAACTACCTCTTTTCCTGTGGGTGTCGTAAAGGCGACTAAAATGAGATGGAAGGCTACGTCCTACCCTACTGTCTGTCAAAAAAGTTGTAAATTCGTCTGGCAAGCATGGCGATTTTTTCATAAAAACAAGCATAAATATGTTTGTTATTGGCTGTTATGCAAAAAATGATTTTTTCAATGGTTCTTGTTATATTAGGTTAGTATCCGAAACTATTTTTTAGTATCCGAAGGGTCCAAACAGAACCGGAACGGGCCAAAATTTTTATTTTTATTTTTTAAGCCATATAGTGTGCTACAGATAAAGGGGGACATATTTTGTCTAGGAAGTCTTTACTCGGATGTTATGGGATCTATACTAAAATCCAATATAGCAAATCCATTTTCAAATTAGAATTTGTATTTCACGGCGTATTCAGAGAACTGCCAACTATCTCATGCACAAACATGTCTTTTGGGGCTACCTTTCTACCGCAGTTCGAAAATACTTTAAAAATAGTCTAGCCATCCGTCATGGCATATCGCACATAAATATCAGAAGAAAGAAATATGAACCCAGTAGATTATGGAAGCGGTCGTTAGCGCGTCGTCGACGGCCATTTTTATTGAATTTCGACCTAACCTTTATTGATGGTGAGCATTTTTGACGCGTTTGAAAAATGCTTGAAATAACTGTTACATGGAATTGAAGTACTATGCGTCATAAGTCCATATGGCCCTATAAGTGCCAGTATGTAAGCGATAACAATCAATCTGCCAAGATTTTTATGTTGGGGGCTTTCAGTCAAACTGTATGCAGCTACCAGTATTTTACATCAATCGACTGCCTGTCTGGCCTCCAGAACCCAATAACTGCAAGCGTGCTTCACCATCGACCAAATCATCGCGTACCATCACGTGAGATAGTAGTCAAGCGTGAGCCTATTTATAATAAAAAAGAACCGGCCAAGTGCAAGTCAGCCTCGCGCATCGAGGGTTCCGTACAAACCTCAGCTTAAAGGTATTATAGACCTAAGTATTTGAATGAATTTCAATTTAATACCTCTACGCGTTCATGAGGAAAGGGGTAGTAAGTTTAAAATTATTAAAAGTATTTTTATTTTATATTTTTCGTTTCCTGTGCTATAAGACGTTGCTTCGTACCAAATTTCACGGGTTTCTGAGTTCACGGGATGTACCCTGTAGGTTTTGATTCCCTTGCGAGTGTCGAAAATTTGTAGAAATTTGCGGCATAAACGGCTGTATCTTTTGATTTCGTTGGCTTAGAAGGGTTCCGTTTTTTCCTTTCGAGGTACGGAACCCTAAAAAGACCGAGTAATGAGAATTAAAAAAAATATGGATTGCACAAATTATTCTGAACTGCCACTTGACTAGGCCCGCTAGTAAAATATAGTGGATCTGGACGAAGCCTTATAAATAAATTGCAATCAAAGTTGCAAAAAAAGGGTCCAGATATTAAGCGGATAGTTAGTTAGTTGTTAGTTTAAGGCGTAACTTAAATGTTTCAAGTGCTTTATTATATTCCCTGCCGGCATTGATAATATAATACTGCTGCCGGAGTCTGTGTTTCCTGATAGCTACAACCTGGGAGTCTTTTAGTCAAGAGTGAATTTCTAGGCAAGCGGGATTCACCGTGAACCACATCTTACTTACCATCTGGTGATAAGTGGTCAAACGCGAGGCTATCAATAATTATTAAAAAATAACTTTTGTGTTTTGCTTTTGAAGTCGGTTAAAGATATGTTCGAATAAAATTATTATCAAGCATACTGACATACTTATTTATTGCAAATTGAAGTCTATTGAGCCTATCGATCATCCGCTCCAGGTGCAACCCTGATGCTGACCACAATCCTCAGACATGAGGGACCGACCAAGAGAGAGAACCTATTAAAGCCTAGCCTATACTATAATTTAAGAACTTTCACTTAGTTTCCTGTTTAGATCTATGACTTACAAGTAAATTACAACCTATTAACACATACTTTATCAATCTGAGTGATATTTCAGCTTATAGCTTGTGAACTGTCCTTGCTTTAAAGCTAGGTAGGTAAAGTGCGAATCTATTTAGAAGTTACATTGGCAAAATTCGTCTACATGATACATTTTTGATTATGATGGGATCAAGAATTTTTTATGACTCGTTGACGACAGAAATTGGATGGTTGTACTTAAATACAATTTAGTCGTCCGATTGGGTTTAATCAGCAATGAGAGTAAATTTTAAAGTAAACAAGGTGTTTTATCTTACAACTTTTGCACAGTAATTGTAAAACGTAGTTAAGAATTTGTGTTATTTTACTATTTACATATTTTATGTTTTATATCATGATGATTCTGCCCTCGTATTCGAAAACACGATTACAAAACTAACAACACTTGAACCAGCTTTAGGTACTGGTGGTGCATCGATGAAACCTCCAACTTGCGTCGTATTATCACTGTCGAGTACCATCCTTTGTTGCCGAACAAACAGGTCTCAGCTTCATTGAGGCTTACAGCAATTTCTACTAGTGGTGGGACATGCGATACCGGTACAATGGACGGATATATTTAATTAGAAGACCGGTATGGATTCAAAGGTTTTTAACGCAGCTAGTGCTATACTCAAATAGAAATCTTACATAAAATATTATAAATGTGATAGTTTGGATGGATGGATGTTTGTTACTCCATCAGGCTAGAACGGGTCAACGGATCTGGATGAAATTTAGCACAGAGTTAGGTTATAGTCTGAAATAGCACAGGGTGTACCCCATTTTTGCGAAGTTCATTACCGCGATGTACTTTACTGCGAAAGTTTACTATCGCGACTTTCGTTGTTGCGAAAGTTCTTTAACGTTAGAAATTTAAAACTCCTTTACAGCTTGTTCAACCAATTTTGACTTTTATTGCGTTGGTGACATGACATGACAGCTGTAGTAAACAGCTGGTATCAGTAACAGGTTTATGCTGTTTATGCCATCCATATGTTTATGGAATTTAAATTGGATCGAAAACTGTAAAAAAGGATTGTTTAAATTTCTTATGTTATTTTAAATGGAATAAACTCTTGAAAGATATAAGCAAAATATATTACCGATCTGTATTTTCCCCAAGTGTTCGCCAATACTTTGTAAAATGTATACAATAGAAATCATATTTTATGTCTGAAATCCCTCTTTATGAAGCCTTTCAAAACAAAATGCGACCATTCAATTTTGTAGCAAAAATAGGCATGCTGTTATTGGTAACAGCATGCCTATTTTTGCTACAAAGTTGACTACTATATTGCGGATATTCAAGGTTTTTGTTGGATTGCCGCAGTATTGATACATCACTATTGTATCATAAGCTTATGATCCGTTTGCTCAGTTGAGGATTATTGCCTGTTATTGCGTATTACACTGACAAATTGAGATGAAGACAGTTCTGATACGAAAAGGGATAGGTAGAGCTATTCCTTAAATTGGAAACATTTTAACAACGCATAGTCAAGTGTGTTGGAACTCTAAAGATTTAATTGTTAGAATAGTATTTTCTTATCATCATCTAATTTCAGCTGAAAGACGTCCACTGCTGGACATAGGCCTCCCCCAAGTGTTGCTACATTGATCGGTCGTGTCGCATCCAGCGGATTTCCCAGATCATCGGCTCACCTAGTGGGAGGCTCTCCAACACTGCGTCTTTCGGTTTGCGGTCGCCACGCCAGAACTTTTGGGCCCCATAGGCCATACGTTCTGCGAGCAATGTGCCACTGCCAATTAAGTTTCACAATTCTTCGGGCTATGTCGGTAACTATGGCCCTCCTCCTTTGGTACTCGTATTTTCCTTTGTACAAAACAAAATAGGAGCTGAATAAAATTACATTTAGAAATTCGTTTCCATTTGTAATGTTTTTTCGCGAGCAGACATTCTTAACTCTTCCAGGCTCTAGTAGATGTTTTCGTCCAATTTTTCGTTATCAATGTATCTTGAATAGGCTTAGGCGTGAGTAAAAACGGAAAGGTCAGGGTTAAACACACAACACAACAGGGTTAATATATTAGGGAGCAATGTGGTTGCGAAGCTGACTGCCCAGGTTGTCGAAATATTAAGTATCGCCAGAGATGGAGAATGTCACAATGCTACTCGAATTTTCATTATTCCTCCCAATCACCCATGCAAGAAGTATAGAACCGCTCGACGTGGCGATACTTGGTGCAAGGCCTCTCTCTTGAAGTGGTCGTCTTTCAGCTGAATTTAAGATGATGATGCCGCACATAAGCTCACCTAATTTTAACAAATTTTGTTACAAAACCTAACACAAAATTTTCTCTACTTTTCAGATCAGTGCGCCTTGTAAGATTCGTCGGAAGAAAGATGGGCGAATTCCTAGTGCAACTGAACGAACTCGGCCTAGACCCAGATAACTTGGAACTGGTAGGCGCAAGTTTGGGAGCTCATGAGATAGCATACGCAGCCAAATACTTCTACCAGATCACCGGGAAGAAACCTTCAAGATTGACTGGATTAGACCCTGCTGGGCCTTGCTTCAGGAGTTTAGGTCCTGAGGATAAATTGTCAAGGACTGATGGTGAAAGAGTGGATGTGATACATACTAATATAGATGGTTTTGGCATAGCAGAAACTTTGGGTCATGTGGACATTTATGCCAATGGAGGGGAGTTCCAACCTGGTGATATTCCTGCTATACCCTGCCTCATAGTTTGCAGTCATATCCGAGCCGCTTTATACTGGTGGCAGGCTCTTGAGCACCCAAAGAAGTTTATAGCTGTCAAATGTCATTCTGTTCAAGAGGCTAGGTTTGCCCAATGTTATAACAACACTCCTACAAATTACTTAGGTTTAGAAACCCATTTCGACAGGCCAGGAATTTTCTATATGGCGACAAGCAATGAGTTTCCCTACTATGCTGGCAAAGCCGGTTTGAAGGAGGAGAATGAGATTTACACTTCGGTTGTAAAAAGGATAAATGATGATGATGGATTTGTTGTATAGCTTTGGATGACTGAGGGTTTCTCTCTCATCTCTTTTGAAGAGATGTGAGCAGATACCCTGATAAATAAGTTAGCTTTAGAAATTGAGTTTGCCACCGTAAAAGTGCCAGAGATTTTTTACCTTCGAAGTACCTTTGAAGGCAGATTTCTCCACTGCCATCAGTAGCCATGACAACGGTAAATACCCTCGATTAATTTCAATACTTAACAAGCTATAACTGATTGGCTCAGTCGAGATTGATACTAATGGAATAAACGACTTAGAATATAGAGGTAAGCTGCAAAGTCCCCGTCCACTGCCACGTAAGATGTCAATGAGAGGTTTACTAGAGGGACTACACAAAGTCGCATTCCATCAGCGAAGGCGATGGTTGAAATACCAAAATGTAAGGGATTTATTACGTTTTTGTACATCGAAAATATTTCCAAAAAAAATTGCCAGGCTGTAAAAGAACCCAGTTCTAGCATTTTTTAAATCTTTGTTTGTTTGTCTGTTTATCTGTTTATTTGTGCACGCATTACGTAAAATGTACGAAACCTATATAGATAACTCTTAAACTTAAAAATTGTGCGTTACTTAAAGTATTACTAAGTTTTTGTTTCATTGCAATCTCTATAAAAAGTTAGATGAATTTAGAGTGTTCAAGAAGTAAAATTTCACAAAACACGCAATTCAATACTCGGACAGTTGAACTTCATATTCGATAGATGGCGTTGTGCATTTGAAGTCATTTTCTAAATGGCGGTGTTAAGATTCTCCGCGAAAGAATGACCTAAGAAAAAAATTGTTCGTAGGATAGGACACTTATCCTTCTTTAAAAAAAAAAAAAAAAAATAGGAATTACTAGGGTAGGTAGGAAGGTAGGTAGGTAGGGTAGGGTAGGCAGTTGACGGGAGTGAAGCCGCGGGCACAGCTAGGTACATTATATACATTTATTATACAGAGAGTACATAGCGTTTCATTTTCATACAACCTGTGTGGTCGCTGTACAACACCAAGCTACCTCCTTATTCCAACACCCACCTCGACTTAAATTTTTGACAGGCTCGCGTTTGACCACTATCTCACCTGATTGTTAGCGATGATGTGGTCGACGATGAAAAACGCTTGCCGAAAAGTAACGTATTTACGCTTTTAAATTGATAGTTATTGACATTTAATCAATGGCTTTTTTCCGTTGTCACGGTAATTTCGTCTAATGGGGATTCTGTAATCTGACTTGGAGTTTGGGTCTTATAAAATAGGTGATAGGGGCTTTCCTGACGGCGGGACGCAATTTTAATTGTATTTAAAAATGCAATAAGCGCATATCGGTCGAACCGCATTGCATTGCGTCCAATGTGAACGTTCTTACAATATTGCTTATAAAAAATTGCTTATCTGATTTAAATCGAATTGCGTTGAGCTATAAGGAAGGTCACTTAGGCGCAGGCCACATAGAAATGGCGTCGGGCGCGGACATGGCACTGGCGGCTTCCTATTCCATTCAAATTTCATACAAAATGCATAGAAATAAAGCGCAATTTGATCAGGCGCAGGCGTAGAAATGGCGCGTCATAACCACGCCCGAGCAACGACATACCGGTGTCCTAAATTGCGCTTTATTTCCATGCCTTTTGAATGGAATAGGAAACCTTTTCTATTCGCCCGACGCCATTTCTATGTGGCCTGCGCCTTAGCCGTGGGCATTGGGCCTCAAAACCATAGGAATAGGAACTTATCAGTTTTTGGGGAATTTTAAAATACTATACATATTACGTAGTTAGAATTTTGTTAATTGTCTGTGATGAAACATTTAATTAATTATTATTATGTGAAATAATATAAGAGTGTAAATAATTATTAGAAATTGGAAAAAATATGAAAGCATATTGTATAGTTATTTATGTACATTTAATCGCTCAATAATAGTTACAATTCGACAATGGCTGCGCTCTTATGTCTTATCAGTAAGGGTGATTATAGTACTACTAGTACACTGTTGTGCAGTTGTGTATACTTATCATAATTGTGAAAGTAAGAGATCTTTCTGATGGTGCGATATCGCGCACGCATTTTACAAGCTTTTTAATCAATTGCAATGTATGTATGTAAAAAAAAATATTAGTAGTGTTCGGGTCAAATCTTGCAACTGAATTTTAAAGAGTTTTCCTCCACCGTATGTCCTATCTTTGGTATTGATCGTCGAATCGTTGAGCTCCTTAGATTCTGAGTTGAGCTGCTCGGTTATTGACAAATGCTTGCACTGACTGGACAGGTCCACTCAATCTGGCTGGTTCTTTCCTCAAAATACCATTTCAGGCATCAGTCTACACGGTGTTCACGTGATCTAACCAAGTTTTTGTCTGGACTTTAAAAGAGAATGACCTCTGAGATTGTTTCAGCCTTTCTTCTCAGTGTAGTCAGATAGGAAACGCCGAACTCTTCTAGTTTTAAAAAATATGATCGACATGTAAAAGTGTTTGTACAAACCAACTTACAGAAATAAATCATTTATCATTTTACCGATTAAGATTAAATTTTGCATCCACGTATGGTTTGGATGACAATGCAAGTTAAACTAAAAACCTTGTTAAAAAAATGGGGTAAAATTATTCTTAGAATATTTCAAGTGCAAATCGGTCGAATTGCACTGTATTGCGTCCATGTGAACGTACTTACAATTTCACCTAGTAAAAAAGTATTCATTTTTTTTTAAACTTTCTTTTTTCGTAGTCTTCTCAGCCAACCTTTTTATTTGATACCCATATCACGGCAGTGCACATAGAATAACTAGTCCGCCATCTTGGGCCGTCCGCCATATTGGATTTAGAATAGAATAGAATAGAATATACTTTATTGTACACCATAAAAATTACACATCTATTTTATAAGACATCTTAATTATACGGGTACAAAGACGGTCTTATCGCTGACAGCGATATCTACCAGACAACCTTTGGATGGACTGAGAGAACTTAGAATCAAAAAGGGGGTAGTCTGTGGTGTACTGCTATTACATATTACATATTAGAATGATGTCACTTAGCTAACTATGCATTGTCATCCAAAATAAACGTGTATGCTAAATTTCATCATAATTGGTGGAGGATAACTGCTTTAAAATTCAGTTGAAAGATTTGACCCGAACACACATACATACATTTGCAAGTTAAATATATATAATAAAAGCTTGTAAAAGTGTGAATATATATAATAAATCGAATCGCGTCGATACATCAGGAAGGTCGCTAGCTCTGTCTGCCTGTTTGTTACCTTTCGTCCTTATAGACGGCTGAACGGATTTGGATGAAACTTGTCGCACGGGTAGACTATGTCCTGTGTTAGAACATGGGAGATTTTTTATCCCGAGAGTATATTCACGCAGTCGAATCTGCTGGCGGAAGCTAGTGTTTTATAAATGTTGTAACTAGTACTACACGGTCAACTTAACTGTGCACCTCGCTGTAATATGACCCCACTCCCGCCTACCCGCGCAGCGCCCCGCGTTGGCCTCGTGCGCCAATAGCGAGAGTCGAACGTCGGTGTGATGTCGAGGCGCTAGGTGCACAGTTATGTAGTTTTATTTTCTCTGTGCAGTTATGTTGACCGTAGATTAGTAAGAAGCTTTTGAGAGTTTTTGTTAAATATTTAATGTGTTTAAATAAAAAAATAAAAAATAAAGTTTAGTATGTCAATGTACAGTACAAACATTTTCTTAATGTCCCTCGGCAAACTTCGTGTTTCGTCAGTCGTCGGATTTCTATCAGTTACCCTTTGCACTTGATGCAGACCGGACGCTTTCAATCAACTTGGAAGTATATAGAGTTGTTAATACACTTTTAACATAATGTAATTTATTAAAATTTTGGGAGGAAAGCTGCTATTTTTACATCCCTATATATTTCACACTGAAATCAAAACAAAACAACAACAAAGTACTTAGTTCCTGAATTCAAATTATCATACACGATAAATCTAATGACTGATGGACAGCATCCGTTTGTATTCGGAAATGCGATGATTTCCGAGGGACATTAAGAAAATAGCTGTACTGTACAAACCTGTGATTTTTGTTTTTAGGTACAATAAACTTATTTATTACCAATTAGTTATCGTGTAAGTATATAACTGTTGTTTTATTTCTACCTTCCTCATTCCTAGAATGTCTCGATGGTCTAGTGGTCGCAAACACTAATACTAAGCAAGAAGTCAACTCTGGGACGGATCTGCCAAATACCAGCTTGATGCACTAGAGTCGATCGAAAAGCGGGCCAAGAGGCTCTACGACAATGAGGCACTGGTCAAGTCAAGGCTTCAGAGCATCAAGTCATGAGTCAAGGCTCAACATCGTCGCTGAGTTGCCAACTTGTCGGTTTTTTATCGGTTATTGCATGATCTAATTCCACCTAGCCCGTTTCAACATCAGACTACAAGACGTACGGCGATGCTTTGAAAATACTTTCATGGCTGAACTTTTTGAAAATACTTTCATTATGCGTACAGCTAAGAAGAGGAATTTCCTGCCGGCGTCTGTGTTGCCCGATAGCTACAACCTAGGGGTCTTCTAATAGGTTACATCTAGGCAAGCGTGCTCCGACGTCGACCACAACATAGCTTTCCATCAGGTGATATAGTGGTCAAGCGCGAGCCAATCCATAATAAAAAATAACAACAAAAAAAATAAGTATTGCAAAACAGAAAGGGGAGATGCGCAGTACTCATAACCGGCGTGCGTGTATGAGTAGATGTATGAACATAAGTAAAGCAAAAGAAGTATGTAAGGATCGTAGCAGGTGCTATCTATGTAGTTTCTGCCTATCTCCATGGGAAAAAGGTGTGAGTTTGTGTATGTACGAATCGCAAAATAGTCCCGATATTCGAAAATGTTTTGAAATCATGAAAACTGACATGATATTTCACTGTACACACACCAGATAAACAAACAAACCAGTAAATAAAAACAAGGTTTACTATCACAAAGTCAATAAAACTGAAAACATTTCACTCATCGGGCAGATTAATAAATATATTTTTACAAAAAAAAAGAGATATCTCAATAAAATAATTTATGGTTACACGGCGATGCGACATCACCATGTGAATAATTTCAGACTCGAAAGTCTGGCATTTTGCGAAAAAACTGGACGATATCAACATTGTCCATGTTGTGTTACATGTCTACGTAATACCAATTCATTTTGGATGTCTACTTTTTGGGGTTCCGCAGAAAAATTCTACAGTTGAAAATTATGATTTTTTTATTCATCTTGTGTGCTTCTCTTCTTATGGAAATCGACGGAATTATGAAATTATATTTGGATTGGACCTTGTTAAATTGGTTGCGGCAATCTGATGGTACGAGACGCACAGAACTCATCAGTGTAGCGACGCTTATAGGGGCGGCCTATGTCCAGCAGTGGACGTCTTTAGCTGAAATTATGATGAAATTAAAATTATAGCAGTCACACACCAGATGCTAGGTAATGCTACTTGAACATTAAAGTACGTACTTCGTACCTACAGTTGTTTATTTGCGCAATAGCAACTACACCGAAGCAACCTATAGACTGCGGCATCCTGGGGGCCAAGACAAAGTATAGTTCTTACCAAACTTCTTGGCCGCCCTGAAGTTGGCTGCAATGGCTGCGCAATAGTAAATCTCACACAAAATCAGCACCGATCCGTACCTTGCGCATCAGAAAACCAACTTCAGGTTAGCCAAGAAGTTTGGCGAGAGCTATAACTGTCGGTAAATGATTTGTCGTTCGAATAATCGGGTGAAACGGTACCGCATGACAGTGACATACATTTAGGACTTTCTGGTAGTCATTATCGCTAATAGATTGTTAATTTGTTTGGGTTTTGGTTGCACCCGTTTGTTACCCAAACGGGTAACCAAATTTTCTTTGTTTGCGCTGGGACCCCGTAACATAACATAACATTACGGCTGTATTCCCGAAGAGTTGGGCAGTAGGGTACCTATTAGTAAGCCCACATTTCACCAGTTATGTTTAAGTCCCATGTAATAGGGGCGAGCATATTGCCATCAGCCGAGTACAAGTGACAGCACAGCTTCCAGGTTGCTATTGAGCATTTCCAGATAAAAACCCAATAACACACTACATACACACTAAAGCATTTAAATGGAGCGATTGTCTCTGTGTACTGGTTAACGGGATACCCATACAAAGAAAATTTAGTTCAAATAAATAACACTAGATGGCGCAATATGCATCGATTTGTTATTGAATTGTGTGTAAAATGAACATTTTCGGGAATTGATAATAAAAATTGATGTTCTTGTTTAATCCACTGTTCTAAGCACAAAATTATGGAATAATGGGGATTTGTAATCACATTTTAAGTGATTCCAATAGATGGCGCGGTTTTAAATTTCTGAGGCATGCCACTCGATTTTTTAATTTGTCTTGATACACATTTTGGTACAATGAAACTGATAACTTCCAAAAAATACTATAAAACAAATCGCCACTGTATTTAAAGAAAAAAATAGTTATGAACCGAGTAAACCAAGCAAGTCGCTGCTTACACCATCTGTAACCGTGGAACGGAACCGAACGCGATCGATGTACTTTTAGTATATAGTCCGACGAAAATCGCTAGTTACTTCGGCACGGTTTCTTTGTATGGGATGAGACATCTATAAGCTAGTATTATATTAGCTGTGCCATACCAAAACAATCACGACCACACGGTAGAATTCTCTCTCCACACCGTTAAAAAAAAATCAAACAACATTCCTATACGGAACCCCCACAAGAAAATACATTTTAAATCATCCAATTTGATGAGTAATCCCGCATACAAGTGTCGTTCCCCCGACATCGGCTGTATAGATTAAAACGCGGCCCGTAATGAATTCAAAATGTTTTAATTTTGTCCGTCTGTTGTGCTTGTTACTATGTTGAGTGGAAGTCTTCAGGGAATCGCTGAAGTCGTATTGTTTGGGCGGCTTGTAGATAAATGATAAGGTTTTGTGGTATTGTGTAGGACTAACTTTTGTTAGACGAAAATATTGTTTCGACTGTTTCGTTTGATTTTGCTATTACAGTTCTGCTCACACCTTGAGGGTTTGTTTAAAACAATAATAAAAGACGTGCTGTAGGTATGCTTAGTTGTTTCTATGTATTGGTTTAAAGCGGTTGAGAGCCGTGGTGGCCCAGTGTATTTATTTCATCAGTACTGCTCTCAAAACCGTGAAGGAAAACATCATGAGGAAAAAATTTGAAGACATGTGACATCTACCAATCCGCACAGGGCTCCATGAGAGGATGCCTGTGTCCCAGCAGTGGGAACATTAAGAAGGCTGAAGATGATGATTATTGAAAAAAAACGAACATATTTTGTCGAATCACACTTAAGCTATTACAAAATAAAATTTAATAAAATGATGCTTACAAAACTAATTAGCAAATCTCTGTTTTTTTGCTAGTAAGACATACTTCGCGATTCCCAATATTTTACGAGGTTAATCTCCTAACCCCTTGCGTCCTATACATAGTACATCAAAAAGCCTGCACAACAGTAAGTAGTTTTTTCCAAAACTTTTTGTGGATGTTGTTCTTTCTGAGTAAACCTTTTAAAAAAAAATATGCTGTTACTCTACTACGAATATATTTTTTATTTTAAGATGTACGCGTAGTGCGGACGGTCGCATCTCTGCTTGGAACAAACAATTTAATCGGTAGTCTAAAATACTATTGACGAATATTTTTTGATTTTTTTGCATTTTTAACCCCCGACGGAAAAAGAGGGGGGTTATAAGTTAGACGTGTGAACCTGTGTATCTGTGTATTTGTGTGTCTGTCTGTGGCATCATAGCGTCCAAACGGGTGAACCTATTTTGATTTAGTTTTTTTTTTGTTTGGAAGGTGATTTTGTCGAGAGTGTTCTAAGCTATGTTTGAATAAAATCGGTTCAGCCGTTCAAAAGTTATGCGCGTTTAACTGTTTGAAACGTATCTACTATGTACTAGATAAATTATGTAGCATGAAATAAAAATTTGTCGGGGTTTTTATATTTTGAAATTTTACTTGTTTCTATATTATATTTTTTAAATATTTTTATTTTGAAATATTTAGACGATTCTGAACACGATTTTCACGAAACCTCAGATAATGGCCCTACCAATTAGCTGGTAATGACCAATGTCACTTTTCTGAAGATACCAACGTTGAGGAGGAAGGTATCAGGGGGGTGACCATAAGCTCTTAGAGTATGGTTATTTTGAGTGTGTGTAAGGGACAGGTGTATATGCCTTGTATAAATCTATCATTATCGCGATCTCAAAATAACCTTACTCTAAGAGCTTATGGTCACCCCCCTGTTCATAATATCTTATCAAGAGTAGAACAAATGTTGATACTAAACTGACAGATTTCATTGAAACAATTGGCTAGGATAGACTACATAACTACTCATTTTTTTCAATAAAAAGTTTAGTATTTTTATCAAAACCTTTGTGCTAGTCATGTCTAGTACATTTTTCACGAGAAATAGTACATTGTTATCCTAGGGGTGAAAGTAACTTATTTAGTCCCGAGACGGGGTTTGGCGCCCGGAACGAAGTGAGGGCGCCAATAGTTCGAGGGACTAAATAAGTCTTTAACCCGAGGTAAACATTGTGCTTTTCATTACAAATACAAGGAAATAAAAACATGAATTAGCTAAAGAAAAAATGATTGCCGCTTTCCCGCCTATTTTGTTTGTTTTTTTTTCTGTGGCCGGCCTGCTATTCAGCTATTATTTTTTATTTTCATCATTGAAAAAATGGTAAATATTTTGCCCAAATCTAAGTTATTTTAAAGAAATTGTTGAAACTAAATTATAATAAAGTTATTTAAAAAATATATATTCTTTAATCAATACTTAACTTTAAGTTATTTCAATTTTACTTCGTGGTTGTATAGAAAGTTGATGGTTCAATAGATATGTGAAAAGGAACTAGTTTTTTTTTAAAATAATTTGACAGCTGTCAGTTGAAAGCGATTCTCCCTAGGGCTGAAAAGTATTACTTTCAACCCGCTCCTCAGGCAACTTAAGACCTACTTTCAGAGTATGAGTAATGAAAATTACTTATATATGTTTATTTATTTAAAACTGCAAGCAACATACAGGTACATAGGCGAGCTTAATGTCTGAGGCATTCTCTACCAGTCAACCAAGGGAGGTGGAGAGATAACATGGCAGGTGCATAAAAATTGAAATAAAATTGAATAACACAAACAAGTATAATTGTTTATTTTTCTAAAAATATGTTTGAAACAGTATAAATTATGTATATATACACTCACATTTCACCAGTAATGTTTAAGTCCCATGCAATAGGAGGCAAGCCTACCGAGCACAAGTCTAGATTCTGAACAAGGAAGCTACTGAACAATTGCAGATGGAATAACCCAATGACAATTTGCCCGACCCGGGCAATCGAACCCAGGAACTCTTGCTGAGCAGTAGAGCTTGCGATCACTAAACCATCTTGTTATCATGCACCACATTTTCTTCCATTTGCAGTTATGTAAACAAGCTTCCACGAAAGTAACTTTATTACCGAAGCTGCATCAAAACTTGTTAAACTTTGCACGACTTAAATACTGAAAACGTAATAAAAATTCAGATTTTGTGTTATTATCAAAATGTTTAATTCAGATGCTGTAGTAAAAATTATTTTACAGTTGAAATATCTGTAAAACAGGTTGCGGGCTTTGTTTCGTATTGTGATGGCAATAAGATGGAATCTGTGGACTTATAGTGAGAGTGTTTACTCGTGGGTACTCGATCGCGTTCAAGCCTTTTTGTATTGAAACTGTGTAAGCGCCGTCTGGTGACAGTAAAGGGAAACCTCTTCTTAGTATACAAA
Source organism: Orthosia incerta (assembly GCA_948252205.1). Taxonomy (NCBI): domain Eukaryota; kingdom Metazoa; phylum Arthropoda; class Insecta; order Lepidoptera; family Noctuidae; genus Orthosia; species Orthosia incerta. The sequence continues at coordinate 405,947 of OX411758.1, forward strand.
TTGACATAAGAGAACGTTTATGTTAACGCAGTCGTGTACGTTAAAAAACCGGCCAAGTGCGAGTCCGACTCGCGCATGAAGGGTGCCGTACCATTATCGCAAAAAACGGCAATAAAATCACGTTTGTTGTATGGGAGCCCCACTTATATATTTATTTTATTCTGTTTTGAGTATATATAGTGTTTTTAGTTATAGCGGCAACAGAAATACATCATTTGTGAACATTTCTACTGTCTAGCTATCACGGTTCATGAGATATAGCTTGGTGTCAGACAGATAGACAGTGGAGTCTTAGTAATAGGATCCAGTTTTTACCCTTTGGGTACGGAACCCTCAAAACCCGCACTAAGATCTCTGTTCGGTTGTGGCACCTCGGAGATTAGCTAATCAGCAGAATTCGTAGCACGGCTTTCTGCATAGGGAATTTTACACGACCATGATGGATCTTTTAAGGTGCTGCTAAATCCTTGCTACTTCCATATTTTTATTAAAATAAGATTTAAAAAACTCGTCCGCTCGACTACGCACCTCTTTTTAAACCTAAGACCTCAGTTCTTTCTCTACCTTCCTAATTAAGATAAAAAACCCCATGTAAAAATGTTTTGATAATTAATGTCAATTGACACGAAATATATGTTTAAATTGACCCCATATATTTCTCTTTCTTAGAGTTTTCGAAGAAAGTGGACTCTCTTTTATTTGAAACACAGTAAAGAAACAATCGTCGTCTTGTTTAATAGGCCATAAGCTCTTAGAGCGGTATCAATTTGAGATCGAATAAGGGACAGATGTATCTGACGTGTATCCATCTGTCACTTACTCGATCTCAAATTGATACCGCTCTAAGAGCTTATGGTCACCCCCCTGTAACTATATCAACGGCAACGGTCCAAAAATATTTTTATTAATTGTCAACCTGTGGGTAATTACAAATTCTAATAAGTGGTATTTTTGATTTATTAGACGTAGTCCACTCGACGAATGTTTAGCTACTTCGTAACTCCAAAACATAGATTAGTTATCTAGGGTTAAGAGAGCCCGCTTACAGGGAGGAGCCCTGTGTCCCAGCAGTGGGAACATTATAAGCTGATTATGATATGCAGTCGACTGTCTTATTCGTAGAACTTCAAGCAATTCCTATTTCTATTTGAACATGTAACTGGGGTGACATAAAATGTTTACTTCCCGAAGTGAACTGCGGCTCAATCGTAAAACATTTGGGAGCGCGCGAAAAACACGCGCAGCTAATGAAATTGTGAATTATGAAACGACAACGTTCCCTTTATTAACTTGTGTTCTGTTAATCTGTCTTGTTTTTGTGGCATTGTATTGTTAAGTAATGAATACAAATATCTATATAAAGCACGCCTTTTAACCAGGAGAGTTTGACAGAAATTACAGAACGCGCAGAATTATCTGCACGAATTGTAAAACAAAAAGCTTTTTCACGAAAAATAAATAAACCGACTTCACCGACTTTGAGAAAAGCTTTTCAGTTTTAGTACACCATCACTTAAAATTAGCAAGTTCTATAGCCTAACGGATTGACAAAATACCCAAAATAACTCAATTTACACATTCGGGCTGTTTGTCGCTGTACTGATTTTGATGAAACTTGCACTATTCCCTAAGTTGATCAGAGATACTTAATCCAACACAAAAAGAATGATCACGATTCGATAAGTAGTTTCATAGAATGGGTGCACATACAAACAAACATACATACCCACACTCTTTCTCTACCCTTTTCTGTTCTTCACAATCCTACCTCTCCTTCGTATCTTCAGGAGAGCTTTGAGTATCTTGTTCCGAGAGGAAAGTCTTGCCGTTCCTCATTATCTCTTCTCCTTCGTTTTCCTCCTCACTCATCAAGTCGTTACGGTGGATCTTTTACTGTTCGTGCTGTCCGCTTCTGGAATAATCTTCCTCACACCAAATGGGATAGCCCTTCGTTAGAGATCTTCAGACTCATAAATATGTATGTATTTTAGTTATATATTATAAAGTATGTATTATGTTTATGCATTGTGTACTGTACACGTATTTGTGTAGTGTATTTAGTTAGTAAGAATTGAAATTTTAATTTGATTTTAAGTTTTTTTATTTTATTAGTTGTGCGCTTTTGTTAACTGGCCTGATTGTGTAAATCTCGCTATAACACTGAGGTTTGCTGTAAGAGAACCCAATTATGGGTAAAGCTCGCCTTTGTACATAAGATGTCCTTCTGTATTTGTATATGTTTGTTTTGTGTACAATAAAGAATATGAATATACATACACTTATGAAATTTGACGCACGTGTTTAGAAAGCTCACAGACAGTAAGTATGTCTAGACTACTAACAACATATCAACGAAAGCGTCGCGAACCATGTCAAATATGTGGATTGTCAATCACTATTGAAATACCACGTGAGCAATCCCTTACATTTTGGCATTTAGACCATCACTATCGCTGATACAATGTCAGTTGTGCCCGAAAGTCTGATAACCAGTGATTAATTGGTGGCCAGTGCTTAAATCACTACTACAATGAAATAATAACAGGAAGAAAATAACAAGAAGATTTCATAAGATCCTTACTAAATCAACATACCAATAAGATGACACAATCAATCATTACATTCACAGCCTCCTTTCATTACATTATCAGAAACTCCCTGTATTAGATCATCACTCATCGGGAACACTCTGTATTAGATTTTTGTATGAGACTCTCGACGTTGAACTGATCATGCATATAATTTCGATTTGTTCCGACTGATTGCGCGCGGAAATTAGGAATTTTATACTATAGGTATACGTCGGTGAGTAGGTTCATATTGGTTTGCTGTCATGCTAGAGGGATGCGTAGATATAGAGCGCTCCTTATTTTTGTAAAGAAAATATTCATATTCCAGATTATAAGTAAGTAGTTACAATTACACTTCGTCGCTGCATCCTCGAGATTTACATGATTCACTAGGTAGTACACTTCTCAATGTACTAGGCATCGCACAATTTTTAGATAAAAACTAAATTATAAATAAATAAAATTAGACATTAAACGACTACCGCAGTATTGGTGGGGCGTGCACCGCCGCACCCGTCTACGTTCGTTCTCTTGTCATTTCGCTTCTTTTGTGCTGGCATCGCAGCATTAATATCGTTATTGTTAAAAATATTTTATCCAATTCGCGTGTTATTGTGACCATGGGACGAAGAAAGCGTCATGAAGATGATCCAGGGGTCATCAGACGAAAGATAAGGCGACTGGAAAAGCGTTTACAAAGACAACGTGAACACAAATCCAGTGATGAAGGTTAGTAAAGTTATCGTAATACTAACGGTGTTATTTCTTATCCTGTTCTTTATCAGTCACCAAGTTCAATAGTTATGACTTGTTTTTTTTTATTCATCTCTTCAAATGTTTTGTGGTGTGCTCACGTGCGGCAGGACACGACTTTGTATTGTTATTCCATCGCTGTTGTTTATAATGTTTACATTACGAAAATAACTCTTATACATCGTTGCTACTTTGGTTTTACAATCAATCAATTACTTAAACTCATTGGACGATGTGTACTGCGACGAGATTGCAGTCGTTCCAGTTTCTTTTTTCCTCTTTAAGGAATATGTTTGTAAATATGTACCTACCTTCTTATGCATTTTCTGCAAGTACCGTGATGAGATCCCGGTCAAGTTAAAATAACTATAGCTAAGTGTCGTGACGCGATTACGACCGTCTGTAGTAAGTGACTATTATTGTCAGTGGTTTGATGCGATCAAATCCTTTTGTTGTCATTGTTGGCAACCAAATTTGAGTAAGTCCAATGCTTTAGTAGATCGAAATATCGTTTCAGATGATGAGTCTGACCACTCAAGGCCTGCCTCCTTGCCTTCCGACTACGAATCCTCTGAGCATTACCAATCAGATGGAACTCAATCGAATTTTCGATCAGTGGTTACAGTTCCACAACACACTATCTTTGATACCATTACTGGGGGCGATGAGACCAGCGCCGCACCAGAAATTTTAGAGGCCCTCCCGTCTGATATACTAGAAGTTCTTGGAGAATCTAGGGAAAAAGACGAGGTGTTTGGGCCAAAAATCAGAGAAGAGATCTCCAAACGTTGGGGAAAGATTATTATGGAAGGTCTGGGTAAAGAACAGAAACAAAAGCTGTTTAATGATATTTTAATCCCTGAGAACTTTCAACTTATTAAGGCACCAAAACTTAATCAAGAAATATCCTCTATCTTGACGGAATCCTCCAGAAACAGGGATAAGCGTCTTGAAAGGACACAAAACCATCTAGGCATTGGTATAGCGGGTATCACTAACCTACTGTCGTCCGTAATTGACAATAATTTAGACAAAGCTGATATTATAAAAAAGCTATCAGAAACAGCCCAAATATTATTAGATTTACATTGTCAAAATACGGCTAACCGAAGGAAATTAGTAACATTCAGTCTGGACAAAAAATTTTTGAATATTGTCCAAGGAGTTAAGAGAGATTCCTTTCTCTTCGGAGAGAATTTGGGTGAAAAAATCAAAGCATCTAAGATGGCTGAAAAGTCTGGTTTACAGATAAGGAGGTCCGAGCCTCAACCATCTACCTCCCACAGATCGACACGTTTTAATAATTATCGTCAGGGAAACTCGAGGCGCCCACTTCGCCACCAGAACTACAGAGGCAGGTCGAGTGGGCCCAGGACACAAGCCCACAACTCGAACACAGGGCGATACCCAGCGTCAACAGAACGCTACAGCTCTGTGAAGACAGCCCCGAAAGCATCACCGAAGCCCGAATAGAGGTAATTAAACATGCTGGTCGGTTACGACACTTTATAACTGCTTGGAAAAGCATAACTAAAGATCCTGTAATCTTAAAGTGTATATGTCAGGGTTACAAAATAGGTTTTAATCGACCCGTTATTCAGTATGTAGAACCAGTTAATAAATCGTTTTCTCTCCAAGAGGTTAATAGTCTTAATAATGAAATTTCAAAGCTTTTATTATCAGGTGCAATAGTAAAATGTGAAGACATTTATGATCAGTTTATTTCAAATATCTTTTTGGTACCTAAAAGCGACGGCACCCATAGGTTTATTCTTAATCTTAAAAAATTAAACAACTTTATCGATCCACAGCATTTTAAAATGGAAGACGTTAGAACGGCTTCTAAATTATTATCAAATTCATATTACATGGCCCATATTGACCTGAAGGAGGCATATTTTTTAATCCCAATACATGAATATAGTAAAAAATATCTACGGTTTAGGTTTTTCAATCAGACTTATGAATTTCAGTGCTTACCCTTTGGTTTATGTTCAGCACCGTTGATTTTTACTAAACTAATGAAACCAGTGATGAAATACCTCAGAGAAAAAGGGATTATACTGGTTATTTATTTAGACGATTTGTTAGTTATTAATAAAACATTTGAAAGCTGCTCTCATGATGTAAAGATAATCACTAACCTGTTAGAAAAGCTCGGATTTGTCATAAACACGAATAAAAGTTATTTAGTTCCCAGCCAAATCAAAACTTTTTTAGGTTTTGAGTTAAATTCAACGGACATGACTTTAAAATTGCCACTAAAGAAACGATTGAAGGTTCTTGAGATGGCCGATAGATACTCCAACAAACGTTCTGTATCCATCAGAGACTTTGCAAAGTTTATGGGATTGCTTACGTCATCGTGCCCAGCTGTTAGTTATGGGTGGGTTTATACCAAACGATTTGAAAGAACTAAATATCTTGCGCTTCTGAAGTCAAATGGAGATTATGATGTTAATATGATCATTCCTAATAATCTTGAAGTTGATTTCTCGTGGTGGAAGACAAACATCATGAATGCGTTTTGTCCAATCCGCCAAAATAGATACTACTTAGAGATTTTTTCCGATGCGTCTCTAACGGGTTGGGGTATCGCATGTAACGGAGAAACCAGTGGTGGGTTTTGGAGCACGTCTGATGCTCAAAACCATATAAACTTATTGGAATTGAAAGCAGCATTCATTGGTTTAAAATGTTTTGCCAAAAACCTTGTAGACAAAGAGATTCTTTTAAGAATAGATAACACTACTGCAATCTCGTATATTAATAGGATGGGTGGTGTTCAATATACACACCTTAATGATATGGCACGTGGGATTTGGCAGTGGTGTGAAGAGCGTCGTCTCTTTATATTCGCTTCCTACATTAAGTCAAAAGACAACACAGAAGCTGATCAAGAATCAAGGCACAGCAATGTCGACACCGAGTGGGAGTTATCTCGTTCAGCGTTCCATGACGTAGTCCATCATTATGGTACTCCAGACATTGATTTATTCGCAACTTGTTTGAATGCGAAATGTCATAAATATGTGTCCTGGAAACGAGACCCACACGCTTTCGATATTGATGCATTTACTATAGATTGGGGCAATTTATACTTTTACTCATTTCCACCTTTTTCGTTGATCCTCAAGTGCTTACGGAAAATAATTGCTGATAAAGCCACAGGGGTGCTTATAGTCCCATATTGGCCTAGTCAGCCATGGTATCCACTGTTTACATCTTTACAGATAAGGGAACCTGTTTATCACGGACCAAGTAGTGATCTTCTTTTATCTCCTTTCAGAACGCAGCACCCTCTTTGGATGAAACTTACCCTGGTATCATGCCTGTTATCAGGGAAGCATTTTCTCGAAAGTCATTGACTCCAGAAACTATAAAAATTATAACTGCTTCTTTATCAAATAATACATTAAAACAATATAATGTCGCTTACAGAAAATGGTGGCAGTTTTGTCAAACCCATAAGGTAGACTGCTACACCGCATCTATACAATCAGTTCTGCAATTTTTGTCCCGAGAATTTGAAACAGGAGCCAGGTATTCTACATTGAACACTTATCGTTCGGCGCTCGGCTTAGTTATAGGTAGACAATTAAGTACAAATGATATCGTCAGCAGATTTATGAAAGGTGTCTTTAGACTGAAACCAGTTTTTCCTCGATATCAGTCTACTTGGGACACTAACGTAGTTTTAAATTTTTTATTCAAGTATTTTCCTAATGAAAACTTGTGCTTAAATAAATTAACAAAAAAAACTGGTAACTCTGCTCGCGTTGTCGACTGCACAACGCGTGCAGACGTTGTCCCTTATTCGTCTGGCTAATATAAATATTCGTGATTCAAGCATTATAATAACAATTGATGATTTGTTAAAAACCTCTGCACCTAGCAGACAAACACCCCGTTTGATTATCCCATTTTTTCCTAATAAAATAGAGATATGTCCGGGAAGGACTTTATGTTCATATATTAATGTTACAGATACGTTTAGGACGGAACCAAATACCGAAAGGTTATTATTAACTACTAAGAGACCAGTCCACAACGCCAGCTCCTCTACGATTAGCCGCTGGATTAAACAGACGCTAGCAGACAGTGGCATAGACACCACAATATTTTCGTCACATAGCACGCGCCACGCGGCTACATCAGCGGCTGGTCGTATTGGTATTTCTATAGATTTAATTAAAAAGACAGCTGGTTGGTCCGGTAATTCTCTAGTATTTGGCAAATTTTATAACAGACCTTTGCATACAGAGGAAACCGATGATTTCGCTCGCGCTGTTTATGAAAATAACGTTTAAATATTGTTAAAATTACCATATATTTTTTTTGTATAATCACTTCGTTGATATAATTTGATAAAATATAACTGTGTTCGAAATAAAATAATATCATTAGATGTGTTTATTTTCTTCACCACTAATGATTTGCTATTTATCTTAAAACTCCGAACATCTACCTAGTGAATCATGTAAATCTCGAGGATGCAGCGACGAAGTGTAATTAGTGGTTAAACAAACTTACCTGAAGTGAAGTTTGACCGCAATTACACGAGTCGCTGCATCCGAAGAGATTTACAAACCCGCCCAACCCTTCTTTGCAAGAAAGCCCGTTATTAAATTTATTTCAAGATAAATAGTACTCTTAAATTAATGACAAGCGAACGAACGTAGACGGGTGCGGCGGTGCACGCCCCACCAATACTGCGGTAGTCGTTTAATGTCTAATTTTATTTATTTATAATTTAGTTTTTATCTAAAAATTGTGCGATGCCTAGTACATTGAGAAGTGTACTACCTAGTGAATCATGTAAATCTCGAGGATGCAGCGACTCGTGTAATTGCGGTCAAACTTCACTTCAGGTAAGTTTGTTTAACCACTAATAACTTGACAGTTTTGGGCCAAACAAATTTGAGCGATTGTTGTGCCAGCGAATCGAAGAAAGTAGTTAGTGCATTTAGTAGTTATTTTATTATTAACTTTAAAAGTTTCGCGTTTCATAATTGAAAAACAATATATCACCCGGACCGGGATATAGACCCGGTTTACCCGGGACCACGGTCGTTGCAACACGGCCGAAACGTCGAGTGAATTAGGTAAATAAATAATCGAAATCATCGCGTTAAATGCCCGTGATATATTGTTTTCAGTTATTTTATTGCTAAGGGATTCTCACAAGTAATACGGTTCTATAACATTAAATCAGAGAACAGAAACTAAACTTATTCAGCTAATAACTATCTCTCGGTACGGATAATTAGGGCTAAGGAGTGGTGATGACATTCGTAGGGGGGCTGGTAGCTGGTGAAAAAAATTCGTTAATACTTAAAAATACACCCGACTTTCAAATAAAAACACTACGTAGTGAAAAATATCTTCTATTACGGAAATCGGTGTTCCTTTTTTCGTTTCTTGACACCGACTTCCTAAATTGAAGTTATTTTTCACTTTGTAGTGTTTTTATTTGGCAGTTGTATTTTTTTGTAAAAAAGTTTTTATTCTTTAGTTTTTAGTTGTGGTACATAATATATTTATATTGCCCACAGGTATGCCAGAAAAGATTACTGAAACGTGAAACTTGAACACAACCGGTGAAAGAGTGTACCAGGGTGTACATATACTTATACATCTGCGTAAGGAGTACGCAGATGTATAAGTTCACCCTGATACTAATAGCGTACCGGCGTGATGTTATGTTATGAAATGGTGTAAACAATAAACAGACATGCGATTGCAGCAATCCCGAGAGATTTGCCATCATTTATTGAAGTTCTGTTATATCTCCGAAGTTCTACTTCAGGTCAACAATGTTCTTCAGAAAAATTCAAAATAAAATCAATGGAACCACACGAGAAGCAACAGCTTTCAAATAAAAAAGATATCATCGAAATCGGTACACCTAGTAAAAAGTTCTGAGGCCACAAAACATAAAAAAATGCAATCGAATTGAGAACCTCCTTCTTTATGAAGAAACCAATGTAAATAAGTTTTATACATAAAAAATTTGTGTAACGTGAAGAATTACTTAGTTTTTGTTTCATCGCAATCGGTTCACTCTATCAAAAGTTGTATTAATTTAAAGTGTACAAGAAGTAAAATTATAACAACACACACAATTCAGATACTCGGACAGTTGAACTCGATATTCGATAGATGGCGTTGTGCATTTGAAGTCATTTTCTGAATGGCGGTGTTAAGATTCGCCGCGAAAGAATGATGACTGTAGAAACAAAAATGGTTGGTAGGTAAGTAGGGTAGGCAGAAAGGTAAGTAGGGTAGGGTTGGCAGACATGGCTGCTCGTCCGGTCAGTAAGGTATTAACGCCGGAGTCCCTCAGGGGTAGGTGCTCTCGGCTATACTGTTTTTGCTGCACATTATTGACCTGCTAAAAACCCGGAACCTTTGGGTACGCAGACGACAGCACGGTTGCTGAGAGTTACGTGTCCGGCGCACGGGCTACTGGGACTGAGATCCGGTCTCTCCGGGAGGCCATGGTTGAGCGCTTGAACCTGTCTTTGGAGGCAGTCTCCGAATGGGGCGATGCCAATCTAGTCAGTTTCAATGCAGCTAATACCCAACAGAAGGCGTGTCTTTTTTCCGATAAAAAGAGCCTATTCCACCCGGCTCCATCTTTCCGTGATGTAACCGTGCTGATAACGGACCATCTTGACCACGTTAACATTGACCCTCAATTTTGGTCCATTCATTGAGGCAAAGGCTCAGCTAGCTGCAAAAAAAGTTGGGGATCCTTGCAAAGGTGAGACGGTACTTCACGCCTGAACAGCTGCTCAAATTGTATAAAGCGCAAGTTCGGTCAGGCATGGAGTACTGCTCTCACCTCTGGGACGGATCTGCCAAATATCAACTTGATGCACTTGAGTCGATTGACAAACGGGTCATTGTACGCACAGCTAAGGAGTGGAATTCCCTGCCGGTGTCTTTGTTTCCTGATAGCGTAAGTCAAGAGTGAATAGGTTACTTCTAGGCAAGCGTGCTTCACCGTCGTCCACATCATCGCTTATCATCAGGCGAGATAGTGGTCAAACGCGAGCCTATCGATAAATAAAAAAAAGAAAAAAAAAGACAGATGACGGGAGCGAAGCCGTGGGCACAGCTAGTTGATAATAATTATGCAAAATAAGGCATATTCAATCATTTTATCAAACGCCAGACTTTATTGTTGTACTTTTCAAGTTTTCAGATGCCGAAAATAGCAATAAAAATTGTAATAGTAAAAAATTAATCTCAAAATGAAGGTCAAAGTATGAACTTCATTTGTCACACAATATTGTGTTCTTTTGATACGGATTCTGGTTAGCAAATTGATACTATTGATGTTCGACACAAAAGACAAGGTTTTGTGTATGGAGGGCTGAATCTAGCGTTGTGTGTGTGGAGCACAGTTTGGCGTCTGGATTCTGTGCTTGCACTGGGCTGATAGAACGTGACGTGCTTACTACAGGCCGTTTATCTACTCATGTGCTACAGGCCTTACAAAGTCCAAAGTTATTATTGTAACTTGCCTAGGCGTTGAACTCGTCCGTTGGTGAACATTTGATTTATACATTTTTTGTATAACTCTTATGGCTTTTTATTTATACAACCAATCACGCGATGAATTTTGACAGCAGATTAATTGATAACTGATTGTGTCATGATAGATTTTTGGGTGTTGCCGTTTATAGGAATATTGGAGCAGTTTTCTAAAATGGACAGTAGGTTCCTTCCTACTAGCTGTACCAACGATAGGAGGTCACGTTTTTAAAAAAAATAGGGTGTCATATCGAATAAACGTGTTGTTCAAACTACCCAGTGCGTCGCCTACCAAAGTCTGACGATTTGACTTTGTTAACCGTTTAGATCAAATGTGGGACGTCTTGTATGCTTTCAGTCTCTGATATAAATATACTGTGACTACTGATTTTATTATATTTTAGATACAAGTATTTTCTGTCTCAATAGTCAGATGTGTAGGCAAAATTACGTAGAATTTCATGTTATATTTAGAGTAATTGAGCTAAGAGCGGACTGCAAATAAAACAGGGCACAAGTTCTCTTCTTCTGGGTAAGCTCGCTCCATCGTCGACTCTGCCTCTGTCACATCTGACCTAGACTAGAGTCAAGAGCTAACCCATCTAAAAAAATGTGTTCTGGAAAGAATCAGTCTTTTTTTTATTTGTTTTGATAGTTTTACTAATATAAAAATAAACATTCAGTCGAATTGAGCATCCTCCTTTTCCATACCAGGAATTTCTTCTGTATCGTTGGTGCGTTTACGACCATTTAAACTCAGATACACAAACAGCCAGATCCGGAACAACTATCTGCAGGAGTGCAGGCCATACAAATATTGGTTCCGTGCGGGAATCGAACTCGCGTCACGCAGCGCAGCAGCCAATTTTTCAGCCACCGCGCCAACCGTGCCGCATCGTAAATATAAAAGTGTGTATGTGTTAATCAATCCTCCTCAAAGGCCGAAAGGGAAAACGGGTCGAGTACATCATGGCCTCCCATCAGCATCATCATCATCAGCTTTTAATGTTCCCACTGTTGGGATACAGGCCTCCTCTTTTCGAGAGGGAATGGGCCGTAATACACCACGCGGGCTCGGTGCGGTTTTGTGGATATCCCATGTCTACGAATATTTGGTTCCAGGACATACCGGTTTCCTCAAGATGTTTTCCTTTAGCGTTTGGAGAGCAGTGGTGATGAAATAATTTACACAAAGTAAAGCGCCTGCCTGGATTCGAACCCACACCCTACAAAAATAAACAACCTACCTACCTACTTGTAAGTCGCGGCCACCACTGCTCTCGTATAGGACTGTGAGGCCTACATTAGGACATAATTGTGATATTTATATTTCGGTAGTACGGAACAGTTACATTGTTTGTTTTTTATAGTTTTGGTATTTATATTATATTTTGATAATTTTTATTTGTGTATTTAAATAAACCTGATTTGTTTAACTTTCAATACTGCACCTACAACTTTCTATCTCTCCATCACCCAGCACCTAAGACATTAAGTTCACCTCTGTACTTTTGTGTGCCTATAGTATTAAATAAGTAAATAAATAGCTATATGTCGCTCGTTGACTTGTGTGTGCCCTGGCAGTTGAGTGTGTCATGCTCTCTCTAATGTCTCTCTGATGGTGGCACATGTGTTGGATCATTCGGTTCCCTAAACATCTTTTTTGTGAACGGGCGGTATCAGTTGGGGATTGGGATTGCTCATAACTTGGCTTCGGCCTGTTTTTAATTTGGTACTTTTTGTATTTTTGAATAGTTTGTTTTACTCTAGTCGCTTTTACGTGCACGTCTTTTTACATCGTAGGTACTCACATACAGGGTGTCCCAGAAATCGACGTCAAGCCGTAAATGGGTGATAGACCAAGTTATAACAGTTCTCAGAAAAATACGAAAAAAAATCTATCTCATGTTTTTAAAAATTTATGGTCACTTTAAAAATTTACTAAAAAAATCAATCCCTGTAATGGTTCTTTAACTCTAATTGCTACAAATCCCATAATTTATCTAATTTTTTTATTATTATGTAATCTTGAATAATGCTTGTGTAGATTTTTGCCTAAAATTCAAAGCCAACTCCTCCTACTTGGAAGAAAATTAAACTTTTTCAAAACCAAATTATTCAAATTTACTATTTCGCCCAACTTTAACTGACGGTACTGAAAAAAAAATGTACTACGCTAGTTTGGCAAGTAACATGAAAAATTGGCGCATTTAATAAGGATTCAAAAATGGTGTAACACTTGCTAGATTACGTTTTCAATAATTGGTCAATTTTTTTTTTTGTAAATAGTATCGGTTTTTACCCAAAATGTCCATACTTCCTTAAAATGACTTTAGCTTACCTAAAGCTTTGCTAAACTCCGTTTCTAATTCGATAGAGACGGAGAGAGTCATTTTACGAAGTGTGAGCGAGATAAGAAATCGAAATTTTACGTAATTTAAGAGCAAAGTTATGATAGTGACTCAACCTTTTTACTTTAAGTCAGGACCAGTTTTCTCATCTTAGAAAAAAAAAAACAAATTATCAGATTTAATTTTTTTTTATTACAATAAATGTTCAAACTGCCTTCCTTCGACGGCAATGCAAGCACGACATCTTCTTAAAAAAGATCTGGTTATTTTCCGGGCAAATCTTTCCCTATTTACAAAGACAACTCAATCTCCGTTTCATGATAAAGGTTGTGTCACTGATAAAGGTGGCGTCACTCTCTGTCTCGCTCACACTTCGTAAAATGACTCTCTCCGTCTCTATCGAACTAGAAACGGAGTTTAGCAAAGCTTTAGGTAAGCTAAAGTCATTTTAAGGAAGTATGGACATTTTGGGTAAAAACCGATACTATTTACAAAAAAAAAATTGACCAATTATTGAAAACGTAATCTAGCAAGTGTTACACCATTTTTGAATCCTTATTAAATGCGCCAATTTTTCATGTTACTTGCCAAACTAGCGTTGTACATTTTTTTTTCAGTACCGTCAGTTAAAGTTGGGCGAAATAGTAAATTTGAATAATTTGGTTTTGAAAAAGTTTAATTTTCTTCCAAGTAGGAGGAGTTGGCTTTGAATTTTAGGCAAAAATCTACACAAGCATTATTCAAGATTACATAATAATAAAAAAATTAGATAAATTATGGGATTTGTAGCAATTAGAGTTAAAGAACCATTACAGGGATTGATTTTTTTAGTAAATTTTTAAAGTGACCATAAATTTTTAAAAACATGAGATAGATTTTTTTCGTATTTTTCTGAGAACTGTTATAACTTGGTCTATCACCCATTTACGGCTTGACGTCGATTTCTGGGACATCCTGTATATGTATTTTTCCAACACAAATGATGTAACCAAATACTTGTAATTAAAACTGATGGAAAAGAGTATCCGTGCAGTTTCTTGCACGTTCTTCTCCATAGAGACCTACTGACGATTGCGAATATGCAACTTGATTTTTTTTTTGTTTGACAAATCAAAAGTACCTATAAAGTTTGATTGAAATAAAGTATTTTGATTTTGAATAATTTTTATACTTTCTCCAGAGAAAAATCACTGGCAAAAGTCCTACAATTTACAATTTTGGTCAACTGACGAGAACTTTGTATGGAAAATCCAAAGGTTTTTTGGAATTTTCCAGAAGCAGTTCTTAAAATATGATCACACCTTTTCGTTGGACCCTGTAGGTGTACTCATTTCATGCGGGCGAACCCGTGGGCAGCAGCTAGTTTAAAATTAACGGAGTCTAAGCGAATCGAACTTCAAATAAATTATCGCGAGATTTTGTCGTCTGATCCCCTTGTATTCCTCGCTTTCAAACTAAACATGATTTATTTCACTTTTGCTGCGAAATTTCGATTTAATTAAAATGAAACTTGAAGTGAAACGCGATTCGTCTAATTAAAAGAACCTATGTATCAGAGTGAGGAGAAATATTTTATTTTGAATACAATTAAAAACCATGGGAGTAAAAACTACAAAATTGATAATATTTTTGTAGTTTGAGCTACTAAACCTGAGAAAAAGTATTACATACGTAAGAAAACGCAAGTTCGATCATGCATGGAGCACTGCTATTACCTCTGGGACTAACGTATTACGTCTGGGACTAATGTGGATTTCCGTCTATGTGATTGGTCGATTGTTCATACTCTTTGCTCTTTGCTTGCCAAATTTATTACGCAATAAGGCTGCTGATAGCTAAAGCCTGGGAGTCTTTAAGTCAAGCACGCTTGCCTAGAATTAACCTATTCAATGTTAATTCTAGGCAAGCGTGCTTTATCTGGCGAGATAGTGGTTAAACACGAGACTATTAAGGATGAAAAAAGAAAATATAAAGAAAAAAAGCCGGCCAAGTGCGAGTCGGACTCGCGCACGAAGGGTTCCGTACCATTATCGCAAAAAACGGAAACAAAACACGTTTGTTGTATGGGAGCCCCACTTAAATATTTATTTAATTCGGTTTTTAGTATTTGTTGTTATAGCGGCAACAGCAATACATAATCTGTGAAAATTTCAGCTGTCTAGCTATCACGGTTCATGAGATACAGCCTGGTGACAGACGGACAGACAGACAGACGGATCGCGGAGTCTTAGTAATAGGGTCCCGTTTTTACCCTTTGGGTACGGAACCCTAAAAAGGGTGACTACTGGAGATAACAATCTTCTGTCCGACCAGAATATCACTTGTAGAGCTCTGTTGTAGGCCTCAATGAAGTCGTAGAAGGTGCTTGTGATTGTGGATATCCTGTGAAGGGGCTCCACTGCAGGATGGGTCAGAGATACTCCATTTTGCGAATTATATATGAATGAATTTGAGCCCTGCCTGACTTTCTAAATGCGTTTAGTGCTAAATGAATTTGATTAACAACAACTTCTCTCCGTGAAACTAGCGTTTGAAAGATTAATCCATCATTTTTTTTTTCCAACACACATATTTCTAACAATCGTTGGCATTCGCACTGTATGCACTAACCAGAAACAATTAATTGAATGTCAATCAACGTCGAATGAAATGACATCTGACTGCCGACATTGGTGAGGTGTTAGGAGAGTCAGGAATAATTCGTTTATGACATTTATTGCAAATTTGAAAACAGGTTGTACCAAAGTTTCATCCTTTTGTAGATAATTATTTGTCTATAGCGTATAAATTTTAACCAATGCTTCTTCTTTTTTTTTAACACGCTTTTATTAGCTTGGTATGTATGCATCTATGTATCAATGTAACGGAATCTTTGAACGTGATTTTCACCCACTTGAAAACGTTGGATTGATTTGAAACTTTGCACACTTATCAAGGACCGATGACAATGCAATAATTTAAACAGTTTGTCTCATTATCCTTACCATTAAAGCGTGTTTTTTAGTTTTTAGAACTACAATTTATTTTTAACACGCTTTTATTAGCTTGGTATGTATCTATGTATCAATGTAACGGAATCTTTGAACGTGATTTTCACCCACTTCAAAACGTCGGATTGATTTGAAACTTTGCACACTTATCAAGGACCGATGACAATGCAATAATTTAGTCAAAGTCAAAGTAATTTTGAAAGTCAAACAAAAATTAAAATTTGCAAGTAATAAAAGTTGATTCTACCGTGCGCGTTTAAATTGTTTGTCCCATTAGCCTTACCAAGATCTTCAGGATTAGCGACTTTTTAGTTCAATTTACCATTAAAGCGTGTTTTTTAGTTTTTAGAACTACAATTTATTATTGGTCAAATTGTTGGTTGATGAAAATATAGAAAAAAAAACGCCATTGAAAGAAAATAATAACTGATTTTTAACAAGAATAACATGCCTTAAATATAAAGCTAATTTGAATTTAGAATTCCGTGAAAAGTGATCCGTTTAATAAAACGGCAATTTCATAGAACCAAACCATAACAGTATGCTGTCGGCAGCTCTTGTGTGTTTTTAGTTAACCAGTTGGCGAAAATTATAATGAATGACCTAGACGAGTCGCTAGTCAACTTATTTATTATTAAAATATATCTTGCCGTTAAGTTGCTAAGAGGGTAAAAAGTGTCCGCCATACAGGATATAAAGATACGTACAGATGTAGATCAATATGCCTAGACTTCGGTCGACTTTCTGTCTAACTGGAAGCAGCTGAATACCAGAATTTTACATGAAGCGACTGACTATCTAACTGCCACCACCCCAGTATAAAGGAAACACGGTATCCCTTGCCAAGACTGATGTCAGATATCCTGATATCTGACCGTCACGGCTGTCTAAGATGTAAAATGATAGCCGGCCCATGTTTCTTCACAATTTTTTCCAACAAATAAGACGCTTATGTTTGGGTTGATTACTTAATTTAATTTTAATTGAAAATATTACAATCTGATGCTCATTTCAACCCCGCTATTCACTGCTGAAATAAAATCATTGACCTCACCCCGAATTTATTTATTGCCTTATAAAAACACCTGGTTTTTACCAAGCCTATAATAGGAAATTTATTCCATGGGAAACAAACCCCCGATTAAGAATTAAATAATGTACACAAGGCTATGGCAAAGTTTTCCCATTACATTTCGATCTAGTTTTGTTTCGTTCGCTCGATACACAATTACTGGTCCCAGGAGTCCTATTACGGAATGTCCGAGTTAGAAACTTCACGCTTTTTACACTCGTGGCGTTTGCAGAGGTCTTAGGTAGCTAGAAAGTTTTGTAGCTGATACTTTGTCTGATTCTTCGCCAAAGAATAAGGGTTAGGCAATAATACTTGGACGGATTTGGAGGAGGCCTTTGCAGCAGTGAGCAGTGTAGGCTCAATGATAAAAAAGATAGGCAGGAAGATGCAAAGTAAATTGTCAAGCAAACTCTACAGACACGCTTATCATTAGTGAGTCCTCAAATGCTCTCGGTTTAGGGTGGAACTCTAAAACTTTTTTTATTTATTTATTTATTTCAACAATATTTACATCTGTGGGTATTATACATATCTTCTGCCAAACTGTAGAACAGTTTGTCGACTGATAGTCTACATTATTCTTTCGAAATTCACCCAATCAATGACAAAATCACGAAGCGCTATAATTTATCATCATCGCTTAAAATCTTTGATCCACTCGGTTTTGTTAGCCCCTGTATTATTATTCCTAAATTAATAATGTAGCAACTTTGGCTTGACGGGGTTGACTGGGACGAACCTCTTTCCGAGGAAATAGAAAGAGCTTGGCCCAAGTTTTCCACTAATCTATCTTGTCTAGCTACATATACACTGCAGAGGCAGGTTCTATATATGTGACTCGTGTTGTTACTGAGCTACATATATTAAGCGATGCTACCCAAACATCATATGGCGCTTGTGTCTATATAAGGTCTATTGATGAAGGTGGTATCGTGCATATAATTATGTCAACCTTTTGTGTTCCGAGTCAAAGATGGCACCAATCAAGGCCTGTACTATACCTCGTTTGGAGCTGTTTGCCGCCTAAGGTATCCACCAAAGTGGAGAGGAGAGGAGATGAGAGGAGATGTGTTTTGAATAACCAATCAGATTTCGTTGTTCTCTCCTCTCCGCTTAGCTTCGGTGGAAATGGATCAAGCGGAGAGGAGAGGAGATGTCTCATCTTTCAATAGAATTTTGTGCCGCTAGTGAGCAAGCGGCGGCGGCATCTGCGCTCGAGCGCCCGGTTCCCCGCATGGCGTCTTCCTTTCGCAGACAGCACTTGACTGATTTCGAGCTCTCACAGCTCACATCTCCTCTCCGCTACTCATCTCTATTCCGCTTTGGTGGAAATAACCTGCCAGCTTCGCAGCACATCTCGTCTCTTCTCCTCTCCGCTTTGTTGGATACCGTTGTCGATTCCTTGAGGTACCCAGTAGCATGTAAATTGTATTGGTGCCACTCCATCATAGTCTTTGCTTGGCTGCATGCTGGCTCTAGAAGATTAAAAACCTTCGTGGCTAATAGAACAGCAGAAATACTTGCATTATCAGATGTTTTTTGATGGCCTTATGTACCTCTGAGAATCCTACTGATCTCGTCTTGCACGGCGTCTATCCCGAAGAGCTAAAAGATCGTAGTCTGTGGTGATCAGGGCCCGAACATTTACTTCAAGGTGAATCCTCTTAGGCTACCTTACCAAATAAACACGAGTATAAAATTCCTGAAATGAAGTCAAACATTGTTGCTACGATAGATAATACTTCAATCATTCCATTTCATAAGTGTAGTAAATTAAATAAGATTGAACAAGATTACGCGTACACATTCGGATATTTTTGAGGAGAGGAGCTCGTGGCTAAATAATAACAGCCGCACGGGTCGATCATCAAGGTTAAGCAACGCTTGACGAGGTCGGTCCGTGGATGGGTGGCCATTTCAATATACCGAGTTTCCTCCTTGCATTGGCAAGCACGTTAAGCCATTGGTCCCGGCTGTCATTTGAAGATCTTTGACAGTCGTTACGGGTAGTCACTACTTTTCCTGTGGAGTACGATTTGTTCAGTAAAGAATAATCAATTAGTACAAAATCATCGATCATAGCACTCACACCTTTCATGGACGCAAATGGGTTGATACGAGTAGGAAGCCGGCTGGATGCTTCGGCTATTCCATTTTGAGAGCAAGCACCTTATCCTACTACATTCCTCACACCATCTCACACAGTTAATCTTTGAGCGGGAACACTTATACAAACTACATGCGGCCCACAGATTCTCCTCGCTAGTGTCAGGCAATACGCTTGGCCTTTTAATGGGCGACAACTCGCTAGGAGGACTGTGCGCAACTGCATCACATGCAGGATGTTACATGGCAAGACTTTAACACCCTTAATGGGGAACTTGCCCTCACAGCGCGTTACGGTGGATTTCCCATTTCGAAGCGTGGTGTAGATTTTGCCTGATCCTTTTATGTCTCCATTAGGAAGGGTCGCGGATCAAGGGTCACAAAATGCTATTTATGCATTTTTGTTTGCTTAAGGTACAAATGCGTACACTTGGAAGCGGTAAGTGATCTTTCGATTGACGCTTTTATTCTTACTCTGCGTAGGTTCGTATCCCGTCGGGGTAAGCCTACTGTTTTTTTTTGTGACAACGGCCGCAATTTTGTGGCCGCTCCAAATCACCTCCTTTTCCTCACCCCAGGGCACTTCCTGCTAGGAGGGCCGCTGACTGTGCTGCCTCCACCGAGCCTAGAGAACTGCACGTCCACTCAACTGAAGCGCTACCAACGACTTGAACAAATCCGGCAGCACTTTTGGAGGAGATGGCAGAGGGAGTAAATATAAATAAATGATAAATGATTTTATTTCTGTAAGTTGGTTTGTACAAACAATTTAACATATCTATCATAATTTAAAACTAGATGAGGTCGGCGTTTCCTATCTGACTACTCTGAGAAGAAAGGCCGAAACTAACTCAAAGGTTACAGTCTCTTTTAAAGTCCAGTAAGTAAGACAAAAGTAGATTGATGTCTGAAATGGTCTTTTGCGGAAAAAACCAGCCAGATTGAGTGGACCTATCCAGTTAGTGCACGCATTTGTCAATAACCGTGCGGCTCAACTCAAAATTTAAGGAGCTCAACGATTCGACGAACAATACCAAAGAAAGGAAATTCGGGTAGGCCGCATAAATTACTCAAAGTGCCAGACCATAATTAAAAAGAAAGTATAGAAAATTGCCTGGCTGGGCGTGCAGCAAAGAACAAAATGGCATACCAATTTTACTCCACTGAACGTTGGCGACCTAGTACTGCTTCAGGAAGACAACTTACCACCATTGTGCTGGCGTACGGGCCGAATCAGCAAACTCTTTCCGCGTCCTGATGGAGTATGTCGGGTCACATATGTTCAAACAACACAGGGAAGTTACTGGAGGTCGCGAATCTGCCCCCTGCCTGCGACGGAGCATTTTACTGAGTGAGAGTTAAAGGCCCGGAGGCCTTTATCGGCGGGGAAGATGTTTGCGCCTAAGGTCTTAGTGACTAGTGCCCGTGTCAAGTTGTTGCTAACTGTATCGGATCAGGCGCACCTAAGTGACGGTAGTTCACGAACAAAATAAATCGGCTACGGAAAAACTGCTACCTGACTTTTTCGCTAAATCAATTCCAAAATATCTCTAATACGGACGAAAATCGGTCCGCACATTTTTTCATTTAAAATTTGTTTGAATTCATTATAGAACGAAGTGTAATGTTTTCTACTGTTGACTAAATTCAATCTATAGTTGAAAGTAAAACTCCTTCGTTTTACTGAGCATCAAGCTCCCGGATCTCGTCGTAGACAGTATTTCTACTGAGTGGTAGTGATAAAAAATTTCAAATACTCTACGTATTAAACTAAAACGTATTAAGGTAAACTTATTGACGAGTAAAAGAAAACTTGGTCAGTGGGTCGCCAAGGAGCGGCGTTGAAAACTTTTAGTTTTAAAAATTAAATGGATTTTTAAAACTAAACGATTCACATTGCATTTTACTTTATTCATCTAAAATAGTTTAGAAACTATGGAAACAAATCCGTTGCCAAGTAAAGTTATTTGTTGTCGATCGAGCAAGTTGCAACGCAACAACTTTAGTTTGAATATGTTGCATTATATGTGTGTGTGTGTAGTATAATGTAGGATGTAACTATGTGTGTAAGTTTTGTAAATATACCGGAGGAGGTAAAGCGAAATTCGCAGTGTGGGATGAGCTGAGCGATCTGGTGCATAAAATACGATTATGTAGTCACACGTGATGTAACTGTTCTATATCTTAATGCTTTACAGGTATAATGGTATCATTCATGGCAATACACGGTGCTGTTATTCATGTCAGGTACGTTTCACTATCGTTTTTATTAAGGGTCCAAGCGGAGTCCTATTGCTGTGACTCAAGTGTCTGTCTGTCTGTCCGTCTGTCCGTCGTCTGTCACCACCTGTCACACAATTTTATGGCGAAAATTTTTTTACCTTCCCATTGACCTATGAACTTGATATTTGGTTATAATGTTTATTATTACGTATATTTTACTAACAATTATATATATATATATTGATCAATCTGATTTTTTTCATTGGTACGGAGCCCTAATTGTGCGAATTCCGACACGCAGTTGGCCGGTTTTTAGGGTTCCTTAGTCAACAAGTAACCCTTACAGTTTAGTCATGTCCGTCTGTCCGTCCGCAGCTTAGCTCAGAGACTCTAAGTTTTAGAAAGCTTTGGTATGGGTATACATATTAATCACGCCGACAAAATGGGAAAATAAAATCGTGAAAATAATATTTTATGGTACCTCCTGTACTCGTAAAATGGGAATGGTTTTTTTTCTCGTCTATCCCATGGTGTGGGGTATCGTTGGGGAGGCCATTAAAAAAAACGGGTCTGTGAAAACCATTTTTCGATTCATTTGCGTAATTATGCTTTAAATTGCAATTTTTTGTTAGAATCAAGTTTTGTATATGTGAAAGACTACTAGATACTAGGTTAATAAATTAATTTTAAGATCCGGATTGAAAGATTTAAAGTAAACTGGTCACAATCAATGAAAATACTACAGGAGACTGAATTCTGTGAAAAATGAGACCATTGTAACGCTTGGTCTACTGTACAGTACAGTCGCGTTACGCGTGTTCTAATTAAAAAGTGCAAAGTGTCAACGCAGCGAAACATTACACTTCGGCCGGTGGCCGCGGGCCGCTACGATGACGCAATCGTCGTCGCTGCAAGGCAAGGTAATGTAAACAATTGTTAAGGCGAAGCTCTTTACTATCATTAAAATGTCGTCTAATACACCAATCAAGCTCAAGACGGAGAATGAACATCTTTTGTTCAAAGCTTACGCTGAAGAAAAAGAAGAAAATGCTAATCTTCGTAAAATTATTCAAAAAATGCAGACTCAAATTGACGAACTGCAAAAACAAATTACGAGTCTCACTCATGAAAGAGAAGCTACATCCGGTAAAACTCAAGCTATCCCAAAAGAGCATTCGACCCAATGCTCAGAATACTGCACAGATGAAGAAGACCTGGCAAAGGAAACAGAGTGGATAAGGGTTAAAAGTAGAAAGAAAAGAAAAATGAGCTCGTCACCTACTCAAGCGGAAGAACCTCAAAAATCAGACACAGTACTCACCAAGAACGTTAGAACTAAGAAGGTCCCACCCCCTCCACCTATAATAGTGGATGGTATTGAAGATTATCAAACATTCTTCGATACCATAGCAACTACTCTCCAAGGAGATGCATTTAACACTAAAATCATGAATGGTAAATGTGTCAAAATCAATGCCCTCAATGAGGACACCTATAAATCGCTTAGAAATATAATAACACAGAGTGGCCATTTGTGGCACTCATATGAAAACAAACAGGAAAGGCCTATAAGAGTAATGGTTAAAAATCTGCATTACACATGTAAGCCAGAAAGGATCATTGAAGACCTTCAAAACAAGTCTTTAAAAATATTAAATGCAGCTAATAAAATCAGCTGGAAGAAGAAAGAGCCTCTCAACATGTTCATGTTAACTTTTAACAATGACGAGGATATTAGTAAAATCTACGGTATAAAATCTATACTAGGATGTAAAGTTGAAGTTCAGCCTATCAAAATATCTAGGCTCGTACCACAATGTAAAAGGTGTCAGGCGTATGGCCACACGCATAAATATTGTTCTAAGGAACCGCGATGCGTTAAGTGTACAGGAAAACATCTCACTCGAGACTGCAATAAACCTGCAGAGGAGAAGCCAAAATGTGTGCACTGTGGTGAAGCACATCCAGCTAACTACAGAGGATGCTTAGTTGCCAAAGAAATGCAAAACATAAAAAATAAAACTATCAAAAATTCATCAGCGTCTGCTCAGCAGCGAGTTGTTACAAAGAAAGCACCAGCACGTGTTAGAAGTGAAGAAATTACTTACGCACAAGCCACTGCTAAACCAGACCACTCAATAAACACTGTGAACAATACAAACCAAACACCATCTAACTTGTCAGAAAAATTAGATGAAATTATTAAAATTATGTCATCATTTGATGGCCGACTACAGAAATTAGAAAAAGGAGCCAAGACTGGCCTTGTTAATAAATCAAATAAAAAATGAATACAACACTTAAAATTATGGCATGGAATGCTAATGGACTACTTAAGCATCAACAAGAACTTCAGGTAGTCCTAAATATCGAAAATATTGACATATGTCTGGTGTCAGAAACTCACTTCACCAGACAATGTCACATTACCTTCAGAGGATATAAAGTGTACCATGCATTACATCCTAGCAATAGTGCCAGTGGTGGCAGTGCAGTAATAATAAAAGAAAATCTCCATCACCACGAAGAAATGAAGTACGAACATCCAGAAATACAAGCAGTATCAGTACAAGTCAAGTGTGACCTTTACCCTCTCACGATAGCTGTATTGTATTCTCCTCCAAGACACTCCATAAAACAAGAAGAATATATAAACTTCCTAAGTCAACATGGGCAGAGATTTATTGTGGGCGGTGATTTCAACGCCAAGCATAAGCACTGGGGATCCCGACTCATAAATACCAAAGGCCGGGAATTATATAGAGCCATACAAGAGTTAAACTGTGAAGCTGTATCTACAGGGAAACCAACCTACTGGCCCACAGACCCTAACAGGATCCCGGACCTAATCGATTTCTTCATCTGTAAGAATATATCTAGAGGTGACTTTATTATAGAAGAGGGTCATGACATGAACTCGGACCATTCTACTATTCTGCTGACAATAAGTAGACGTATACTGCATAATGAGAAACAACCCATACTAGTCAACAAGTTTACAGACTGGGATAGTTTTAGACTAGACCTAGATAATAGAATAGAATTAAGAGTTCAGCTCAAAACCCCTGAACAATTAGACTCAGAAGTTAGTAATTTTATCATAAATATACAACAGTCAGCTTGGAAAAATACACCTGAGAAACCAAAACTCATAAAGAGAACTGTGTACCCTGAACACATCATGAATCTTATTATGCTAAAACGAAGGCAACGAAGAAGATGGCATCTAACCAGAAGCCCTCAAGATAAAACTGAACTTAACAATTTGACTAAACGTCTTAAAAGGGAAATAATAAGTCATAATAACGCGTTAACGAATAACTATTTACGCCAGTTATCTGCTGATTGTAAGTCAGATCACTCATTATGGAAAGTGACAAAGAACATAAAAAGACCCATCACACAAATCCCTCCTATAAGGGCAGAAAATGGGAAATGGGCTATTAGCAATCAACAAAAAGCTGACAGATTTGCTCAGTACCTGGAGCTCATATTTCAACCCAACGTGGAATCTTTGAACTCCGCTGAAATTATGAACTGCCCACCAAAAGTACAAAGTGACACCTCAGAAATAAAGCTCGTTACACCAAAAGAAGTATCAAATACGATTAGATATCATATGAACTCAAGAAAATCACCCGGCTACGATCTAATAACAGGTGAAATTCTTCAAAATTTGAATCGCAAGGCGATTGTAAAACTGACCACTCTTATCAATGCTGCATTTCGATTAAAGTATGTACCGGATCTGTGGAAAGTAGCTGAAATAATCATGATAGCAAAACCTGGCAAACCACCAGAGGAACCGACTTCATATAGACCAATATCTTTACTACCAATAATAGCAAAACTTTTTGAGAAACTACTATTAAGAAGGCTCAAACCAGTTATAGAAAATGGCAATCTTATTCCGGATCACCAGTTTGGCTTCAGAGACAAACATTCAACTATTGACCAGGTTCACAGGATTACCAATTATATCGAAACAGCGCTAGAAGAAAAGAAAGTTTGTTCCACTATATTCCTTGATGTAGCACAAGCTTTCGATAAAGTATGGCACGAAGGTCTCATCCACAAACTAAATAGTATGCTACCGAGACAGTTTACGGACATTCTCGAATCATACATATCAAACAGAGCATTCCGCGTTCGATATGAAGACGCCTACTCAGAGACAAGGCCCATCAATGCTGGCGTGCCACAGGGAAGTGTATTAGGTCCGATCTTATACCTACTGTACACCAGTGATATCCCAGTTACAGAAAATAATCCTATTGCCACTTTTGCCGATGACACTGCTATTATGGCAATAGGTAATAATCATGAAGAAGCTGTGGAAAAAGTTCAAAAAGCGGTTGATCAAATTCTAACCTGGACTAAAAAATGGCGAATTAAGCTTAACGAAAGCAAGTCGATTCACGTTGACTTCACCAATAAAAGAACACAACATTTTCCTGTATTTATTAATGGCCAACAAGTTCCATACTCTAATACAGCTAAATATCTTGGTATGAATCTTGACGCCAAGCTGCGCTGGAAAGAACACGTCAAGAAAAAGAGATCTGAGTTGAAAATACGCTACCAGAAAATGTACTGGATACTTGGAAGACACTCCCCACTATCAGTACACAACAAAGTCCTATTATACAAACAGGTATTGATGCCAGTATGGACTTATGGTATCCAGCTCTGGGGCTGTACCAGTAAGAGCAATCGCCAGATCATCCAACGTTTCCAAAACAAAGTACTCAGGGACATAGTTAATGCACCCTGGTACATTCGGAACTGTGACCTACATCGAGACCTAAACATGGACGTCGTGGACCGAGTAATACAAAAATACGCAGAAGCTCACGAAAATAGACTTCATCACCATGTGAATGTTGAGGCTATCCAGCTTCTTGACATTACTAATATAGTAAGAAGACTGAAACGGACGAAACCGTTCGAGTTAGTGTAGTTTTTTTTTTTTTTTAGTGACAAATAAACAAATGTAGTGATAAGTGCTGCTTTCAAAGAACACATGAACAAAGTGTCTTCGCCTTAATAAAAACTAAGTAAGTGTTAATGGACGCATTCTTAGAATTATATTTACGTAGTAGTTTAGGTGAAATTTGTTTACTAATTAGCCAATAAGGCTAGATTGTAATTGAAATAAAGTATTCAAATTTGGTACTTTATCAGAAAAAAAAAAAAAAAAAAAAAAGATCCGGATTGAAAGATTTAAAGTAAACTGGTCACAATCAATGAAAATACTACAGGAGACTGAATTCTGTGAAAAATGAGACCATTGTAACGCTAATATTTCCAGTAAGTAAGTACCTGATTTATTTCACAAAAGACACCTTCCTACTTTGATTGGTGGAGAGTTAATTCAATTCTGTTCCCTAATTCATTTACCTGTATTGAGAAAATTGAAGCACTTCATTTGATTTTGGGCTTATTTTCAGTTCATTTGCCTTTAAACTTACTACAAGAAAAGACTGGCAGGTTAATTGTCAGCAAATTAAATCTATAAAAACCAATGTTGCTGCTATCCATTTTCATCTTTGTTCACTCCTCGCTCCGCGCTCTCTACCACCTCGCCATCTCCCGGACAGGTTAGCTAGAGTCCATTAGTAAGTCATTTTCTTTCATGCAGTAACCAACATGGCCAGAGGGCTCCCGAGCTTGGCTATGATTTTATACCTGATTTCATGGAGTCTTGAGAATAGTGGAATTCTTTAGTGGCTTTGGTTGTTTGGGGGGTATGTGGAACACGGTGTAAAGTCCCACAAACCTCCATAGAAAACGGAGGTTCCTCCGACCAGACGGGTGTTGTGTCTGGTCCGGGAAACTGCCCGACGGTTGATGTCGGACTATTGTATGTATTCAAATCGCGCCGAAAACTATTCTTGCGCGATGCAGGATTTTTGTGACGTCATGTCATTAGTTCGTAAGTGGCGGCGTTGGTGCCGCTACAGTTGTATACCGTATGGCGGTATTGCTCTAAAGGCAATTATAATATTAATTATGGGGCATTGAGCCTTACAGAAAAATATCGAGCCATAATTTGTTTACCCAATATTGTAACTATAATAACTTATTTTATATCAGCTACTATAGTAATCAATCTACAACCCATCAAATATGTCGTATTACCAACGAGCCATAATGCTCTTCATAGTTAATCAGTAGCCTTATTGCGTAATGAACTCGGCAAGGCCAAAGGCAAGGAGCATGAAAAATCGACCGATCACATAGACAGAAATCCACATCGCGACATTCATCTCGCATGTGATTGCGAATGTGAATTAATTACACAATAAGGCTGCAGGTCACGCCTGTTTCCCAGAATTAACCTGGACAGCCTTTGATCGTCTGAGCGTGATCCAAAATGGTTGTGCATTAATCAGTTGTGGACATAAGCATGAATATGGACTATCAAATGAAGTATTACGGAAATCATGTGATTGGTAAGTAAGGCCTAAATTCTAAGGGCTAGTTTGTGAATTGAGAATACAAATTTTGATAATATAACTTTTATTCCTCCTGTGTCGATTACCAACTCAGGTGCCATGAGAACGGAAACAAACGGCGTAAGTATGACTCAGATTCGTGAACTAAGGGCATTGATATTATTTTCCATGAAAGATGCAAAACTGATTACCGCTAAAAGATGACTGTAATTTACAGACAGATCGTCAGCCATGACGTGAGTTACAATCAGAGTTCTTTTGACACCTTTCGGGTACGAAACCTTGAGAATTCAAAAGTGCGTATAAATGGTTGAATTTGAAAGCATTTATTTTATATTTTAAGATTAAAACAACCCGGAATACTATTTTAAGCATTTTTATCAGCTTGCTAGGAGTAACATCAAAACCAAAAAATATATGCTTAACAAAAACAACTTTTTCTCCTTCACCTACCCAGATCCTTGCCTACCCCACGAAGACGACGGGAATACTTGAAAAGAACAATAGTTTAAACAAATGCCGGTGATCTCATTACGGGCCGTCTCGCGTCGCATTTCAATAACGCGACCAGCATAGAGTGCGGAATCGGCAGTGATTAGAGCTGCCATTACTGACACCAATATTTGAAATCACTCCACTCAACTTAGGCAAATTTGAGAGGAGTGATTTGAGACATTGATGTTATTATAGGTTTACACTAATAATAACCTTATAATACAAGCAATAATATAAACTAAGTGTACAATATGATGCGATAGACACAGCATGCAAAAATGAAAAAGAAAAGTGTTTATTTAAAAGATATTTGTAACAAGTTAAATATTACCCCTGCCAAACTGCAAGACAGTTTGTTGACAGACGCAGCTCCTTTTTTTGTACATAGTATAAACATAATTATATTTTTTACAATGAGACCTTGACAAAATGTACTTGGTACAGTACTTGTGTATTTTATTTTTAAAATACACAAGGACATGCTTTTGTGATACAACTGATTAAGGCCGTACCCTGACCAAAAAATCAGCATGAGATATGAGCATTCCTATTGGCCTAGCGGCACTGGTGGCGCATGAATTACGGTAGTGAATACGCGCAGATTTTAGAATAAAATCTTTATGAAATCGAATATTGGTCTTATGAAAAAAATAAAACTTACAAAATGTTCGTTATCAAATTGTCTATCCATTAGTGTTAGTATAAAAAATAATGAATGAACACTTTACGAGGAGATGCATGCTATCAATAATTATCTCACATTTTTATGGTTTTGTTGGAAGGAGATTAATGACACATATACCACTTTAAAAAAATAACTGTACTACAATTTTAGAATCAACATTATGTAGAAATTTAATGTATTTTTATTAATTGATATTTCTTTTTAAATAAAGAGTAGATAGCTCTTAAAAACTGCACAAAATTCGACTAGCGCGGCGTTTTGCTCGGGGACGCGCCTTAACAAAACAAGACAACAAACAAGAGACTTTAATGATTTGAAGGTTTCAAACAAATTATCGGCGGGTCATGAATCCACTTGCTTGACTGTACGGCTACAAATGCTGCTAAAAGGCTCATCTTAAGTCATTTCCTCCATTCGAGTCAACCTCGACTCAGCCTCGCTCAGCAGCTTGTTTTTTGTTGACATTAAGTGGTGGTCCAGTGGTAACGGCTGCGACTTACAAGTTGTAGATCGTGGGTTCGATCCCAGGCAGGCGCTTTACATTGTGTAAATGATTTAATCACCACTGCTCTCAAAACGGTGAAGGAAACCATCGTGAGGAAACGCATGTCTTAGAAACAAAAATTCGAAAACATGAGACATCCACCAACCCGCACTGGGCACGCGTGGTGGATTACGGCCCTTTCCCTCTCACAAAGAGGAGGCCTATGTCGCAGCAGTGGGAACATTAAAAGGCTGATGATGATGATGATGAATGTCCTAGAGAAGAGAGTTTATCCTTGCCATGGCGACTGAGTAGAGTGAAGTGAAAAAGATTGTTTCAAAAAGGTTAAGATTTTTTTTAAGAGTAATTACAGTAACTTTCTTGTCCGTTCTTCTTTATAACAAACAGAACGATGACTGGACGACTAGAATGATTTATAATTAAATATTAACTATATAATTATGACTTTTAAAAATGCCGTTTAATGATTAAATTAAAGAAAATGATTAGACTTTGAATTTATTCTAGCCATAGTCAGAATTGTCATAGACCGTCAAGTTCTATCACTGACTTGCTTGGTTTACACATCAAGTATTGACAATACTGTCTCTAGCAGTGGCCGGCGAGACGTCTCGGTGCTCTGTGGCTACGAACGTGCCAATCGTAGCTTGCCTGCGTAGCTCGTCGTCATAATGGAATTCGTAGCCACGTGCTACGCCGTAGCTAGATTCGACGTAGGTCAGCTTTTTTAGATGCTTTAGTTAATATTGGAGAGGATAATTAAGTTAGCAGAAATAGTTTTTCTGTAACTCAATTTATGTCCCTGCACTGCTTAGAAAAGGCGCTTTCTCTTTTCACGCCTCTGACGAAATTTAATCCGCAAACGTGAAATAGGAATTATATAGATTACAAACGGGAAAATCATCTAGAAGCACAACATCAAAAATACATTCATCATTTTCTGAAAATAGCCTAATATTTATTTACAGAGCTTGAGATAGACAGAGACTCAGAGTTTCAGCAGTCATCGAAGGCGCATCGCAATCAAGAGTATCTTGTTCGTTTTTGCCAGTGATTGCCAATAAATCACTATAGTAAACATTATTTTAAGTCTGAATTGTTTCACTGCAGGGCTTTTTTTTTTAGTTTTAGACAAGAAACAATACAATTTTCATATTAAAAAACATCCTACGTACAACCAAAACTTCTTTAAAAATCATTCCTCATTTAACCTTCTATCCAGTCTCCTACAATGCACGGTTTTCAATTCATGAATTATTTGAGTGAGCTGCTTGCGGCGTCGATATCGTTTTATCCAACCGCCGATAAAATAGAGGTTCTGTGTTCTAACACGACTTGACAAGGGATTGAGGACTGTAGAATAGGGGAGCTAAAATAACTATGTTGGTAACATTTTATTCAAGGAACTTTTTTCGTTTCTATTATTACAACCTGAAAACAAGTACTATTAGTGAATATACGAATACTTTTTTCAATGAACGCTCGAGCAAAGATAGAATAGAATAGAGTAGAATACTCTTTATTATGTACACCATATAATAACCATAAATAACTTCACGCTTGTATTTTCGAAAGGGATAGGCGGATGAGTAGGTTTATTACGATATCATTTGTGAGGCTTGCGAGCAAAACATCTAGTAAGTTATTTTAAGATTTTAAGATAAAATAAGATAAGATCATTTATTTGTACAAAACATGAGTATACACACACATGGCATGCAAGATGTTACATAAAATTTATCACTGTCATGTTTTGCCTCAACGGCGTACAAATATAATAAGTATACATCAAACAGTTACAAACTTATCCATTATACAAAACAATCATTAATACAAATTAGAATTTAAAAATTAATATACTACAGCATAGTGTCATCAACTCATCAAAGAAATGTATATAAAATTAGTCAATTAAATGTCAAAGTAATTAGGAATAAAATCTGGATATTTCAACAAGTCAAATTAATTTATCAGTTAAAAATTCGTCAGTACTATAATAGACTTTCTCTAACAAAAGGCGTTTTAAACTACTTATTAATTTATTTGTTGTAAAGTAAAGTATTATAAATAATTGGCGCCATACAGAATATACTTTGCCGCAATAGTGCTGTCCTAGACCTAGGAACGCAAAGTTTGCTATTGTCGCGTCTATTTCGAATTACTTTATCTGACAATAGGGGAAATAAATGTGGGTTCGATCTGACAAACATATTAGTCTCTAAAATGTACAAGGACGGTAGGGTCAAGATTTTATATTTTTTGAAATATGGTTTGCAATTTTCGGTAACATGAAGTCCAAACATAGTTCTAAGGCACCGCTTTTGGGTTTTAAAAATTACATGTTTATTTGTTGAATTGCCCCAAAAAATTACTCCGTATCTTAACTTAGAGGACACTAGGCCATGATAAGCAGGTAGTTAGTTAGCTGACCTTAACATAATTTTACCCAACCCGGGCATCGAACTTAAGGCCTGAGGTTACTGCTATCTACATTTCTAAATAGCAAGCTAGATGAAAACCCGACTTCAATTTTTAAAACTCAAGCATTGAACTAAGGAGCCCACGATCAGTAGTCGTGGCTAAAGAGACATGATATATCCCCGAGAAATCATGTTATTCATACATTTATAAAGAAAGAAGGACCAAATCTACGTAGACACAAATATCCATTACCCTATTGACTCTGCTTACCCTGTACCAATACGTCACGCATAGTATTACAACGTTCAATACGTCATCGGTGACGTCACTCGTGATGCGCAAACAAATGACGCTGTGCTAACTCGGGGACAGCAAGATTTGACATGAGACATTGCCGAGTGGTGAGTGGGAAGGGCGGTTACATACATCAAGTATTACTACTTTAGAACTTGATAGTGCTTTTTTGCGGAAAACATATATGGATCAGCTGTACCTAGTGCTATTCTGTAAAATTTTCACTATGCATCTTAGGTGAGGTGAACTTGAAGTGAGCTGAATCCATAGCTTCATTGGAACATTTCACTTGACTTTCACTTTTATAATAGATCTCGACTAAAGAACGAATATTACAGAATTTAATTCATTTCAAGTTAAGTGTGTAATACCGGCCTTAATAAGGCAATTAGGACGTAAACGCATTATTAGCTCTCATATTAAAACAAATTCAAGTATAAATTAGAGCCCTAATTTTCAGCAGTGGTCGTATACAGGTTGATAAAAATCGACTACAGAATGCAAAATGCTTTGAGAATTTTAATCTGCAGCGAATGAAAGAGCGATCGAAACACAGAGCACAAATTAAAATTAAATTAAAATTAAATTAAAATTTATTGCAAAAAATAAAAATATCATTAATACAACCAAACTTACATAATTACATTGTTGGTGCACATTACAATAAAAAAGGCGGGTATTTTTGGTTGCCCGAGTATGATTCGCACAGTCCTCCGTACTAGTTTAAACTGTCTCACGGTAGAACAGTCTTCCTCCACTCTCACAATCACAACACTTGTATACATTTCCACCTAGTTACATAAATAATCACTTACTTCACAAACAACATTATTCATCCTTATTTGGGAGTTACAATGTGATTCAATTATTAATGTTAATTGTAATGCAGGTGGATCAAAATATCTTTTAGTATATGTAAGAATTACAGACAACAATTTTTTAGGTAAAACATTGATGACAAAAATAAAAAATTAAAATTAAAACAAAAGATAATAATGGTACAATGGTCGCATTATATAAATAAATGTGTATTTGGATAGTGTAACTGTTAAATGTTCATAAAATGTGATTAAAAAAATATATATATGTGTGTGTTTAGGTACTATGATAGGGTCTCCAACAGACGCTCAGTGTTCTCGTAATTTAGAGTGACAAAGTATTTATCCATTGCAGTTTTACACAGACGAATAGTCAAATCACGTAAAGTTATATTTTTAGATAACTTATTGTACAGAGTTGGACCAAGATACTTAGAGAACTTTTGAGCAAACGATGTTCTACATCTCGGAACTGAGTACACTAAATCTTTTCTACGCCTATGGATGAAGTCGGGTGGTTTTTTATGTTGCAGCAAAATTAGATTTTTAATAAACAATTGCCTAACAGTGAGCACTGACATATCTTTATAAAGGGCCTGAGTAGGGTATCGATATCGTCTAAAATTTATAACCTTCAAAAAATGCAAGGTATTAACCCGTATTTGCAAAAGCATCACCCGCTTAATCATGCCAATTTACAACCAACTGTTTACGCGAACGCAAAATCATGCAATTCAAAATGCAGCTTTGAACTGTAAAATCGCGAGAATAGCGGAAATCGCTTTGTCGTGCGTTTTTGATGCCAAACGTCCGTGTGTGGGTAGCGTGATTGATTCGTGGCCAAAGCACACTAATCTTTGAATGCATTTACATAACATTAAGCTTGTTAAATCTGACGGGGTAAACTGAATTGTGATCTAATAATGCATTTATGGAATCTGGATTTTGATCAAATTTTTGTGCTAGATTTGCTATTTCATTTTAGTAAGTGATAGAATTGGTAGGCAGCCAAATTACCTTTCAAAAGCCACTTAGCATTTCCACAACTATTTTGGGATCGGCTAACAGTTTGTCCTAATGCTCCTGAATGCCCGTATTTTACATGGAGCAAATCTGCTATACCTGCAAAATACAATACTTTATGTCATCCAATAACAATGGTGAGAAGTTATAAGTATGGCATCATTTATTTACCAAAATTCTTAGCCATACACACATCAGTGTTGCCATAAAAATATGGCTATAACTAATAAGTAGCCCCGACTTCTGTCCTCTAAAACTAGGAAAATTCTATCTTGCTGGACAGTTTTTTTTTGTGAAAGGTAATTTCTTTCATACCTACAAAGCTTTCAAATCAGCATAAAGAAATGCTACTTGTGTCCGGATAAAAATTACAATTTTAATGCTTTAACAAACAAGAAGCCTTATTCCTAATAGCGGCCCTTTAAAGAATCCTGTGGGTTTGAAGAAAACGCAGGGTAATTTTCTCAGATAGAGTCTGTGCGCAAAGAGAACCGTCATTAGATTTTCGTAGCTGTGTTTAATTACCGTGTTTATTATGTTGACAACACTGTTACGTCATTATAGTCAGTGTGTTTATGTTATATTATTATAGTGTTTTATAAAAATAATAATGTTAGTTCCATTTTACGTCACGATGGTTCTCTTCCCGCGCAGACTCTCTCTCTCACATACAGATTGACACACACCATTAGGCGTGGGAGACCCACAGCTGAATACATTATCTAATTCCCACATAGTTACATCTCGAGCAATCGTAATACAGACAACATAAACTAACACTTACCCGCAACTTCGCTCCTGTAATGATGTATTTTTTCGGGATACTAAATTACATGTCAAATTACGGCTTATTAGTATAATATTTTTTTTATTTTTTAAGAACACAAACTCCTAGCATTCACAAAAACAATTCACACATTCATATTAATAGAATAAAATATAATAAGATCAATTCATAATATTATACATTAGGTTCATGGGGTCCGAGAACTCATCGAGTTTATCGAGACAGCATAAAGCTCGTCAACTCTGCACGTGACCAGAGGGCTGGCCTTTTCTTCGGCCAGAGTTTCAGCGTTGAATGGCAATGCTGTTTGCATTGCCATTCAACGCGGCAATGCTGTCAGCGTTCTGGACACGTTTCCCATTGACATCGATGTGGACGATTTTTTTCTGTCCACTTTGTATATAGGTCTGTTTTTTTATTTGTCTTATGTTTTAGAATATGTAAAAAAATCATAATATTATCTTTACTTCTATACTAATATTATAAAGAGGAAAGTTTTTTTTGTTTGTTTGTACCGAATAGGCTCCGAAACTACTGGACCGATTTGAAAAATACTTTCACCAATAGAAAGCTACATTATACCTGAGTAACATGGGCTATTTTTTTATCCCGAAATTGGGTCCTGTGGGGTGATTCACGGGAGCGAAGCCACGGGCAACAGCTAGTTTCATATAATTACATGAAGTTTCATAAAATCACAATCTCTATGCAAAAAAAATAAGTTCAGCCGATGCTCAGTTACTACTTAAAAAAAGAACAAACGAACACAGTTTCAAATTTATAATATTCAGTATGAAGATGAAATTAACTAGGGACAAACACATAAGATATTATTTACATAGTATTAATTATCACCGTTCTAAATGAAATCAATAATGCATGTTGTTAAGTAAAGTTGCTGTAAAATACTTGTATAAATTACATAATAACTAGATACGCCAATGTTTCCAAAATACGCATGTGACTTAAAGACTGACACCAAATAATTTTGATGGATGGAGAGGGAGTGAAAGACCAAAGAAAAAATGTATGGATTGTGTAAGTTTCAAAAAAAGTCAACATGCAGGCTCTTTTATCAGCATACCATGGACTAGTTGCCTCTGTCTTGCGGTATGGTATCATATTTTGGGGGCAGTCTACCGATAGGGAACTAGTATTTAGAATGCAAAAGCGATGTATAAGGTCAATGTGTGCGCTTAAAACAACAGATAGCTGTCTTCCCTATTTTAAGTCTCTAAACATTTTAACTTTCCCGTGTTTATACATTTTAGAAACAGCATTGTTTGTAAAAATTCATCCAGAATTATTTGTAAAACTGTCAGCAGGCAGAAAAAATCCGACACGGGCTCAATATGTTAATAAACTATCCCAAGTAAAATGCAAAACGGCACTTATGCAGAAGAGTTTCTTTGGTCTTGCCCCACGAATCTATAATAAAGTACCTGATGCAATAAAAAATATGACTGTAATAAAATTTAAAAGGGCACTAAGCCAAATATTAATAGAGAAATGTTATTACACAATTGATGACTTTCTTAATGATAAATTATTACAATGACATAAAAACGTATTATTGTGATGGACATGTATGATACTATTTCGACATTTATATTTTTTCCAAATTGACTTATTTATTATTCTCTTTGACATTATTATAAAAATTCTACTACTTTCACTTGACTAATTTTAAAAAAGATATTTTTTTTGTATTTTGATAAATTGACATTTAAATTTATATTATCATTACAATTTTATATTACTATTTTTTGTGAATGAAATAATTTTTTGCATGCCCACAAGACGGTAGAATATGGAGGAGCTAATTACCTTTAAAAAACATCTATGTACCAATCACCCATATTTGCAAAGAAATAAATGATTTATGATTTATGATTTATGATTTATGATTTATGATTTAAGGAATAATTTTAACTTAAAGAGAGTGAATGACAGCGTGTCGGTTGACAGGAGAAAAAGGTATTGCGCCGACCCCAAGTAACATGGAAAAAAAACCATTTAACATGACAAAAAAAAACCGACTTCTTAAGCAAGCTTTACAGAGAATATTGGTCAATATTGGACCGAGCTCAGACACGGCTGTCACGAGTGCTTTGTGCGGGCGTTTGTCACGTCATTTATACATAAAGTGCTGCAACGAGGTTGCATTGGCTGGGTTAACATGATTAATTATTACAGACCGAATATACTTTAAATTCGTTCTTTCATTAATTTTTAGGGTTCCGTACCCAAAGGATAAAAACGGGTCCCTATTACTAAGACTCCGCGATTCGTCTGTCTGTCTGTCACCAGGCTGTATATCATGAACCGTGATAGCTAGACAGTTGAAATTTTCACAGATGATGTATTTCTGTTACCGCTATAACAACAAATAATGGTACGGAACCCTTCGTGCGCGAGCCCGACTCGCACTTCACCGGATTTTTTAAGTTATAAAGGCCATAAAATTTTTCAAGATGACAAGTTAGAAATTTTAAAAATTAAAGCATTTTGAAAGAATGAGGACTTGGACTGACCTATACACAGATAGCTTAGTCAGCAATACACTTACATTTCCAGTCAAAGTAAAAGGTGTTACTGGAAGTGATGTTATCGGAACCGTAGTCGGAATCGGCGGTTTTAAATTTGGTTTGGAATTGGAACCGGAACCGGAATCGGAAGCTGAAGAAAGATGTGTTAAGAGTAAGCGGGTTTAATAAAATAAAATAATACATACATTGTTATTGATTAATGTATAATAAGT
The DNA here is from genome assembly GCA_948252205.1 of Orthosia incerta. NCBI lineage: Eukaryota > Metazoa > Arthropoda > Insecta > Lepidoptera > Noctuidae > Orthosia > Orthosia incerta. The sequence continues at coordinate 443,801 of OX411758.1, forward strand.
TTTTTTTATTTCAGCTCAAAAACAATACACCTGCCCAACGTCGAAAGAAGAACAAATTTTCTAAAATCGTAATCAGTATTAATATTAAATGAAATAAAATAGGTACGTGTAGTAGTTAATTAAATCAAATCAGTGACTCCATAAGAAGTAAGTTATACTTAATGAATAAAAGCTTCGCAGCTTTACCTCCTTCCAGTCTATTTCTCAACGAGTCATAGATTAGGCCAACACAATTAAAAAGTTAACCGCTTTTTACTGAGCTTGGGTTTGAATTTTGTATTTACTTTTCACCATAATAAATTATTGTCACTGATAGGACTGTCATCTTACATTTGTTTAAATCATCACAGTCATCATCTTTGACCTTTGAAAACCTCCGATTTAAAAGTTATCCGTACTTTATACTAGTTGCAAGAATTCTGTACCTGCGATACTTGTGGATCCTTTCTGTACAAAAGTACGATTTCTAAGAAGGATGCGACTTGAGGAGATTTTGTATGAATAAAGTATAGAGCCATACATAAATTTTAGGCATTTCAAAACAATTTATACTCAAAATTACAGTTTGTAGTGTTTATTCCTCAAACTTTCGTGGCGTTTCCATGGAATTTAACAATACTATCCTATTTCTACAACTCATATTAATATTATGAACTAGCTTCTGCCAGCGGCTTCGCCCGCCTGGAAAGTATTTTATCATCCCAAGGTAACATTACACCGGGATGAAAAGTAGCCTAGGTGCTATGCCAGACTATAATCTATCTCTGTGTCAAATTTCATCCAGATCCGTTCAGCCGTTCTGCCGAGATTGAGTAACAAACATACATCCATACATACGTAATAATAACGTACGTATGTAATTATGTATTAGTTTATTTTTGTATGTTTAATTTGTGTATTTTATCTATTGGCCTTAGTTGCCTGAAAGTAAAAAACAATAATAATAATACACATACACATCCGTCCAAACTTTCACATTTATAATATTAGTAAGATTTGTAATTTCATTCAAATCAATTCAGCCGTTGAGGCAAATGGATTTTTTATTGTTATTATTATTACACATAATTAGCTATTATTTTCAACGGCATTAAGAACAAGCTGTGCTTAAACTTCCTCGAAAAAATAACCATTTCTTTTATTTAATCTGGTAGAAAACATCTTTTATTCATGAACCACCATCAAACCTACATAACACGGAAAGTATCCAGCCAATCACAATGTTTCACCCATGGTGCCTAAAAACGCGCTTTATGACATTATTTGGTATGCAGCATTTTAACGCTCCCATCAATCTACCGGCTTATGATGTCATAACATGGCCGACATGTTTGAGTTTTATACCGTTTTTTTCATTTTATTAAATCATAATGCCATGGGTTGAAAAATGAGGACATGAATGATACTTTCTCTAGTTATGAAGGGGGAGATATATATTGTTTTGGGTGGCTTCCTGAAAAATAGGTCATCTTTACTGATAAGCTTCCTGAGGCTGATGGAATTGTGGCAAAAGTGATAGTGATCTGTCACAAAAATGACATTCATTGACTCGCCACTTTTTAGAGTTCCGTACCCAAAGGGTAAAAACGGAACTCTATTACTAAGACTCTACGATCCGTCTGTCTGTCTGTCGGTCTGTCACCAGGCTGTATCTTATGAACCGTGATAGCTAGACAGTTGAAATTTTCACAGATGATGTATTTATGTTGCCGCTATAACAATAAATACTAAAAACAGAATAAAATAAATATTTAACTCATACAGAAAGCGTGTTTTTTTGCAATAATGGTACGGAACCCTTCGTGCGCGAGCCCGACTCGCGCTTGGCCAGTTTTTTGGGTTGTCGTACTTTATGTAGACAGAGTTTGTTCTTTTGGTTTGGTTTGAGGGACATACTTGCGCCCTTCTCCTTCTCCTGATAGAGTACGGAACCCTTCGTGCGCGAGTCCGACTCTCACTTGTCCAGTTTTTTATGGTCACCACTGATGATTCTGGCTTTCCGCAGTTGCAGAGTTAGAAATAGTGTGGCGGTAAGATTGGTACCTATTTTTTGAGTTTCTTTATTTTTTTGCTTTGATTTGTAATATACTAGCTGTTGCCCACGGCTTCGCTCCCGTGGACCACCCCACAGGACCCAATTTCAGGCTTAAAAAAAGCCTATGTCACTCATGAATAATTTAGCTTTCTATTTATGAAAGAATTTTTCTAATCGGTCCAGTAGTTTCGGAGCCTATTCGGTACAAACAAACACACAAAAAATCTTTCCTCTTTATAATATTAATATAGTATATATAAAATATTTGTAAAATGGTCAGCTTACTGTCATTTGTGACACAAAAATCCTGTGTGATAAGAGTCTATTGTGGTTGCCAACAATATTGTAACGTTCCAAACAAACTTTTTAGTACAGTTTAGCATTCTTTTTTTGGCGCAAAACAGTATAGTTTCACTGGTATCGAAACACTATAAGCAGCTATTACTAGACATTTAAATGTCATGGAGTCAAATAATAATTTAATTCAATTAGACCACTTAAGGTTACACTAGTCGATAATTCTTCCATACAAACGTAATCTAGGGATTATTCCACTGTTTGACAATGTACGTTCAAAATAAAAAATTATATCAATATGTCTCATCATTATCTAGCCCTGTATGGAGCCAAAAATTAAAAAATATAATTATTTGGAAATTATGAGCGTCGAAAGTTCCACACTAATTTTAACGCATTTTTGGGCGCAAATAAATACCATAAGATGACGGAAAATTATTTACGTTGTTGAACTAATAATCTATCTAGATTATTAGTTCAACAACGTAAATAATTTTATTTTCAACAGATACGTTTAGTAATTTTTTCATGATATCCAGACTCCCAAAGGTTGTTTATAAAATTTCGCGCACTCGGTTTCGTCCTAAATCATTATCTATTTCGCTACAAATTTGCAAAAATGTGTATTCGTACGCGAACTAGCTTCCTTCTGGTCATCACAGCATCTTTCTCTCCCGCACGTGTTGTCGGTTGATATAAAATGCATTTCAATCCCGCGCGCAAAATAGTTCGTGCCGTCGACTAGTGTACCCTTAAGTCGAGGACTAACGCCAACGACCTTGAGGAAACAAAACTCGCACTCGTTTAACACTCGCGCGAAACAAAATTTAGTAGTTTTTTGTATTTTCCTTATTATTCTATGACTTCAAAAAAAAGGCTTATGATCAAATGTAGATAATTACATTCTCTTTGAGATGGTGTCAATTACGCCCAGCGGTTTTGGTGCGATTGTCGTGTTTTTGTCCGTTTTAGACATAACTTTACAAATTAATTACACTATGTTATATGAATAAAACTAAAAAAAATCTAAGATCAAATTATTATAAAAAAGGTCTAATATAACATATATTTTTTCCAAAAAACTACGACGAGCCGTTTCGACGTGATTCTCATTTTAAAATCAGTTACTCAAGGGTATTGGCGCCTTAAAGTTACTTTTGAACGATCAAATAATATAAAATAACATCACGAGTTCACGACTGTATTCACCGAAGGGTTGGACAGAGGTACACCTACAGTACACCTACATTTGCCAGTTATATTTACGAAAAAATATTGATGATTGTTCGACTAGTCGGTAAAGCCGACTATCCGGCTACTTTTGTAGTCGGCGTCTATTTGGCAAAGAGCGCCAACTATCCGTCTCTTTACTTTGTATGTATTTACACCAAAAGAAACTATTATTTGGCACTGATTACACTTTACTTTACGGAAATCATTGATCAAAAAAAACCCATACACGAGACTTTATTTTTGACATGATTCAATTTTAATTAACCTTTTTCACTTTAATGAACAATAACAGTATTGTCTTTACTTTTTTACACAAAATCACCGCTTAGACCCGTGCAAAAGCAAAAATGAAGAAACAATGCGAAGTACGAGTAAACTGAACTTGTGCCGACACATTCCGACACGGTTGCGACTTGCGCGCGAATCAGCTGTAAATGAGGCGTCACCGAAATTGCTGAATACCTCCGAAACCGTGATCGGTTTGGCTGGCTAGTCAGCCAACTAGTCGGCTTCTTTACAACCGCCTAATCGGCTTGTCAGCCAAAGTCATAGTCTGCACATCTCTACAAAATATGTGGATAGAAATAAATGATTCTAGTTCAATTATGATTGATGATTAAAGTAGAAAAGACCTTTATAAAAATACAAATAACACCCATACAAGCACAGCCTTTTTCCATTTAACTCCTAAACAAAAGCCGATCTCTTTCATTCCAGTAAACGAAACACAAAACATCGTAGGAATACCTCAAGCCCTTTATTTGTAAAATACTTTTGAAAAACATCAATTATTTCGATACTGCAGTTCGGGACATGCCCGCACGAAATAGATAAATACAGAAGGTCGGTTACATTCAATAGTTTCTTGATGAGGCAACTACAATTGCATCCTGAACTCATCTGAAAATGTGAACCTGATGAAAAGTGATGGATGAAACCTACGAAGGAACGAGCGTAACAGAACATCACGCCGGTACGCTTTAAAGGGGTACGCAGATGTGTACAGTTCACCCTGGTAAACTCTAATTTCACCGGTTATGTTCAAGTTTCATGATATTCGGGTAATCTATACTGGCATAGCTGTGGGCATTATAGATACATACCACAACAAACACTGAATATTTTTTTTTTTTTAAATTTAACCGAATTCCAAATAAAAACACAAAAAAGTGAAAAATAACTTTAATTTCGGCAGTCGTTGTCAAAAAACGAAGAAACAAAAACAAGAATGCCGACTGCCGAAATTAAGTTATTTTTCAACTTCTAGTGCTATTATTTGGAAATTGGTTGTGTGTAAACCATGGTGGTTCATGTTTAGCTTTACTTTAGAATTTGACGGGTTATAGCCAACGCTGATGCAGAGAATTTCACATTAATAATCAATATGCCTAGCCTTTTCCCAACAACATTGGTTTCCAGTCTAACAGCTGTATATCAATATTTACATGATACGACTGCCTATCGGAACTCCACAACCTTCCACAGTTTGGCTGAATTCAAAAGAAGGAGAAGCGCTTAGTTCGACTAGTTGGATTATCAAACAAGTACGGATGGTACCTTGAATTTATTTCAGATCTATAAAATACTTAGGCATTTAATGTATCCGGTTAGACTAGAAGCTGACTAATTGGGCAGGCAGATTGTTTGACAAACGAGTCTTAGGGCACGATTCCAACTGAAACCAGCTCGCCTGCAAGTTGCAATTGCGGGCTACCGAGGTATAATGTCATCAATTTTTTTTTTATTGCATCCATAATGTAAATACAGGAGGTAAATATAAGTTACAGAAACAATTATGGACCCTGTCGGGCACAGCAACATTCTAGATACAGTCAGTGTCTAGGAGAGAGGACTAGCGGTTAATATTTTCCTTATTAATTTTATTAAAATGTCAGTTATCCATTTCCTATCTATCTATTTTTCTTTGATTTGGTTGAATTAACTATTACGTGTGTGCCTTTCTATGTTTACGTTAAATTATGAATTATTATTGCTTATTAATTTAATCGCTTAAATTTTTGGATAATAGTTAGGTTATTTGATGAGACATTTTTTTTATTACAATTTGTTTAGTCATAGTTTATATTTCATAAAACTAATACTTAATATGTCCATATTATACTTTAAATTATGTAATTATTAATGTCTTTTTACTTATCGAGTTAACAGTTATCCATACTTTTAATAAAATTAATACTTAACATGTCCATATTATATTTTGAATCAATTCATTATTTATGTTATTTACTTATCGAGTTAACAGTTATTTTTATTTTTTATTGGATTTTCCCATCAGATATTCGTCAATTGTGTAATAGCTTTTATTAATTAATCATGTTTAATTATAAATATATTGGTTTTATTCACTTGTATCAATCGGTCATTCGTGCTCCTCAATTTTATTAAACTTCATCTTTTTACTAAACTTTTTAGTTACTTGCGGTTGAAAACGTAGCCTATGTCTGCATCCGTATTCTCTCGTTGTATAAAGCCGACCTTCTGTACCTATCTATTCCATAGCATAGGACATATCGCCCGTTCCAAAATAGAAGAGGCTAAACCGATTTGTGGCTTTGCTGCGACCACACGTACCGAGTTACTGCGGACAAAAGGTAAACATTATTAGAAATTAAATAAATATTATGGCTGCAAACGGAATTAAAATTTTTGTTTGTTTTGTTTTATAGATTTTGTGGATGTTGGATACTGTTTGCGGTTGTGTGGGAACGACAAGTAGGTTAAATGTTGTTGTTTACTTTTAATGGTATCGGTTTAAACGTGTTATTCGTATGAATTTTACAGAGTCAAATTTATTTATTTAGGTAAACTATGCAAAATGTAGCAGTTATCGCTATTTGATAAAAACAAATAAAAACTATTTTACAAAAAATACAACCGACTTCCAAATAGAAACACTATAAAGTGAAAAATTACTTTAATTTCAGTTGTATATTTTGTAAAAAAAAAAAAAAACACTATTTAGTTGTGGTACGTATCTATAGTGCCCACAGTTATGCCATATTAGATTACCCAAATAACATGAAACTGAACACAACCAGTGAAATTAGAGTGTACCAGGGTGAACTGTACACATAATGCGTACCCCTGCAGACATTCATTGAAGAGTTCTGTTGTATATCACCGAAGTTCTTCATCAGATCTTGATAAAATTATTAAAACAAATGGGGCCATACGAAAAGCAACAGCTTTGAAATAAATAAGCATCATCAATATCGGTTCACCTAGCAGAAAGTTAAAAATCAAAAATCTAAATACTTTATTTTTAACTAAAGCTACTTTTGAATTGTCAAACAAAAAAAGAAGATGAATCTAGTACATTCGCATGCGCCAGTACCTACTGAGACCTCTCAAATGAGTAATTTGCAAGAAACTCCACGGACACTCTTGTCCATCAGTTTTAATTACAAGTATTTGTTTACATCATTCTGAGGTAACAAACAAAAAAATTAAAACGGATATAAAATATATTCATTACGAGTACTAGCTAGCGCCCGCGTGAATGTCGAAAATTATCCCAAGGGAACACATTCTCGGGATTGAAAGTATTCTTCATGCTATTTCTGGGCCAATATAATCTATATCTGGGCCAAATTTCATCCAGTTCCTTTTAGTAGTTTTTGCGTGAAAGAGTAATAAATATACAAACACACACACTCACAAACTGTCGCCTTTATAATATTAGTGTAATTAAGTAACTGATTCTGACTACGATGTCGACGGCTGTTGGCGGCGTATGTTCTTGAAAATCAATCAATCTGCACAGCTATTTCCCTCAATGTTGGAGTCGGCTCCAGTCTTACCGGATTCAGCTGATTACCAGTGTTTTACACGGAGAGTAACTGGGTAACACGATACCCCTTGGCAACACTGGTGTAAGATCTCAGGCTTCTGAATACCTATACCGACTGTCAAAGATCTTCAAATGACAGCCGGGACCAACGGCTTATCGTGCTTGCCGAGGCACGGAGGAAACTCTCTATGTAAGATGGTCACCCATCCACGAACCGACCTCGGCAAGCGTTGCTTAACCTTGAAGATCAAGCCGTGCGGCTGTTAATATTTCGCCAAGACCTCGATGTTCTTTACAATTAATAGTTTAAAATATTTTATCGTCATTATTTGATATCTATATCGACGTCATAAGCATAATGAGCTTATAATATTCCCACTGCTGGGAAACAGGCCTGTATGTGAGAGGGAGTGGGCTGTAATCCTCTACGTGGGCCCAGTGCAGATTGGTAGACTAATGGATTTCAGTAGCTAATTTCATTTGATCTTCTTTAAAGCCACAATATACATAAGACAAGCTTAAAAAAGTATAACTAAATTACCTTATATTATTAGCAGCAAAGGACATGGCTAAATAAAGTATGGACGATTGCCCTAGCAATGGATAACTATTTTAACTGGTAATATGTAATGCTGAATATTAGTATTTCGTATGAAAAAAGTTACAGACACTTTTTATGTCGTCACAATCCTGAAAATAAAATCGTAAAAACTCCTACATCAATAGGTATACAAACTTGTAAAAGAATAAGATTTAGCTATGCTACTTTATTAAGGCGTTTAGAGGAGCTCGTGGCTTAATAATAGAAGCCGCACAGGTCGATCTTCAAGGTTAAGCAACGCTAGCCAAGGTCATTCCGTGGTTCCATCGTGTACATAGCGAGTTTCCTTCGTGCCTTGGAAAGCTAGATAAGCCGTTGATCCCGGCTGTCATTTGAAGATCTGTCATCTGTCAATACGCAATTGAAACTTAAGAGCATACGAACTCTGTAATTACATACTTAGTACACGGCGAAAGGAGCATCGATCAAAATGAGTTCCCACGACCCAACATGTTTTTTTTATTTGGTTCTAATCGAATCAAGTGTAATCTAGAAGAATCGACTGTAACTTTTTAGTGTCAGCACTATTTATGTGCCGTTTCTTTCCAGATTTTGCCAATCATTTCTAGAAATCAAATAAATGCAAAGAAAACAACATCTATGGTTCTATCTCTAATGTTTTAAGATGTATAGCGAAAGGTACACAAATAAATAATAATGAATACTGTTCGATTCTTTAAAAGTAGGTTTATTGACTACAATTTTTCGTAGAACGGAATCTTATGTTCTTCTTGTCAAACAAAAATATGAAAAAACTTTTAATTATTTGATTAATTCACGAAAGTTCTAGAAGAATAATAAAACTGTATAATAATTCAATAATGAATATTTCAGATGTATTGCGATAGGTACAAACATAAATAATAATTAATACTGTTCGTTTCGACTTACGCTAATGTCCTTAAAAGTAGGTTTATTGACTACAATTTTTCGTAGAACGGAATCTTATGTTCTTCTTGTCAAACAAAAACATGAAAAATCTTTTAATTATTTGATTAATGCGTGAAAGTTCTAGAAGAATAATAAAACTGTAATAATTCATTAATGAATATTTGAATGTTACGAGCTAGTGAATAATTTCTATACATGCTTAGGGCAGTTGTTTAGCCATGTCCTTTCATTTTCATTAAAATACCAATTAATTTAATGGTAGACCAAATAGTTAACGTACACTTTAGTTCACAATTATATTCTCAACATTTTAGTATTTAGTAAGCCAAAGGCTTTACTTAATTAGTGTTTAATATTTATTTTATAAAGCTAAGAGTGGGTTCGACCTGAACTTTTAGGGAGAAATATAGGGTGATACTTTGAGCTTCAGCTAATTTAATTTGTACTAGAAAATTGCTTATTAGATATTCTAGAACAGCGGTCGGCAACCGGCGCTCCTAGGAAGGTCGAGCCTAGGACCGCCGAATATTGTCTTAGTAATTATTTTAATTACCTAGTACCGATATTACAAGTAAGTACCTGTGACTGATGTGATTTGATCACAACACACGTACACACGAAGACTCACTTCGCATTTGCTGTTCCCCTCGTGAAACAAATTAAATAAAAACTCGATAAAAAAAACTGCGGTTTCCGGACCCCACTTAAAACTACTAGCCGGCTCTAGAAGAGCAGCAGGAATAAAGCAATTATGTAGGTAACCTTTTTATTGATAGATTCGCGTTTTGCCGCTATATGACCGGTGATGATGTGATCTATGGTGAAGCACACTTGCCTAGAAGTATCCTATTCACTCATTACTTAAAGAGCACCAGGCTATTGCTTGTAGGAAACTCAGATTCCCTGAGCATTGCACTTCTTAGCAATACTCACAATTAAAAGTAAAGTAATATTTTTTGTTTGAGCAAATTGCAGTCATGCTACTTTAGATAGTCGCAGTGACTGCAACTTAGTGACTTGCAGTTAGAGTTTCATCATAGGCACTAGACGAAGTGATGTACCATCAGTGGTAACGACCACGTGACATTTCGGCACAGCACATGAAGGAGCAGTGGTGGCCCAGTGGTAACAGCCGCGGCTACAAGTTCTAGGTCGTGGGTTCGAACCAAGGCAGGCGCTTTACTTTGTGAAATTATTTCATCACGGTGAAGGAAAAATATCGTGAGGAAACCGGCATGTTCTAGATCCAAAAATTCAAAGACATTTTTTTCCCGCATTGAGCCCACGTGGTGGATTACGGCCCATTCCCTCTCACAGAGAGGGCATATTCGCGAGCTGGCCGACCAAAACCAGATGTATCCTCGGACTGCACAGCATGATTTTCTTCTTGTTTACGTTTTCTTAGTTCGCAGTCAGGTTTTTTTGTTTTTTTTATTAACTTTTTTATTTATAACATTTAATCAACTTTTTGTTTTTCGAATTAGATACATTAAAACATATAGGTAATATTTTTCAAATCACATCTTAAAACCCTTTATTTTTTAATTATTTTAAAAAAATAATTGGGCCCCCACAATATGGCGCCAATTTTAATTTAGCCAGTGACACTTGCAAGGATAAGACGAATCGATTGACGTAAGAATCATATAATATCTGCTAACGCTTTTGGTCTCTAGAACGCCACATACGAACAAACATACATTCATACATACATAGACTGATAAAGACATTACTCGCCTTCGGCAGTCGGGTAAAAACAAAAAACTTTTAAACAAAAAGATTAAACTGACTTCCAAAACAAAACACTACAAAGCGAAATATAAGTTTATTTTCGGAAGTTGGTGTCAAAAACTAAAAAACATTAGTACCAAAGACACCGACTACCGAAGTAAACTTATTTTTCGCTTGGTAGTGTTTTGTTTTGGAAATCGGTTTAATTATTTTCTTAAAAGTTTTTATAAGATGTTACTGAAACTTTTTTTTTTGGGACCATCCCACCGCACTATTCCCACACCACTGCAACTCCTGAAACCCAGAATCAACAGTGGCGACCACCAGAAAAGCGCCGAGGCAATGAAGCTCGCCGAAGTCCCGGAGAATGAATTTAACTGTCTTGGATCCCGCAACGAAATTAATCAGAAAAGAATAACGGAGGAGTAGGATAAATACAAATAACCAATTCCTTCCATACTAAGCCAGGTCTCAGCAGTTACTGAAACTTGTAGAAAAATATGAGAATGCCAAAAGACATTACTTTAATTACTTCTTATTCACTCCTGTAAAACACACCCCGTAGATTATTTACTTGATTAAAACTTTAGTTATAAAATCCAATAATCCCTTTGAGAATTACTGTTTGATTTAGTAACCTCTAAAGAAAAGCAAGGAGGTAAACTTTTTGACCTTATATTAAGTCTAGTTTTTTTGACCTTATTAGTCAGGTTCTTACATTTAGGCTTTTTGTTTTGATTACAAAAAAAGTTTAATTAAAAACTGTAACCCGACCAAGGTTTTTTTTGACACCATATTCATCAAAATCGGATGAATAATTTAGGCGCTACGGAGGAACGTACGTAAATACATACATATACATACATACATACATATATACATACATACATAGATAGACTGCTAAAATCATAACCCTTCTTTTTGGTTTCGCCATAGTCGGGTAATAGGCCTGTAACGAAGAACAGTGTTATAGTGGAATTGACACAGAGTCTACTTTTCACTTTCTGTGTTACAGAGTTTAGGCTCTAATTTTAGTAGATCACATAAAAACCGGTGAAGTGCGGGTCGGATTAGAATGAAATGAAGAAAAAATTAGGGAATTTCAAGGAAAAGATCAGATTTATAAATATATTTGTATTGGTTAGTAAAATATACGTAATAGTAAACATTATCACCAAATTTGAATCGGAAGTAAAAAAATCTTTCGAAATAAAAAATTGTAAAAAAATCTGACCTTGGTGGCTTCGCATTCCTTTGTTTTCCAATATTTTTTTAAACAAAAAATATAGTATTTATTAATTATGTGTAGGTCACCCTTTTTTTCGCGGCCTTCTTTTACCTGTAGGGGAGTCCCCCTCAATTATTATTACATTTACTAATATTTTTAGTCGATTTGTATGCTTTGGGTCCACCAGCACCAACCATTTGGCTGTAAAACCTGTATGACAGACGACGGAAAGATAGACGGACAGACAGACAGACGGACATGTGAGTGATAGCAATAGGGCTCCGTTTAGACCCTTCGGTACAGAACCCTAAATATTATCACTCGAAGATATTTATCCATTTGAGACAATACCTAAAACAGTTCTTTTTTTTAATCCTTAACTACATCGGCCGTCAAGTGCGATGGCTAAGCACGAGCTCCAGGATTCGATTCTGGAGTCAGGAAAAGTTTTATTGAAATTTCCGTCTGGAATGTCTCGGTGAAAGCTCGTAGGTTTGTGGCCAGTTAATGGCAATAGGCTCGCATCATCATTTCAGCCAAAAGACGTCCACAGCTGGACATATGCCTCCCCAAGCGTCGCCACATCCACCAATCCTATGCTTCTCGTATCCAACGGGCTCCCGAAGCCCTCATCGATGCTATCGCTATACGAATTAAGAATCAAATCCTACTGCCGTTGAAAAAATAATCATACAAATCAAGCTATTTATAAACCAACAATTTATACAGGAAGCTAGCTACAACATCCGCAATGATTAAATTATGCTTCCAAAAAATATTTGTACTAAACATTTTACGATGCACTCTCGGCATATAAAAGGTAACGTCCCTCAAATATTGAATATTACGGTGGCCACAGAGCATCGAGACGCCTTCGCGGACACTGCTTGATAAAATTATACCAATATTATAAAGAGGAAAGATTTTTTTGTTTGTTTATTTGTTTGTACCGCATAGGCTCCGAAACTACTGGACCGATTTAAAAAATTCTTTTACTTATAGAAAGCTACATTATTCCTGATTGACTTAGGCTATTTTTTAATCCCGAAAACGGGTCCTGTGGTCCTGTGTGTTCACGGGAGCGAAGCCGCGGGGAACAGCTAGTATAAGATAAATAAAAAAAATGGTAAGAGACAAAGTCGACGATGGAGTCAACTTACCCAGAAGAAGCCTGTTCACTCTAACTTTGAAGAGAATCGGGTAGTTTTATGTGTAAAATTATTATTATCATTTGCCTGCCTTTGTCTCATGTTACCTAGGGACGGCGCAACACGTTTTCTTTTTCCATACTGCCCTGTCGTCCGTCACGCTATCACCCTATGAGTTAAAGTATAATTAAAATGTATTTCGTCCTGCAAGCTGTTGTTGTTAAAATAATGGTCTGCATGTTTTGCCATAAGTAATGGCGTACAAAGTAAAAAATGCAAACTATGCACGTACAAATGGGTAATTTAATTACCTAGATATTTAAGTAAGATAAGAAAAAAAATGTCTTACAAAAATTTAAAGAGTTGGTATTCAACTGAAATAAATAGTGTCTACTTAAAAAAATATCTGTCTACTAAACGACCACAGACATAAATCCAACTAGATGTCGTGATTGTATGTACTTCGCGTGTCAAAAAACGGAGTAAAATTACGATCAATGATCGTACTTTGAGCATTATAAAGCATTATTGGCACCGGAATTCCACTGGTGGCCGAGTCATTGGAAATGTTTTCTTTCATTGGTAAGTAAAGGGGAATGCCCATTTTGTAAGGGAACTTGGGCCCCTTTGAAAAAATGGTTGTAACTTGATGAATTTGAAAAGATTGAATATTGTAGAAAAAACTCTTTATATGCATAATTAGAAAACATTTTTTATTTATTTTGCGGGGTTCACGAGAAATAACGATGTTTCTGTTATTGAAATGAACCCGTAATACTATACAATAAGGTGCATACAAATGTCCAAGTGAAGAAACCTGATCTGTTGTTGTATGTACATAAAAAGTAAAGGACATGGATGGAAAAAAACAGAAAATATAAATCCTATTATTGGATAATATTGAAATCGCAGACACGATACCTCATAAGGGGCCTGTGTATGGGCAATCTCCTTTTTTTAAATTGTGTGTGAAAAAGTGGCACGCTTGGTTTTCATACAGATGGAGGGACTTGCGTTGTCTAGTTAGATTTATGTCTGTGTAAATGACCATCTCCATTATGTAAAAACTACACAAACAAAGTTATAGAAATTGACAATTTTACTACGACTAAAATTAAAGCTATAACTTATGCTCAGCGCACTTGCAGGGGCACGAATATTATAATAAATTACATGGCGCCTCTTTGTGGCTCTCTCTCGCATACCAGTCCCAGCATGAGGGCGAAAAGTGCACGTGTACAAGTGGCTTGCTTGCCATTGTGACATTCACCAAACAGATGTCATTATGGCACAATGACATGCATACTTCTTGCAACACATGCAAGTTACAGGCATGTGTTTTTTTGCCTTTTATAATTTTAATTTGTTTTTATTGTATGTAACTTTTTCTTTATTTTCTTTCCTTCTAGTCACTGCCGAAGCAGCAATTCCGTAGTCTATGGTACCCCATGGTTTTATAGCCTCCCGTTACAAGGATATTACTTGTACCTGCCGATACTGCGTTTCCTTTTATAGTTTTACGCTTGTTACTTTTAGGAGAATGAGCAGTTTGCTTTATTTTATGTTTCAATTCTCAAAAAGTTGGTGTGTTCAAAATTATCTTTGTACAATTACACCAATGGACCTCAAACTTAGAGTAGGTACAACATACATACATAATTATAGGATAGGATTTGCGCACTTAGACTCTCGTTAGATCCGTTGTGAGTGTGGGCTCTGTGCGGGTTGGTGGAGGTCACTTGCCTTCCAATGGTTGGTTCTAAGACATGCCGGATGTTTTCCTTCACCGTTTTGAGAGCAGTGGTGATGAAATAATTTACACAAAGTAGAGCGCCTGCCTGGGTTCGAACCCACGACCTACAACTCCTTATTCGCGGCCGTTACCACTGGGCCACCACCGCTCTTTACTTTACCAAGGCATACAGAATAATATTGAAGATTATACAACTGTACGCATTTACGCTATGTTTACTTTTTTCCCGCTTTTCACTCCAAAAGTCAAAGTCAAAAAGTCAAAGCACTTTATTTCAAGTAGGCCAGTTACAGGCACTTTTGAATTGTCAAAAGACAAAATAAAATATTAAAAAATTATGGTGCTACAGTCCCAGTCACAAGACATAATAACTGTGAAAGTACCGTAGATGCCCATTCCAAGGCGTAGATCTCTATGGAGAAGAACGGGCAAGAAACTCCATGGACACTCTTTTTCAATTAGGTAATTATTACAAATCATTTGTTACATCATTCATATTGAGATTACACATTATGTGAGAACGATGTAGAAAGTTAAAAGTGTCCATAGTAAATATAAAAAGACAATTCAGAAATAAAATTAGAATCAATTAAAATAAACCATGGCAGCTAAGAGATGACCAGTCCCAACCGACAGCGCCCGTTCACGAACATGACACATGTATCAGCACCATTCAGCTCAACCATTTTGAAGGGAGCTAAATGATCCGACACACGCGCCACCATCGGCTAGACATTTGAGTGAGCATGACATACTCTCAACCACCGGAGTCATTCAAGTCAATAGAAGACGTAGGTATCTAGACAATGATAGCTCTGAAGTACATGGTACTCACACAATGCTGGCTATGCTGATATATAATACTAGAAAGATTGACTCTATATAATGCAAAGATAGTAGCAATCTTCATCAGCGCCGACAATAACAGTAAACGATACCTACGACAGTCTTACCAAAAAATAAAATTTAAAAAATACACATAAAAACGAAATTAAAAAATAATAATATTTAACCTGACAGCAAGCTAATTTTGGTAAAAGAACACGAACATTGTCTTGAGTTCAACACAGCGACCAACTATGCTTATCATCTAAATAATCATTAATAGAATAGTATGCCTTAGAACAGAGATTAGCTTTTACTTTTGCTTTAAATGCGTTAAATGGCAAATCTAGAAAATAAGACGGTAACTTGTTGTAAAAAGTTATACCAACCCCAACGAATGAACTATGCACCTTATGAAGTCGATGAAAGGGAGCTCGTAATTTGTCCTTATTTCTGGTGTTAAAGTTGTGAATATCACTATTGTTACTGTACAAATGAATGTTCTGCCTAATATATAAAATGTTGGCGAATATGTACTGTGAAGCCGCTGTGAGAATACCAATCTCTTTAAAAAAATCTCTTAGAGAAACACGCGCACCTAATTGGTAAATGGCACGAACAGCTCGTTTTTGAAGCACAAATATATTTTGAATATCAGCGGCTCTGCCCCACAGTAGAATACCGTAGGACATGATACTGTGAAAATAACTAAAGTAGACCAACCTTGCTGTATCAACGTCAGTGTATTGTCTAACCTTTCTGACGGCGTAGGCGGCCGAGCTAAGCCTACCCGCTAGGCTTGATATATGTGGCCCCCATTGATTTTTTGAGTCTACTGTTATACCCAGAAACACAGCTGAATCAACAGTTTCGAGCTTCTCATTGCCGAGCACAATGTTGGGACCCAGATTTCTAACATTGGGCAAAGCGAACTTTATGCATTTAGTCTTCTTGGCATTAAGAACAAGATTATTTGTTGTGAACCAATCTGTGACCATTGATAGTGCGTTATTCACGCCATCAAAAACTTGTCTATTCCTATCTACTTTAAAGATCAGAGAAGTATCATCTGCAAACAGCACAACGTCGCAAATATCCTTTAAATAGAATGGCAGATCGTTAATATAAACCAGGAATAAAAACGGACCCAGTATTGAGCCTTGAGGTACACCCAGCTCAACAGCTCAACAGGTAACCTGGCAGATTTAGCGCCATTAACGTCTACGCATTGGTATCTATTAAGTAAATATGACTCAATTACATTTAGGGCTTCGTTTTGAACACCGTAGTTAGAACAACCGACGTAGTTTACGCAAAAGCGTATCATGGTGAACGCAATCGAAGGCTTTAGAAAGATCGCAGAAAACACCAATTGCATTTCGCGACTTCTCCCATGCGTCAAATATGTGTTTCAACAAAGCAACACCCGCATCTGTAGTCGAGCGACCCTTCGTAAACCCATATTGGTCATTGTGAAGGAGGCTATGTAAGTTAAAATGTCTGACTCCCGTGGCTTATCCTAAAAAAACCGTAAATATTTTAAGTAAAGTAGCCTATAATGACACTTAGCGAATAGTGCATGTTATATCAGTGAAAAAAACGTTTGTACCTGTCGAATTAAAAAAATACACATTTTTAAATTAAAGGTTACCGTTGTCTTAAAATGATTACAGCTTTCTACAGCCAAAACAATTTTATCACTTTTACAAAAACTTAAAACACGTGTAAAACAGCAATATCCGATAAACACCAGAAATTATGGTGTCCATACTTTATGGGCATTTATTCTCCACCTGTCAAGACCGCACTCTACGTACAGCCAATACGAAAAAAAGGCCACATGTACTCTATGGTCGTGTCTGGGATTCCATTTATATTGCAGTGGAAAACAAATCGATGAGTATGTTTACTGAAAGAAAAGAGCTTTATTAATTTCTAAATAACATAATGTTGGTGTTAAATTAGAAAACACGAGTCGCTCCATTAATACTATCTGTTTCTTTTATACCAAAGTAAGATTCTAGGAGTATTTAAAACAATAATTATTTTAAAGAAATATCAGGAGGTTAAATAGAAAATAAAAAAGCACAATGCGTGCGCAATATGTGTGTGTTTACTAAGATGCAAGTAACGTTGATGCAACTGAACTGGGCTGTTCATTGACAGTGAGGTGAACATCTATTCATGTAAATTAGTAATAAGCTGTTGAGTTTCCAAATAAATAAATAAATAGATAAACACTAAAACTTCTGAATTAAAGAGCGCAAAAATCACTATCGTTTTGTTCTTGCAAGAAACGTAATAAGCCTGCCAAAATTATTACTACGATGTTTCTTCTTTGCTTAGTACTCCGTAGGTGATTTGCAAGGCTCTATGTGCTAAGCAAGCTAAAGCAAATATATTTTATAGAGTTAAGGCTCGCAGAAAACCTTTACCGATCTCTTGACGAGAAGAACAAAACAATCAGCAAGCTGTCGTTGCCAATACCAATCTGTCACTCACTATTTTTTACACAATATTCAAGAACAAGAAAAAAACATTGCTTATCTAGACACATTTAAAAACCGTACATCACCGACATCCTCCAAGATATCTCGTTACCACATTTCTGTCACACCTCAAAGCTCACCACACGAGGGCACGCTAATTAGAAGACGAGAAAGGGATAGAACGAGTCGATAGGAACAAAAAAAAGAGACGGTTAGAGGTGTGTCGGTTGCGACTCGAATAACATAATTTGTATGCGAAAACTGAAGTTATTGCTTAGAAAGGTAGGGTGGATATGTTATTTAGTTTTTGAGGATATTTTTGTGAATAATGTCGAAGTTTTACTTAAGTGTAATTTGTACCTACTTTAATTTTTCATAAAATTATCATGATATTTTTATGAATATATTTTTTCTTGAGATCAGAGAGATCAACCCAACATTCTTTATACTGTAAACTTTCCACTGCAATGTTATCCCTCCACCACTCTAGGTTGACTTATAAAGAATGTCTAAGGTTAATACCTTAAATAATAATTAAATAATAAGCCCTCCCTTATACCTTTGTGATGTAGACATCAATTTTAAATAAATAAAGCTATTGTATTTTATCCTTCCTGTTTTATTGCTATGGTCTTAGAATAGTTAAAAGGTAATATTTAATTAAAACCCAACCGTAATTGTTTAAACAAAATATATTAAATGTGATTACTTATCTTTCAACAAGCTGAGAAGTAGCAAATAAACTTAATTTAATTAAAGATCGCTAAGTCAAGAACAAGAAAAAGAGCTATGCTCACAGTTTCCTTGTGTAATCGAATCAAAAATGAAGACATCCGCAAGAGAACCAAGGTTACCGACATAGCCCGAAGAATTGCCAAACTTAAGTGAAAAAAAAAATTAAAATGAAAAAGTGTTTATTCACAGAAAAAAAAAATTGTTACAATTTAAATATGACCTCTGCCAAACTGCAGTTTGTTGGCAGATGTAGCTCCTTTTTTTTGTATATAATATTAGCATATATTTTTTAGAATGAGACCTTGGCAGTGGGCAGGGCACGTTGCACGAAGAACGGATGGCCGTTGGGGCTGAAAAGTTCTGGAATGGCAACCGCGTACCGGAAGACGGAAGACGGAAGTAGTGGACGTCTTTCGGCTGAAATTAAGTTAATTAAATTATGATTTCAAGAACAATAAATAGCCATTTACATGAAAAATATTCCTTCCAAAAGTTGAAATAAAACAATGATTTTAAAAACCGGTCCAACATTTCCCAAACACATGGTGCCCCTACACCTGAGCAGTAAGCACACGAAACGTAATGAGACATCCCTCGTTTTATGGTAATTGAAACTATAACATACAATGTATAGCGTACGGAGCTTTTTACACAGACGTCACACATTATATTGTTACAAGAGGTTTCGTTCGATTTTCAGGTTCAGGTGGGGTTTTCATTATGAAAATTCTACATAATATAAACTTGTGGTTTTAATTGTGTTTCGTAATTGGCCAGCTCTAGACATATCGATGCCAAAATGTAAAGGATTGATCTCGTTACATTTTGATAGCGCTTAGCATTTTTGACATTTTACCAGTCTCTATCGCGTCGCTTTAGTTAATAGAATGTCACTATTCTAGGGCCTCAACACTAGCAGTAAAATTTAGGAAACATACAAGAGTCAATAGCGTCCTCCTTTATACAAATTACAATACCAATACATTTATCAAGTGTGATTATTATATTATTATTTTCACCCGACAGCGGGAGGGTAATGTTTTTTGAGCGACATATGCAAAAAACATTACCCATGTCCATTTCTATAGCACGCTCTACAGCCCAAACGGCTTGACGGATTATGATATCTGATGTGTCGTTGGATTCGTCTCAATTGTGGCAGTAACATAGGCTATATTTTTTTTACAAAGCAAAAATTATAGTTCGTTTGTCACCGCTGGCAGCACCTCATAATATTTAATGTAAGAATTATATATAGTATTTGTTTTTCTCTTTTCAGTTAATTAATTTAGAGCAGACGGGTTTTTTGTTTTTACAATAATTTCTCTTCAAGAATAATTGTAACTGTCATCACGAGGGTTTTATTAAACAGTGGATGTTGACGGACTGAAAACATGCGACAAAAAACATTGCTGAATCATTACCGAAATTAATGAAATTAAAATGAATTTAGGAAGAAAGGATTTGGAAAGGCTTCTGCCCAGTAGTGGGACAGTGTAAGCTAAATATATAAAAAAAACCGGCCAAGTGCGAGTCTGACTCGCGTACAGAGGGTTCCGTATAAACAGCTGCATCCACCAAAATATATAGGTAACATTACGAGTATTAACGTTCATAAACAATGAAAGCACTGAACATTGCTCTAACGAAGGGACAACATTAACTATGCAGTTCGAAAACTGTTTTTTTTTTTTTTAAATCATTTATTTAATGAGGCTTTTTGCGCTGATGCGCCAAGCCAGCCTCGTAAGATTATACATTATGTGTATTGTACAACAAATAATTAAATTAAAAAAAAAAAAAACTATAAAATAAACCTACCTAACATTTCGATGAAATGCAGCGCTCCCAACAATCCAAAGCCACCGAAAAAAATAAAAATCAATTACTTCGTCTCAAAAACACTTCCCTAACAAATTCATAAATTTTAATACTTTGTTGCGAAAGAGGCCTCCCAAGCAATACATTAACTCCACCACCGTACACATCACCGCCAACCGCCTCAAACAACAAAGACCTTAAATCATCGAAAGCACTACATTCCAGCAAAATGTGGTACAAATCATCCAATTTCTGTAAGCAAATGTTACAAAAGGGGGATGGTTTTACACCCATCAAATTTAAAAAACTATTGGTAGGTATATGACCAGACCTTACTCTAAACGCTAAAATTAAAAGTTCTCTTGAAAGATTACCAACATCAAACCAAGGAATCCGAGGCAGTTCCTGTTGGATAGTTCTATACCACAAACCCTTTCCCGCAGTTATAATATTAAAGTGGTTCTCCCACAAACTAAAACAAAACTTTTTCACACTAGGGATAAGCTCCGTAATATAGGGATTACTGGGTATAATTATGCCGTCCGTAATAGCTTCTGCAGCAAGCTTGTCAGCTATTTCATTTCCAGAAATCCCTACATGGGAAGTTATCCACTGAATTTTTATATTAACTAAATTCATCTGCAAAATATGTATAATCCTAAGCGCTTCATAAGCTATCGGCATGCCTCGAATTCCTGATACACAGCGAATCAGGTGTTGAAGAGCACTTTTCGAGTCTGACAATATCACCACGTTTTTGTAAGACAGAGATTGAATGTATGATAAAGCCTCAACAATAGCCATCAACTCAGCTCTCATTATACAAGCATCATTACATAACTTAAATTTAATGCCAGTATTAGTCTGAACATCAAAAAATGCTGCTCCAACACCATGAGCATCTTTAGACCCATCGGTAAAAACATAATAATAATTATTGTACATAATATCTAACATATTCGAAATTAACACCCTCAAATTAATCGCGCTTGTTGTACGTTTTGGTACATTAAAATGATCAATATTACAATTTATACAATCTCTAACGTTAATATTTGAGACCCAAGTACCCATACTATACATATCCAATATAGGAGATTTATGAACAACATTGTTTTTAAACTTATCGTAAATATCAATCAAAATCGGTTTTTTCTTCTTTTGCCAATAGATATTCATACATAACTCGGATAATTCTTCTAATAAACCTACAGTTACATTATTACAAAAAGAGTTTACCCTTAACCAATATCTACAAGCCAACCAATGTCTTCTTACATGTAACGGTGGTAAGCAAAGTTCGCTTTCCATAACACAAATTGGTGTGGTACGAATAAAACCACCACAAATTCGCATTGCTCGATTCTGCAAAACGTCCAGTTTATTTAAGTGAGTCTTAGCACTATTGCCATATAAAAAACTAGCATAGTCAATTCGACTTCTAACAAGAGAAATAAACAGTCTTCTTAAATGTTTAGGATGTACGCCCCAAGATTTTCCAGCTAAAATTTTAAGAATATTCAAATATTTATAATATTTTTCTCACAAGTCTCGTTAATGTGAGCTCCCCATCGTAGAGATGAATCAAGCCACAAACCGAGATATTTAATTTTATCAACAACCTTAAGCTCACTGTTATTAATACAAATTCGAATATTTGCTAAACATCTAGATCTACTAAATAGACAAACATTACTTTTGGATTCGGACAAAAATAATCCCACACTACCTAAATTTTTAATAAGTATTTCTAAAGCTATATTCAAGTTAGTAATTGCTGAATCTAAATTATGTTTGTTTGAAGACACATAAAGAACAAAATCATCTGCATATTGTGAAACTTTACAACTGGTAATTAATTTACAAATATTCATAGTAGCTCGAAAACTGTTGTCCCCGTAGATCAACATACAACATTTTACTTTTCCAAGTACAGTTTTTAAGTTGGGCGACTATTACTCGTAAACTTGTAAAGCCTACTTATCTGTGATATTTTTCCTTTTAATTTCGTTATATATACTACTACCGTGATTTTTTCACATATCCAAGAACAACTATTTAGCTGTCAGGGGAAGGGACACTTGACTCTAACAAAAAATAGCAATTTAAAGCTTAACGGATCCCTAAATTGAAAAATAGTTTTCACAGACCCGTAATATTTCTAAATGGCTTATCCAACAACACCCTACACCAAAAACAAGAAAAAAACACCCATACTTGACGTGTACAGGAGGTAAAATAAAATTTAAATCATTTTGTCGGCGTAATTAATATGTATATTCATTCCAAATAAAAGCTTTCTAGTACATAGAGTCTCTGATTTGAGCTGCGGACGGACGGACATGGCGAAACTACGAGTATAAGCTGTCTTATTAACTACGGAACCCTACAAAAAGAATATAGTATGTGTTAGCACACACTGGTCAGTCATTTCTAATAAGCAAACCTTCCTGACTGATTTTCGGCGCCCACAGAAAGGCGCGACGAAACAACGCGACTATAATGCGACAACGCATTTATTTAAAAATAGTTATACGGGTAATACATCCATAGAGCAATACATATAAAACCGATTGTTGCAATGTCGCAAAATGCCAGTCTATGGGTACCTTTATCTTCTAATTTTACTGTGAAACTATTCTCGCAACACAAAAGGCGAACTACTCTATTTTCCGTGTCAAATGATATTACCTGCCGATAAACTAAAGCTCTCGTAAAGTAACTTCGTAATAAGATTACAGGATTAGGTTATATCTTTGAATGTTAAAATAATGTAATAGTAAATGATTTTACGACAGAAGTTTAAGGCGTTCAAAATGATGAAATGTTTGTATTTTAGTTCAAATTGATATGAATGCCATGAGTATTGGCACACACTGGTCGGTAAGACCTGACATATAAATCTGTTTGACTGATTTTGAAACCGCGTGCATGTCTGTGAGGCGCGACCAAACAACGCGACACCGATGCGACAACACGTTTTCCTAGAAATAGTTCTAGGGTATATTGTATTCATAGAACATGTATCAGTAGTATAATTATATAAAATGTTTGTCGCAATGTGTCACAATACCTGTCGGTGGGAACCTTTATCTTCTCAAGCTTCTTTAAATGTATCTGTAGAACAATTGCCAGTGCCATTCTGTAGGTTTTTTCTTCTAATTTAGCTTGAAGCTCTTCATATCACACATAAGATAAACTACTCTATTGTACGTGTTAAGACGACGACTGTCGCCAACGATCTTGAGGCAATAAAACGTGCACTCGTTTCACACCCGCGTGACCCAAAATTTTGTAAATTTTTGTACTAACCTTATTATTATAGGACTTAAAAAAAACCTCAGATCGAAATGTAGATAAATAAATTGTCTTTGAGATGGTGTCGATTTCATTAAAATAGGCCCAGCGGTTTTGGTGCGATAGTCGTGTTTTTGTCCATTTTAGACATAACTTTACAAATTAATTACACTATGTTATACTAAATTGAAACAAACTAAAAAAATACTATAACTCTTTTTAAGTTATCATCATGTAAAAAAATACTTATGTAGAAATGATAATGATATTATTCTTTAATGCATGAAATTACTTTTTTATTTTAGTTTTATTTTATACTAAATAAAATTTTCAAAATTTTCTTAGATCAAAATATTAAGAAAATGGTCATTAAGAACATGGTAACATATATTTTTTCCATAAATTTACGACCAACCGTTTAGACGTGATTCTTATTTTAAAATCAGCTACTCAGGGGTATCTGCGCCTTAATATGAATCCCATGTTTAAGCCATGTTTAATACTGGCCGTATTGGCACACACTGGTCTCTTACAAACGAGGTCCCTCACGGACTTTCAGTTGGCACAGACAAGCGCGACGCGACAATTTGACAACGATGCATCAACGCGTTAAATATAATATAGTTCCACGGGGAATGTCTCCGTAGATATATTTTATAAAAATGGTTGTCGCAATGTCGTATTATGCAGTTCTGCGGGTGCCTTTATCTTCTAATTTTACCTTGAGCTATTCTCGAAACACACAAAAGGCAATTACTACCTACTCTATTTTACGTGTACCTATAAACTAATTAAAAGCACTCGTGAAGTAACTTCACAATAAGATTACAGGATTATGATGTGGCTCTGAATGTTAAAATAATGTTTTGTTAAATGAATACGCGACAGAAGTTCAAGATATTCTTAATAAATTCTTTTATGTTTGTTTGAAAGTATTTTAAAGCATTTGCACCTCTTTTCAATATGGGTTGTTTGACTTCTTTGCAGTTTGTGAGTAGGTTCAATTATTCATTGGCTTCTGCAAGCGGATTTGACTGCGGAAGTCGGAAATTATCTCAAGGGTACATACTACCGGTATAAAAAGTATTTTATGGCCTAATCCAGTACATGGTCTATCCG
The DNA here is from genome assembly GCA_948252205.1 of Orthosia incerta. Lineage (NCBI taxonomy): Eukaryota > Metazoa > Arthropoda > Insecta > Lepidoptera > Noctuidae > Orthosia > Orthosia incerta. The sequence continues at coordinate 468,815 of OX411758.1, forward strand.
TGTGCCAGGTTTCATACAAATCCGCTCAGCTATTGAGGCGTAACCGATTAATCAAACATCCAAAGTTAGAAGATTTCACTTTTTAACCCACGACGGAAAAAGAGTGGTGTTAAAAAGTGTTTTTGTGTAATTGTTTATTTGAGTATTTGTGTATCAGTGTATCTGGCTGTGACATCATAGCTCCTAAACGGATGAACCGATTTTGATTTCGTTTGAAAGGCGATTTTATCGAGAGTGTTCTTAGCTATATATATGATGAAAATCGGTTCAGCCGTTCAAAAGTTATTGGCATTACTGGTGCCAGTTCTCAGGCTTATGACTACCCGTAACGACTGTCAAAGATCTTCAAATGACGATGTGCTTTCCGAGGCACGGAGGAATCTCGCTTTGTAAGATGGTCACCCATCCACGGATCGAAGTCGGCAAGCGTTGCTTAACCTTGAAGATCGAGCCGTGCGGCTGATATTATTTCGCCACGAGAATTGTTGCTAAAAAGAAAGAAAAAAAATGCGATTTTTGGAAATTTCAAATTTTTACTTGTGTTAAAATAATATAGAATAGGATTAGGAAGTTTGTTTTGACGTGAAAATGTCACTTAAAATTTTTCACAAAATTTTCGACACAATTTTTCTTAATTTAAAAAGAGACAGCGCACTTTACACAACATACCGCAACATTAAGACGCTGCCTAAACAGAATTGATAATAATTGTCCCATAATTATCGGGACAGCCCTCCCCTCAGACGGGGGTAGGGGGATGACGTGCAAAATATTTGGTCCATCAACAGTACAATAATGCGCTACTAATGGCCCGGAGAATTAGGCTAGCATCTTAATGGTGATTTATTTTTAGCAGTGGGGCTGTAATTTCAGTGTTATGTAGGACAATTTAAATAAAAATTTCTTACAACGTTATCCTCGGTTTCTAGAAAAAAATGATCAAATCGTCGCACATTAAACTCAAATCAAGTGATACGATAGGTTTCCTGTGAAATATCTAGTAATGTCTCTGTAATCATCATCATTATCATGATCAATTCAGCAGAAAGACGTCCACTGCTGGTCGTAGGCCTCCCGCAAGTGTCGCAACATTGATCGGATCCCTGCAATCTTCACCAGGTCATCGGTCCACCTAGTGGGAGGCCTTCCAACGCAACTTCTTCCGGCTTTCGGTCGCCACTACTTCGGCTCCATCGGCCATCCGTTCTGCCAGCAATGTGTCCTGCCCACTGCCAAGTAAGTTTGGTAATTCTTCGGGCTATGTAGTAACATAACATCACGTCTGTTTTTCCTGAAGGCCTTGGGGAAGGGTTTTTGTTCTCAGCAACTATAATTTTCGCATTTTTCGCCAGGTGTGAGGGAAGGAGGCAAGCCTATTGCCATCTATCAGCCACACTCCACCCTGCTGCTGAGAAATTACGGCAGTAAAATCGAAATACTCTTTGGCCGACCTGGGCATCGCAACCAGACTGCTAACCTCGTAATCAGCAGTCCAACGAATCGGTCAATGACTTTAAAGTCTCTTCCAGATAACAAAACAATAAAAGTTATTGATCCGACTTGTACCAAACAGTATAATTAGGTACGTAACTTGAAAACATGATTTTTGTTTATGGAAATATTATGATGATTTTGTGTCTCAAATGAAAGGTACAAGCGTAGAATCATTTTATCCGTTTAAATCATGTAAATCGGTCCACGCGTTTATGAGATATTAACTCATTACTGAATGCCAAGTGAATCGGTCAAGGACGCCCCTTACCGCGGTACGTTTATTTTGATTGTGTTAGCGACACTGCTTTTAGTTTTATTTCGTATTGTTTTGAAATATTAGAATACATTGGTACACAGGTGCAATGACTTTTATTTTTTTTGTTATCTGGCGGTGACTTTACTTTGACATAAAGTAATAAGTTAAATTTTACTTTCTATCGTGTATATATATTTTTACAGCAGGAATTTTCCCAAAAATCCCAATCCTATCGTCACAGCATTTTATCACAAACAAATGAATGATGTAGGTACATTTATACTGATCCCAGCTAAATGGTGTGAATAAGCAGAGAAGGTAATTGTTAGCTTTTTATGTTCGCTTTTAAAATAAAGCATCTATCACCATTACTGTCTTTGTTTGATGTGAAAAATGCTTTCAGACATTTTTATTGTTAAAAGCAAGTCATTTTAAGTTTCAGCAGAGATTTTTCAGGTTTAAGTACAAAAAATTGTTTCTTCAAAAAGCTTTTATGAGCTACATTGTGAAGTTACTACTACTGAGATGAGGTCCTGGGTTCGATTCCCGGTTCGGGCAAAGTATTGCGTAGCTCTATCTGCAATTTGTCAGTGGGATTAATATAAAGACGACAAAAAAAAATTGTGACCAATCAGAAAATCAAAATATATACCAATCAGCAAAAAAAACCTAAAATTACAATGGTTCTAGTTATTTTAGTCATGACTCCGCTTTAATTAGTATAGTATTACACAGTTAGACTGAACAGGCTTCTGCTGGGTAAGCTCACTCCATCGTCGACTCTGTCTCTGTCACCTCTGACCTAGACTAGAGTCAAGAGCAAACCCATCACAAAAAAAAAAAAAAATGTACTATGAAACCAAATTTGGTAAATTGATCACCAAATTTTAATAAGCGCTTCAATGCGCTATTTCTACCAAAATACACCGATTGATTGCCATAAAATGTAGATACTACCCAATATTGTACATAAATAGGATATATATATATATATAATATAGGATATATATATATAATATAGGATATATACAGGAGAGATAGGAGCCTTTTTGGTCTCGTACGGGATTTTTCTTATTATTATTTACGTTATTATTTTTGACTAGTTGTGCCCGCGGCTTCGCTCCCGTCATCTGTCTGCCAACCCTACCCTACTTAGCTTCCTGCCTACCCTACATACACATATATATACATACTATATACCAATTCTTTTTTCTAGAGTCATTCTGTCGCGTAGAATCTTAACACCGCGATGCAGAAAATGACTTTAAATGCACAACGCCATCTATCGAATAGCGAGTTCAACTGTCCGAGTAACTGAATTGCGTGAGCTGTGATCACGGACCGTGGCTGTGATAATTTTACTTCGTGAACACTTTAAATTCATCTAACTTTTGATAGAGTGAACCGATTGCGATGAAACAAAAACTAAGTAATTCTTCAAGTTACGCACAATTTTTATGTTTAAAAGTTATCTACATTGGTTTCGTACATTTCACGTGATGCGTGCACAAATAAACAGACAAACAGACAAAAATTTCAAAAATGTTGGAAATGTGTTCTTTTGGTTATCCTTTAACACCCTGGCTATTTTTTTTGGAATTTTTTTCGATGTACAAAAAATATTTTTCTACAGATTTATTATATGTATTGATTATTTCTTGTGTCTCCTGTGCATGTCACAAATAAATATTTTTCTTTCTTTCCAAACTTAGTTTATTGATGTACTATCTATATTCTCTTAATAAACTCAACATCGCCTTCTATGCCATTCCCAAAGTTGACATTTACACTTTTAGCAATAAAAAAGTACAACCCTTTTTATCTCACATCGTACCTAGTAGTACATACAACAAGTAGGAACACATACACTTGCGTACAGTTTAAAAATACAAGCCCAGCCGAAATGCTCGTAACTAGCGACGACGCGTGTTATTTGTCTGTTTAATTGTACTGTACTCGGGTGTACGTAACGTAGTACCGTCTGTGCGAGAGTGTACGTCATTGCGTACATTAATCATAAGGGGTGTAGGGTTGGCGAGTGGTTGGTTTTAGCCGATTGCGTTAAGGAGAGGGGTAATGGTTTAACGTTGTCACAGATAATATAATACTAGCATACAGATGCCTTATCCCATACATAGAAACCGTGCCGCCGTGACTAGTGTTTTTCGTCTGATTAAGATAATTATTTTTATAATCACTTCGATCGAGTTCGGTTCCATTCCACGGCTGTAGATGGTGTCAGCAGCGACGTGCAAGTAAAAGGGTTTTCTCGATTCATGACTATTAGTTTCTTTAAATACAGTGACCTACCTCTACCAAAATGTGTTACATTAAAAATTAAAAAAATCGATTGGCATGCCTCAGCAATTTAAAACCGCGCCATCTATTGGCATCAATTTTGAAATGATCGGTTCAAATAATCGTTGAAATGTGAATTAACAGCCCAATATTCCATAATTTTGTGCTTAGGAGAGTTGATTAAACAAGTAAATACAATATTTATGATAAATTCTAGAAAATGTAAAGGAGATGTTCCAGAATGTATGGAACCCGGACCAGCACTATGTACACTGTAAGTAAAATCGCTTTATAATAAGACTTACTTTTTTATTGTTAATTTTTTTTTGTTTCACTTCTTTTCAATGTACACTCAAATTAACTTTGTCAAGTAGAGCAACACAACTTAAAATTAAACATCGTGGATCAGATCAGCCAGAGATCAGCAGTATGCGAAAAATGACATTTTGACAGTGAAATTTGATTAAGGTGTCATTGTAATATCAGCGTCATTAACACGCTTTTATTAGCTTGGTATGTATCAATGTAACGGAATCTTTGAACGTGATTTTCACCCCCTTCAAAACGTGGGTTTAATTTAAAACTTTGCACACTTATCAAGGGCCGATGACAATGCAATAATTTAGTCAAAGTCAAAGCCAAAGTCAAAGTCAAATATGTTTATTCAACTAGGCACTTTTGAACGTCAAACAAAAATGAAAATTTACAAATAATGAAAGTTGATTCTACCGAGCGCGTTTAAATAGTTTGTTTGTGTGTTTGTTGTTAGTTTTACCATACCAAGATCTTCAGGATTAGTGACTTTTTAGTTCAATTTACCATTAAAGCGTGTTTTTTAGTTTTTAGAACTACAATTTATTTTATATAATAAACAACACGAATTCAATTGCAACAGAGAAGCAATCAACTTCCGTATTAGTAAACCGGGTTGGTTGCAAAACTAAAAAAATCACTAAAAACCCCGAAACATATCCAATTCAAAGTCAAAGCAAAGAAAGTGAGTCTTTCAGTTGAGTTTTAAGAAGATGTCACTTCTTAAAACTCAACTGACGCAGTTTGCTGGTTTCGGGGTGCCATCCACAACGTAGAACTTGGCCCCCTGAAGCTCAAGGTCGTCAACGCCAAGGACCTCTCAAAGCCAGTCAAGATGGCATGGAAGAGTCACAACTTGGCGCTGCAATACTCGGCTCGAGCCATTCGGTTGCTCCAGCGGCTTAACCCTGCATTGAGGACGGACGACTGGGAGGTCGTGAATGCTCTCACGGAGCAGACCGGCATCCGTCGTATCGTCCTCATGGACAGGGTGTCCGCTGGGGTCATCAAGGCCGCGGGCTACTCTCTACCAAGAGGAATTGAACGATAATCGTTCAAGCTCCTGGAAGAGGACAAAGGAGAGGCACCCGATCCGGAAGCAGGAGTGGAGCCCTCCGAAGATGGTCCACCGCAGTGTGAGGAGGCCATCGACGAGGTCTCTGCTCACGATGTAGCGTGGGAGTCAGAGATCCAGACCAGGGCGTCAGAGGCGGACTTCAAGGATAACATCCTTGAGGGCCTCGATACCCTGGGGATTGAGTCGCCAACTGCTCTCGAGGAGGAAGCGATGGAGGGGGAGCATTAAAACTGAGGCACACCAACAACGGCACAAACCCATCAAGACACCCAAGATGGAGGGACTAAGGTGTGTACAAATCAATTTGCATCATTGCAGTGCCGCCACTGCCCTTCTGGCTCGGCAACTGAAGCTCAATACATACGATGTTGCCTTGATACAGGAACCTTATTTGTATAAAGGGACTATAAAAGGCTTAGGTGGGACAGGGGGCATGGCGCTCTATGACTGTCCAACTAATGACGCGAGGACTTGCATCTATATCAGGGGTGGTATAGAAGCAATGCCCTTACGTACTTTCTGTTACAGGGATCTCACAACAACTTTGATCCAAGTGGAGACGGGAACAGAGAAAAGGAAAATCATCCTGGCCTCTGCCTATCTCCCATATGAACAAAAGGAACCAGTAACACCACTAATCACAAGACTGGTTGACTACGGCAACTAAGAAAACCTTGACTTGATACTTGGCTGCGATGGGAATGCACACCACGTCGTTTGGAGCAGCTCGGATGTCAACAAACAAGGGGAGGATTTGTTGGACTTTGTGGTAAGCTCTTCTTTACAAATCTCTAACGCAGGCAATAAATCTACTTTCAGGACCTCTGCGAGAACTGAAGTAATTGACCTGAAACTGGCTTCAAACAGTGCCAGCGCTTATATTGAAAATTGGCATGTATCGGACGAAATCTCTCTGTCTGACCATAATTATATATGCTTTAGGTTTAGGACGGCGGGAGACGCCGAAACTAGACGAAAGAGAAACCCATACAAATTGGGACTCGTACAGGAGGGACCTAAAAGTTAATCTAGGGAGCCCTAAAGGTAAGCGTAATTCCATACTTACACATACAATATAGAATTTCAAGCGGACAGAATCAAGGTGGGCACCATCGGTGCATGGGAAGATAACTGCCCAGAGAAAAAGGCCTTTTGCAGAAAGGAAACACGACAGGCTTTTAATGATGCAAAAGCCAGGAAAGATTATTCTGGCTATCACAGCATGCTAACGAGGTATAACACGGCGGTACGCAAGGCCAAAAGAACTAATTGGCGGCAGCATTGCACCTCCATCGAAACTCTGCCAAATGGAATGAGGTTGTGCAAAGCAATGCCCATGACTAAGACAGACCCAACAGAATGGGTATCTCACGAAAACTGGACAGGACACTCTGGGCGTGATGTTTAGGACCCACTTCCCAGAATGTATACTGCGCGATAGCGATGAAGAGGAACCAGTCACAAGGGACAAGCTCACAAGGCACACGTCCAAAAATAACTGGCTCACGTTAAAGAAAGTGGTAGATGAAAATAAACTGAAGCTTGAAGAAGTGATCCGGATGGCATCTACTCAATACTATTGCAAGAAGGGGCATCTGTTTTGATACCCCATTTGAGTAAGCTCTACAGAGCCTGCATAGCCTTTGGGTAAGTACCCAAGGCATGGAAGAAGGTCAAAGTCACCTTTATACCGAAGGTAGGCAGACCGACTTATGAAGAAGCTAAAGCTTGCAGGCCCATCAGTCTATCATCCTTTCTCTTGAAAGCTCTGGAGAAACTGGTAGACGGGTACTTAAGAAAGGGACCACTGAAAGTATTCCCTCTACATAAACTACAATGCGCGTAGGCGCGATACTTTGCCCTGGCAAATCTACGGAAACGGCATTGCACTATGTTGCGAGTCGAGCCGAGGCTGCGCTAGAGGGACAAGAAATCTGTGTCGGGGCTTTCCTCGACATATAGGGAGCCTTCGACAAGACAACATTTGAGTCCATACGCATTGCTGCAAAGGAGCACGGCATCAACGATACCACGTGCAACTGGATTGACTATATGCTGAGAAGCAGTCAGATCGGAACTGATGGGAGACAGACTAAGTGCAAAAACAACAAGAGGTTCTCCGCAAGGCGGAGTGCTGTCACCATTATTGTGGTATTTTTCCAACAAGAATGATGTAACCAATTTTTAATACTTGTAGTTAAAACTGATGGAAAAGAGTATCCGTGCAGTTTCTTGCACGTTCTTCTCCATAGAGACCTACTGCCTCAAAAGTACCTTTTAGATTTAGTTGAAATAAAGTATTTTGATTTGTTTATTCACGTATTTTTGCACAATAATTCTCATAAGTCGATGGTTAGTCTCCATCGAGATTGGCCACAGTGGCTGAGATTGGTTAGGAGGATTATATATGTTAGGCTATGACCTCAATTACTTAAAAAAAACAATAATGATCCAAAATAAAATACACATACGAGTACATATTTCCATTTCGTACCACCCCTGTTTTCCAGCTAAAGTGAGGCTAATAATGTCACGCGGATCAAAGGCTCTTTGTCGAGGCACATTTGCATGGCCGAATATGTAATTTAATAAGCCTACACGCTAAATTGTTGGTGTAAGTTGAGAGGTGCGTGGTGAGCTTATTAAATTAGGTGAATCAGTAAAATTTAAGCTTTGTATTTTTCATCGTTTTTATTTTGAATTTGGTTTGATTTGAGGATATGTTTTAAATCAACAAAGGTAAGTAATAGTGGCTGTTAGGACTAAGGGTTCTAAAATTGACTTATCACATCACACTATATATCTATCTATTTGTTAAAGAAAGCGAAAGGTCACTCACTCACTCATCGTGAAATTTGGCAGAGAAGTTCCTCAAATGACATAAGTGCGCACTAAGACAGGATTTTTGGAAATTCCACCCCTAAGGGGGTAAAAGGGGGGTTGTAAGTTTGTATAAAATATCTACAGTTTGTAAATTGGACTCGTGAAATTTTACATTTACGCTCTTGATTGATAAAAAGAATTTATGTATTTATTGGTTTTTGGAAATTCCACCCATACGGGGGTAAAAAGGGGGTTGAAAATTTGTATGAAATTTCTACAGTTTATAAGTTGGACACGTGATGTTTTAGATTTACGCTCTTGGTTAATAAACATAATTAATGTATTTATTGATTTTTGGAATTTCTACCTCTAAGGAAGTGAAAAGGTGGAAATTTGTTGGGCTTATATATTTGAAACTTGGCATACTAACCTAAGTAAAAAGTAAAGGTTTTCTTTATAAGTTTTTCAAAACGACTCCTAACAGACGATTTAGGGGGTGTTAAAGATTTTTGAAGAATTTTACTGTACATGGCTCTTTTATGATATAGGGGAGCACTATGAAGGGTTTTTTTGGAAATTCAATCTATACGGGGGTGAACTAAAAAGTCATAATATGTAGGATAAAATACGGATCACGCGAACGAAATCGCGGGTGAAGTGCTAGTCTATACTAATACTAATATACTAATACTAATTACTAATATATATATATTATATATTATATTATAAAGAGGTAAAATTTGTAAGTTTGTATGCAGGGGGTAATCTCTGGAACTAATGAACCAATTCTAAAAATTTTTCACTGGGGAAAGCTACATTATTCCTGAGTGCTATAGGCTATATAACATCACGCTACGACCAATAGGAGCGGAGCATAAATGAAAAATGTTGCAAAAACGGGAAAGAATATTAGGTGTAGGGTAGGTGTAGGGTAGGGTAGGTACGTAGCCAGTTGACGGGAGCGAAGCCGCGTGGGACAGCTAGTAATTATATATAATCACATCACACTTATATTAGAAAAGCGAAAGTTTGTGAGTGTGTGTGTGTGTTAATTCTTCACACTCAAAAAGCTGGACGGATCTGGATGAAATTTGGCACAGAGATTATAGTCAGGAATAGCATAGGATACTTATTATCCCGGTATATGTCCCCTGGGGATAATTTTCGACTTTCACGCTGGCGAAACCGCCGGCAGAAGCTAGTTACTCTATGAAAGGCGGGATGCGACAGTGCTACAACCAAGCGATATTTTTTTTTTGTAGTTATTTTTTCAATCCTTAGTAGTTACTATGATAACGCGTGATCGCATTGTCGCGTTGCGCCTACATTTCTAGGGGACCCTTAAGATTGCAGACCACGCGACGTTTTAAGAGTATCTGTTTATAATTTTCATTGAAACCCGCATTTTGTTTTTTTTTAAGGTTAGAGTCCCTCTGTCTGTCTGTCTGTCACCAGGCTGTATCTCATGAACCGTGATAGCTAGACAGTTGAATTTTTCACAGATGATGTATTTCTGTTGCCGCTATAATAACAAATTTAATAATATACTAAAAACAGAATAAAATGAATATTTAAGTGATTTAACGTGATTTTTTTGCCGCTTTTTGCGATAATGGTACGGCACCCTTCGTGCGCGAGTCCATCTCGCTCTTGGCCGGTTTTTTTTTTGTGAAACTGTTAATACCACTTAGAATTAGTATAAGTAGTACCTTTTTACGTTTTGAGGCCAAGAATGTGACGCGGATCAAAGGCCGAGGCACATTTGTATGCCCAAAATGAAAAATTGGTTCTTGTTAGGGTTCCGTACCCAAAGGGAACAAACGGGACCCTAATTACTAAGACTCCGCGGTCCGTCTGTCTGTCTGTCTATCAGTCTGTCACCAGGCTGTAACTCATGAACAGTGATAGCTAGACAGTTGAAATTTTCACAGATGATGTATTTATGTTGCCGCTATAACAATAAATACTAAAAACAGAATAAAATAAATATTTACATACAACAAGCGTGTTTCTTTTTAGTTTTTTGCAATAATGGTACGGAACCCTTCGTGCGCGAGCCCGACTCGCACTTGGCCAGTTTTTTGGGTTTTCGTACTTTATATAGACTTAGAGTTTGTTCTTTTGGTTTGGTTTGAGGGACATACTTGCGCCCCCTCCTTCTCCTGATGGATGCGAGACGAGTATGTCGGGCATTCGCATCCATCAAAAGGACGCACGTAGGGTGCTGCGCAACCTCGAGGTGAATAAGGCTAGCGGACTCGACGGTATACCAGCAATTGTTCTCAAACCTGTGCGCCTGAATTGTCGCCGATCTTGACACGCCTGTTTCGCATTTCGTATGAGACTGGAAAAGTGCCGAATGCTTGGAAGCAAGCCAACGTACAGCCCCTGCCCAAGAAGGGCAGTCGTGCTCACCGGGCCAACTACAGACCCATTTCTGTAACGTCCACTCTGTAAGACTATGGAACGCATACTTAATAGTAAGCTCCTGGCATACCTAGAAGCTAACGACATCTTTAGCGACCGGCAATACGGCTCATCGTATGCCATATTATTCACATCTGAATTGAGGCCATCGCGAGGCATGGGGAAGCACTTGCCGTCTCCCTTTGACACTCAACTTTGGACCATACATTGAGGCATCTCTCTCGCAATCTGCATTAATAAAAATACTGGTGTTTCTGTAAATTAAAGAAAGAATAAAAATTTGCATGCCGCAAGGCAAAATGTAAAAGGACTCTCTACTAAAAGAACATCTAATCTGTACACCTACATTAAGCAAATAAACGATTTCATTCATCGTTCAAAGGCTCAACTGGCTGCCAAAAAGTTGGGGATTCTTGTGAAGGTGAGACGGTACATCACGCCAGAACAGCAGCTTAGGTGTATCAAGCGCAAGTTCGATCTAGCATGGAATACTGTTTTCATCTCTGTGACGGATCTACCAAATACCAGCTTGATGCACTAGAGTCGATTAATAAACGGGTCAAAAGGCTCATCGGCAATGAGGCACTGGTCGAGTCAAAGCTCAGAGAGCAGAGCCTTGAACATCGTCGTCGAGTTGCCAGCTTGTCAGTTTTTTATCGGTTGCATTTTGGGGAGTGTGCGATGGAATTGCATGATCTAATTCCGCCTAGCCCGTTTCATCATCGGACTACAAGACGTACGCTGATACGCCATCGATACATGGTTGACATCCCACCCATACGCACTAAACGTTTTGGAAATAATTTCATTATGCGTACAGCTAAGGAATGGAATTCCCTGCCGGAGTCTGTGTTTCCAGATAGCTACAACCTCGGGGACTTTAAATCAAGAGTGAATAGGTTACTTCTAGGCAAGCGTGTTACACCGTCGACCACATCAACGCTTATCATCAGGTGAGATAGTGGTCAAGCGCGAGCCTATCTATAATAAAAACAAAACTTTTTATTTAAAGTAGTAGTGTAGTGAATATTCGGTCTAATGGTTCTAAAAATAAAGGATTTGATCAACGAAGGCAACTACAGATGGGCCGAACGTGACAGTGCCACAACGATGCTATAATGGATTTTGTAGACATTGTTCTAATTTATAGTTTTTTTTTTATGAAAATGCGTTGTCGCACTGTCATAATATATGTTGTACTGTCAGCGGGAACCTTAAGACTGTAGTCATAATTATATTTTATAACGTTTTTCGTCTAAGGCGTCTCCTTTCGACATTTTCACCGAAGTTACCACATAATCGCTTATCATCAGGAGAGATAGTGGTTAATCGCGAACCTATAAATACCTTAAAAAAAACGGTTAAAAGCGAGTCGTACTCGCACACCAAGGGTTCCGTACCATCATAATATGAAACGTGAAATATTTTTAAATTTTTTTCGGCAATACCCATATTCGTCAGACAATTTTAACACTGCGGTGTAGAATATTGCAGTTTTAGGTCAGCGCCATCTCTTGACCGATAGTGGAACTAATGTAGTTTCTGTTAATGATTGCTGGAAAAGTGTGCTATTTATATACGTTGTTTTATTTATTGATAACTATGCGGCCTAAGAAAATGTTTGAGAATATGCAAATAGCGCTCTTCCGTATGATACACATGCCCAGTAGCCCCACTTCGAATTTTTAAGATACCCTTTTAGTCCTTGGCGCAAAAATAAAATAAATGTTTTTGCTTTCTTATTTGCAAAACAGTTGGGCAAACGTCATCTTAAACTATTCCAAACTTTAAGTTGACAGCAGATATCCAGCTGTGACAGACGGACAGACAGACTGAGTCGCATCTTAAGGGTTTCTTTTTACCATTTTGGTACGGAACACTAGAAAAAAAAAACATTATATATTTTTTAACCTATTCGGATGACCTATGGGAAGTTTCATATAATATTTCTAAAAGCTTTTCAGTTGTTACCTACTTATTAAGTAAGAACCTACTTATGACTTTTTATGAAAAAGGCACAATACTAGGCACTTTGCAAGCACTTTGTTTCGTCCGAAAGGTTTTGTTCCAACACTTTAATGTACTAAATTAAAACTTTTTAGGAGAAAACAAGAAAAACTTCATGAAAGAAAGCTAAATTATAAGCTACGTGACATTTCACATAAAATATTGACTAGCTTTGGCCAGCGGTTTCAACCGTGAAACATGAAATTTAAAATATCACACGGGAACATACTGCCGCAGTACATACTCTAGGACAGGGGTCACCAATTTCTTTCATTTGGATCAGTCTTTTTAAAATAATATGACGGTCACGGTCCGCAAGCTTTAAAGCCACAAGTTCCCACAAAGAGATCCTGAATATATCTTATATAAGTGCATAATATATTTTTGTGCGCTGAAATATCCATCTGAGGTTTGGAATAAAGTTGGTGCATGCTATTGTCATTAAATCTTGAACATGTCCATCGGTAAGTCTACTCCGAAATTTATTTTTCCACTGCGACGATATAGATGTCGAGCGTTGGATAAATTATAAAAATGGCGTACTCAAGTAACACAAGTAAATTATGTTGTACTGTTTACTTAAGGTACACATAAGGTTGGCGGTTCGGATACGGACGGCGGGCGCGCGGCGGTCATCCATTTGGTGACCTCTACTCTAGGACATAGATAGCGATTGGAAAAATGCCAAAAATGTATGGGAATGTCAAACGCTTTATCAATCCCTTACATTTGAGTTAAAAAGAGAGAAAAGTTGGGGATCCTTACGAAGGTGGGACGGTACTTCACGCCAGAGCAGCTGCTTAAGTTGTATCAAGCGCAAGTTCGATCTTGCATGGAATACTGTTCTCATCTCTGGGACGGATCTGCCAAATACCAGCTTGATGCACTAGAGTCGATCGAAAAACGGGCCAAGAGGCTCATCGGCAATGAGGCATTAGTCGAGTCAAAGCTCCAAAGCCTTGAACATCGTCGTCGAGTTGCCAGCTTGTCGGTTTTTTATCGGTTGCATTTCGGGGAGTGTGCGATGGAATTGCATGATCTAATTCCGCCTAGCCCGTTTCATCATCGAACTACAAGACGTACGGCGATGCGCCATCGGTACATGGTGGACATCCCACCCATACGCACTAAACGTTTTGGAAATACTTTCATTATGCGTACAGCTAAGGAGTGGAATTCCCTGCCGGAGTCTGTGTTTCCAGATAGCTACAACCTCGGGGTCTTTAAGTCAAGAGTGAATAGGTTACTTCTAGGCAAGCGTGTTACACCGTCGACCACATCATCGCTTACCATCAGGTGAGATAGTGGTCAAGCGCGAGCCTATCTAAAATAAAAAAAAAATAAAAAAAAAAAAATTTGACATTTCGACTTGTTTGACATGTAATGACACTTATCTAGAACTTCATGGTATGGCCCGGTGAGGTGTTCCAAATCCCAAGCAAATTTATTCTGCCGTTGATTGACTTACAAACAACTAACGAAAAAAAAGAGGAAAAAGGCCATGCCACGCGCAGTAATAGGGTTCCGAAATTGCATAATAATGCGGACTAAGAAGGGGGTTTTGTTGTTGTTACATGAACATAAAAACGGTTCCAGTGGCACACAACGTCTATAAACGGGCCCACATAGGACGATGTTTTTTTTAAATCTATATGGTCGCGTTTGACCACTATCTCGCCTGATGGTAAGCGATGATGTGGTCTACGGTGAAGTACACTTGTCTAGATGTAGCCTATTCCGTATTGAATTAAACTAAATAAGGACTAACTGGTAACTGAAGAAGGAGTTATAAAATCCAACTTCGCAACTGAAGTTAGAAAAATATTATCTATTTGAGTACCACCGCGGGTGCGAATTGCGAAAGGAGCAGATACGAGCGCGCGTTAGAGCCACGGGGAATGGTATGGCTCGTTCCTGGATCCTAGCGCGCACGCTCCTCGTTTATTTCTCTTTCGGAATTTGTAAAACTTCCTATGTATTCACCTCTAATCTGCGGTATTCACTATTTCGTTCTGGAAAGTTTTACGCTACTCAATTAGTGATGTATACGGGTCGAATATTGACTTTATAGATGGATATCGACAAAAGAAAATAAGTAATTTGCTTGGCAATCGAATCTAATTTGACTTAGGAGTACAAAACGTCGTAAATCTACACTAACACAAAATAGACTCCCCCGGCCGCATGCCCCGTATGGACTATGGACCGGTACCGCTAACGACTGAGGCCACTCCAATGCGTTATTCGAGCTTAAACATTATTAATTTAGAAATCATTAGGTATTATTAAGAATGTTATGATTTTATTTTTGTATATTTTTACATGGTTCATAAGCATATATTTACTATGTGTTTTACACAGCTAACAACGTTATTTAAGTAATTTTTCAATGGCATTTGTACAAAAATTTTACTGTGCCAAGTACATTTTATAAGTTGGTCGACTATTACTCGTAAACTTGTAAAGCCTACTTATTAGTGATAGTTTTCCTTTTAATTTCGTTATATTTACTACTGCCGTGAATTTGTCCACATACCCAAGAGCAACCATTTCGCTGGCAGGGGAGGGGGGGGGGGGGGGCTTGACTCTAACATAAATTTGCAATTTAAAGCTTAATTTTACGCAAACGGATCTCTGAATCGAAAAATGGTTTTAACAAACCCATAATATTTTTGAATGGCCTATCCAACGACACCCCACATCATGGGACAGTTGAGAAAAAAAATACATCCCCACTTTAAAGTCTATGGAAACAAACCGAAAAAATAATTGTTTTCTTGATTTTGTTTTACCACTTTGTCGGAATTATGTATATCCATGCCAAATTATAGCTTTCTAGTACTCAGATTCTCTGAGCTAAGCTGCGGACGGACAGAGCGAAACTATAAGGGTTCCTTGTTGACTTCGGAACCCTAAAAAATTGCCCAAGTGCGAGTCGGACTCGCGCACGAAGGGTTCCGCACCATTATCGCAAAAAAATCACGTTTGTTGTATGGGAACCCTGAATTTATTTTATTTTAATTTAATAATAATTATCTTTTAAAGTGAATATACAACTAAATATTCTGTGAATATTTGGCGTAGTGGTTAAGCGATCGGCTTCTACGCTGCGTGTCGCGGGTTCGATCCCCGCACGGATCAAATATTTGTATGACCTACTGATAATTGTGCCGGATCCGAGTGTCTTGTGCATACCATGTGAGTTTAAATGTTTGTAAACGCTTTTGTGTTTAAATGTTTGTAATTTAAAACTTGTAGGAATAGAACAGAGATTAAAATTGAAACAGTGATTTAAAACGAAGACTAATTACTTAAATGAAATCACCTGAGACTTAAAGGTACCTACCGATTAATTTGCTACCGTTCTATAAAAATGAATTTTAATCATTTATTTTTGTTAGCCAGCCGCGGAAGTCGCTGGAAGTCTGTAACAACATTAAGAAGCAAGTTTTAAATACTTTTTGGTTATGGTTTAGCCATTTAAAGCCTCTGACGGCAAAAACTTAGTTAGCAAAGTGTGGTATGTAAGAGGGAGGCAATTAGACGAGTTTAAGCCTATTTTGCCTCATGGGAAAAGTTCTTTAGCATTATAATAATTATTCCTCTAGGAAATTGAAATGGACTTTTTTCTTAATTTGTTATTTGGCTAAAGACCATGCTGGTCCAGTGAAAGCCGTAATAAAGTTACCAAAAACAGACGCGACGCAAAGGTGAAATAAATAAGTTCAAAAACTAAAAACAGACTATTGAAAATCACGCTCTAAAAATTATGAAATAAGAAAATTTTCTCATCTAAAATTGTTATGAATAAACTATTCGATATGTATCGGGTATTAAATAAACAACTTGCATGTGATAAATATTATATTGTATTTCATACATATTCATTGTGGTGTTCAGAGGATAGCCGTGGTCGTAACTACCGTAACAAAACAATACATTCTGCAAAGTAGAATAGCCGCCACCTACGAACTAATGAGTCTTAAGTTCTATTCATTTCCACATCTATCGATTATTATTTGTAACACCTTTATCGACCTGTATTAAGAAAATAAATATTTTGATTTGACGTCACACAAATCTAGCACCGCGCAAGCAAAGTTTTCGCCGCGATTTGAACGTATACAAGTCCCACATCAACCGTCGTAAAATTGGCCGGACCACAACGTCCACAACAGCGTCGATCGGAGGACACTCCCTTTTCAACGAAGGTTTGTGGGACTTTCCACCCTGTTCGGCATACCTCCAAACTCGGTGGCTATTGATTGATGTACATACATAAGACGTCATATCTCTGAAACTGTTCACCGCTGCACTGGAGGACATTTTCAAGGTTCTGGACTGGAGAGGGCTAGGCATAAACGTCAATGGCGAGTAAATCACTCACGTTCTTGCCGATGATATAGTGGTCATGGCTGAGACCATGGAGGACCTCAGTACAATAATCGATAACCTCATTAGAGCTTCCGAAAGAGTGGGTTATAGGATGAACATGGACAAAACCAAGGTGATGTTGAATGCCCATGTTACACCCACTCCTATCAAGGTCGGAGACTCTACACTCGAAGTTGGGGGCGACTATGTCTACCTGGGACATACGATCCAGTTGGCCAACTTCGAGAAAGATGCCAATTGAATCCGACTCGGCTGGGCAGCGTTCGGGCAGTTGCACGGTATCTTCTCGTCCAACTTACCACAATGTCTCAAGACGAAAGTTTATGACCAGTGTGTGTTGCCAGTGATGACATAGGCTCTGAGATATGGTCGTTTACAATGGGCCTCATCAGAAAGCTTACAGTCACCCAAAGGGCAATGAAGATGGCTATGCTCGGAGTTTCCTTGCGTGGTCGAATCAGAAATGTAGAGATCCGCAAGAGAACCAGGGTAACTGACATGGCCAGAGAATTGCCAAGTGGGCAGGGCACATTGCTCGCAGAACGGATGGCCGATAGGCAGAAAGATTCTGAGTAGCGACCGCGAACCGGAACACGTTGCATTGGAAGGCCTCCCACCAGGTGGACCGATAACCTGGTGAAGATTGCGGGGATCTGCTGGATTCCAGACGCACGGGACCAATCAATCAGGCGACGCTATATGACGCTGCCTGTGTCCAGCAGTGGACATTTTTCGGCTGATATGAAGATGATGATGATGACATACAAAAATTCCTGTGACCCATTCACGGAGGTGTATCTAATGTAAATATATAAATTTTAAATATGGGCGTCATTTTTGTGTACAACTCGTATTTGGCTGGTTGTAATAGATGTTTTTTCTAATTTGTTGAACAATTTCTAAGAAAATACATTTTTGCAGTATGGTCCTCCTTTTAAGTTCCGTTTAGCTTATCAAGCTGATTAGTTCATCAAACATAGAACTTGCCTACACAAACACAATTCCTCAGTTATCAGTAAAAGGTTCGCATAAATTGCTAGATAGCTAGAGCTCTAAATTCAACATAATGTAGGTCATAATTTATTCCTTCTAAACAATGCCGTTATTAGACCCTGTAAGTATTTACAGAAGAGATTTCAGTTACAAAGGAAAGTTACAAAATGGACGTGTTGTATACATGTGTTGTTGTCTATATCACTACTCACTGCTCAACTGTATGTATGTTCATCATAAGAACATTGTCATTGTGAAAGGTAATGTCATGGACATTAACCACACTGATCGGTCCTGTGTGTTTCTCATCCAATGGACGCCCGCAGCATTGACGAGGTCGTCGCTCCGCATATAGGGAGGCCTTCCAACGCTGCCTCTTCCGGTACGCGGTCGCCACTCAAGAACTTTTCAGCCCCAACGGCCATCCCTAACATTAATTTACTATTAATTAAAAATGTTATTCTTTATCTTAATAGGGATGTTTCCTGGGTAGAAAAATGATAAGTCTGTCAGTAAGATTATCAAATAATATTGGAGCCGAATTTTTCTTTATTAAATATAAATTGAAATAGATTAAGCACATGAAAGTTCAGAAGTGGGGGCTTGTGACGTCACTTTGACAGTATAATGTGTAGCACACTGTGACGACACACGATATTTCAACGCACTGTATCTTCGTATTTTTTTGTTAACGTGGCAAAAGAAAAATTACGTGTCCAATATTTTTAGGTTATCTGACGAACTAAATAGATTTTTTTGTCAACTACCCTATTGCTGAAGGTCTTGGTCGTGGATAGCTTTGACAGAGCTACTGCAAAGCCACTCTGCCTTCAGCTCTTCTCATGACAGTGGTTAGCGTGGGTCCTGTAATCGACCTGATCTGATCGGATCAGCGAGCAGGTGCATGTCTACGTGGTATTTTGTCACTACAACCAGTTTTTCCAGGTTGTTGTCTCCGGACGATAGGAATCAAAGTAACTAAGGACTCGTTGGTAGCAGATCGTGGAGAGCCTGCTTTTCTTCAAAACAGATCTAAATTCAAGAGATTGCTGGTATAATAACGTTTAACAAAAACAGCAAATGAAACGATAAGCCATGCTTACATGATGATTTCATATGCTATACCGGTTTTAAAAATATTTTACGAAAAACAAACCAATTTGTTTTGTAAGTAATCAACATTTCAGACATAACCCGGCTTAAAAACTAGTCCTCTACCCAACTAAGCACAAAAGGACTCCTTAAGCCCCCAGATTTAGCTGAATAGGCCTCCTAATTTACGGGGGCGGTTGAACCTACTACAATAGCTTTAAATTCCGCTATAGTGTTACAATCTATTGTCTACCAAGTGCTGAGATTTTCTACAGTTCCATCATTTGTTGTATAGGGTGGCGCAGAAATAATGACCGGGTTTTTCAGGCAATTTATAATTTTTACAAGGTTTTTTTTTATTGGTACAGTAGGTCACACTTCAGTTGTAAGAAAAGAAAACCAGAATGAGCTGATCTCGAGTTCTATCGAAACGATACTCCATGTTACGCTATGCCCGATCAAGACGCTCTAGACATGTGGCATTCGATGTCAGTGAAGACGATAGTCGAATTGTAAAATTAAGGGATTGGTCACGTGATTTTTCGATATCGCTTGTCAATTCCATACAATTTTGCCTTTTTGACAATCGCTATCGCCACGCTTTCGATGACAGAATGTCTAGGGCCTAAGGTCAAAGTGTTTCAATCGTATTGCCGTTAACTGTTCCTTTTTTCTTTACGCTCTCTTTTACATAATCTTTCCAGATCTGAATAGAATAGATAGATGGATAGATAAATAAATAAAGAAAACACATTTATTTGACGCTTGTGTCACTAGAGCACAAAACATAAACATAAAAAAATAAAACTCAAATCATTGACAAGTAAAATTTAATAATTTCCAAAACCGTCGACAATATTTTTTATTTCATTATTTTTAAACTACATAAATTTAACTAGTAGTCATTGATGTATTAAACCTCCTTTTAATACATCAATGCTAGTACTAGACACGCTTCGATCGACAATCTATGTTGGACACGTAATTATAACACGATATCTTGCGGCAATAGCCAGATTCAAACAGTAAAACGACCATAAATTGTGAACGGCTGAACCGATTTTTATCAAACATAGCTAATAACACTTTCGATAAAGTCACCTTTCAACCATAAACAAACAAAATCAAAATCGGTTCATCCATTTAGGAGCTATGATGCCACAGCCAGATACACAAATACACGGATACAAAAGTACACAAACACAAAGGTACACACATCAAACTTATAACATCCCTCTTTTTGCATCAGGGGTTATAAAATAAATCATTTCCACCCAATTGATACGCCATTCTTATTAATTTAATAACGCCAAAAATTTTAAAAATTACATTATGTTCAATTAAAATATGTCATTCATAATTGGCCCGTATTAGCTACTAAGTCGGAGTTTTTTTTTTTTTGGGACGGTCCCACCGCACTATTCCCAAACCACTGCAACTCCGAAAGCCAGAATCAAGAGTGGCGACCACCAGAAAAGCGCCTGCCTCGGCGCATGATGAAGCTCGACGAAGTCCCGGTGAAAGAATTTTACTGTCTTGGATCCCGCAACGAAATTAATCAGAAAAGAATAACGGAGGAGTAGGAAAAAATAATATAAATTTCCACTTCCCTCCATATCAAGCAGGAGACAGAACAAACAAGGCCAATAGGAACAAAGGGTCGTTTATAACTGGGATAAGCCCAGTTGCCTAGCACCACGGATAAAAATTAGCATTATTATTAATAGGTCCTAACACAAATGTAAAATTCATGATGACAGGACGTAATGTTTACGCCGCCCTGTATCTATGTCAAGATTTAAGTTATGTGTCGTCAGTTTGTCTTCAGCATGTTTTGCATACGAATTACAGATTAGTCGAATACTAAGCTAGATTGATGACTAGTTTAGCTACTCTTGTTATGTTACGGCCTGATTTTAGACTTACATATCATAAGATAGTCTTTTGAAATAATATGTCGGGTCGGCCTTAAGTCTTACTTGTATTAAACAACAAACTTATTACAATGTGGCTCTCACCAACTTATTTATTACCTACCTATGTACTTAGATTAGACTAGCGAGATAGAATTATAAAATAATGATGTGTATGATAAGACTGCCCATTGTACACTTGTTATTGTAAATGTTTTTCTTGTATGTTTTTGTGTTGAACAATAAAGTATATAATAATAATAATGTACCCGTCATGACTAGGCATGCGGCATAAATATACTCTACTTATGATAGATAGAGTATATTTACTTTAACTTCAACAATGTACACTGTATCACAGAGTTGATGATTGCTCGTCTAAAATCCCGAAATAATAATCCTGAATTATTAATCCCGGGATTTAACTACCACCTTTTATTTTGCACTTTGAATACACGCAAGTAAGTCAACTTAGTTTATTTTCTTGTACGGAAAACAATTATTTATTACCAATGTATTCCAAGCCCAATTAAAAATTTGTCATTGTTAAATTTTGGGTTTCATACGTCACGATTGTTCCGAGATCCCAAAGACATAATTATACTCTGTATGTTACTTCTATTGTGGAAGTTTATTTAAATATAATATATTAAATCACTGGCTATGACTAACATGGTTATGATTTCTTATATTCTTATTATATAAGTAAAGCGCCACTACTAGATTCACTCAAACGCACTAAGTGTTTTGCAAATACTTTCAATGTGTGCACAGCTAAGGAGTGGACTCCCTGCAGGAGTCTTTGTTTCCTGAAAGCTTTAACCATTGGTCTTTAAGTCAAGAGTGAATAGGTTACTTCTAGGCAAGCGTGCTTCACCGTCGACCATTTCGTCGAGATAGTGGTCGATCGCGAGCCTATCGTTAAATAAAAATCTATATATCTATAATAGAAAGTGTGTATGTATGTTCCTTATAAACTCCGAAACGGCTGGACCGAATTTAATTAAATTTTCAGAGAATCTTTAGATTGACCCAGCGGATAATCCTGTAAGTTTGGTGGCGATCGGAGTTCTAATCCATAAGTATACTAAGTTTCTGGCTTAAGATGCTAAAAATTACCTTTCATGTAATCTACAGCTAACTTTATTATAAGACTAACCTGAAAGGGAAATAATACGACCTATGTAACCATTCTTGAATGTAAAATGAGCCATTACTATCTATTTCAAACTAGGATTTGCCTGTGGCATCACTATCGTAGTCGATGCATCAGGATACATGCATTTTCTGGAATAAAGACACTTGGGTGAATAAGAATACACACTGTTGTGAGGTTCTTTTTTTCTCTGGAAGTCACATTACGAGAATTTATTCACTGATACAAAACAGGGTTATTGCTGATGCACACACATCCGCGAGTGCTGATGGTGATATTTTATCACTGACATCAGCGGATACTGAAGGTGACGCTGATTTTATTTATTTTCTTTTAAAAATAGGTTAAAGTATGAATTTACGAGCAATGGTTTCTCAGTTTTCTTTGGTTTTGATATAAAAGATTGTTTTAATAACTTTGTGACTATTCATAAACAAAATAATCAATCTTATATGTACTCGTACTAGAAATTCGATTAGTACCTAATTAAGTATCTTGTGCACTACCTGCTATCTTTATTTGGTAGGCATTATTAGTATTGGCACCTTAACAAGGGTAAGTAGTATTAAAAAAAAAAAAATGCAAAAATTATACGACTGACTTCCGAATAAAAACACTACAAAGTGCTAAATAACTTTAAATTCGGCAGTCGGTGTTTCTGAATTTGTTTCTTGGTTTTTGAATTTATTACTATAAATGCTCATCATCATATACAAGGTATAACTTCAGTATTAATAATCAGCGTCGATCAATGCTGAAGCTGATATTGAAGATGATGCTGAAGTTCCGCGGATGCTGATGCTGAAGTTAATGTTCCCAACAACCCTGATGCAAAGCTACACTGCAACACTATTTCCGAATGCCATAGGAATACCTATAAAATAGCACGGGGTCCCAGCGCTAACAAAGAACATTTGGTTCAAATAAATATCACTAGATGGCATTTGCAGCCATATGTATGACAGCGATATGCATCGATTCGTTATTAAACTGTGTGTAAAATTAACATTTTCTAATCATTAAAATTGTATGTTCTTTTTTAATCAACTATCCTAAGCACAAAACTTTGGAATATTGGGCTCTTAATTCACATTTCAAAGATTATTGGCAAGGATAATTTAAATTGATTCCAATAGATGGCGTGCTTTTAAATTTCTGAGACGAGCCACTCGATTTTTTTAATTTATATTGTAACACATTTTGACAATGAAACTGTAAAAGCTTGCTTAAAATACTTTAAAACAAATCGTCACTTTATTTAAAGAAGAAAATGGTCACGAACCGAGAAAACGCTTTTACTTGCACTTGCACTTGCAAGTAAAAGCGCTTAGCGCTGCTAACACCATCTATAGCCGTGGTAGGGAACCGAAAGCGATCGAAGTGCTCATAAAAATAATCATCTTAATCAGACGGAAAACGCTAGTCACGTCGACACAGTTTCTTTGTATGGGATGAGGTATGGTATGGTAGTATTATAATAACTGTTATAATATGCATGCATACATTGTAGTTCTCTACCAATAATAGTAGTTTATGATACTGTTGCATAATAAGGGGTATTAACACAAGACATGAGTGTATGTTTAAAAACCGAGCCGTAGGCGAGTTTTTTAATAGTATTCACACTAATGTAGCAATAATTAAATTAAATAATTATATTAATAATTATATTAATTTAATTTAGCTGTCACGTCGTAACGCAAAAGGCACGAGCAAAATATTAATTCTGCCAAACATATTTAATGAATATTTAAAATTAATTTACTGATCTAAATCTAGAGTAATTAAAAACGCCTTTAATGAAGTATTAGTTTTGTTTTACCTTTTATATGAATGATAATCTGTGCTTAAACAATTTCTTTAAACTTTTCTCAAATAATAAAAACTCTATGCGGCGGGCTGACGTTGGAGTTAAAAATTAAAAAGTACAGGAAAGTAAAAAGCACTAGTAAAAAAGTGACACTTTCCGCACAGTTTGGCTGCTTGGAAAACGTTATTTTCGAGGAAATGCATTGAAAAATATTTTTTGTAATCGGAACAGTATTTCCAAAGACTACTTTTTACAAACAAGCAGACAATTTTACTTCTTTTTGATAGTAATTGAAATTGAAACGATATCCATTCAATAGATATGAAGCGATACGAAGAATGAAATGACTTCGAAAGGCAATATGAGGAACGGAACGGGACTAAGGAGACCATGCTGCTTTAGAAATGCGGGACAGTATATTATTTACCAGCAGATTACAAATACTTTAAAAATATATCTTAGAAAATAAGAACAGGCACTTCATATCAAAAATATGTGTAAGTTTAGACTCCCTTCGTTTATAGTACATACTTGCATTATGTGCTGTGTTCTTTTTGAGCCAGCCAAATAATAAATGATATCTGATTTATTTTTTCTTCTAAAAAAACTTTGCCCCACACTAGGAATTTTTCCTGTATCGTGGGTGCGTTTACAAACATATAAACTCACATACACAACTATCTGTAGGTCATACAAATATTTGTTCCGTGCGTGTTTGTTTCTATTACGAACACAGGAACACGGGATTTCTACTTGTTCTGGGATTGTTGAACAGAAAATGTCTGAGCAAATCAAACTTTTACCTACTGTACGTCGATAGTCTTTACACTTTGCCCAAGTGTGCGATGGTGGTTCAGTACACTTGGGATGATGGAAAGCCGGTGAAGATTAATTAAACCGCCCGTGTTGAGTGTGGTAAAATCACTGATTAATTTTTACCCGACTGCCGAAGGGTAATGTGTTTATCAGTCTATGTATGTATGTATTTATTTATTAATTTATGTATTCAGTAGGTATATACAATCATTTTTTTAACCGACTTTCGAAAAAGGAGGAGGTTCTATGTTCAACTTCTTGAATGTTTTTTTTTTTTTTTTATATGTATTTTCACCGATATCTCCGTCAATTGTGGACCGATTTAGAAAATTTCTTTTTTGTTTGAAAGAGTTTGTTCCGAAATTAGTCCCATTTTAATTTGGTGAAGATCTGATGAAGATCTTCGAAGATATACAACAGAACTCTTCAATAAAGAACGGCAAATCTCTCGGGACTGCTGCAATCGCATGTCTGTTTATTGTTTAGACCATGTCATAACATAACATCACGCCAGTACGCTCTTAAGGGTTAAGCAGATCTCTCATTTGATCGGTTTTGTTCAAGTTACATGATATTCGGGTAATCTATTCTGGCGTTATAGGAAACTTACTAAACAACTTGCCTATTAGGTAGTGTGCAGGACGTAGCGTGTTCATTGGCCCCGAGAAAAGAAGGGCGTAAACCTTCTGGCCATTGCCGCTGAACGCCCCATCCACATCAACGAAAACAAAGGTTCTTGGATGCCTAGCTGCAGCAGTGACGTAGGGTTGCAAATCGACTCTAACGATTCAACGATGTGTTGGGTGTACTCGAGTTATTTCCAGATTCCGGGTTGCCTACTTCTGGATCAGCACTCCTGGTGTCCAGGTTCCGAGGTTCAGCTCGACAGGATCGAAAAGGGATGTCTTCATAAGGGTTGAAGTCGATGAATTAAATGAAACACTAAGTTATTCAGTACACGGCACGATTCTAGGGCTCTCAACAATTTCAGAGACTTGATTCTATATAAGAATTACTTCTTATTTACTAAGACAAGTACAAGCGACTAGCTTTGGATGACTACAAATTCTATTTTGGGCCCGGGGGTTCTTTATACCCTCGCATCGTGCCATTATTGAGAGCCCCGCAAATTCTCGCCGAAAATAATTTTTATTTATGTAAAAAACCCTTATACATATTTGGTAAATAGGGTTACCGCACCCCTTCCATGGTGCTATCAATAGCTGGATTCCTTCGTACTGTAACACAGTAACGCCCCCTATCTATGTATCTAATCAATATACCTAATTTCCAGGTATTGATAGCTTCCCTAGACTATTTCCATGAAATAAAAGGACAATTCCCTTTATTTCCCAGTTAAAACCTTAATAGTTTTCAACCTAGCCTAAGGATATCTATAGGTTGGGTTGACCTGCTGGTGCCAATAGCAGGCTGTCTGTTGACGTCTAGAAAAAGCTTATTTTCGGGAATCTTCTATGGGATATCATCCCTTATGTAATGAATCTATAAATTCCTAAGTCATTTCACCGACTTTAGGACTTCCTACTTAGGCTAACCAGACAATCACCGCCTATTATGGGGATTCTGGTAGCCAATAGACCACACTTTACATTTCTAGTGTTTATGTAAGTCTATCTAGGTCATATGCACATAAGGTGCCTTGATATGTACAAATTTGATAGCCGGTCACTTTCTTTGCGCCCAGCTATCAGAGAAATTAGGTATAAAAACACTAATAAGATTGGGACGACACGATGGTGCGTTCAACGGGCCATCGGGAGGTCCCCAAAAATTCCTTATTTTCGGAATTCCCAGGGGTGTATAGTCTCGGGGAATGCCAAAAACTGACTAAAATTACATTTCCAGAAACCTATTTTCCGGAATTGTACTTAAACTACTTGAGCGATTTTCGCTCCAAAGTGATGGCTTGGTAGCTAGTCCAGCAAGCCATCCGAAAGTACTTATACCATGAGTACATCTATTCCCTTCATGGAGTTATTCCACCTGAAGGGTCTACAAATTTCAACGTTTTACGTTGTTTACATTTTTCACGACTGCTTATCTCGTTGACTATCCAAGCGATTCTTCCCATCTAGAAACCGCCTGGAAGCCCTTTTAGCAAGCTTTCCAATGGTAGTACTTTTACCAGTACACCTATATGTTTCTAGGTACTTAGGGCACCTAAAACCGTAAGCGATTGCCAAAACCAGTTAAACAGCAGTTTTTCTATTATATACTGACTTGATATCTCAAGTAAATGGGCTTTATATAAAAGACTACGCTAACTATGAGGTGTATATAGGCTTCCTGTCTCGGTCTAGGTCCCCCATATACCCTAAAATGACCTAAAACCATATATTTGGTGTTTGAGATATCAAGTTAATATTCCTATTTACATAGCAGAAACTATGTGGTCTTCACATAGTTTCATCATTATGTACTGATTTCATGTCCAGTACATAGGATAAGCCCTTAAAAACATGATTTTAATTACTATAATATTTTCGAAAACCACCAAAACTATATATATCGTGTGGTTCCCTCTCACGGTTCATTCGGAACTAATCCGTCGTCGAGCACAGACGTATCGTATGACAGAAATTTATGTTTTTTACTATGATAACTCTTATCAGTATGCTTTCTAATGATTTTACTCTGTTAAGGGTGAACTATTGAACCCTATAACATACTGACAAACACTAAAAACATTATACTACTATCTCAAAAAATGTAGGTAAAATTTTAGTATAAATATAAACGTGCCTCTAAAATTCATTTTAGTATCAGGTGGCGCGCCGTGGTAAGCAGACATGTCTACACATACAAACTTCAATTTCTATGAACCATTTAGTATGGTTGATGACGCTTCGTCGCGAACAGGTAGGTACAACTAAAAAGTGAAAAATAAAAAACCTTTTAAAAAAAAAAATACTACCGACTTCCAAATAAGAAAACTACAAAGTGAAAAATAACTTTATTTTTGGAAGTCAGTGTCCAAAACGCAAAAAAATGGTACCTACGACAGACACCGACTTCCAAAAATAAAGAAATTTTTCACTTTGTAGTTTTCTTATTTGGAAGTCGGTAGTATTTTTTTGTTTATAAGTTTTTATATTTAAGTTGATGCCAGCATGTTTATGCTGGCATCAACTTAAATATAAAAACTTCATTAGAGTTTTACCGTACACCTAAAACATCGACTACATAATATAGACAAAATAATGTAATGTGTAATGTATGTATGTATGTTTGTTCCTATGTGGCGTTCTAGAGACCAAACGCGTTGGCTGATTTGTGGAGGATTGTTTTAAAGTAAAGTAGTTTAGTAGTAGTTTTTGGTTTAGGTGTATATATTTGTAGTCTTAGTTAATTAAGTATTTTATACACTGTATATACTTTTATCTATGTAATTAAAGTTTGAAGACTTACTGCTTAAAAAGCGATCTAATAAGAAGTAAACAAGAAGAAAATCATGCTGTGCAGTCGGAGGATACATCTGCAGCCTAATTGCGTAAGTGAATTCTGCAAAGCAAACTAGTCGATGCCTTCTCAAAAACAACTTTACGTATTAATATGCAATACGTAAAGTCGTTTTTGAGAAGGAATCGACTTGTTTGCTTTGCAGAATTCACTTACGCAATTAGGCTGCTGGTTTTGGTCAGCCAGCTCGCGAATATGTCTATATGCCTTTGCGATAGAACTATGGTGATCTAGATTCGACTTATCGACAATTCGTCTTATCCTTACAAGTGTCATAGGCTACATTAAAATGGGAAAATAAAAAAGTGGCGCCATTTTGTGGAGGCCCAATATTTTGTTTTTCTTCCAAACCCATCGTATGGTTTTTAGGGTTCCGTACCCATAGGGTAAAAACGGGACCCTATTACTAAGACTTCACGATCCGTCTGTCTGTCTGTCTGTCTGTCCGTCTGTCACCAGGCTGTATCTCATGAACCGTGATAGCTAGACAGTTGAAATTTTCACAGATGATGTATTTCTATTGCCGCTATCACAACAAATACTAGAACCCATACAACAAACGTGATTTTTGCCGTTTTTTGCTCGATATTAATAACGGCAACAGGTAGACGCTTGAAATATTCACAGAATATTTAGTTGTATATTCACTTCAAAAAATAATAATTATTAAATTAAAATAAAATAAATTAAGGGTGCTCCGATATACAACAAACGTGATTTTATTGCCGTTTTTTGCGATAATGGTACGGAACCCTTCGTGCGCGAGTCCGACTCGCACTTGGCCAGTTTTTATAAATAATACTTTAATAATACTTATATGTTTAAATTCAAACAATTCAAAAAAAAAAAAGAAAAAGTTATAAATAAAATTCGTTACATAAAAAAATTAAAAAACCGACTGCTTAAGAAGATGTATCCTCCAACTGAATGATTTTCTTCTTGTTTACGACTTTTTAGTGTACTTCTTAAGCAGTCAGGTTTTTAGATTTATTTAAGTAACTGTTTTACTTCGCTAGTTTACGAAATTATCGCGCGAATGCAAACGCTGATGTAGCTTAACCTTAAGCTTCTTACAAAATGTGCGGGTTCACCGTACACATACCATTACCATACACTACATTTATACATTGGTATAAATTGTGTCAATGCTGCCCCAAGGCTAGTCCTAAGTTCCAAACCTTCCTATTGATGAAGGTTCGTTTGTAATTTCAAATTCGTCCCGCCTATCTACCCAATGCACATTCCTACATCCACGCTATACATACTCACCCTACAGACGTCCGCAGACCACGTAACAGTGAGTGCATTACTTACTAAATTTGCATTTCTAAACGATTTACGTTTTCAAGAGACCTAATGAGCTTTTAATGACTCATATTTATGTGAAGTTCTTG
Source organism: Orthosia incerta (assembly GCA_948252205.1). Taxonomy (NCBI): domain Eukaryota; kingdom Metazoa; phylum Arthropoda; class Insecta; order Lepidoptera; family Noctuidae; genus Orthosia; species Orthosia incerta. Next base: position 498,559 of record OX411758.1, read on the forward strand.
AAGATTGTAGCACTCATACTTAGGTCTTGGACATTCATTCATCATTTAAATAGCCTAGAGCAATACTTGCTTGGGCAATGAGCCCAGTTTTGGCTTGCTGACCGGCTAATATTTTGACCGCAGAACACAGAAATTAAATATCTGTGTGTCTCTATAAGTTTGATGCCGACAATATATGGAATAGCCTAATCAGCTATGCTTTTGGTCGCTGCTGGGACACTGGCCTCCTCCTCTATAAGGAACTCATATTCTTTATTGTACACAAAACAAACATAATAGGGATGTTTCCTATTATATTCATTTCGTCAGTGAGATTATCAAATAATATTGGACACGTATTTTTTGTTTTATCAAATAAATAAACACCGGCCAAGTGCGAGTCGGACTCGCGCACGAAGGGTGCCGTACCATTATCGCAAAAAGCGGCAAAAATATCACGTTTGTTGTATGGAAGCCCCACTTAAATAATTATTTTATTCTGTTTTTACCCGACTGCCGAAGGAGGGTAATGTGTTTATCAGTACATATATATACTGATAAACACTGTATTATGGTGGTTAAGTACACTTGGAAAACCGATGAAGATAATTTTTTTACCCGACTGCCGAAGGAGCTCATGCCAATATAAACTCATTAAGCTGCGTCTACGCTAGACGAGCCGAGCACGAGCGGAGCCGTTCGCGGCGTCGTCGCTCACGGTTTTCGAGGCTTGTAACTCGGTCCATATTAAACGAATTTGTGCTCGGCTTGCCTAGCGTAGACGCAACTTTAGAGTTTTACCGTACACCAAAAACATCGACTATTCGATTCGATGATGATGATTCTTACTTCAATCGATTCGTCTTAACTCTACGAGTGTCACAGTCTACATTAAAATTGGAAAAGAAAAATGGCGGATTTTGGGTGCCATTTTGTGGAGTTTTTTTTTTTAAAGTAAAGTAGTTTAGTAGTAGTTTTTGGTTTAGGTGTATTAAAATAAAATTATTTGGTTTTTTGGTTTATTTGTAGTCTTAGTTAATTAAGTTTTTTATACACTGTATATACTTTTATCTATGTAATTAAAGTTTCAAGACTGGCTTTTTGCTTAAAAAGCGATCTAATAAGACGTAAACAAGAAAAAAACCATGCTGTGCAGTCGGAGGATACATCTAGTTTTGGTCAGCCAGCTCGCGAGACATATTCGCGAGCTGGCTGACTATATGCCTTTGCGATAGAACTCTGGTGATCTAGATTCGACAAACCGTGTGAAAGCATTTTGTACTGCCTCCTGAGAAGAAAACTTTTTATCACGTAGAAAATTGTCCAAATCACGAAAAAAATGGTAGTCCGTAGGAGCAAGGTCTGGCGAATACGGAGGGTGACGAATGGTTTCTAATTGCAGTTCCTGTAGAGTTAAAACGGTTTCTCGTGCTGGATTAGGTCTCGCGTTATCATGGAGCAATAATGGTAAAGATCGATTTATGAGTCGGGGATGTTTTAGTGCTAGTTTTGCTATCATTGTTCGGAGTTCGGCACAGTAGACATCTGCCGTTATTGCTTGACCAGATCGGAGAAAGCTATAGTGAATAACAACATGCTGAGACCACCAAACAGTTACCATTACCTTTTTATTGGTAAGCATTGCTTTAGGACACTGTAGCGGCGTTTGACCTGGGGTCAGCCATTGCATTTTTTACTTACGGCTATCGTAAAGAATCCACTTTTCATCAAATGTCACAATTCGATCCAATATTCCTTCATTTCTGTATCGATTCAATAAGGCAACACAAGTTTCAACACGCGTTTCTTTCTGCAGATCAGTCAAATCATGAGGCACCCATTGTTCATATTTTTTATTTTATTGTTTAAACGCAAATGAGTCAATTTTGTTGGTAAGGTAACGTTAAACCATGCCGCTAATACCTGGGTAGTTTGGCTCGGATCGGCTTCCACCATCTCTTTCATTTCATTGTTATTCACCTGTGTGGGCGACTTCCAAGTGATTCGTTCTTCAAATCAAAGTTTCCATCACGAATGCATTCAAGACTTATTTTATTTAAATAACGAAAAATAACTAAATATTTATTTATTTTATTTTATTTGGGGAACAAACAGATGCAATAAATAACATAAGCATACAATTAATTCAACACAATCCAGAAACAGTTGTATATATGTGCAACATTTATTTTAAAAGATTAAATAAATATATTTAAATATAAATAATTATATTTATATTTTAAATTTTATTTATTAAATTAGCACATGAATTTTCATCAAGCTAACACTTTTGGCTCTTGTGATACAGGACTTCCTAGTACAAGAGCCAGGGCTGCACTGAGATCTGTGTCATAAATTGTGTGATAATAAATAAATAAATAAAATAAATAAATACAACTAGTGATAGCGCCAGCCTGGGTTCGAATACGAGACCTATTAGCTCGTTTCATCTCGTTTGTCGCATTCGATATCACTGGATTACTATTGTTGACAGGAGTATTTGAGATGAAGACCGTCTATGCGCATCTGTACTTTAAATTGTTTAAGTTTTGTTTTATATTTTATGTCTCCTCGTAAGTGATTTGTAATCTATGAGAAATAAAGAATTTTAAACCGTAGATATTGCTAATTTAATATTTAATACAGTTTACCTTGTTATCACACACGCAAGAACGGGCTCCACTTTGTCGCCTGATAATTGGCAAATTAATTAGGTACCGCAGCTCCTAATCCAATTAGCTGCTACCTCTGCTTACTGACTGTTCTGTTAATATTGTACCAATTAGCGGTTCAATTAATTGAATACATGGTGTTTCAATATATCAACTGGCCGGTTATTTGCGGTTGACGGTCAGTGGTCTGGTTAAACTGTTTATTTTATTTGTAATTAATTTATTTGGTCGTGGCATAATAATATAATCTGGGGGGTAACCACAAGCTCTTAGCGCGGTATCAATTTGAACTTATTTCGCGTTTTAGTACCATGACGTCGTTTAAAAAAGCTCAATTTAATAACGCTACGAAGTTGTTTTTGTTTAGGCTTTGATAATGTTTGTACCGTCAAACGGGGTGAATAGGGATCGCGGGGTGAATAGGGAAAAAATTGGGATTTAAATTACCATGGCAATAACTCAGATATTTGATTAACCACAGCTTATAAAATGGCAAGAATTCATTATAGAATAATTATTTTTTGAACTGGTAACATTTATTTGACGTGAAGTTACAAAAAAATTGTCAAAACAGCATTCTGAAGGTTCGTGTTTAAAAGTACCTGCTGTCGAAGTGTCTTTAATTTTAAAAGTTTTAATGTTTTTGTGGTTGAATTAGCTTCATAACGACTATCTACGTGTTTGGTGTTTATTCTGGAGCCTGTATAACGTAACGTAAGTGCAATTGAATAGTTTTTTAAATCGTATAATTGTAGTTTAGTATGAGCAAGAATTTATTTACTTCATAAGAGGTTTTTAGGTACGCGCTGGGGGTTTTTAGGTACGACTGGGGGGTCAATAGGGACGCCATATTTAATAAATAGGGACGATGCAGTTTGTCTAGATACAGTAAAGGGACTATAGGAACAGGGTTGTCACTTAAGTCATTTAAAAAAACTTCCTACTCGCGATGTAATTAAACATTTTTAATTTACACTTACATTTTATACTTGAGTAAAGTATAAGATTTTAAAGATTTATTTTTATTGTTGATTTTTTTTTTTGTTTGTATAATTATTTCTTTATTAAAAGAGGCTGTTTTTAGTTTGACTAGTATTCTGATTTTTATATAAGGTAGAAGGGTTTTTAGATAAAAAATGTGTTTTTGAGAGTATTAAGAATTTTAATAAAGGATATGTTTATAAAATACTAGTTTTGTTCACCTTCCCTAAACCATACATTTAGGTACTCACTTTAATTCATTCTTATCTCTAAGTACATGATCCTTCAACTCATCTTGGCGCGTGGCGCAATATGTGCCGCACACATGAAAATAATTCGTAAAACGCACGCACCAAAATGCATTAAAGGATTTTGTACTTGCTTAAATAATTTTAGTAGCAAAATTGTGACAGCCCTAACGGTTTTTCCCTATATAACCAATCACCGTCCCCATTGACCCCATATTGTGTTTAAATAGGGACGACCTATAATTTAAAGAAATAATTAAAACTGGATGGTTTTCATGATTTAGTGTAAATTTCTTAAGAACATTCAGAACGCGACTCAAGTTTCAATACCAAAATCAATACAATATTTTCAGGGATAACTGGTGATAAATGTGTTCAAAGTTCAATTCTGTGCCTATTCACCCCGTTTGACGGTATGGCGTATTGTCTTTAGTTCATTCAAAATTCAAACCACAACGTGCTTTTTGACAACTAGCGATATCGTTTTTTCTTCAATTTTTGGTTTTGTTTGACAGTTAATAAAAGTTGCTTTGGCGGGCTCGATTTACTATCATTTTCCAAAATATATACAAAAATTATCACTTCCGTGATATAGCCGGTAAGTAAAACGTATTTATTTACGCATTTATTGAATTCATAACCTCTGCCAAGCCCTACAGAGTTAGGCATCATGTTATGTTAGGTATTACCTACCTACGTAGGTAAACTTGTCGATTGGTTTGTGTTTGTGTATCTCATGCGATTTTAATGCATGTTGTGGACTGAATTTCTTGTTTGATTCTAGATGACGAATCCATTATTAATGACGAATAAACCCATGAAATCATGGAGGGCAGTGCAGACGCTACGTGAGCCATCGCAAATTCGCAACCTACTACCGCCGCACCGCCGCCGGCAGCTTGTGTTTACCGACACTATGATGTAATTAAAGGCTCTAGTGTATAATACTGTTCCAGTTCGAGGATAAATAAGAAATAAAAAAAGCTGATGGAAGCTAACAAACTCATCGTGAAGCTGAAATATAATAATTTGAATGATTGGTTACCTGTAAAACCTACGTACAAAGAAGAATGCATTTTATTAGCATTTGGTGTTTTGTGGTGCTTGTGTCTCACATTATTGCTTATGGCTGCTTTGCTGTATTAATCCTTATTGTGCTTGTGATGACTGCCTAGTATCATTGTGTATGATAAGTGTGATAAACTGATAACCATGGACATAATCTCAATGGTGATAACTGATAACCATCTGTATCTTTTTACCCGACTGCGTTAACAATATTGTGTGTATGTAACGTGTACTTATCTGTCTACTGTGTTGAAATAAATGGTTTTTGCAGCTGGAGAATCAATAGTATATCTACTTTTATAGCCCACGTCACCCACGTGTTGGACATTATTTATTATTATCATCAAACTCCATTCTACTAACTCTATAAATATTCAACCAAACTCACGCCTTTTTCCCATGTGGACAAGCAGAAACTACAACGCCACCTGCTGCGGTCCTTACGTACTCCTTTTGCTTCATTTACATGCATACATCTAGTCATACGAGCACACCGGTAATGAGGACAGCGTTCCTGACCTTTCTGAAGAACATTACCTACCAATTCGATCCGTGTATGACCCAGGACGTCCTCTCCCGGCTGGCGTTTTCACTCACATCTGCTTTGTAAATACCTTTTCTTAGTCGCCTTTTACTCATCTTATGTATATATTTATTATACTTAGGTATTTATAGATACTATTTAATACGTATGCCTGACACAGGTCCAGACCCATCGAAGTCCCGCAGGACTCTAAATGTGCCCTGTGGCGTGCTGAGATACAATATTTACGAACTATGTACTTATACTAGCTGTCCCACGCGGCTTCGCTCCCGTCAACCTACCCTACATACACGAATGTTGCGTAACTTCAACTGCTTACGCAGCGCACGCAACGGAAGCTCTCAAAAAGGAATCATTTTTCCCATCTTTGCAACATTTTTCATTTATGCTCCGCTCCTATTTGTCGTGGCGTGATGTTATATAACCTGTAACCTTCCTCGATAACTAGACTATCCAACACAATAATAATTTTTCAATTCCAACCAGTAGTTCCTGAGAATGGCGCGTTCAAACAAACAAACTCTTCAGCTTTATAATATTAGTAGGTATAGATAGATATACTAGCTGACCCCCGCGGCACCGTTCCCGCCAACTGGCTACCTTTTTTTTTTTTTTTTTTTTTTTTTTTTTTTTTTCGGGGTGGAAAATCCTCATTGGATGTCCTCCGCTCTGGGGAGGGCGGAGGGGTCTGTCAGACTCGTACTGACTAAAAACCACCCCGGTGTTCCATCTCACACCTACGCTGGGGGTCGCGGGAACAACGATACTTCCGCAACCCCCAGCTAGTGCCGGCCCGCCACTGCGGGCCTCGATCTCGGGTTGGGGGGGAGTGAGGTGTTTGCACCCCCCGCAACGTCTTAGAGGGGCGCGCGTGGAACACTACGCGCCACCACCTCGGGTCCAGATGTGTGGGGGGCGAGGGACGTCCCCGAGTCCGTCGCCCTAGGACCCATTTAGGGGGGCCGGAAGAGGGCGTTGTCTGCCCTCCGCCGACGCCCGGCGCGTCTGCTGCGGATCGGGTTAGCGGATGAAATCTCCCTCTCCCTCTCCGCAGCCTCCTTCTGCGAGACGACTGTTTCGCAGAAGGATACCACCGCGGCCAACTGGCTACCTACCCTAACCTACCTACCAATTTGTTAAACTATTTATTCAAATAAAAATTAATACCAATTATACAATAAGAATGCAAACAACTTTTGTTTCTACCGGCGATCTAATAAAATTTAGAACATAAAAGCTGCTATTGTGACTTAGCTATGATAGTTAGATAATATATCTCGCAGCCTTTTTTATAGGTTATAATAAGTACTTTAATCATGTAGTACATAAATTTTATGTATCATCAATAATTGCCTCAACGCATGCCAAATAATGAATTTTTATAGGCAAAATTTTGCTACTTTGGGTTACATTATGAAATTTTCATAACGATTTCTAATTTTTTTTAAAATAAATTATAGCCTATGTCACTCAGAAATAAAGTAGGGTAAGTGCTCCAGTGAATGAACACTTAAGGATTTTCGAACTTCATAAAATTCTTACAGTATGTTGCCTCTGAGGGATACGGTGCAAAGCTACATTTTGGTAATATAAGGATATAGAAGTATAGATTTGTGTACATATTTTCAACCGACTTCAAAAAAGGAGGAGGTTCTCAATTCAACGGCATCTTTTTTTTATATTTGTTACCCGATTCAAAAAAAAAATATTTTGTTTGAAAGGGTGTACTTTCCAGGTGGTCCCATCGTCATCAGGGCAGGATCAAGGAGAAATCGAGGGAACTCCTCAAATATTATAGGCATACGTAAAGCGATTTAGGTATTTGCATAAATAATGCAATCATTTGCAATCAAAAGTAGAACTCAGTAATTAAACAATGTATCCTGGTCGTGTTTGGGCTTATTGGAATCTTCATGAGGTGTACTTTGGCAACAAATTTTCATGTTAATTGGAGGTACCTACCTACAAAAACTAAAAAGAGATAAATAAAAAACTTTAACAAAAAAATCAAACTGACTTCCAGAACAAAATACTACAAAGCGAAAACTAACTTTCTTTTCCGAAGTCGGTGTCGAAAAACGGAAAACAACAGGTACCAAACTCACCCCCACACCACAGTCTCCACCATCTTTGATTGACTGGTGGAGAGTGCCTTGGGCATTAAGTCCAGCTATGGTCATTGGTTCATGTTGCATGAAGTTTTATTATATAAATAAATCTTGTCAATATGACCAAACCATCTAAGCACACCTTTTAAAACACAATGTTGTCTTATTACATCAAACACTACAAATACTTCAATATAATAAAACATAACACTGTTTTTAAACACAATTATTTATTAGGTAGGTCTACATTGAATATAAAATGCATTACTGACTAAGGGAAAAGGTCATAGTTAAACTAACATATTTCAACAAGGTCTATGCTGGACACATAACATTGTTTTCTTACACTCGAAGGAAGATAGAACATTTGTAGTAGTCTAACCCCATGCCAACCTTTTTTATGTCAAGCCGGTTCTGGGGCCAAAATAGAAAGCGCTGGTTTTGGTAAGTTCTTTAGCAAATTAGGATAAAACTGTAACTTAGAAAGAAAGAAAAAGTGTTTATTTGCCACAAAACAACATACAAATTCATCTCGTCTCACTTTCTTTAGTTCTTACTAATAGGTGCTTAAATAATTTACTGATTGTTTTAGAATATTTATTGTTTTTGATGACCACACATATACATGATGTCATGACCATTCTCAATTTTGTTTTGCTAGTGGACAATGGTACTTTTTCTTACTTTCAGGAATGGTAAGGTTTTTCATTGTCTATAACCAAGATTGGCTATAATTTTGGCAAAATTCTGGTGAACTGGTGAACCATTTTTCATATTTACAGGAATCCATTTCTGAGTGATAATCAATGGTGTATGGTGAAGAAGATGGCTTCATCCCTTTAACTCACCTCCATTCAAAAAGCCAGTATGTGATCCTGTAGACAAATAATGAAATATAAGTCCTGAGTTATGTAGAGTAGGCAGGTCCTAGCTGAAAAACAAGAATATAATAGAAATACATTTATTTGACAGTCAAAACCCACTAGCAACAGAGTAAATTACAGTAATGAAATATAGAGACAAATTGCACTAAACATGGCCATACTGAAAGGGTTACCATTACAGTTTTTGCTGTTTCAGTATTTGCTGTTTGTCAGACACCCAGCACTGTTTTTCAGTTGGCACCCTGAAGAAGAAACCTCAGACCGATGGTACCGGCTAAAATTTCCATTATGGGCCGCTGATTTAAGGCGCGGGAGGGAGGGGGGAGAGGGGGGGGGAGGGGGAGAAGCCCCCCTGTACCATCCCCACAACTCGGAGCCCCATGGTTATGGAGATATCCATGGTTAAAGTTTTGAGGTTAGAATAAAAATTTCACCAATTTCCATTGACTTTTGGGGCGGGAAGGGGGTTAGGGATGTGGGGGGGTAGGGGGGCTACCCTCCTGTACCATCCCCACCACTCGGAGCCCCATGGTTATGGAGATATCCATGGTTAAAGTTTTTACAATTACTATTTAACGACAATGTCGACGGAGCCCCGCTGCGCGGGGCTCCTATTTCTGTCTAAAGGGTCTCAAGTAACCTAACACGAAGAAGATGACGGGAGCTGAGTTCGCTCGCTTTGCTCGCTCACTTCAGCTGCCGTCATCTTTTCGAACCTAACCTGTCCGTGTTGGGGTGCCCTAAGTTCCCGAGCTCGCTTCGCTCGCTCTTGGACTAATTCATAAAGACCAGTGGGTGCTCTGATTCGGTTTTGGGTATTTTGGATATTCACATAGTAAATAAAACACGATAACTAACACTGACAGTTAACACAAACAAAGAAGCGTGGCGTTGCTTCACGTTCCGTTCCACAGTGTAAACAAAATTCGGTATTTTTTGTGTAAAAAAGTCAATGTAATTGCATAATACACCATGGTTATTGTGCACATTAATTACACACCAAATAAAATATGTGAGTAAGTGAAAATAAAATTATATTTAAATAAAAAATATGACTTCAAATTTAATAAAATACTACTCTACGTCAACGGAACGTGAAATGTGAACTTTGACGTTTACCATGACAATTTATCTAACCTTAAAATTTGCACAAAACAAAATATGTATGGGAATTTTAAACATTTTTTTCTCGAAAACCGTGATGCTCCGAGTTTAGACACTTTGGAAAAAGCTTTCTATTTATGAGTACTATCTATAAAAAAAAAATGGACTTCCAAATCAGCGGCCCATAAAGGAAATTTTATCCTCAAGCTTTTCCGGTTGCGATTAACTTATTTCCAATTACAGCTTCTTCATTATTTGTAAGTGCTGATCTTTTGAAGTTGGGCAACAAATCATTATCATGTACAGCATCCAAATAAAACTGTAGGCAAACATTATTTAAAAATAGGGCTCCAAAATCCATATCGTCCAATTCGTCTAGGCTACTCCTCTTTCTCACCACGGAGGGTTTTGAAGACAGGAATTTGTAATAACCTCGTTACCGGCTGTTTTGGATAACAATCTTTAGGTCACGATTACATGTTTGTAGATATTTGTAAGCGTCTCTTTATTCATAGAATACATGGCAATCCTTTTGTCACACAACTCACAACAAACACACAACAACTTTATTGTAAATTACTTTAAAACACTGAAAATAAAAGTAGGTACGCTTGTAAACAGAGCTAATATGACCAAGATGTCAGGTTATAAATAATCCGACCAATTTAAAAATACAAGCTTACAACGTAAAATCGTTACATTTGATGCACTCTTTAATTTGTTATCATAATAATGTGGAAAGTCAAGCCACAGGTAATAAATTATATCACACTCGGGATTTTGAGATGCTTTATAATGTCGGCTATTGGTTTTGATTTTAATGATACTTTTTTTTCTTTAAACTTATTATATTGTTGTAAAATACACTTAAGAAAATAGTAGTTTAAATGTTTGACGTGAATGTATAGTATAGTATATAATTCTACTTGGAGTTTATATGAAATAAACATCTCATGATAATTTTTATTTAAAATTTCAGTGATAGCAAAAACGACATTCTAAAAAGCTTTTTTTGCTTAGCTAGCTGACCTATAACGGGATATAGATAAATATTTCAAATCATTCGTTCTTTCCCAACACTACCCGGCATTAAATTGATATCGTTTAACTAAGGTGAGGGTACGATAATGAGAATTCTCAATAAGAGCTTGAAAGAAAGTGTACTCAAATTGAGATTGTTTTGTAAAAGATGGTGGTAGGCCACCTGATGTCTAGGAGAGTTTTAAATTATTGATAATGTATTTTTTTCTGAATTCAACAAGAAAAAATGGCACATTTTATCTTCATGCTCCATAATATTTAACAGTTGTGTTTTCTTTTACTATGAAATAAAAATAACTTAATTTCAGAGAAAGTTTTTCATATTCATGAGCAACCTAGATAGATTTTACTATCTAGGCAGGCTCAAAAAATATTATTGGCCAGTTTTCCCAGAACAAAAAAGTTGTACGTATGCTACCAACGTGCGGAGCAGTGGTGGCCCAGTGGTATCGGCCGCGACTTACAAGAAGTAGGTCGTGGGTTCGAGCCCAGGCAGACGCTTTAATTAGTGTAAATTATTTCATCATCACTGCTCTCAAAACGGTGAAGGAAAATATCGTGAGAAAACCGGCATGTCCCAGAAACAAAACTTTGAAGACATTTGACATCCACCAACCCGCACTGAGCCCGCGTGGTGGATTACGGCCCATTTCCTCTCACAGAGAGGAGGCCTGTGTTCCAGTAGTCCCACTGCTGGGACACAAGCCACATTAATAGGCTGATAATGTGATGTGATGTGATGCTACCAATTTACATGATTTAACATTTATCTAATAGCAGCTGACTAATGTTCCAAAACATTAGATAGTTTTGACAACAATAGATTTGTCCATTCAATATGATTTCGCATTCGCTATTTCTAACATTCGGCAATGTGAACCTAAGTATTCGTTTAAGTTGTCGGTTTACCGGATTCGGCGACCGCATTCAGCTGAACCCATTGTTTAATTTTTTGCTTATTTCTCGTGTCTCCATCATCATGGACAGACATAATTTGTGTTACGTCAAGGAATTTTCGGTCGGCCATTTAAGTGTTCGGTCACCGAAAACGGTCTGCGGTCGAATACGCCTACCGAAAACCCATTTACACTAGTCGGTGACCGAATACGGGCCGCAACCGATTCGGTCAAAACGAGCTTATGTAAATGAGCCATAAGTTGACAGCAGCTGATCAAAATTTGTATGAGGTATACAATATTTTTAATATATCTTTTTTGGAGAAAGTTGTTAATTAGTATGGGCTGAGGCAGTTTTTAAAATATGATCACACCGTTACGTTACGCCCTGAACAGACGTGATGTTATGTAATGTTTATTTCATAAATGATGATTCAAAATTTCAATTGACCGGTCATTAGAGGTGATATATAGAGGTTCATCAAAAATCGGGCCAATAGGCTCATCGGCAATGAGACAATGGTCAAGTCAAAGCGCCAGAGATTTTATCGGTTACATTGTGTGCTCCGTGCATATCAGGGAGTGTGCGATGGAATTGCACGATCCAATTCCACCTGTGTTTCATCATCGGGTTACCGGACGTACGGTGATGCGCCATCGGTACATGGTGGACAACCCACCCATACGCACAAAACGTTTTGGGAACACTTTTATTATGCGTGCAGCTAAGGAGTGGCATTCCCTGCCAGAGTTTGTGTTTCCTGATAGTTTCCTTTAAGACAAGAGGGAATAGGTTTAGGCAAGCGTGCTTCACCGTCGACCATATCTTCGCTTACCATCAGGTGAGATAGTGGTCAACCGCGAGCCTATAGACAATAAAAAATATAACGATATCCATCACATTTAAGGGGTGTCATAGATTTTCTACTCCCCTTTTTCACCACCCAGAAAAAAAAGATCGTATAATTCAACAAAAACCCTAAATAAGTTTCATCCCCAAACTACCCTACATCAGCTAACATTCATCCCTCTTCTAACAAAACCGCGCGGCATTCTTTCATAATTTTCATCCCCTACAAAAATTAATTAGTACAAGATTAAGAGTAATAAGCCTTCTGATTTATAAGGGTTGTGGCCAAATGATACCCAACCCTTTGAGGGGTCCGCACACAAAACGGCAAATAGAAAAACCTTTCGCCTTTCGTTATTTTGTCCCTCATTATGGGAGGGTATTTCAATGTGCACTTATACCTATAATGGGGCAAAGGGCCTTTATATTATATTGCTCACTAAATTCAATTTAAATGTACCTTCCTCTTTTCTATGCGATTAACTGATGTTATGCTGTACTAGCTGCTACTCGCGGGTTTCCCCACGTGAAAACTGTTTTATTATTCAAAAGGAAATGTATCCTATGTGTTAATCTAGGTTGTTTATATTAAAGTCTCCGCCAGATAACAATAAAATAAAAGTCATTGACCCGACTTGCACCATATGTAACTTGAAAACATGTTTTATTTATTGAGATATTTTGATAATTTTGATCTCAAATTAAAGGTATAGGCTTAGAACCATTTTATTCGTTTAAATCATGTAAATCGGTCCACGGGTTTATGAGATATTATCTCATTACTGAATGCCAAGTGAAAGGGTCAAGGACGTCCCTACGTCGTGTCCCGACGACGATACGTTTGTTTTGATCGTGTTAGCGACACTGCCTTTGAATTGTTAACCGGCTTCCCAAAAAGGAGGAGTTATGTGTGTTACCTCAGACCTTTCTACTGGGTGAACCTATTTTGTAGATTCTATTTTTATTTGAAAGCTGGTGCTTGTCATGTGGTCCCATTTAATTTTTATCAAGGTCTGATGAAGAACTTTGGAGAAATACATCAGAACTCTTCAATAAATGACGGCAAATCACTCGGGATAGCTGCAATCGCATGTCTGTTTATTGTTTACACCATTTTATAACATAACATCACACTGGTACGCTCTAAAGGGCAGGTGTGAACAGTTCACCCTGGTATACTCTTATTCCACCGGTTTTGTTTAAGTTTCATGTTATTGGGGTAATCTATTCTGGCTTCACTTTGGACATTATAGGTACCTAGCCTATAGAACTGGCCCATTATGTACCACAACTCAAATGTGAAAAATAATCATCTTTTTTACAAAAAATACAACCGACTTCCAAATAAAAACACTACAAAGTAAAAATAACTTCAATTTCGGGAGTCGGTGTCAAAAAACGAAGAAACAAACGAAGGAACACCGACTTCCAAAATTGAAGTTATTTTTCACTTTGTAGTGTTTTATTTGGAAGTCGGTTGTATTTATGGTAAAAAGTTTTACAAAAACACTAACTTTTATAATATTAGTAAGAAGTACTTACCTGATTCATGATTAAATGTACCTTTATCTTTTCTATTTGATTAACTAATAATACCTCGCAAAAATGGATGTAAATGTAGGGTTAGGTATAAAACTTGATGTTTGCGAATGATACTCGTTGTCATAGTGTATCGGTAACATAGTATTTAATTAGGATTATGAATTTGATTTTTCAATTTCTTACGTAGAAAGTTATCGCGGCATGTAACATGAGAAACGTCAACGGACTTCTTAGATTGTGACGACTTTAGTAGACTTATTTATGTAAAGAATCGGAGTCTGTGTTTCCCGATAGCTACAACCTGGGGGTCTTTAAGTCAAGAGTGAATAGGTTACTTCTAGGCAAGCGTGCTCCATCATCGACCACATCATCGCTTACCATCAGGTGAGATGGTGGTCAAGCGCGAGCCTATACAAGATAAAAAAAAAAAAAAAGAATCACTGTCAATGTTCTATTTTTGTAGATACACAATTGTTGCATAATTGGACTATTACGTTCCCACCGATGTGACGAAGGCCTCATATGATCATTATTATATGATTTGGTGATGTAACCAATATTCATGGTTTTGGTGACTGGGGATGCCACTCTCCACGGTTTTCGAATGAAATGGTAGTGATGAAGATAAGGCTTATTTTTCTATTCTTTGCTCGATTTTGACGACTATCTTACCTGGTATGTTGTAAATATACTATGGTACGCAAAGATGTGGTAAATGATGAACCACGCTTGCTTAGAGTAGTAACCTATTCACTCTTGAATTAAAGACCCCGGGTTTAATTCGATTGACAGCGTTTGACTGTTGGATATATTGTATGGAAATGTAGGTATACAAATTAGGTGTTGATTTTGTGGAACAGTCTCGATATATTTTGCCTTTCGGAATGCAAAATTGTTAAGTTTAGTATAGCTACCTAAACAACCTAGCATTAAATTCTTTGATCACATCTCTCTGCAGAAAGAAACTAAGAAGAAAGCAAAAATAAGAAAAAGCAAAGTCAATTCCGGCTGGTAACTCGCTTTTTAATTGGCTGGCACACCGTCGGCAGCCAATCGGAACTCGGCATAACTACCCGCGCCAGGTTATATAAACTTTGCTTGGAAAACTGATGATCTGAAGTAATTGAATAGGGCATTGGGCAGATGCATTTTTGTTTGTTTTTGATCAGCAAATAAAATGCAACTGTTTGGCATTTTTCTTGTAAAGTTCTTTTGATAAAGTGTTAGTGTTGGGCAATCTAGCAAATTAATTTTTAACCACTTCCCGGTGTTCGATTGAGAGATTGCACACACGTTTGTTTCTTGTGAGAATGCATTTTTAACCCCCGATGAAAAATGACATCGATCCGGATCCGGACCACGGTCCGCCATTTGGTGACCTCTGGTCTAGTCTTTGCAAGCGCTACTGCGGAGCATGAGGTCCTGGTAGGGGTTCTTCGGTGGAGCCAAGTGTGTTAGTAATACATTATGTGAAAAAAGGTTATTTGATTATTCCAACAACAGATAAACAAAAGAAAAAATTGTAGGCTGCAATACCATAGGTAACAATTACGCGGAACCACATTCAAAGTAGAGCTTAACGCTCCTACCCGCTTTTTATTTAAGTTTAATTAAAACAGTGTCTTTGTTCAGCGGTAGAAAAAGGTGCCATTTTATTTAAACCGCTTAAATGCGGACAGAGGTGTCCGCCTTTCATTATTTTATACTATTTTTTTGCTAAACCTTTCCAGAACTTTTTATAGCGGCAATGAAAGGTAGTTTTACAATTTAAAAAGCTGTTTTAATAGGTTATTATAATAGTTTCCATTAGTAGTTTTAAAGTGTTGCTGGTCGCACTACTACTCTTGGGTTCGATACCCGGGTCGGGCAAGGTGTTATTGGGTTTTTCCATCGAGTCTGGACTTGTGCTCGGTTGATGGCAATAATACCGGAGTCATGGGACAACAACATGGGACTTTAATCATCATCATCAGCCTTTTTAATGTTCCCACTACTGGGACACAGGTCTGCTCTCTGTGAGAGGGAATAGGCCGTAAGGCCCGCAGTGGGCACGCATGGTGGTCCACGCGGGCCCACTGCGTGTTGGTGGAGACATCCACCAAACCGCAGTGCCCTAGAACCAAAAATTCGAAGATATGTGACAACATAATTATCTTCGAATCTAGGTTCTAGGGCATCTCCTAATAAAAGAAAATATATATTGTTGGGTAATGAAATGGAACAATATATATTTTCAACCATATACTATTACAACCATACATAACTCGTTAAATGTCCCTAAGTCATGACATTGTTTTCGCCACTCGAGTCAAAGCTAAAATGTCACAAACATGTAACTCCACTGGCATCCACACCTACCTGCCTTCCCTTCAAACCGGAATACAACAATGCCTGCTGTCGGAATGCCTCTAGTATATATTACTTTCCCTTTATAGTTATTCTATGAACATTTCTTTGAAATTCAAACGAATTCGAAGTATGAAATTGAGATGATTGGTTTTTTGAAAAACAAATAATTTATTTTTCGAATTGTGTTCTGTCACTTGATTGAGGTTAGAAATAGGAATTTTAGAATGGCTTTTCATGTGGATTTTTAGCATAGACCAATTTTGTTCGTTATTCTAAGTTTAAAAAGTATCCGCAAAGCTGAGCTCAGATGGCGCCACAGGAAACAGAGTAAACAAACCAAACTGTCCAAATCGTGCGACAAATTTTTGCAGTTTATGCATACAAAATATAAAACTAATAGTGAAAAAAAAACAAAATGGATTTATACGAATAGTACGAATATGAATGCGAACATTGAAAGTCTTGTGTAACTTGCAGATATCATGTTAATTTATTATATAAGAATGTACTTCCAATTAATATTCAAAACAATGCTTCCAGGTTGATTTTTAAGACTCGCACACCATCCACCCAACCAACCAACCACCAAACCACCAACCAAACCCACCATCTTGCACACAGTCACATTATGATGGTAGACAGCACTCCAATGTACTATTACTACTATGTGTGTATTTTTTTTAGAAAGGTTAGTTGTAAAAGCAGATATTAAATATCTTTGAATGATAGTTCTTCCTTAAAATTAAGGAATCTGGTCATTGAACCATAATTAAGTTTATTAGCTCTTGATATTATTACATTTCATTTACAACTTAAATATACATCAATGCGTATCTGCTGCACGTTAGAATGGGATTTTGCAGCTAATGCATATTATTATGTTTTGTTTCAGCACCTGGTCTAAGGCCTCCATGAAAAATATCAATACCTATCTTTACAGCATCAAAAAAATCGATATTATTATTTTTTATGTTTCATCTGGATAAAACAGAATTTAACATCAAGAACTTGTTTAAAAAAAACTTAATATTTCTTAGAGTACTAAATCTATGCTATTATCAAATTTAGTTAAACATTTTGTAATTATATTTTTTTACATATTTTACATCAATTAACAAGAGTTTTAGAAGGGCTATTGTCATGAAACATAGGTCCAGAGTCGGGTCTGTATCTTGGCTATCTTAGTATACCCATGTTATCAAAATTACATTCATAGGGGCCCAAATTATTCTACTAACAAAAGGTATTTTACTTATTGTTTTACCACAAAAGGAATTTAGCTTTTTGAAGCACTATTTTTAAGACATTGTTGTGACACTTATTTTTCAAAAAGCCCTGTTGATTTAGAGTCCTGATAGTTTCTCTGTTCATCTTTCATTGACTCTCCTCAATTAATATTTTTCTTTCTAGTTTCAGTCCTGTAAGTATAAATTAGGTTTTATTAACACCATATGGTTAAACATGTGTATATAAGTAGAAATTAAAACATAATTTTGTAGTGGTATTTAATTAGTACACAATGTTATGTGCTTTTTAATGTCTATAGCATTAAACATAATAATTACTGTGTGTATGTGAATAAAGGTTGCCTTAGGATTAGGACGGTCAGGACACAGCCTTGTTTTTTTTGTAAAATTCCGGCGACGAACAGTAATTTCCCATTGCTTGCGAATGTTAGCGTTTTTAGTATCATATGGCCGGTTTTATTTCTGCATCCAAAAACACAACACTGATGCATTCTTGCATCAAACACAACAGCTAGCAATATTATTATTTGGTTTCTGAACACTAGTTATTCTTAAAAATAGTCAAAAATAGTTCGGTAACCACAAACAGTAGTAGTCGCACTTGGCAGTAATGTTCCCTACTGTGCCACCAGTTATTAAATAAGAATGGTTGTTTAGTACAGGCCTTCAGATCATAAAGCCAAGAGGCGAACACTGGGGCCCATTAGCGACGCTGCGTCTCCTGGATCCTATCAGATCCTGTACCCACGAAACTGCGATGCACAGCAGTGGAAAGCTAGGGGTTTAGTTGAGATACCAATTCCTGTCAGACAGGTGGAAGGTGGTACATAAACGGGGTACTTACCGGTATCCTCGTGATATTGATGAGGAGAACATCCGGTCGAGGTGTTAGGGGGAAAATATATATAATATGAGGAAGATGAAGGATAACCGACGGCTTCTGGACTGGAGGCGCCGGCGGACACCAGGCACCGACACGTTGTCGACACAAAATATCTCGCTGCGCGCGAAATATACAAAAAAAACTCCGGCGCCGCACAAAACCACTCGCGGATGGAGACACAATTCTGGTGCACTGAATGAACTGAACTTTATTTATCAGTTTTCAAACAAAATCTGCCCAAAGTCAAATCGTCACGTCTTTTCTTGGCAAACAGGCTTTTACAAGTCATCTGTCAACGTCAAACTCAGTCGAGAACTGTCAATTCAAAATGACAGCGAGCTGACGTTTCGTTGCAACAAAATAACAAAAGGGAAAAAAAAGTTTCATTTCAAACAACGATAACGTCTTCCGATCTACTAAATAAAATCTTAAATTCAAACATTCACTGATAGGCAACGCACAGCTTAAGCAGGTAGTTAGATAGCATGTTATTTTGGACAAGATTTTCTTATAAAACGAAGGTCTAAGAAAGGATTTCAAAAAAATCGTCTACCAAAAGGGAATGAAAGTTTGTAGTTTGGGAATAGTGCGGTGGGATTGTCCCAAGTCCGTTGGTTGACGATATTGTCAAAGTTGCGGGTAACATTGGGATGAGTGCATGGTACCGGGAAGTATAGTAGAAATAAACACATTACCCTCCTTAGGCAGTCGGGTAAAAAGGGGATGCCTATACCCAGTACTGGGTGATACCGAGGCCGTTAAAGAAAAGCCATCTGCTACGATACTTACGAACTACTTTTGCTTCGTTTACGTAAGACTAAGAAAGTGAGTAAATGATTTAAAAAAAAATTAAAATGAAAGAAGAAAATCAAAATCATATCATCATTAAATTTCAAGTAAAACTGACTAAAACGAGATCAAACTCGTCAGTTAAATCAGGTCCCGCCTCAAAACTCATAATGCAGGTCCTAAAGAAAAATAACTAGTGTAAAGGATATAAAATAACGTGTAAGTAGGCCTATAGACTTCGTGTATGTGCACATCAAAGTTTCCAAATGTTGGAACAGAACGTAGACTTGATCTTGTTATGAGTGGTCCAAGTCAGAAGTGGGATGTTCAATTAGCTTCATATTTCTGACTGACCTATTGCTTTACAATTAAAAAGTGCCTGTAAATGCTTTCATTGAAATAAGTGATTTGAGTTTGCGTTGCCAAATAATAACAGATGCTCGGGTCGATCATCAACGCTTTATTGGCAATGATTGCCGATGTTGTTCCGTGGATGGATGATCATCCAATTCAAGTTTACTAGATTTAACCTAACCGGTGACTTTACTAAATGTCGTGATGAGTATCGATATTTATGATGAGCGTTGGTCAAATGGTTGTAAGCGCTACTGCTGAGCATAACATCCTGGGTTCGCCATCTGGCATTTTACAGTAGCCCGAAGTCCGGCGTCGTGCTGGGTTGTTTTCAATAGGCTCGCCCACTATTACATGGGATTTATACATATCTAGCAAAATGTAGGTGTAATATAGGTACAAATCTGCTATATCCTACAGGACGTACTTTTTTATTTTAGAAATGCTCTTGCATACTGCGTTACCAAGAGGAGATAGCGCAGTTATGTGGGACTCTAACCCACTAATACTCCACGGTGTTCTCCTGTGCCGCTTATGGTGAGAACACGGGCACTCGTCCGTGAACCCGCCGCGGCTGTCCGTCATCGGAATCTTCTCTGGGGAGTAACCCCCATCACCGGCGCTTCAGAACACTTTGTAAGCCTAGACCACCCTAGGGACCAAACCAGCACATGGGCGCCAGACGACCCCGTGTATGGCACCTTTAGTCTCCCTGTGACTTCAGGATATACCTGCAGATGTGACGGTGTTATGATTTGATACATCAATTTTCTCAAATGAAACAGCTGTTCTCTCATACCTCACAACCCTGGTATTACCTGCAAAATACTGAAAGGGGCAAGCACCAAAAGTTACTATACCCAATTTTAAACTCTACTGCTTTTACAACTACACTTTCCTATCAACCCAAACCCCACCTTGTACCCTTCGGCACAAAGTTTCAATTCCTTTGTTAGATGTAGGATAGTTAGTCGAAATGGAAGTAATATATCGGATTGTAAAAGCCTGAAGATTCGTGAAAGTTTCAGCCGCTGGGGAATGAGTGTTGGCTTACTTATAGCCACTGAGTTCGTTTTGTCATAGTTCCCAGACTTTTCTGCTGCCCTAGTACTTTTGGTAGCATTAACTGTGCGCTGTCCTGGTTTCGCTCGATTTTTAACTTGTTTTTTTTCGAAACGGGATTTTATTTGTATCAGTTACTAAAGAAATAGGCTTAAAGTACAAATCAAGGTTTTAATTAATAAAAAATTACGAAATGTAATATCGCTTGCCAATCCAACTGCCTAAACATAATGGTCGTAGTGATCTAGTCAGGTTTAGGAGTTGCTGTGGCCACCTTCCGGCTTCATCATGATACCATCTCCTTAGTTCCATAAAT
Organism: Orthosia incerta; assembly: GCA_948252205.1. Classification (NCBI taxonomy): domain Eukaryota; kingdom Metazoa; phylum Arthropoda; class Insecta; order Lepidoptera; family Noctuidae; genus Orthosia; species Orthosia incerta. The sequence goes on from OX411758.1 coordinate 519,476, forward strand.
TATTTTAACGTTTCCAAAGTTACTTGTACGCCAAGTTTAAGCTAACAGGAAGTGCTTGAAAAAACGATAACTAGTTCTTTCTTTTTCGTATAAGGACGTGGCTAACTCTGGTGTCAGAGTTAATTAAACCGCCTCTGGAAACCCTACAGGCCTCTTTACAGGCCGTAGGTGTCAGTTAAACTTAGAAAGTAAATATGAATTTGAAAAGTCACGTTGGTACTTGCACGGATTTGAACCCACGACCTCAAGCACGAGAGGCAAGTTCTTAGCCACTGGGACAGCTGCCGAACAGAATTACGAAAGCAGGGTAATTAAATTTTGAAATTATAAAATGGGGGCAGCACTCCACGGGCAGTAAAAATATCACTCTCAATGGACCCCCTTTTTCGCACTTAGACTCCCATTTGCTCCGTTGTGCGTACAGGCCTCCTTTCTGTGAGAGGGAATGGCCGTAATCCACCACGCGGACCCAGTGCGTGTTAGTGTTATTGGAGGTCACATGTCTTCGAATTTTTAGTTCTAAGACATGCCGGTTTCGACACGATGTTTCAGTTGTGTCACGATGTGACCATTTTGAGAGAGGTGGTGATGAAATAATTTACACAAAGTAAAGCTCGAACTTCTAATTATGTTGTTAAAATTGTTATGTAGAGTCAACAGTATTCATTCTATTATAATGACTTTTTCGGTAGAGTAAATGTCAAACAAACGTTTAACATTTATTCACAAATTTATCAATTAACACTAAATACCAAAATTATAATGCCCAACCCAAATTGAATAAGTAGACACAAATTACCAAATGAATGTGAGCACCACTGACAGCCAACGAATGGAGAATTAATTGAGTGAACGAATAAATGAATGAACTGTTGAACGATTCAGGATTAAATGAAATATGGGTCGTCTGCGGATCGTAATTTGTTTTCTGTGATGGCTGGATTTAAATGGCATTTATTTATTTGTTTTGTTTCAGCATTTTATCTTGTTCATTTGTTTAGTACTAGCAATAATGTGAAATGGATAAAGGATTAATATTGTTAGTTTTTTATTTTGCTTTGTAATATGTAAGTTATATTATAATGGGGTTTTGTAAATTAATTTAATTTTGAACACCCGGCGGAAAAAGAGGGGTGTTATAAGTTTGACGTGTCTACCTGTGTTTTTGTGTGTGTATTTGTGTACCTGTATGTGGCATCATAGCTCCTAAACGGATGAAACAATTTTGACTTCGTTTTTTTTTTGTTTGAGAGCTGAATTTATCGAGAGTGTTGATGCGTTATGAGCTTTGTTTAATGAAAAAGCGGTTCAGCTGTTCTAAAGTTATGCGCGTTTTACTGTATGAATTACCACAGTGTCTCAAGACGAAAGTCTATGACCAGTGTGTGTTGCCAGTGATGACATATGGCTCTGAGACGTGGTCGCTTACAATGGGCCTCATCAGAAAGCTCAAAGTCACCCAAAGGGCAATGGAGAGGGCTATGCTCGGCGTTTCCTTGCGTGATCGAATCAGAAATTTAGAGATCCGCAAGAGAACCAGGGTAACCGACATAGCCCGAAGAATTGCCAAACTTAAGTGGCAGTGGGCAGGGCACATTGCTCGCAGAACGGATGGCCGATGGGGCAGAAAGGTTCTGGAGTGGCGACCGCGAACTGGAAGACGTTGCGTTGGAAGGCCTCCCACCAGGTGGTCCGATGACCTGGTGAAGGTTGCGGGGATCCGCTGGTTGCGGGACGCACGAGACCAGTCAATGTGGCGACGCTTGGGGGAGGCCTATGTCCAGCAGTGGACGTCTTTCGGCTGATATGATGATGATGATGATGACTGTATGAATTGGGGTGTTTTGGCAAGATCATAATTACGAGTTCAATAGTTTGTCGATCGAAGCGCGTCTACTACTAGAAAAATTGTGTAGCATGCAATAAAAATGTGTCGTAGATTTTTTAAATATAAAATTTTGCTTGTTATTTATCTGTCGCATCAAGGCTGGCCGATAGATGCAAACCATCGGGAAGTCAGGACGTATTCCCTTAGGTTAAGACATCGTGTGTGGGCAGGTCGGTGGGTATAATCGTGCAAATGAAATCACATAAGTTATTCGATACACTGGGTTTATTCAAATAGACACAAGTTACATTCTTGCTTACTAATATTACGGATCGACACTGATTCTACGACGTCTTAGCTCTACGGCTCTCAGTACTAAACTGTCATATTCCGCACCTCGCAAGTGCTTATAAAACCGCGCCAATGCGTAGTTGCTATTGACTGCCGCTAGGGGCTTGCTTGTGATTTGTTTTGACGTCCGTACTATTGACTAAACCCGACACGGCCATCCTGCGAGACAGGCGTCCTCGTCTGTTCCTAATTGTCAGGTTTTAACAGTGTATCGAATCATGTGGAAATCCTCAATGGATGTCCTCAGCCCTTGGGGAAAGCTGAGGGGTCTGTCAGACTCCTACTGACTAAAACCACATGGTGTTCTCTAGGCCGTAATTCCTCTTGAGAGGCGAGCGTGGAACACACACGTCGCCTTCTCGGGCCTCTCTCAGGTGACAGATCCCCAAATCTATCACCCGCAGGCATCATCTTCTTGTCCTTGCTCCATGCCATCTCATCGTCACCTCGTGTTGCACCACACGTCATCTTAGTCCACTCCATCCTGGCAATCTCCCATCATACGAGGGATGTTTTCCTGAAAAATACAAAATTTTCAAACAGTATCTGCTCGTCCAATCCTGACTCATACACTAGAGTGAGGAAACATTTTGAAACAATCAAACATGATCATTCAAATCTCTCTGTTCACCATTGCAAGGAACGATTAATTCTATTTTCAATTTAATGAAAACAGCAACTTAATCATCGATTTGGTACCTAAAAGTACCCAATCTACGTGATTACAAAGTCCAAGTACCACTGATAGTCATTACTCTAACATTAAATCAAACAAAAGAAACAATAAACCAGGTTTCTTAATCACGATCTTTAGCCATCACATAGCTCTACTAGCTATCTCATAGCTCTCTTAGCTATCTCAATTGCTCTACTCGCACATCTCCATGATGTCGAGTCAACTCGACTCTTTGAACTCAGAACTTGTTCACACAGAGATTTACTACTTACTACTTTATCTACAATCTCAATTGGTACTTGAGCTTTGTGTGTCTTACCAACACGATCTATGCATAGTAATCAAAATTTGAAAACCAAAACTATTTCAATTTTCGTAATGAGGGCTTGACGATTCGAACGTCATTAACATTAACATGGTGACCTCACCCCTCGCATGACTATGTGAGTTTACTTTCTTTTAACCTCATAACTCATTAGAATCTTTCTGTAAGGTTCCTAACACAAACATGACTTGTTCACACCAGACAGTGTCACACAAACTTATAGGTGCCATACAGGCCTACCGTTGCCACACAGGCCAACAGTTGCCACACAGGCCAACAGTTGCCACACAGGCCAACAGTTGCCACACAGGCCAACAGTTGCCACACAGGCCAACAGTTGCCACACAACGCTCGGCTACTCCTGACCGAACTAGATTATTGGGTTCGTGAAAATAGGGCAATTTTTGAACCCTACTCTTTAACTAAAAGTTTACCCTGGGCCATGTACCACTAGTCGCTCCAAACAAACTTTAAAACTATACTGCAGCAACAACTGCCAAGCTTATAGAAACCCTCGAGTAAAACCTCCAACGCCATGGCTCTCTAGCCGACCAGCAATTATATTGCTCTCACAACGGTCTCTCGGTCTCTCTCTAGACCCCGACCTCCACCAGAATCCACTGGTACGGTCAAACATAATACGTTCGATAGACTGAATTACTCGCTTGGCTTGCTCATTATTATCAAAATCCTTTTGACATCAACATCGACTGGTACATGACCCGCTGGCATCTGCCCCTAACCTACCTTGTGCATACTTGTAGGTTCCAAGCGTACCTATTTAAAGCTATCGGTGTATAACAATCAACGTCCTGCCATAATCACCTACCGCGGACCTAATACAGGGCCTATTTAGTTTTCGTATCAGATTTTCCCACAAAACACTCCATTATATAAAGGTCCGACGATCAACAAGTTCAACAACTAAACAAAGTACTTGTAACAATGCTGTTACGGTTTGTTACAATTCATAGGCAATGTGTACTCAACTCATGAAACTTTCACCGATTTGTGCACCAACACAAACCAGAATCGTATCTACCAACGATTCTTTACATATCTGCCGCCACATATGCTACAACACATGAGGGGCTCTGTGCACCAACACAGACAAGAATCGCACCAACGATTCTCAAAAATCTAGCGCAATATGTGCTACAACACATGAAGCGCTCTGTGCACCAACACAGACAGAAATCGTATAAACGATTCTCAAAAATCGAGCGCAAATATGCTACAACACATAAGCGCTCTGTGCACCGACACAGACAGGAATCGCACCAACGATTCTCAGAAATCTAGCGAATATGTGCTACAACACATGAATCGCTCTGTGCACCAACACAGACAGAAATCGCACCAACGATTCCTGGTAGACCCATCGCCACATGTTACTCATGAGGTGCGGTCTAAAGTTTCGAGTATGAGTGTACAAGCCATGTTTCATTACCACTGTCATCAACTATGACGTCTAATTCTCAAGGAACTTGGTGATCGAGGATCCTTCTTACTAGATTCGCTCTTTTTACTCAAAGATATTGGAGCATACCGACTGTTAATATGAGGGTTACAATTAAGCCTCATAATATTTGCGTGTTAATAACTCGTGTGAAGGAGCTTCACGAATTAACTCAGATCAATATCGTTAAAATCAAATTATCAACAGTAACCCTTTACTATCGCACACTAACTCAGTTTTCATGTAAGGAAAACGATCGCGAGATCTACTGCTATCATAATATTACTTTGAAAGTAAGCAAGTGAATTCAGATCTAAAGACGGTGGTTGTAAATCGTTACGCAACATAAGATCTTTTCCGAATACACGCAAATGACCAGTATCGTTACTAACTCGATACAATTGCCTTCGCCCAACGACTTTACTAACTCGCTTTGCCACTGAAGATGACTAATTGTTAAGTCACTTTGGATAGATCATCTTCTTCATCATCTGCCTAGCCTTTGCCCAACTATATTGGGGTCGGCTTCCAGTCTTACCGGATTCAGCTAAGTACCAGTGTTTTACATGGAGCGACTGCCTATCTGACCTCCACAACCCAGTAACTGGGTAACACGGTACCCCTTGGCAAGACTGCTGTCAGATCTCAAGCTTCTGACCACCCGTAACGACTGTCAAAGATCTTCAAATGACAGCCGGGACCAAAGGCTTAACGTGCTTTCCGAGGCACGGAGGAAACTCGGTATGTTGAAATGGTCACCCATCCACGGACCGACCTCGTCAAGCGTTGCTTAACCTTGATGATCGACCCGTGCGGCTGTTATTATTTAGCCACGAGCTCATCTTCTTATGGGATATTTAATCCTAAAGTACGTACTGAATCAAATGTTGAAACTAGAAAAGTACTAACTAGCCAATAGGAACCTCGTTAACTACTTGCTTTTTACTAAGTGTGTCTTAATTACCTAGTGATAGTGCTAGATATAACCACGACCAACTCAGTTGTCAAACATGAACACTCTTAATACTCGAACTAGCATCTCTTCACTAGAGAACCTTCGACCTCACTATCGAAATAACATGGCAGCGACTCACCGAGTATTCCATTCCAAACTTGCGCGCACATGACATCACAGCTGTTGTCATAACGTTTGGCTACCATCAGCAAACTACTAGCCTGCCGTCGGTCTCAACCTTTCAGATGTTGACACGTCAACCTTCGCATTCAGCACTTGAACCGCTAACCTGCAGCAGAGGCTCCACTGCGACGCAATGTGGTATCTGAAACGTGAAAAACATTACGAGAGTATATGTTCACACAGTTATTTTAACCATAAACAACTTTGATGGAAATTAACCGGTGCAACGGTGTAATAAACTAAACCGGCACAGCAAAATGGGTTATAATTGTTGACATGAACCACACAGACCACGCAGTACAGAACCCAAGTGTCCAGGTAGGTAGATATGGGCTTTAGAGAATCCAATGAATGCCATAGCGTTTTAAGTCGCGATTTCTAGGCCTGGCAGGGTTTACCACCTTTTAGACAGTCCGGCCCTCCGACGACCACAAAAGACCACCATGCTTCTTCTCAAACTTAGTTAATTCTCACTACATAACACTATCACACTACAAAACTAATCAAAATTATTCATTTGGAATTATGATATTTTCCAGACTGAAGTATAAGGTAGGTACGTCACTGTCATCGTTCTAACTTCCAATAACAGTCAGCCAAGGCCAGTCAAGGGCTATTGCCAGTGTAAGTAGAATAATAACACTTCAGCAACACTAAAACTTGATCAGTGATAACTAACATGAAATTACGACCCGTCACGGGCCGCCCCGACGATCCACTGACCGCCATACCGCACACAAAACCAGAACTTTAAAAAATGAACACTTGGCCATAGTCATAACAAAATGAAAACGACTCACCAGATTGGCATAAAGATCCGTGTGTATGGATCTTTCCACACGCCCACACGCTCGTCCTTGACCTGTCCAGCTCCTTGGTTGTTACTAGCCTCCTTATTGCTCCGTTCCGGAATGATTTTTGATTATTCAAGAATGAGGGTAGTCGCAACTGACACCACGATTTTTTTGCAAGAATGTAACCGACATTTTCACTAGCTTTGTTTTACGTGTGATCTCATTAGCACGACCGAATCCCAATTCTGATGTCGCATCAAGGCTGGCCGATAGATGCAAACCATCGGGAAGTCAGGACGTATTCCCTTAGGTTAAGACATCGTGTGTGGGCAGGTCGGTGGGTATAATCGTGCAAATGAAATCACATAAGTTATTCGATACACTGGGTTTATTCAAATAGACACAAGTTACATTTTTGCTTACTAATATTACGGATCGACACTGATTCTACGACGTCTTAGCTCTACGGCTCTCAGTACTAAACTGTCATATTCCGCACCTCGCAAGTGCTTATAAAACCGCGCCAATGCGTAGTTGCTATTGACTGCCGCTAGGGGCTTGCTTGTGATTTGTTTTGACGTCCGTACTATTGACTAAACCCGACATATCTTTACGACTTAGATTCTTAGTTGATTTCATTTGCTGAGGTTATCAAGAGCTCAGCTTCAAGGTTGAGCAACGCTTGGCGAGGTCGGCACGTGGATGGTGACGATACATTTTATACCGAGACTCCTCCATGTCTCGTCAAGCACGTTAAGCCGTTGGTTTCAGTTGGCATTTGAAGAATTTTGACAGTTGTTATGGAGAACATCAATTGCATATTGTGACAGAAGCCACTAAATATAACTCCTATCTTCTCAGGGGGTATGTACGTGTTACCCATTTTTTTTTAAATTCCTTTGCAAACATGTGGGTTCGTTTACAAACATATAAACTCACATACACAAACATCCAGAGCCGGAACCACTATCTGTAGGTCATACAAATATTTATTACGTGCGGGAAACGAACCCGCGACACGCAGCGCAGCAGTCAATCGCTCAACCACTGCGCCAACCGTGCGCCCGGGTTGTGAAGGTCACATTGTGTTCAGCAAACTAGACTGGAGGCCGACCACAACTTGGGAAACTGAATGCACCTGAATACAAGTACATAAAGCGACTTCCTATTTGATCTCCACAACCCAGAAACTGGGTATCACAAATAAAAAAACAAATACATCGCGATTCTGTTAACTGTACACAAAGGACTACACACCACATAAAATAGTACGAACTATAATTGCGTAACACACATAGTTCGGAGTGACGGCTCTGACGTGACTTGACATCGTAACACGTCGCAGCGTGATACGTCACGATAATATCACGCTGGGACGAGGGTCGGGACGTGACAGCAGCTCGTTTAGGACTGACTTTTAACGATTTGAACTGGGTTTTAGTTACTTTGCGGGTTGATATTTTGAGTTGGTTTAGTAGGAAACTTTATTTACTACACTTAGGTTAAGACATCGTGTGTGGGCAGGTCGGTGGGTATAATCGTGCAAATGAAATCACATAAGTTATTCGATACACTGGGTTTATTCAAATAGACACAAGTTACATTCTTGCTTACTAATATTACGGATCGACACTGATTCTACGACGTCTTAGCTCTACGGCTCTCAGTACTAAACTGTCATATTCCGCACCTCGCAAGTGCTTATAAAACCGCGCCAATGCGTAGTTGCTATTGACTGCCGCTAGGGGCTTGCTTGTGATTTGTTTTGACGTCCGTACTATTGACTAAACCCGACACGGCCATCCTGCGAGACAGGCGTCCTCGTCTGTTCCTAATTGTCAGGTTTTAACAGTGTATCGAATCATGTGGAAATCCTCAATGGATGTCCTCAGCCCTTGGGGAAAGCTGAGGGGTCTGTCAGACTCCTACTGACTAAAACCACATGGTGTTCTCTAGGCCGTAATTCCTCTTGAGAGGCGAGCGTGGAACACACACGTCGCCTTCTCGGGCCTCTCTCAGGTGACAGATCCCCAAATCTATCACCCGCAGGCATCATCTTCTTGTCCTTGCTCCATGCCATCTCATCGTCACCTCGTGTTGCACCACACGTCATCTTAGTCCACTCCATCCTGGCAATCTCCCATCATACGAGGGATGTTTTCCTGAAAAATACAAAATTTTCAAACAGTATCTGCTCGTCCAATCCTGACTCATACACTAGAGTGAGGAAACATTTTGAAACAATCAAACATGATCATTCAAATCTCTCTGTTCACCATTGCAAGGAACGATTAATTCTATTTTCAATTTAATGAAAACAGCAACTTAATCATCGATTTGGTACCTAAAAGTACCCAATCTACGTGATTACAAAGTCCAAGTACCACTGATAGTCATTACTCTAACATTAAATCAAACAAAAGAAACAATAAACCAGGTTTCTTAATCACGATCTTTAGCCATCACATAGCTCTACTAGCTATCTCATAGCTCTCTTAGCTATCTCAATTGCTCTACTCGCACATCTCCATGATGTCGAGTCAACTCGACTCTTTGAACTCAGAACTTGTTCACACAGAGATTTACTACTTACTACTTTATCTACAATCTCAATTGGTACTTGAGCTTTGTGTGTCTTACCAACACGATCTATGCATAGTAATCAAAATTTGAAAACCAAAACTATTTCAATTTTCGTAATGAGGGCTTGACGATTCGAACGTCATTAACATTAACATGGTGACCTCACCCCTCGCATGACTATGTGAGTTTACTTTCTTTTAACCTCATAACTCATTAGAATCTTTCTGTAAGGTTCCTAACACAAACATGACTTGTTCACACCAGACAGTGTCACACAAACTTATAGGTGCCATACAGGCCTACCGTTGCCACACAGGCCAACAGTTGCCACACAGGCCAACAGTTGCCACACAGGCCAACAGTTGCCACACAGGCCAACAGTTGCCACACAGGCCAACAGTTGCCACACAGGCCAACAGTTGCCACACAACGCTCGGCTACTCCTGACCGAACTAGATTATTGGGTTCGTGAAAATAGGGCAATTTTTGAACCCTACTCTTTAACTAAAAGTTTACCCTGGGCCATGTACCACTAGTCGCTCCAAACAAACTTTAAAACTATACTGCAGCAACAACTGCCAAGCTTATAGAAACCCTCGAGTAAAACCTCCAACGCCATGGCTCTCTAGCCGACCAGCAATTATATTGCTCTCACAACGGTCTCTCGGTCTCTCTCTAGACCCCGACCTCCACCAGAATCCACTGGTACGGTCAAACATAATACGTTCGATAGACTGAATTACTCGCTTGGCTTGCTCATTATTATCAAAATCCTTTTGACATCAACATCGACTGGTACATGACCCGCTGGCATCTGCCCCTAACCTACCTTGTGCATACTTGTAGGTTCCAAGCGTACCTATTTAAAGCTATCGGTGTATAACAATCAACGTCCTGCCATAATCACCTACCGCGGACCTAATACAGGGCCTATTTAGTTTTCGTATCAGATTTTCCCACAAAACACTCCATTATATAAAGGTCCGACGATCAACAAGTTCAACAACTAAACAAAGTACTTGTAACAATGCTGTTACGGTTTGTTACAATTCATAGGCAATGTGTACTCAACTCATGAAACTTTCACCGATTTGTGCACCAACACAAACCAGAATCGTATCTACCAACGATTCTTTACATATCTGCCGCCACATATGCTACAACACATGAGGGGCTCTGTGCACCAACACAGACAAGAATCGCACCAACGATTCTCAAAAATCTAGCGCAATATGTGCTACAACACATGAAGCGCTCTGTGCACCAACACAGACAGAAATCGTATAAACGATTCTCAAAAATCGAGCGCAAATATGCTACAACACATAAGCGCTCTGTGCACCGACACAGACAGGAATCGCACCAACGATTCTCAGAAATCTAGCGAATATGTGCTACAACACATGAATCGCTCTGTGCACCAACACAGACAGAAATCGCACCAACGATTCCTGGTAGACCCATCGCCACATGTTACTCATGAGGTGCGGTCTAAAGTTTCGAGTATGAGTGTACAAGCCATGTTTCATTACCACTGTCATCAACTATGACGTCTAATTCTCAAGGAACTTGGTGATCGAGGATCCTTCTTACTAGATTCGCTCTTTTTACTCAAAGATATTGGAGCATACCGACTGTTAATATGAGGGTTACAATTAAGCCTCATAATATTTGCGTGTTAATAACTCGTGTGAAGGAGCTTCACGAATTAACTCAGATCAATATCGTTAAAATCAAATTATCAACAGTAACCCTTTACTATCGCACACTAACTCAGTTTTCATGTAAGGAAAACGATCGCGAGATCTACTGCTATCATAATATTACTTTGAAAGTAAGCAAGTGAATTCAGATCTAAAGACGGTGGTTGTAAATCGTTACGCAACATAAGATCTTTTCCGAATACACGCAAATGACCAGTATCGTTACTAACTCGATACAATTGCCTTCGCCCAACGACTTTACTAACTCGCTTTGCCACTGAAGATGACTAATTGTTAAGTCACTTTGGATAGATCATCTTCTTCATCATCTGCCTAGCCTTTGCCCAACTATATTGGGGTCGGCTTCCAGTCTTACCGGATTCAGCTAAGTACCAGTGTTTTACATGGAGCGACTGCCTATCTGACCTCCACAACCCAGTAACTGGGTAACACGGTACCCCTTGGCAAGACTGCTGTCAGATCTCAAGCTTCTGACCACCCGTAACGACTGTCAAAGATCTTCAAATGACAGCCGGGACCAAAGGCTTAACGTGCTTTCCGAGGCACGGAGGAAACTCGGTATGTTGAAATGGTCACCCATCCACGGACCGACCTCGTCAAGCGTTGCTTAACCTTGATGATCGACCCGTGCGGCTGTTATTATTTAGCCACGAGCTCATCTTCTTATGGGATATTTAATCCTAAAGTACGTACTGAATCAAATGTTGAAACTAGAAAAGTACTAACTAGCCAATAGGAACCTCGTTAACTACTTGCTTTTTACTAAGTGTGTCTTAATTACCTAGTGATAGTGCTAGATATAACCACGACCAACTCAGTTGTCAAACATGAACACTCTTAATACTCGAACTAGCATCTCTTCACTAGAGAACCTTCGACCTCACTATCGAAATAACATGGCAGCGACTCACCGAGTATTCCATTCCAAACTTGCGCGCACATGACATCACAGCTGTTGTCATAACGTTTGGCTACCATCAGCAAACTACTAGCCTGCCGTCGGTCTCAACCTTTCAGATGTTGACACGTCAACCTTCGCATTCAGCACTTGAACCGCTAACCTGCAGCAGAGGCTCCACTGCGACGCAATGTGGTATCTGAAACGTGAAAAACATTACGAGAGTATATGTTCACACAGTTATTTTAACCATAAACAACTTTGATGGAAATTAACCGGTGCAACGGTGTAATAAACTAAACCGGCACAGCAAAATGGGTTATAATTGTTGACATGAACCACACAGACCACGCAGTACAGAACCCAAGTGTCCAGGTAGGTAGATATGGGCTTTAGAGAATCCAATGAATGCCATAGCGTTTTAAGTCGCGATTTCTAGGCCTGGCAGGGTTTACCACCTTTTAGACAGTCCGGCCCTCCGACGACCACAAAAGACCACCATGCTTCTTCTCAAACTTAGTTAATTCTCACTACATAACACTATCACACTACAAAACTAATCAAAATTATTCATTTGGAATTATGATATTTTCCAGACTGAAGTATAAGGTAGGTACGTCACTGTCATCGTTCTAACTTCCAATAACAGTCAGCCAAGGCCAGTCAAGGGCTATTGCCAGTGTAAGTAGAATAATAACACTTCAGCAACACTAAAACTTGATCAGTGATAACTAACATGAAATTACGACCCGTCACGGGCCGCCCCGACGATCCACTGACCGCCATACCGCACACAAAACCAGAACTTTAAAAAATGAACACTTGGCCATAGTCATAACAAAATGAAAACGACTCACCAGATTGGCATAAAGATCCGTGTGTATGGATCTTTCCACACGCCCACACGCTCGTCCTTGACCTGTCCAGCTCCTTGGTTGTTACTAGCCTCCTTATTGCTCCGTTCCGGAATGATTTTTGATTATTCAAGAATGAGGGTAGTCGCAACTGACACCACGATTTTTTTGCAAGAATGTAACCGACATTTTCACTAGCTTTGTTTTACGTGTGATCTCATTAGCACGACCGAATCCCAATTCTGATGTCGCATCAAGGCTGGCCGATAGATGCAAACCATCGGGAAGTCAGGACGTATTCCCTTAGGTTAAGACATCGTGTGTGGGCAGGTCGGTGGGTATAATCGTGCAAATGAAATCACATAAGTTATTCGATACACTGGGTTTATTCAAATAGACACAAGTTACATTTTTGCTTACTAATATTACGGATCGACACTGATTCTACGACGTCTTAGCTCTACGGCTCTCAGTACTAAACTGTCATATTCCGCACCTCGCAAGTGCTTATAAAACCGCGCCAATGCGTAGTTGCTATTGACTGCCGCTAGGGGCTTGCTTGTGATTTGTTTTGACGTCCGTACTATTGACTAAACCCGACATATCTTTACGACTTAGATTCTTAGTTGATTTCATTTGCTGAGGTTATCAAGAGCTCAGCTTCAAGGTTGAGCAACGCTTGGCGAGGTCGGCACGTGGATGGTGACGATACATTTTATACCGAGACTCCTCCATGTCTCGTCAAGCACGTTAAGCCGTTGGTTTCAGTTGGCATTTGAAGAATTTTGACAGTTGTTATGGAGAACATCAATTGCATATTGTGACAGAAGCCACTAAATATAACTCCTATCTTCTCAGGGGGTATGTACGTGTTACCCATTTTTTTTTAAATTCCTTTGCAAACATGTGGGTTCGTTTACAAACATATAAACTCACATACACAAACATCCAGAGCCGGAACCACTATCTGTAGGTCATACAAATATTTATTACGTGCGGGAAACGAACCCGCGACACGCAGCGCAGCAGTCAATCGCTCAACCACTGCGCCAACCGTGCGCCCGGGTTGTGAAGGTCACATTGTGTTCAGCAAACTAGACTGGAGGCCGACCACAACTTGGGAAACTGAATGCACCTGAATACAAGTACATAAAGCGACTTCCTATTTGATCTCCACAACCCAGAAACTGGGTATCACAAATAAAAAAACAAATACATCGCGATTCTGTTAACTGTACACAAAGGACTACACACCACATAAAATAGTACGAACTATAATTGCGTAACACACATAGTTCGGAGTGACGGCTCTGACGTGACTTGACATCGTAACACGTCGCAGCGTGATACGTCACGATAATATCACGCTGGGACGAGGGTCGGGACGTGACAGCAGCTCGTTTAGGACTGACTTTTAACGATTTGAACTGGGTTTTAGTTACTTTGCGGGTTGATATTTTGAGTTGGTTTAGTAGGAAACTTTATTTATTAGATTTTTAAACAGGTCTACGGCACATTGATGTAAAGAACGTATGCACATCTATTGAATGGTTGTGTGACGATTTGATCGCGTTTACGGGGCAACTTTGGCTAAAGATCGGTCAATACACAGGTTTGGAAAGATAAAGGAGAGTGCTTTGCCCAGCAGTGGGACACAACATGGGCACACAAAAAATCTTTGACACAACAATTTCAGTCTCACGGTTTACCCCTTATTTACAATAGTTCTTTCACGTGCTTTTTTTACCCGACTACAGCGAAGCAAAAGGGAGGGTTATGTTTTTGACCGGTATGTGGGTAGATATGTATGTTTGTGTGTTTGTTCATCTGTTCCTTTATAACTTTTAAACTACTTATTATAATTTTGACAAATCAGGCAATGTTGTTGGAAGCGTCTTGTTTGTCCGCTGGTTATAGGCTAAGCGAAGTTACATTAAATTGAATATAACGCCCTCTAGGGGGCAAGATACCAAGAACAAAAAAGAATCGTCCCACCCTATCATGTGTGGTATCATTGAACGGGTATTTTAAAATGAAGGTAGGGTTTGGTACATCATATTTTTGTCAAGCGTACCGTTTGCGAGACATATCCCGTCAAAATCATGAAAATTAATTTGTACCCGACTACCGCGCGGCGGCGGCGGCGTCGCAAAGTGTTTGTTGATCGGTATGTAAGTATGTACATACATACATATGCATGTATGCATTTATGTTTATTTGTTCCCTCAGGTTCTGCAAAAGCCCCAAAATATTTGAAATAAAAAATTAGTTCAAAAACTAAAACACTATTAATAAATATTCCCGTCTTTGCAGAATGTATTGTTTAGTTTCCTTTATCGACTACAGTAAAGCCTTTGACTGTGTTGTATGGTCGGACCTATGGACTAACTGGGAGTACCTCAACACCTCGTTGCCCTCATCCGCTCTCTATACCTGGGCAATCAAGGAATGGTAAATGTCAAGAACTGCACATCAGAGCTCTTTAGTATTGGTAAAGGGTTAAGACAGGGATGCATCCTGTCTCCAATTCTCTTTAACGCCTATGGAGAGTAAATAATCAGACGGGCATGTGAAGGTTGGAAGGGTGGAAGGGGCGACTAGGTGGCACTAAAATAACAAACCTCCGCTACGCAGGTGACACTACCACCACAATGCCCTTCATGAAGCTAAGGATCGCAGCAGTTGGAAGGAAATTGTACGGGAGAAATTGATGCAGCGGGGCAGTCACGAGCCTCAGTAATGAGGAAAACGACGCGAGGAGGACTGTTTAGTTATACATATATTACGGTAGGTGGCACACGACCACGGTAAATTTACGGGAAGATTTTCTTGTTTCGTACTTTTTAGAGCGTGATTTTTCAGTAGTCGGGTTTTAGTTTTTGAAATTATTTTTTATTAAATTACAATAAAGCACTCTCCATACTTATGTTATAAATGCAAAAGTAACTCTGCCTGTCTGTTACCTTTTCACACTTAAACCACTGAACTGATTTAGATGAAATTTGGTATGGTGATAGTTTGAGATCCTGGGCAGGACATAGGATAGTTTTTCCCGACAATTATCCTTGAGGGGGTGGAAAGGGGGGTAGAAGTTTGTGTGGTAAACCAATAAATTCTCAAGTAAGGCGGCCCACACACCTACAATATAATTGCGCGATATAAACAAATAGGCTATTAGAAGTACTAATGCTACGCAGACGAAGTCGCGGGCAACAGCTTAGTCAGCTATAAAGTAGCTCTTCACCTGTGAAATAATTACCTTGTTCAAACATTCATACATTCGTACACACATTCGTGTCATGTCATCAGTTTGATTTATATCTGTGGATGGGACCAATTCATACATACATTGACTAAATGAAATGCTCCATACAGTTCTGCTTAGCCTTGTCCTGTACAAGGCTAAGCAGAACTGTCTCGTCAGTATGTGATTAGGTACGAGATTTCACACCATCAACAAATAACTGACACACCGTAAGTTTTTATTAAAATACTAGCAACAAATAACTGTCAAACTTTGCATGACAAAACTTATTTATCAATACCGAAACTTTCGCCTGGGAATGCTACCACAGAACTCTTCCGTATATTTTCATTCAACGACGCGACGACAAAGTTGCTCAAACCGAGCATTGAGCATTGATCGCCCTATAGCTAAAGTGCCGCTATCTCACAATTGGCTGATTATAGTTTTTTATGCCATCGTAACAGCTTAAAATTATCTACAGATCTATCTAACCGGTATTTTCTATAATTTAATGAAAACGCCCTAAATTGCTATGTATATCTACTACGAACGTTCAGATAAGATTAAGTCATTGATTTAAACTAACAAAATTATGATTTATAGTTGATTAGCTTCTGTCCGCGGCTTTGCTAACGAAAACGTGTTTTATTATCCCAAGGAAACTCGCTACATGGATAAAAACTATCATCACATTCAAAATTTTATCTAAATCGGTTCTGCGGTTTAAGCGTGAGACGGTAACAGGCATACAGACAGACAGAGTTGCTTTCGCTTTTAGCAAGTATATGGATAAACAACATCGATTTGTATTATTTCGCAGTTTTTTTCTTTTCGTATAAAACTCAAAAAAATATTTTGTCAGATAGCGGCACTCCAGCTATAAGACGCGGCGGCAGATTGAAACATTGAGCATTCTCCCAGTTGGCGACTGGCTCATTGCTCAGGGGTGTTGTCAGGTTTAGTGGTCACCTACTCAATTGTTATTGGTGCTGTCTGATAAGAGGTGGGCTTAGCCGAAGTATTAGGTGCTGGGAGTCTTATAAAGTTAGTTGGGTCACCGGTCGCATTGAAGTGTGGTTTAGTTTGAAGGTACGACTTCAGCGGTGGATGAACGATTATCTGCTGTGTCAACGGTCAGTTTCTCGGAAGACGATTATTGTGAGTGAATGCTAATCTTAGATTAAACGTGCTTTTGGTTCTTGTGACGATAGTGTGTTAACAATTTGTCATTGAAGTGTATAATCTCGAATTATTTAAACGGGGCGTACTAAGTCGTGTCAATGCTATCATGCTTGCATCCGTTGTGAAAAAGGAATAGTGCAATTTGTTTCGTATAGCTTCGTGTTTCTCATAGTGGTACCATGATAGTTTTAGAGAAAGCAAAGAGCAAATTTTGGGTGTCAGAAAAGCTTTTACAAAATTCACAAATTTTATTTTTTAGTAAACACCGTGTTCCATTGTTGAGTAAAAAAAACCGTGTTCAATACATACATTGGCATACAGTTTTTCCTAACTACGAGTAAACAAATTGTTATGGTTTATCATGAAAAGAGTTTCGCAATTGTTACTAAAATGATAAATCGTTTCTTCCTTTAAAAAATTAGCAACATGCGCGACCCAAACCCTGAAATTAAAATCTTTTGAAGGCAATTTGCTGCCCTAACTAGTTACGATGTTTGTGCCCCAACTTCCATCAAAATTTTACAGCAGCATAATATTTCTATGTTTAACAAAATGAATAGTGTCTGACCGAAGTTTGACTTTTGGCCGAAGCCGAAGATGATATATCGGCTATCGTCACAACCTTCGGCATAAAATAAAAAGTCGTAATAACCTCAAGAAACATAGTTCAATATTGGTTATTAATTTAATAAATAATGTTTTTTTTTTATATTAAAACCTTGCTTTCGTATGTGAGTCCGGCAACTAGTAATCGATGTTTTTTTTTCTGATTCACTCCCTACTTTACGTCTATAGGAGGAACCCGATTTTTTCTTTTCTGATTTTATTTTAACACTGTCGGAATTATTAATTATGTGTATCCATGCCTAATAATAGCTTTCTGGTATTAAGAGTCGCTGAGCTAAGCTGCGGACGGACAGACGGACAGAGCGAAACTATATTCCTTGTAGACTTCGGAACCCTAAAAATGACTAGAAACTTACCAAAAATTTCACTACGTTTAATTTCGGCGCTTGCTGGAAACCTTCGGCACAGTAAAAATATACAAACAGATTGGCAACTACCTACGAACGCTCGAAACGGCACACTCACACAAACATACCCAGCAGTGCTGTCAGTAATGCGAGCCGCTTAGGGGTCTCGTCGATGCGCATGTTTGTGTAAGTTTGTATGTAGTTTCCATACTGTTTGTATATTTATTGTGTGCATTCAGCTTCTGTCAAAATGTAGCCCCATTTTAGCCGAAACTGAAAATTTGTTCGAAGACAGCCGAAGCCGAAACTTCAGTCAGCCACTAAAACTGGCTAACCCAAATATCAAGCTTATTATTATAAACATTGTAAATCACCAGTTTGGCCGGGCACTGCGGACGCTTTCCGGTCATTGTGTGTATGATTGATGAGTGTAATTAGCGGCTTTCAATAGTATTTAACATAATGAGTCTCAGTTTTATTGATACACTAATTATGCTTCTTGGCGTTGTTCGTTTTGTAAAGGGGGTTGGTTCCTTTATTTTGTAGATGGTTAAATGGTTATGTTCTGTCATCATTAGTTTTAGTGTGGGCTGTTGAATAGTTTGGCGAAAGGACAATAAATAATAAACAAATGATGACTTTTCTTTATTGATTTGTTGCGGTCGTATGTGAGTCCGGCATCCCCTACTGGTTACATTTTTTTTAATTCCTGTCTGATCCACTATAAACTTTGACATTCCAGTCTGATCCCCTCTCAGCATCTGCATCTGGCTAGATGAAAGCTGATTATGAAACAAATGACAAGTTCAAAAATTTCGAATTGGTCTTTTGTTTTTGTATGTAGTTGAGTAGAGAGGACTGTTTATGATTTGAGTTATGAACGTATGAAACAGTACTAACAAATTATAAAACTTATATAATATATAATTATGTACGTAATACACTTTTTTAATAAAAACAATATTTCCTTCTTTTTTTTATTTAACTTTAACGTGAATTTTGACAGGTTTTCAAGCCAGTTTCCGTTTCCAGAGGTTAGCTATTGAATTGTGTGTAGTAACCTTACTGAGTTTCATAGAGAATTTCACAGAATATAATTATCACTACCAAAAAATCTATTGCCATTTTAGCAGATTTTTCAGGCTTGCCTACAATTAAGAGCAGTGAGTTCGAACCCAGGCAGGCGCTTTACTTTACTTTACGGTTCCGTGCCCAAAGGGTAAAAACGGGACCCTATTACTAAGACACCGTTATCCGTCTGTCTATCTGTATGTCTGTCTGCCCATCTGTCACCAGGCTGTATCTCATGAACCGTGATAGATAGACAGTTGAAATTTTCACAGATGATGTTTTTCTGTTGCCGCTATAACAAATAATACTAAAAACAGAATAAAATAAATATTTAAGTGGGGCTCTGATACAACATTTTTTTTGCCGTTTTTTGCGATAGTGGTACGGAACTTTTCGTGCGCGAGTCGGACTCGCACTTGGCCTGTTTTAATAATGGTGTTTTGAACAATCCTACCAATTTTCAGCAGGATGCGAATTTTGTACCCTCGGATGTGTAAATTGAACGGACTATTAATGCTGGTTTGGTCCGATTAATCCAATCAATTTTGTTTGACGTTGTGCCAACCAACAAAAAACACATGAATAATATAACATACATATGCATAACACCCCGGCTATATTACCCGAAGGGTTGGCCAGAGGTTCACCTATTGCCAGTTATATAATAACGGGCGAGCCTTTGTTTTGGGACAAACCCGCCGCACTATTCCCAAACCACTGCAATTTGGACCAATTGGATATCAATGCCGGGGTCCCTCAGGGGTCGGTACTCTCAGCAACATTATTCTTGCTGCACATTAACGATCTGCTAAAACCTTTGGGTAAGCAGACGACAGCACTGTTGCTGAGAGATACTTGTCCAACATTCGTGCTACCAGGCCTCAGATCCGGTCTCTCTGGGAGACCATGGTCGAGCGCTTGAAACTGTCCTTGCAGGCAATCTCCGAATGGGGCAATGCCAATCTGGTCAGGTTTAATGCTGCTAAAACCCAGGCGTGTCTTTTTTCCGCTAAAAGGAGCCAATTTCACCCGGCTCCAACTTTCCAAGATGTGACCATGCCAAAACTGACCATCTTGAGCTTCTTGGCATTACGTTGACATCGACTCTCAATTTTGGTGTGGGCCACAATTGAGAGTCGATGACCAACTGTGTATTAATGCCGGGGTCCCTCAGGGGTCGGTTCTCTCAGCAACATTGTTCTTGCTGCACATAAACGATCTGCTAAAACCCGGCACCTTTGGGTATGCGGACGACAGCACTGTTTCTGAGAGATACGTGTCCGACGTGCGTTCCACTGGACCTCAGATCCAGTCTCTCCGGGAGGTCATGGTTGGGCGCTTGAATCTGTCCTTGAAGGCAGTCTCCGAATGGGGCGATGCCAATCTGGTCAAGTTCAATGCTGCTAAGACCCAGGCGTGTCTTTTTCCCGCTAAAAGGAGTCAATTCCACCCGGCTCCTTCTTTCCGAGGTGTAACCGTGCCAATAACAGACCATCTTGAGGTTCTTGGCATTACGTTGACATCGACGCTCAATTTCGGTCCATTCATTGAGGCAAAGGCTCAGCTGGCTGCCAAAAAGCTAGAGATCCTTGCAAAGGTGAGAAGGTACTTCACGCCAGAATAGCTGCTCAGCTTGCACAATTTCGATCATGCATGGAATACTGTTCTCATCTCTGGGACGGATCTGCCAAATACCAGCTTGATGCACTAGAGTCGATCGAAAAGCGGGCCAAGAGGCTCATCGGCGATGAGGCACTGGTTAAGTCAAAGCTCCAGAGCCTTGAACATCATCGCCGAGTCGCAAGCTTGCAGGTTTTTTATCGGTTACATTTCGGGGAGTGTGCGATGGAATTGCATGATCTAATTCCGTCCAGCCCGTTCCATCATCGGATTACCAGACGTACGGCGATGCGCCATCGGTACATGGTGGACATCCCACCCATACGCACTTAACGTTTTGAGAATACTTTTATTATGCGTACAGCTAAGGAGTGGAATTCCCTGCCAGAGTCTTTGTTTCCCGACAAAGGGTCGTTTACAACTGGGATAAGCCCAGTTGCCTAGCACTACGAAAAAAAACTATAATTCTCAAGGAGCGAGCCTTTTACCACGGGAAAAAAAACCTGACTCTGGGCTGCTACTGAAAATTTCTAGATGGAAAACTCCATAACACCAAGCCCGATCCGAAAATCGAACCCAGGATCTAATACTCACCAGTAGCGCTTTCGACGACGAAACCAACGAGGCAGTCATTGACATCATTTTTAAAATTTCGATAAAAACAATTTTTCCTCTTTGTATATATACACAAAACAAATATTGATTCGCAAAAGAACATGTTTTACGCAAATAGCATCATTTTTGAACGATATATTAATATTGACTGAGTTTCTAAATACACATTTCACCTTTTGTGGACCTCTGGGTCCCGACTGAAGTTTATTGTCATAGACTGAATTGTGTTACAGTTGTTACAGATGAGAAAATTCTTTGAAGAATGTTTAATTTATTTTAGAAATATAAACCCTGTTTTCAAATATTACTTGTAGATAGACACGACAAATCCTACCGGTATATTTATAATCTGTCTTTTGATCATGTAGGTATTTTTTTCTTAGCCTGTTTTTGACTCGATCTCGCTTGATGGAAAACCATGGACGAGGTCTAAGATGGAACCTCTAGAAGTATCACTCTTGATTTCAAGGCCGAGGTTACAAGGACAGTTATCAGGAACACAGGGGCTGGTAAAGAGTTCTACATTTGGGTAAGCGCGTAATAAATTATGGAGACGAGGTGTTTATTACGACTTGTCGGGATATCTACCAAGTGCGGATGATAACCAGCAGTATGTCTGGTATAGTAGAAGGGAGATTGTGGGATCAGCTTGAGTAGCTCCTGCGTAAACCCTATATAGTAAAATTTGAACATGCTTCTGAGTAGTTTTACCCACTAAAATATAGTAAATGAGTAAAAGTCATCCTGTTTTACCTGTGCTAGACTACGGGTCGGATTGAGGATTGTATTTAGTGTGTCAATGCCAAATTTTGACAGATTTTCAGACGAAAGAATAGTTTGACTAATACTTAACTTCAAATTCTAATTCAGAAATCAGAAGACACCATAACTGACGCATCTGCAAAATTAATCTACATCAATGCAGAATTATTTTGTGATTTCCCAAAGTTACATACATTTCATAATATTTATTGAGTACACACGACTTTTTATTGAATTTCCCTCTGCCCGTAAGTCATTTGCGTTCTGAGGGTACCACAGTAATATTGTTGCCAAGTTTGACGATCCGTCGTTGATACGATTTTCGTGAGAACCTATTGGTTTATTTGAGAAATGTTTGTTTTTTGTTGTTATGAGATTTTTGACATTGGAGACTTTTGTAAAAGATGTTTTGTTTAATGTGGCTTTTATTGCTTTAAAAATAAAAAGGTAGATTCTGATCAAATTGCTTTGTGTTATAAGTTATTCGTAAAAATGCGTCCTCATTTATTACGAGATGGATTCATCCGCGTCTGATAGGAGCCGAGAATTTCACAAGAATCAAAAACAGTCTATAATACTTAGCAACAGTGAAGCTTTTTATCAGTGATAGGGTTTTAGTAATTGGATCATTACTTTCAGTGATTACTTTTACAAACATATATACAAACAATGCGAACAACCACCTTGAAAATAACAAGTTTTTAATTTGTTAATATATTATAATTTAAAAATGCATTGCCATGAGAAACAAACGTGCTTGCAAAATGTTAGCTCAATAGATGACCTGGTGAAGGTTGCGGGGATCCGCTAGATGCGGGACGCATGGGACAGATCAATATGGCGACGCTTGGGGGAGGCCTAATGTCCAGCAGTGGATGTCTTTCATCTGATATGATGATGATGATGAACACCGAGAAGTGGGGAAAATTAAATTGCAAGCTTTAATTACATACACACAACCGGGATAGGTGAAACTAAATAAAAGTTTGTAAATAATACCTCTTTTTATCATAAGTTAGATACTAAATGTTCTATGAACGCAACCGTCGCCGGGGGAAAAACCTATAAGTTTTAAATGTCAGTACCATTCATTTCGTCGCCGGAAAACGAATTTTTGTGCAAATGACTGTTCACATTTTCTCCAATAATGGAATATAAGAGTTGTTTACATACCTTTGCCGTTTGAAGTACATTGATGAAATTTGTCGTTTGATTTGTCAAATACCATCAAGTACAAAATATATATATATATATATATATAAATGTCAGATAGGTTGTCGCTCGTGACTAAATACAAATAGCCGGACGGCATGATCTTCCAGGTTAAGCAATGATTGCCGAAGTCCGTCCGTAGATAGGTGACCATCCTTTAGAAAGCGTGACCAATATTCAAGCTGTTAATCCTGGCTGTCATTTGAAGACCTTTGGTAGTCCTTCCGTTTAGTCAGGAGCCAGAAATTCTGGCACCAGTATTGCTAAGGGGTACAGTGTTACCCAGTTAGAACTGGGTTGTGGAGTTCAGATAGGCGGGTGCTCTAGGAAACATACTGGTTGTCAGCTGCAGTAGACCCAACCCGACTCCAACATAGTTGATAACATCTTATCTTATCTTATCTTATCTTATGGAGGGGCCGAGAAATACCTCGGACACTTCGACCCATTGGGATCTTTTGTGGTCCCCTAGATAACTTACTCCTCCTCATTCTCGTTGAAAACCGTTTTCATGAGTTTTACAACGAGACCAGGAGATATGAGCCTATAATCTTCTGGTTTTGGGTATCCAACCCCTAGGAGACTCATTCGCTTACCAGCCAGTGCATCGCATGTGCACAGTAGGTGCTCCATGCGTTCCGTATGTTCCCCACACAACCTGCACATGGGTGTCGCGGTTAGACCCATCTTCATGAGCATGTCGTTGGTTCCAAAGTGCCCAGTAAAGGCCCCTAGCAGGTAGCGGATTTGCCCCCTGCTCATGTTCCAAATGCAATCCCGGGCTTTGAAAGTGGAGCCCAGGAATCTCTTGGAGTGTTGTAGACCGGTAGTAGACAGCCAACAAGTTCGTTGTCTGTGATCTGCAAACTCCCTAAATGCGGCTTTTACGAGACACGTCCAGATGCCTACACATGGTTCTGGACCCACAAAATCATTCGCTGAGCCCTCCCTTGCCAGTTCATCAGCCACTTCGTTGCCATGGAATCCTTTATGCCCAGGGACCCATCAGTCTTACCCTGTTGTGCTTCCCAAGCCTGTTTAGGGCTTGGATAGCATCCAGAATAAGTCCGGAGTCCACTTTGTAGGATGCCATGGCTTTGATTGCAGCCTGACTGTCACTAAGAATATATATGGATTTACCTTTGGTCCCTCTATCTATATTCTCTTGAGCACAGGTTATAATGGCATATGTTTCCGCTTGGAATACAGTTGCCATCTTCCCTAAGCTTTTGCTACATTTGTAGCCTTTTGCGTATATTCCCGCTCCTGTACCTGATTCCATTTTGGATCCATCAGTGTACCACACCAGACTGTCTTGTTCTGGTGGATCAAGTCCCTTCGTCCAGTCCTCTATTGTAGGGATTTGGACCTTGAAAGACCTCTCAAAAACAAACATAGTATATATTTTCATCTACCACTTTCTTTGCCGTGAGCCAGTTATTTTTGGACGTGTGCCTTGTAAGCTCGTCCCTTGTGACTGGTTCCTCTTCATCGCTATCGCGCAGTATACATTCTGGAAAGTGGGTCCTAAACATCACACCCAGAGTGTCCTGTCCAGTTTCCGTGAGTTGCCCATTCTCATCCCTTACAGATGCTAGTGGGTTTGTCTTGGTCATGGACATTGCTTTGCACAACCTCATCCCATTTGGCAGTGTTTCGATGGAAGTGCAATGCTGCCGCCAATTAGTTCTTCTGGCCTTGCGTACCGCCGTGTTATACCTTGTTAGCATGTTATGATAGCCAGAAAAATCCTTCCTGGCTTTTGCATCATTAAAGGCCTGTCGTGTTTCCTGGCGTATTTTGGCTATTTCAGGAGTCCACCATGGTACCTTTTTGCCAAAGGCCTTCTTCTCTGGGCAGTTATCTTCCCATGCACCGATGATGCCTGCCTTGATTCTGTCCGCTTCAAATTCTATATCCAGTATGGAATTGAGCTTACCTTTAGGGCTCCCTAAATTTACTTTGAGGTCCCTCCTGTATGAGTCCCAGTTTGTATACCTTGGGTTTTTCCTTCGTCTGGTTTCGGCTTCTCCCGCCGTCCTAAACCTAAAGCATAAATAATTATGGTCAGACAAAGAGATTTCGTCCGACACATTCCAATTTTCAATATGAGCGCTGGCCCTGTTTGAAGCCAGCGTAAGGTCAATAACTTCAGTCCTCGCAGAAGTCCTAAAAGTAGGTTTATTGCCTACGTTAAGGATTTGTAAAGAAGAGCTTACCACAAAGTCCAACAAATCCTCCCCTCGTTTGTTGACATCCGAGCTGCCCCAAACGACGTGGTGTGCGTTCGCATCGCAACCAAGTATCAGGTCAAGGTTCTTTTGGTTGCCGTAATCAACCAGTCTTCTGATTAGTGGTGTTACTGGTTCTTTTTGTTCATATGGGAGATAGGCAGAGGCAAGGATGATTCTCCTTTTCTCTGTTCCCGTCCCCACTTGGATCAAGGTTGTTGTGAGATCCCTGTAACAGAAAGTACGTAAGGGCATTGCCTCTATACCGCCCCTGATATAGATGCAAGTCCTCGCGTCATTAGTTGGACAGTCATAGAGCACCATGCCTCCTGTCCCACCTAAGCCTTTTATAGTCCCCTTATACAGATAAGGTTCCTGTATCAAGGCAACGTCGTATGTGTTGAGCTTCAGTTGCCGAGCCAGAAGGGCAGTAGCGGCTCTGCAATGATGCAAATTAATTTGTACACACCTTAGTCCCTCCATCTTGGATGATTTTGATGGGTCTGTGTTGATATGGGAGGGCCTTAGTCTTGAGGCCCCTCCTCCATCGCCTGGCTCTCCTCGAGAGCAGTCGGCGACTCGATACCCAGGGTGTCGAAGTCCCCGAGAATGTCATCCTCGTGGTCTGTCTCCGACGCTCTGGTCCCAATCTCTGTTGCCTGCGCTGCGCCGTCAGCAGAGATTTCTTCAATGGCCTCCCCATGTTGTGGTGGTCCATCCTCGGAGGGCTCCACTTCTGCTTCCGCAGCAGGCGCCTCTCCCTTGTCTTCTTCCAGGAGCTTGAACGAGTATCGGATTGAACGATACTCGTTCAAGCCGATACTCCTGGAAGAGAGTAGCCCGCGGCCTTGATGACCCCAGCGGACACCCCGTCCATGAGGACGATACGACGGATGCCGGTCTGCTCAGTGAGCGTATTCACGACCTTCCAGTCGTTCGTCCTCAAGGTAGGGTTGAGTCGCTGTAGCAATCGAATGGCCCGGGCAGAGTCTTGCAACGCCAGGTTGCGACTCTTCCATGCCATTTTGACTGGCTTTGGAAGGTCCCTGGCGTCAACAACCTTGAGTTTCAGGGCACCAAGTTCCACATTGTGGATGGCACTCCGAAACCAGTTGGCTGCATCAGAGTCGTCGCAGGATACATGAATTGCACCTGCGACGACTCCGGGAGCAACCGTTAGGACAGGCAGAGGATCCGGCGCCACTTCCAGTTTCTCAATTATGAGCTCCTGGATCGGCACCAAGTCCTCCGCCTTCAAGTACTCCTCCGGGTACTTGACTGTCACGACAGCGAGTTTCACAGCCGCCACCGCATCCCTAAAGGATCCGGTTGAGGATGATTGCCCTTGGGTCTTCATCCTCTTGGCCGCCATGTCCCCGCTGTCCCCGCTGAGAGCAGCACGCGGTCTCTTTGATGGGCCCTCCGTAGGAGTCCCCTCCAGAGCCGCCTGCTGTCTCAGCTTTTGGCGCCTTTTTCTGCGCGCCCCAGATCGTCCAACCGGAAGCCAGCCTGATTCATGCTGGCCGCCGGGAGACGACGAGGTGCTGTCTTTGCCGGTCGCGTCCGGGGCCGCAAGGTCTGAGGTCATACGATCTCTAACGCAAGCGTCCCGTATCGCGCCAGCTTTGGCAGTACCCTTATGCCCGGTGGGCTGGTTTGCAGTTCCGCCCTTCGGTGGTCCCGCAGCAGTGCCGGCCCTCGACAGTGCCGCGACAGTCCCGTCATTTGACAGTCCCGCCACAGCCCCGCCTTGAGACGATCCCACTGCAGTATCACCTCTGGACGTTCCTGCGGAAGATGCAGTCCCGGCTTGCGCCGGTCCCGCCGTCTGGTGTGCAGTCCCAGCTTTCGCCGGTCCCGCCTTTTGGTGCGCAGTCCCAGCTTTCGCCGGTCCTTTCGCCTTGTGGTTTTTTTTAGATGTATTATCCATTTAAAATCCCGATTTTAAATTTCATCCCTCGACTATCCCCACCCGCCATGGAGTGCTCAAGTGGCGATGCTACGATAGCACCAGGGATTAGTCGAGGGATATAGGCCCCCCCCATTAGTTGCCTACGAGACTGCACGACACTAACTCACACCGCTACCACTAGCGATGCGAGCGAGCGCCGCCGTCTGCAAGCCCCTAATGGGAGTGAACTCGCCTGGGGGCCGTCTGACCGGACCCCGCAGCCGATTGACCGTAGCTGGCTAGGCTACGGTCACCCGTGTGAGAAGAAATCCGGGCCAAAGTGGAGT
This sequence comes from Orthosia incerta, assembly GCA_948252205.1. Taxonomy (NCBI): domain Eukaryota; kingdom Metazoa; phylum Arthropoda; class Insecta; order Lepidoptera; family Noctuidae; genus Orthosia; species Orthosia incerta. The sequence continues at coordinate 547,258 of OX411758.1, forward strand.
GTTGCCTCAGAGACGTTAAACCGCCTACGCTCATCGGCTCAGCCACCAGGATCCCATCATCCTTCCGTAAGGGTCCCTGCGCACGGCACAAACACGCAGGAGGTCATTACTATCCATCATCTGGTTTTTTTTCCGATGGTGGACACCCAGGGGCATGACCTCGCCACCCCTGTGATAGGGCGCCCGGTGATTTCTGTTACGTCTATTTCATAGGGAATTAGACCAAAAACAGGGCGGCAACCACGAGAAGGAAAATCACCGAACTTGCCTTGAGGATCATCACGACCGTGCGCTCTCCCTCAAGACCACGCCACCTTGCCGTCTCTGAAGGAGTCAGACAAGGTAGGACTGCATCGACAAAGCCAAGCCCCATAGGGCTTGTCGCTGAGGGCTCAAAGCGCAAGTTTGTTAAAACAGCCCAGCCCCTAGATGATAACATACTAGGCAGATTGATTTCACGACAGCTCTCGTATGCTACGAGAGCGAACTGAAAGAACCTTTATAAAAAAGAACCAGACTTTGTAATTATAAAGATATTAATACTACGCAAGTAAGTTTATTAAAATGTTTCTTTACTAAGTGTGTAATATAAATCTTTAAGTATACTTAAGTAACAATTTAATATAATTATATTAACTTTTATTAGTATCGCGTTTCTCATATTGGCGAACCAAGTTAGCTTTGAGTCTTATTAAGCTAAAATAAGTATTAACTAGTCCTTAAGATTTATTTGATTATATTGACGTACATACTTTGTGTATGTTATGGACCAAGTGATAAATACGGCATTATTTATGATGCCAAGACAATTTGTAAAATGCCCAATATGAGTAGGCAATTTGCTAAAAACTATTGAAATAATTAAATTAAACGGTCTTTCTGAATAATGCCCATCACTTATTGGGCAGAATAATAAAAAGATTTGTTTCATTAAATTATTTTTTGTTGACATTGATTTTAATACATAATCAGTATGGTAGGTAATAGGATTATTACTAACACCGGCAAAATAAAAACGACGATTTTTTTTAAATACGTTTATATTTTATTTAACTTATATTAGGACAAGATTTTTTACTTAAAATACACCTTTTGAAATAAAAATGAGATCGCATTTAATACATTTTGTGTGTATAATATGACTTTGTGAAAACTGCACATTGTGCTTTTTTAAGGTTAGTAAGGAAAGATAAAAAAAACAACACAATAAGATTAATATCACATAATATAGTGAGTTTTTGCCACGTTTTTTAATAAAGTTTTCACCCACCTAGACATGTTGAGAATATTGGTATCCATTTTCTCGGATAGTAGTCTCAAAAAAATCCTCTACAACGGCACTTCCCAGTGCATCCATATTGACAGGTGTAAGTGTTATGAATTTTATCCTTCGTTTTATCAGGTCCCAAACATGATCTATAGGGTGCATAAATGGTGTTATCGCCGGCTATTTCAAAACTGCGATATTGTCATTTTTTACATACACCAAAGTTGAAAAAGTGGTATGTGGCCGAGCATTATCCTGGATCAAAACGAATAAACCCCTGATAAAAGGGCAAATGATATCACATGTACGTCAATTTCTTCAAAACAAAACCTATGATGAGACCGAAAAGTACCTCAGTACTCACTGAGGTAATTTTCGGTTTCATCATGTCATTCGATGTCACTCGACAGTAACAGTTTGAGGAACAACTTGCAAGATCTAACAATCAAACTAAATATGAACACACACACACACAAATACATACAATCACATACATTTACAAACACAAACACTCGCACATAATACACACACACACTTTTATAAACATACACACACATGCACTCAAAATAAACATTGTTGTAATATTATATAACTTCTAAATTACCTACTGTAGTATTGCATTTTATTGTACTAGTTTATTTTCAACATTTTGTAAGGGACAGGGACTGTTATTCCTTAATACAGGTTATTCTGTAACCTAGCTAGGAAAGCAGAACTTCACCCACATAATTGTAATTGTTATGGTATAAACTTGTACTTATTGAACTTTGTAGCCCATGTACTACAATCTCCGTTTATATTTAAATAAATTATTTGATTTGATTTGATTTGACATTATATTCTTAACTCACACTTCTACAGCGATTTTTAATAAGATCACCTCTATCGATTACCCCAAGTCCGTACGAGCTCAAAAACATATCCTACCTGAAGCTAATATTGTTCCTCTACCGTATGCCACAGTATTTTAATAAATTGTCAGATTATGTTGTTCTTGTTCATGATAAAACATTTGATGAGTATGGAAGTCATATTGACGGACTGACGTCAATTCCATTTAAATGACTTCCATACTCATCACAAAACAATATTTTAATCCATTAGTCCGTTGGCCGAAGTCGATGTTTTCTAGCAAAAGTTATACTGTTTCTAAGGAGTGTGCCTCATGCTATGGACCTTTGGCGGGCAAGAACGAACTAAAATCAGCTTCCATAAATCTCCTTCGTGCCGAAAGCTCATTTTTCACCTAGCACTGCCTCCAGCTCATTTCTGGCTTGAACGGCCTTTAAACGCAGGTTTTTGCGAACGCAAAATTGAATGAAACGATTATTCCTGTTATAAGTACGGGTTTTCTGCCTTGTCCTGATTTTTTCACAAAAAGATTCGTATTCTCTAAATTATTGGAAATTGCAATAAATGGTTTGATCATTTCTCCTCATCTCAAGTGCCCCGGATCTCTCAGTTTGGCTTAAGTTGGTCACAATGCCGTCCTTAATTTCGAAAAAGATCTAAACGTTAAAAATAAAACAAATAATTCAGTATGTTAATGATTTTTTTTCAAAGTTTTAAGACATATCCATAAAGAGGCAGTGAACAAAATTCTCTCAAAATTATGTAAGTTCTAATAAAGTTAAAACAATCACATGAAACGTTTTATCAATTAGGCATAAATGGTTTTATTATAAAATAAAAGAAAAACTAGCCCGTAACGGTTAAAGAAAAGCTTTACGATATTTTTGTCTTGTTCCGCTAATTTTGCCACTGTTTGTATTTAAGCAACAAAAGACAAAGTCAAAGACAAAGATATTTTATTTCAAGTAGGCCACCAAGCGGCACTTTTGAACGTTAGGTACATTAAAATTTACAAGTTATAAAAGTTGACGAAGCCCGGGGCTGTTATTTCTATCTGAAGGGTCTCAAGTAACCTAACATGAAGGTGATAACGCGAGCTGAGCTCACTCGCTTTACTCACATACTTCAGCTCCCGTCATCCCCTTCGAACCTAACCTATCCGTGTCGGGGTGCCTTAAGCTACAAAGCTCGCTTCGCTCGCTCTTTGACTACTTATATATAAATAAATCTCAATTCAATTCAAAATCTCAATACTTCGTTGAAAATAGTGGCACCACTTACAAATATTATTTTATGCTTACCGATTCTATAATCCTAAATGTAAAATAACTTTTCAACACACTTGCTCATAAAGTGGCTCTAATTTCACCGCAATTAGGCACATAATGATACCTGTTATCAAACTGTGACTTTTTCATTGCTATTATTCACAAGTGAGTTATAGAGATTTTTTTTTAAATGTATTGGTTGAGTTGCTTTATTCTTAAAAAAGTTTCGATACAAAAAAGATCGTGCTCAATAGTACAAATAAATTAATGTACCAATTGCTTGCTCATTTCATGCAACTTCATATTTAAATAGATAATTTCAACTTGTACTTGCTTAATTAATAAAACTTTCACTCAATTATAAATTTTATTTGCTCTGTTATTAAGAAAAAATTAAATTCCCTATTTTGTACGTGGCTAAAACACTATCCACGAAAAGCCAAAAAAAAAAGAAACCTCATTCTTTTAGTCTATGGCCGATCGCCATTGTTAAATGCGCGCGTATAGGAAAACTGATTAATTTTGCCCGCCATTGTGAAAAAATTTTCACAACTCGTTTTTACTGATGAAAATGATTTTTTAGTATTATTTTCTTCACAAGTGTGTTGAAAAACGTCGTATGATACACGTGTGTATTGATGATTACCGTCCTCGGCTCTCTTAAGACCCTCACCTACGGCTCGGGTCTCAATGGCGCCTCAGCGGTAATCACCAACATTGCACACTTGTACCATAATGTACTATTACAATGCATGTCCTCGAAAAGAGCGTTTTCCAAGCAGCCAAACTGTGCGGTAAGTATCACTTTTTATAACTAGTGTATTTTTAACTCCAACGTTAGCCGCATAGAGTTTTTATTATTTGAGAAAAGTTTTAAAAATTAGTTAAGTACAGATTATCATTCATATAAATAATAATAATAATAAAGCTTTATTTATTCCTTACACATAGTTTCCATTAATTCTAAACAGTATTTGTAGTGTTAGTATTATACTTTTTCTAGTTTGTTAGTATGTGTTATTAAACTGCGTTAGCGCGTTTTGTTGTAAGGACCGCTCTGGCGGTGAAAGCCTCCTCCATTTCCTTCCATTTCGCTCTGTCTCTTGCCAGTCTGCTCCAGGTATTTCCCACCGTGGCAACTATATCATCACTCCATCTTTTGAATGGCCTTCCTTTCCGTCTTTTCTTGTGAATAGGGTACCAATTAGTGACAATTCTGGACCATTTGTTCCCTAGTGATCTTTGGACATGCCCAGCCCATTTCCATTTTTGGGTCATTATGGTTTTTGCTATGTCTTTTGCCTTGGTAATTTTTCTGACGTCTTCATTTCTCACTTTATCGCTTAGCTTAAGGCCCAGGAGACTCCTTTCTATGCTATTTTGGCACACTTTGACCTTATGAGTCTGTTTTGTTGACAAAGGCCATGTTTGGGAAGCGTAAGTGAGACAGGGTACTAAACATGTCTGCATAGCTTTAGTTTTTAGTGTAACTGGTAGATTACTCTTGAATACCTCCTTCATTGCCCAATACTTGTTCCAGGTTATTTTGATTCTTCGCTCTACCTCTTTATCATTGCATGACTTGAAGGATATTAAATGTCCCAAATAAATATAGTCTTCGGCGTATTCGATTTCTGTTGAGTCTGACTTTATAATTATGGTTTGTCTATTTGTCATTAATTTAGTTTTCTCCCAGTTAATTTCTAGCCCTACTTTCCTGCTTTCTTTGCTGAGTGACTGTATCATGAATTCCATTTCTTTTGGGTCTTCCGAGAGCAGTACTATGTCATCCGCGAATCGCAAGTGCGAGAGGCGGTTGCCATATATGTTTATCCCTCCATCTTCCCAGTCAAGTGTTCTGAATATTTCTTCGAGTACTGCAATGAAGAGTTTTGGAGATAAGGGGTCGCCCTGTTTCACTCCCCTTCCAATTTCAAAGGCTGAACCATAATTATTTATTTTAATTCTAGCGTTACTTTTGTTGTATATTTCCTTCAATATATTGATATAGTCATGGTTCACTCCTTGCCTTGATAGAGCTCTCCAAATTGCATTCATATAAAAGGTAAAATAAAACTAATACTTCATTAAAGGCGTTTTTATTTACTCTAGATTTAGATTTAGATCAATAAATTAATTTTAAATATTCAATAAATATGTTTGGCAGAATGAATGTTTTTCTTGTGCCTTTTTGCGTTAAGATGTGACAGCTATTTGCACATGCGCAGTAGATATGCCCGAGGAACTATTAGTTAATCTGTGGATATGCTGAGCGCGCTTGAATAAGCCCGCCATTTTATTAATTGCTTGCTTGGTTCAGATTTTTTTTTTTATTTCCTCGCACAATGCATAGTAAAATGTTGTATGATACACTTACGTAAGATAATTTCCGACTCGTGTCGATTTATCCACTCATCGGAAATCACCTACCTTCCGCACTTGTAGCATAAATAACTATTTTAGCAAATATTTCTTGCTGACCGAATATTTAAAAGTAATAATCCCGCAAACCGCACTGGGCCCGCGTGATGGATTACGGCCCATTCCCTCTCACAGAGAGGAGGCCTGTGTCCCAGCAGTGGGAACATTAATAGGCTGATGATGTGATGTGTGATGTGAATATTTAAAATAAAAACTATACTAATGTACCATAATTATCGAATTGCCCAACAGTAATGACCAGACAATGTGATAAATAATGAAGTTTAAAACATTCATTACATTGCCCGATTAGACTTGACTTGATTTATGTTGCCTGGGCAATATCGAAAACGAAAAAAAAAACATTATATAGCGTTATATTTCTTAATAATACCATTAATTAATAACATATGTATTGCTACGCCTTCCGGTCGGAAGGCCTTCCTGTAGGTGGGCCGATGACCTGATTTAGGCTGTGGGAATCAGCTGGATGCGAGATGCACAGAACCGATCCTTGTGGCGACAATTAAGGGAGGCCTATGTCCAGCTGTGGACGTCTTTCGGCTGAAAAGATGACGACGATTATATGTATTGATAAATGGACATCTATCTACATCCAAATCAATCTATTAATTCATAGTGATTTTGTTCCAGGTCATCAATTATTTCTTGACATTCCTTACGGAAAAGAAGATTCAAGTAGAACGGTTTGCAAGGCTGAAAAAAATATAGATGTTTAAAGATATTTATTATTTATTTTAGTCCACTTATTATTATTTTATGTTGCATAAAAATTATAATTTTCCTTAAAGTTCAATCTTTTTTGTATTCCTCTAAGCAAACCCTTTCATTTGATACCAACATCATGAGGATGTATAAATTATAAATTGTGCCACCATATTTAGGTATCCGCCTTATTGGATATAGAATGAAGTCATTTAACTAACCGTACATTGTCATCCAAACTAGACGTGTATGCAAGGGGAAAACTTTCTTAAAATTCACTTGCAAGATATCACCCATACAATCTAACAAACTAACTTAATAATATGGCATGTTATCTAAAAGTTTGTATTAAGGTTACACTAGTCGAATTTTTTTCCATACAAACGTAGTCTAGGGATTATTCCACTGTTTGACGATGTACGTTCAAAATGAAAAGTGATATCAATTTGTCTCATCATTATCTAGCACTGTATGGAAGCGGAAAAGTAAAAAAAGAAAATAAATGAAAGTTATGAGCGTCGAAAGTTCCACATTTCGACACTAATTTTAACGCATTTTTGGGCGCAAATAAATACCATAAGAAGACGGAAAATTGCAAAACGGCCTCCATACAGGGATAGATTAGTAGTTCAACAATGCATATAATTTTATTTTGAACAGATAGATTTAGTCGTTTTTTCATGATATCTAGACTGTCAAAGGTCTTTTTATAAATTTTCGCGCGCTCGGTTTCTTCCTAAATTATTATCCATTTCGCTACAAATTTGCAAAAGTGTGTATTCGTACGCGAACTAGATTCCTACTGCTCATCAAAGCATCTATCTCATCCGCACGTGTTGTCGGTTGATATAAAATGCATTTTAACCCCGCGCACAAAATAGTTCGTGCCGTCGACTAGTGTACCCTTAAAGAATGCTCATGTATGCAAATTACAAATTACTCACAAGTACATTAGATCTTTGAAGTGTATCTGGCGCGTCGCACTTGATCCAACATCTTTTAAATATTACAACGATGACAATCACAAGTAAAGCAATTGCAAATAAAGATGAACCTATAATAATAAAGAGATTGTGGTTTACAGCTTCTGTAACTTCTGTACCTGAAACAATTTAATGTGTTTATCTTTTGAAGTTTTGAACTGTAATATCGTGTTTATAATATTATTATCAACCAGGCGGGCGAGCACGGCCTACTGTGACAGGCTTGCGTCACACATTTTTATTACAGTTTGGGAGCAAAAACCGTGACAAAATGCGTGACTCAAGCCTGCCTGTCACAGAGGCCGTGCTCGCCCGGTATTAGTGGGTCATAATAATTAAAGGATCTTACTGAAGCGGTAAAATGCATAATCACCTGAACGGATTGTATTTAGAAAGGAAAGAAAAAATATTATAAAACGTCATCGGATATCAAAATGTTAAAAAAAAACTTAAAATTTGAGGTCCACAACATATTTGGTTAAAAATCATTAGAAATAGTAGCACAACTTATAAGTATTATTTCAAATATATGGGTCGTGCCTCCAGAACATCTGACATAATTACCGTATAAAAGCCAAACGCACAAATTTGTCAGTCCTTTCTCAACTCAATATTCTGACCCGATTGTTTACAGTTTACTTACAGCATATTTTGACCTATTTCGGCCACATAATGCTAAGGGGTCGACGCAGGCTTGCCAACCGGATGGTCTAATTTAGTGAAACAAGCTACGACCTCAATAAAATTCCAGCAGGTGGTGGTGGTGGCATCTTTGGACTGGAGTCGATGCAGGTAGATTCTCCACTTAAAGATGTCCAATGACCACGATCCTTAGTAATGATAGAGACTGATTGAAGAAGAAGTGTCCTCACATCATCTATCTATTTAGATTTAGTTTGCCACCACTCACATTCACGTTTTCTTAAAAAAATAGTAACGGTCCTAATACTGTGCCTTGAAGGACACCATTGTTACATATGTTTTACCGATCGTAAGTGTATATCTTGTTATTTTTAAGTAAATAATTCCAGGTATTTATGATCAGTAATATTTAGCGTTGGGGCATAAAATGATCTTTTATTTCAATTGTTTAAATATTTTAGAACATAACGAAGGTATCAAAAGCTTACCTCCGCATGTGTTCTTTAAGTCAACTTCAAGTTGACATTTGTTACCGTTTAAACAAAGCACGCTATCTGTAAGAAAAACAAGATTACTTTTGTATTTACTGAAGATTTTTCAATAACTAGTTTCTGCCAGCGTGAAAGTCGAAAATTATCCCGGGGGAAAATATTCCTAGGAGAAAAGTATATTATGTGCTATTATTGACTATAATCTATCTCTGTGCCAAATTTCATCTAGATCTGTGCAGCCGTTCTGGCGTGATTTAGTTACACATCTACACACATAAACTTTAGCAATTATAATATTGTTAAATTTTTAGAGAGGTGTTTGCTTAAACAAAGTAATAATACATTTATAATCCAAGTCGCTTTTTTTGAGATTTTCTTCTAACATTCTCCCTTCTGCAATCCTTGTATTTAAACACACTCCGGTTTTGTTGTACAATTGAACATCAAAGTAAACTTGATCCCTCGACATTATCCATTGAACATGCGCAACCTTATCGTCTGATTCATCGGACAGGTTAGGTCGTCTGATTTCAAATTTATCTTCTGGGTGGAGATCTGAAACATTTCTTAATATTAAATAGAGTACTATTTATTTGTTTTCTAAAGCTAACTTGCACCATAAATTACTAAATAGGTAAGTTTATTTCTAAGCCAGTCTGTAGAGGTAAGAGTGTCTTTTTGATATTTTTGTCGATCCAGTTATTAAATTTTTCAAAATGGCTGTTCACAAAATTTCAAGAGAATCGATTGAGAAATGCGACCGATACACCTATAGAGAGGAACAGCCGAACATCCGGACATACGAAATAATTTTCACCCAAGTTGAAACGGAGACACTTCGCGCTCGTTCAGCCAATTTAATTTTTGGCATACCGACAAACATCACGCCCTGAAGGGTTGAGCAGAGTCGCACTTACAGTACACATCATTTGCCAGTTATGTTTAAGTCCAAAGTATTAGGGAATGAGCTTATCGCCATCACAAAGCCAGACTCCAGGCTGCCATTTAGAAATACCAAATGTAGAATCCCAATAACACTTTGCAATTATAAATTGTGATTTATTGACAGTAATCGAGTCTTTTTCCTGTTGTCGTGCTGAATGAGTCGTGTAGAGACGTCCTTTAAACTCATTTGGAATGTGGGTCTCAATCTTGCTTCGTGGTCGGTGAAATGTATTTTTTGTGCTAAGTTTATGCTTGTTTTAATATTAAATTAAGATGTAGATAGAGAATTAAAAAAAAACAAAAAGTGGGCATAAAAAGATACACTGAGAGAAAGATAAAGGAAATGTTACGTAATGTTTCGTCGACCACGTCATCGCTTACCATCAGGTGAGATAGTGGTCAAGCGCGAGCCAAACAATAATTTAAAAAAAAATCGTAACATTTTCTCCCGAATCACACCTACCACAACCAACGTTAAGAAACTTCGTCCCAACAAAAGGAAAAGAGGACGTGCATTTCCAGTGAGACATTTATAAAATTCATAATTTTATGATCACTATTAAAAATTTCGTAATCATGATTCACATTCTAACCTTTTATACTATGTCGGAGTAATACAAAACCAGTATGCACATCCGTTGGCAATTTAAAATGTATATCCATTTTTAGAGGATATCCAATATCCCGCCGTACGTATCCAAATTTAAAAGGTGTGTTTGTTATCTGAAGTTTAACAGCATCATCTGAAATATAAAAAAATACGTGTTTAGTAAAGTCAGGAAATTGAATGGTAAAGTCTATAATGTATTCATCGACGCATGATGGGAATCTTAACTCATCTTCATAAGATATAAACTGGAATGCATCATCTGTGAATGGGTAAAGAGTTATGGAAGGATATGGGCATAATAATATATTATGCTCTGAACAAGTAACATTCTATGGGATTGGCATCGAAATGTCACGTGATCAACGCTCTTATATTTTGGCATTTCTAAAGTCGCCATCGCTGACAGAATGACCCTTTTTAGAGCCTCAGGTCATCGGTCCACGTTATGGAAAATCATCTAACGCTGGGTCTTCCAGTACAACCGGCTTTCGGCTGTCCATCCACAGAGGTATTTATAAAATAATTCTTAAGTTTCCTGTTAAATTGTTAATATTTTGCACGGAATCCGAAACATACCTGGTCCAATATTACGTAATGGTTCAATACCGCTGTGCACATCCATGTTTGAATTCTGTTGCCAATTATAATTGACATCCATTTGTTGGTTATACCGACGGTCGTATTCATTGGAAGGTTGTGAAGTTCGGGAGGGGTGACCATCACTACCATCTGATTGAGATGATTGACCAAAATAATCACCTGTTTGTGATACTTGACCAACACTAGTATCGGGTCTTGGTTTTTGTAATAATTGCATTGGTGTTGTATTTGCATACTGACGCTTAAGATCATCTGAAACTAAAATAACGTCTATACTAACATTTGGATGCAATTCAAGAGCACCTCATCGGACTCTTAGGACATCGTTATAAGGTCAAGCCGCTGGAAAGCATCATCTGTAAAAGGGCTCTAAGTTATGGAGGGATCATATCTTTCGTGATTTTTCAAAAACCTGAACCACACGACGAACTATCCCAATTTTTTGCCCTGGTCAAGTATAGGCGTAGGTACAGATTGTTCGACGTATCTGAGAGCTGAACCATCGCTCGTGCACAGTCTTCCTCCTACAATTTCTGCGTCCAACGCTCTTTTGGATGATAAACCTGATTGTGATGTATTCGCGGATGGATAGAAGAAGATCTCGTCTGTATGTCTGGAGTATTGTGAGATGGTCGTATGACTGCCGTTTATTAATAAGTATTTTATTGTTGTTGTTATATTTTGTTTAGAACATATCATTGGTTTTCGGCCATGTTACGTTAAGGTAAAAAACTTTAAATTGTATGATAGGAAAACAATGGTTGGCATTTTTCTCGGAGTACAATATTACCTGGCCTACTAGACAATGAGGCAAAGTCTCTGTTTGGATCATGTTGGTAATATCGCTTGTTGTATTCGTCATAATAAGGTGATGGTAGTCGGGATTGTTGACCAACACTACCGGTTGAACGTGATTGTTGACCAACACTACCAGCTGTTCGTGATAGTTGATCAACTCTTGTATCGGGTCTTGGTTTTTGTAATTGCAATGATGGTGTATTTGTATAGTGACGCTTTGGATCATCTGAAATTAAAAATAATATACTAACGTCTGGAAGTCGAATGGTAAAGTATATAATGCATTCACGAACGCATCATGGGGCTCTCGGGTCATCTTTATATGGACATGCTAAAGATTTATATAGGCATCAAATCGTTCGTTATATCCGCCAGGTTTAATCTTTGTAAACAAAAGCTCATCCAGACTTAAAATTGTTTGACAATAGACATAGGTGTCCTTTAAGGGTACACTAGTCGAAAATTCTTCCATACAAACGTAGTCTAGGGATTATTCCACTGTTTGACAATGTACGTTCAAAATAAAAAGTGATATCAATTTGTCTCATCATTATCTAGCCCTGTATGGAAGCAAAAAAGTAATAAAGAAAATATTTGAAAGTTATGAGCGTCGAAAGTTCCACATTTCGACACTAAATTTAACACATTTTTGGGCGCGAATAAATACCATAAAAAGACGGCAAATTGCAAAACGGCCTCCATACAGGGATAGATTAGTAGTTCAACAATGCAAATAATTTTATTTTGAACAGATAGATTTAAGTCGTTTTTCCATGATACCTAGACTGCCAAAGGTCTGTTTATAAAATCTCGCGCGCTCGTTTTCGTCCTAAATCATTATCCATTTCGCTACAAATTTGCAAAAGGGTGTATTCGTACGCGAACTAGCTTCCTACTGCTCATCACAGCATCAATCTCTTCCGCACGTGTTTTCGGTTGATATAAAATGCATTTTAACCCCGCGCACAAAATAGTTCGTGCCGTTGACTAGTGTAACCTTAAGCGTAGCTATGCTTCTTGAACATTTCCGAATTGACGGTAGAATCAATTATTATTACGTGTATTTTTTTTTTTACTAGTAATAATAATTGATTCTATTGAATAAAGAAATTTTGATTTGATTTGAACCCAGCTGACTCCCGCAGGCCTCACCATTATCATCGATCCACGTTATGGGATACCTTCCAACGCTGCCTTTTCCTGTACACAGTCGTCACTACGGAAACTTTCGTCTATCCAACAAGAAGTTATTAGCATTCAATAGTTCCTAAGAAGCATAAAAATTGCTTAAAATTGTACCATAGGAATTAAACATGCTCGAAGTTACAATCTTACCTGGTCTACTGTGATGATGTGATGATTCAAAGTGATTGTTTGGATTCTGTTGCCAATTATAATTTACATCCATTTGTTGCTTATACCTCCAGTCATACTCATAACCAAGTGGTTGTTGTCGGGGTAGTTTACCAACATTACCAAATCGTCCAGGAGGTTGACCAACACTACCGCGACGTGATGTTTGACCAACGCTACTGGTTGAGCGTGATGATTGACCAGCACTACTGGTTGGGCGTGATGGTTGACCAACACTACCAGGAAATAGTGATGGTTGACCAATACTAGCGGTTGGACGTGATCGTTGACTTACACTACCAGCAAGTCGTGGCTGATTTTGTTTTGGTTGATGTGATGTCCATGGTGGTGTATTTGCATGCTGTTTAGACTCATCTGGAAGCATAAATAATATACTAAAATATCAGATTCGAGTGATATCGTTCTTACTCCTACTAAATTACTAAACGGATTTTGACGAAACTTGACACACGTATGACCATGAAGTAAACTAGGTCATCGGTTACTTTTTTTATTCCGATTTAATGGTATGTTATTTGACATTCATGCGGGCAAATCCGCTGTCATAACGCGGAATGGTCATAAAATGCAACCGTTGTAAAATAAGAAGTAGTTCTTATTTTACAACGGTATACTATTCTTTGGCTACAAGAGAATTCTTTTGGACATAAGTAGGCCTATGTACCTGAAAAACGAATTCACTTGTAGCCAAAGGTAACACATTATACACCGTGGCATTTCAGTCGTCTTACAAAGGCAGCCCACTTAATGGATCCTATGGCCATTCATAAAAAAAAATGAAAAAAATTATGAACACTTGAGTAATATAAAAAAAAAGAAAATATTATTCATTATTATGACGCATAACGTAGTTGTCGAAACACCTTTTTGCGCTAATGTGAATGAACTCTGTTAAAGATGTCGCCGCCCCTTGCTATTATTTATATAATTTCTTACTTTTGACGTTAAAACAATGCACTTGCCATGTTATCTCGTCACCAATTTTGGTTGAATGCCTCAGGCATAAGTCCCCCATTGAAACTTTTATGCATTATGTTTTAAAGACATAAGTACCTATGGAAGAAGAAGTTATGTTGCGCCTTTGTAGCACCGATCTCAAACAATTTGAGATCTGCTGCTCTTGATTAGTAAAATTCTATCCATGAAAGCGTCGCGATAACGATTGGAAAAATGCTTTTTAAAAAAAATTACAAACAACTTCCAAAAAAAAAAAAACATATTGAAAATAACTTCAAATTTGGAAGTATATACGAGAAAAAAAAATAACATCCTCACTTTACGTCTAGAGGAGGAACACCAAAAAAAATTTTTTTTCATTATTTTATTGTACCACTTTGTCGGAATTATTATTATTATGTATATCCAAGCCAAATTATAGCTTTCTAGTACTAAGAGTCTCTGAGCTAAGCTGCGGACGGACAGACCGAAACTATAAGGGTTCATTGTTTAGTTCGGCACCCTAAAAACAAGATGACTTTGTTTAATTATTCAGATTTTTTTTTAGCAAACAACTGAATAATGTTACTCTACGCAAAATAATTGTATGCGTTGAAACATAATGTCTCTTATGATATTGATCCTTAAATGAATATCATTTTAAAATCGTTATGTCTATGTAATTTTTTACCAACCCGCACTGGGCCCGCGTGGTGAATTACGGCCCATTCCCTCTCACAGAGAGGAGGCCTGTGACCCAGTAGTGGGAACATTAATAGGCTGATGATGTGATGTAATTTTTAGGGTTCCGTACCAAAATGGTAAAAAGAAACCTTTAAGGTGCGACTCAGTCTCTCTGTCCGCCTGCCACAGCTCGAAATTTGGAATAGTTTTAGATGACGTTTGCCCTAACTATTTTGCAAATAAGAAATAAACGTCTAATAATCGTAATAATATACGTTTTTTCGAGCAAAGAACTATTAAGGTACTGCTGAATCAATGTAATCAAAAGATAACGCCGTTTATATAATATAAGAGAATCAAAACCCACAGGGTATTCCCGTTGACCTAGTATCATAAAATTTGGCAAGAATCAGTATCTTATAGCACAAGTAAAGGAAACAAAATTGCACTGGGCCCGCGTGGTGGATTACGGCCCATTCACTCTCACAGAGAGGAGGCCTGTGTCCCAGCAGTGGGAACATTAATAGGCTGATGATGTGTGTGTGATGTGATTGTTGAATGTAGCTTTTTTTACGGAAACCTTGGTGCGCGAGTCCGACTCGTTTAAGAATGAAATTTATATTCAATAATAATGATTACTGCGTTTTTCCGTTTGAAAAAAAAATTAGTTTAGCAAGTCGAACATTATTACTCTTCAACATTGTTATATGATCTTGAGTAAACGTGATTGAGTCGATGCGAGATGAGGGTGCGGGGTGTTAAACGCACTCGCTAGTGTTCGCTTTTGGTTGATGCTTTTCTTCTTCTTCGTCGGTACACTCTTGGCAGAGCGGTCGGGGTCATCATATTGCAGTGAGACCTCAGGCTGCCCTTAACGACGCGACGCCATCCCTCTCTATCGGCTGTTATTCGTGTGCAGTCATGCAATGGGCCGCCTACTGCAGACTTAACCTAGCCGTTCCATCGCATGGGCACGCTCTCGTTTCTTTCAATCTACACTGTTGGTTGATTAAGTGAATAATAATTAGAATAATATTTATGACTACTATCTATTTATGACATGGTCGACGGTGAAACACGCTTGCCTAGAATAACCTATTCACTCTTGACTTAAAGACCCCTAGGTTGTAGCTTCCAGGAAACACTGACGCTGGCAAGGAATTACAGTCCTTAACTGTACGAACAATGAAAGTATTCACAACAACACAACAACAAGAACAATAATGCGTATGGGTGGGATGTCCAGTGACATCCCCACCCATCCACCATCACAATGTTCCTATGGCGCATCGCCGGCGCCGTACGTCTTGTTGTCCGAAGATGGATTGGGCTAAGCGGAATCATGAAATCCATCGCACATCCCCCGAAATGTAACCGATAAAAGCAGACCTGGCTGACCGGCTGGCAACTCGATGTTCAAAGCCTTGGAGCTTAGACTCAACCAGTACTTCATTGCCGATAAGCCACTTTGGCCCGTTTTTTGGCTCCCTTGAGTGTTTCAAGCTGGTATTTGGCAGATCCGTGCCAATGAGTAGATAGAAAAGAAATAAAGAAATAGAGTCACAACACACAAACAGCCAAACACAAAACAGTAACAACATAACAGCTGTTCATGCGTAAAGTAAAGTCTCACCTTTGCAAGGATTCCCAGCTTTTTGGCAGCCAGCTGACCTTTTGCCTCAATGTGTAGATCATTGAGAGTTGATGTCAGCCTAAGATCAAGATACTCAAGATGGTTCGTTATCGGCACGGTTACACCTCTACAAGATAGAGCCGCGTAGGCATTGAAACTGATCAGATTGACATCGCCCCATTCGGAAACTATCTTTAAGGACAGGTTCAAGCGCTCAACCATGGCCTCACGCAGAGACCGCGGCCGATCTGAGGCCCAGTAGCCCGTGCATGGGACACGTATCTCGCAGCAACAGTCCTGTGGGCTGCATACCCAAAGGTCTTTTTGCAGATAATTTATGTGCAACAAGAACAATGTTTATGAGAGTACCGACCCCTCAGGCGGTATTAATATCCAATTAGTCGGACGAGCCACCGTCAATAAAAACTTGAACGGGCCGATCGCTCAGGAATTGTGCAATCCAATAAAACAGCCCATCGGGCAGATCGGAGGAAGGAAGCTTACCATTCAGGCATCCATCCCAGACCCTGTCGAAAGCCGAAATATCGAGGGAGACGGCTAGCGCTTCCCCGTGTCTCTCAATGGCTTCACTCCAGACTTGAAGATTGTGCTCCATTGGTGTTATTGCTGCAAGGCGTTCCAGTGCGAGGATAAACTAATAAATAAATAAATACGCTAGAAGTTTCCCAGTGGACCGATTTCTGCGGAAGCCGTATTGGTGATCACTCAGGATGTCATTAGCTTCAAGGTATGCTTGGTTTTTCATACTCTTACTGCGGATGGAGGATGGATGGTTCTGTAGTTGGCCGGGTCAGCTCGACTGCCCTCCTGGGCACGGGCTGTATGCCCGGATCTAACCATTCGGTACTTTTCCAGTCTATAACGAAAGTTGAAATAGGCGTGTGAGGATCGAAGACAGTTCAGGCGCAGAAGTTTTGACAACAATTGCTGGTATTTCGTCTGAGACACTGGACCACTGGCCAACGGACGTCTTTTTCTTTCATCTTTCGATGGTAGTTGCGAATTTCCGACATCTCTCTCGTCCATCAGGAAAGGCAAGCGGCCGCGCTTTACCAGATTGCAAATGCGAAGATTCTATAAAAGGAACAAGTTTGCTTTCTCCTCAGCGGAGTGGGTCCCGTCAGGTTTCAGCAGTGGAGGTGGTAGGGGAGGCGGCAGAAGTTCGATTCAACCAACTTAGCCAGGGACCACGCTTTATTACCTGCTGGGTGAGAAGCAAGTTTTTTCCCTATTCGGCTAACTTGGCCAAACCGAGCCCTTCGCATGACGAAATTTTCAACAATCATAGTACAAACCATTTTATTTTATTGATGATATTGTTTCATTTGTTTGTAGACTGATTTTATTAGTACCTGGTGAATATTTGTATTATATTTACTTTTTAAACTTGCATTGTATTATGGTTGTAGTAGCGCAAACAAATCGTTATGTTGTTAAAATATGTAGTTATAATTATAAATTAAATTAAATGATTACAAACTAAATATTTGTCTTACCAAAAATAATAAAACAAGCAAACTTCAATGGAACCACTAACTTAACAAAGTAAATAAAGTGGTTCTATTGTTTACTAAAGATGATCTTAATAACATTAACATTAAAAGCGGGATATTTACCATGTTTACTGTTTGACATGGTAAATATCCCGCTTTTAATGTTAATGTTAGTGTTAGTGACCATGACAGTTCAAAAACTTATATGATCTTAATAATATTTATATGGAATAAAACAGTAAGTTTCGATACTAAATCAAAACAATAAATATTCATAGTACAAGCCTTTTTTTAACTTAAAATGTATGTATGTAAGTTTGTTTGGGTCAAATCATGCAACTGAATTTTAAAGCAGTTATCCTCCACCGATGAAGATACAATTTTGCATACACGTTTAGTTTGGATGGCAATGCATGGTAAGCTAAGTGACGTCATTCTAAATCCAATACCGCGGACGGCCCAAGATGGCGGACTAGTAATTTTTTGTGCACTGCCATGATATGGGTATCAAATGAAAGGGTTTGCTGAGGACAATACGAAAAAAGCTTGTTTAAAAAAATATTTTTAATGAGTAAGTTTATTGTTAATAATATTTTATCCATAAAATCGGCTAAGTTCGAGTCGGACTCTCGTACCGAGGGTTCCGTACAAACCTCAGCTTAAAGGTATTATAGACCTGAGTATTTGATATGAATTTCAATTTAACACCTCTACGCGTTCATGAGGAAAGGGGTAGTAAGTTATATAAGACATTTTTATTATATGATGTAACAAAAAATTTACGGTTTTCGAAATTATTCCTTTACCTGTGCTATAAGACGTTGCTTCGTACAAAATTTCAAGATTTTGAGTTCACAGGGAGTACCCTGTACAGTAGGTTATGATTCAAGTGCGAGCGAATGTCGAAAATTTGCGGAAATTCGCGGCATAAACGGCCAGGTATCTTTTGATTGCGTTGGCTTAGAAGTTTGATTTTTACACAGCTTTAAGGGGCCTGAGTGTTTGAGATAAATTCCAGCTTGATACCTCCACGCGTTTCTGAGAAAAAGGATCTTGACAGACAGACAGACGGACGGACAACAAAGTGATCCTATAGGGGTCCCGTTTTTTCCTTTCGAGGTACGGAACCCTAAAAACGATACTTAGTAGCATAACATAGTAATTTCTATTTACCTAGGTAACCCTAAACATTAATAATAAACTAAAATGATCATACTGTGCTGTATTTTTTTTTATCTTTCTTACGACGTATAAAATATGCTTTCACCTCAACGAAAACAAAAGTTTTTTCTCAAACATGCTTGAAAATTAGAGCATTATTTTGACAACCTTCTTCGAGATTAATCGAAATTGCTGTACTGGCTAAATACATGCGAGCAGCGGCCGGCAAAAGTTGTATGAAAATCCATATCTGTCGTGTTTAGCGGCCACATCATATCTGTCGTGTTATTTAAAAATGGAACGATCTTTTTACTCCGAAACATGGCAACCACGCAGGTAACTTATCAAGGTTTTATTTAAATTTCGAACTGGCTTGCAAATAGAACGCTGTTTATTGAAAATAAAAAAGAACACTTTAACGCGGGCACAATTATTGTTGTTCCACATTGATTTTGACAAAATGAGTTCTAGGTACTACATAGTTTTAATTGCCGCGCATTATTTGAGAAAAGCACTATACAAGCCTTGGCCACAACTAGGCATTGATGGACTTACGTATGTGTGCCTCGGCTTCGCCTCGGCTCACATTTACAGTTCGTCCATCAATGCCTCTTTTGCTGGCCGCTGCAGTAATGTACTATTAATGTTTAAACAGTTTTTTGCTCTCCTATAATATTAACCTTTCATTTTATGCCTTTTTTCCCTGGGGGTACGAAATGACAACAATGTATGGCAATGTCAAACGCTATCGAAATGTCACGTGATCAATCCCTTATATTTTGGCATTTCGACTATCGCTATCGCTGGTAGAATGACAACTTAAACTCGAAATGGACAGTTGTGATTGGTTGGCTTGTTTTTAGGGTTCCGTACCCAAAGGGTAAAAACGGGACCCTATTACTAAGACTTCACGATCCGTCTTTTTTCACTCACAGATGATGTATTTCTATTGCCTCTATAACAACAAATACTAAAAACAGAATAAAATTAATATTTAAGGAGGGCTCCCATACAACAAACGTGATTTTTTTTGCCGTTTTTTGCTCGATATTAATGACGGCAACAGGTAGTAGCTTGAAATATTCACAGAATATTTAGTTGTATATTCACTTCAAAAAATAATAATTATTAAATTATAATAAAATATATTTAGGAGGGCTCGTGTTTTTTTTTTCGTTTTTTGCGATAATGGTACGGAACCCTTCGTGCGCGAGTCCGACTCGCACTTGGCCAGTTTTTATATTAAAGTGCTCAAGTTTAAGATCCTAGACGCCCCAAACGTTACAGAATTCTTTTAACACGACTTCAGCGGAATTGCATACGCACAAATGCACAAAACGTTTTGGGGACACTTTTATTATAAGGACTGGAATTCCCTGCCGGAGTCTGTGTTTCCCGATAGCTACAATCTGGGGGTCTTTAAGTCAAGAGTGAATGGGTTTTTTCTAGGCAAGCGTGCTTCACCGTCGACCACGTCATCATCGCTTACCATCAGGTGAGATAGTGGTCAAGCGCAAGCCTATAGATAATTAAAAAAAAAAAACAATTGAGTAGTGTTAGCATGTACTTGCAACGTACTCGTACTTGCTTACTTAGACTTTAATTTTCATTCAATACCTACCACACATTTTGTGTAGAAATAATTCAGTAACGTCTGAGGGGTCTGGGCTCTTGCTCTATTGAGTACACACTATGTCAAACTGAAGAATCATATGCCTAACTCAAGAATAGGGATGTTAACTGAAAATTTGTTTTTTGCGCGTCTGGTAGACTAAAAAAAATATTGGACACGTATGTAATGCGTTGAAATATCGTGTGACGTCACGTTGTTAGTACACTTTATACGAGACATAGTGACGTCACAAGGCCTTGGCACTCCTGAACTTGGATGACCTTTGTCAATTTTTATTGATTTGGTAAAGCAAAAAATATATTTTGAGTTTGAGTCGAGTATGAGCATCTGGATTACGGGTCTAAGGGCAAGAAAATATTGATGAGAAGAATAAACTTACCTCTTTGGCCAGTTACACCAATAACGAACACCACGAAACAATACACTAGCACAACACAATTTTTTATATTCATTGTTTTATTCAGCTTATCGTAATAAGAATTTTAGAAGATTATTTTGAAAAACTGCATCTTGTTTCCATACATAATATTTTCACTTTCAGATTTCATTTAATAGATTAATTTTACTTTATTATATTTTGATAGACTTGCTTAGTTTTAATAATGTCTGCATGTGAACTTTGCGTGGACTGCTAAGGAACCACTAAAGCCAATTATCCTGTTTTGAAATTTTCCTGTTAATTGGCGCAACGTCACTTAAGTTTGTCACCTGACCCCGATTTTTATTAAGAAATGCATAATGTATTTATTGATTTAATACTTCATGCACACAAACGTAGGTATAGAGCCTTCTCTATACCTACGTCCTTACACGTACGTAAGTCCTTACTTAGGCGTTAGTAATTTTATACCAGTTGACCTTTGGGTGATGCATAATGCATAACATCACGCCTGACTCCCTGAAGGGTCTGGCAGAGGTTCACTTATGATAAACACTCACATTTTGCCATTTATACTTAAAGCCCATGTGTTAGGGGTCCCGGTTCAATCATCATCATCATCAGCCTATTAATGTTCCCACTGCTGGGACACAGACCTCCTCTTTGTGAGAGGGAATAGGCCGCCACATACGTAGTACAAAAACGCCAGAGTCACTACTATGATTGCCAAATCCATCATGATTCAGTTGTGAGAGAGAGAGAGAGAGACGGAAAAAGGCAGGGCGAACAGCACTATCCCTAGGATAGGATAGGATAGTGGACCCTTTTTCCGTACTATGACACCCATTTGGTCCGTTGTGCAAGTCTCCTCTCTGTGAGATGTAATGGGCCATAATCCACCACGCGGGCCCAGGCGGTTTGGTGGATGTCACATGTCATTGCAATTTAGGTTCTAGGGCATGCCGGTTTCCTCACGATGTATTCCTTCAGAGTTTTTGAGAGCAGTCATGGTTATGAAATAATTTACACAAAGTAAAGCGCTTGTCTGGATTCGACCCACGTTCTACACAAACCTAGCTACTACTGAGTAGTTCCAGATGGATAACATAACCCAATAACAATTTGCCCAACCCAGGAATCGAAACCAGGACCTCATGCTCGGCAGTAGCGTTTGCGACTACTCGACTAATGACAAAGCCAAAGATATTTTATTTCAAGTAGGCCACCAAGCGGCACTTTTGAACGTTACATTACAATTTACAAATAATAATAGTTGATTCTACCGTGCATTCGGAAAGTAGCTTGTAATGGAGAAGAATGCACAAGAAACTCTATACTTACTCTTTTAAAAAAAAAAAAATTACAATATTTAGGTACATACGTTTTTTTTGTTCTGTGGGTACATAAGTACATACCTTGATTAATGAAATTGAGTTTATACAATACAAATATATTTATACAGTCTTCAGAAGGTCCAACAATACTTCAAAACAATAATGTTCTGCATATCACTTGTTTTTGCGCCCTAGTGGATGTGGAGCAGGACTAGCATTTAGCCAAGCTTTTTTATCAGTGATGTAATTTCCCAACTTATAATATGCCAGCCTGCATAGTGTGCGTTTTACACAAGTTTTAAATTTCGTCTCATTCAGTTCAAGAATGTGGGGAGGAATTTTATTGTAACATTTTGTACACACCGTAATGAAGCAGTGAAGTAAAAAATAGATGATAGTAACGTGGATGATAAAAACTGTCATTCCACAATCTATCAGTCTGCCTAGCCTTTTACCAACTATGTCGGCTTCCAGTCTAACCGGATTCAGCTGAGTACCAGTGTTTTACATGGAGCGACTGCCTATCTGACCTCCACAACCCAGTAACTGGGTACCACGATACCCTTTGACAGTCTGATGTCAGATCTCAAGCTTCTGACTACCCGTAATGACTGTCAAAGATCTTCAAATGACAGCCGGCACGAACGGATTAACGTGCTTGCCGAAGCACGGAGGAAACTCGCTATGTACGATGGTCACCCATCAACGGATCGACCTCGACAAGCGTTGCTTAACCTTGAAGATCAACCCATGCGGCTGTTGATATTTAGCCTCGAGCTCCTTATTTATTATTGGTTATTCTAATTTAATATCGATTTTTTATAACATAAGGCACAGTTTATAATAAAATATCTTTAAACATCTAAGAGAACACAGTTGCTCTTTTGCCTGAACTAGGTTGAACCTGTGTTTATGGCAACTTATAATAAATTAACAATAAATATAACTTGTATATGTAGAACTTAAAATAAATTAAATTAAAGACACAGCAAAAATATGTTATTTCGTTATTACAAGGAGATCTTCTGTCTCCCCGTAAGAGATACTAAGTAAATGCTCCAGAATAATCTTTTTACAGCTTAAATTATTTGACTTATAGGTACTTAATTTTCTATTTAATCTATTGTACAAAAATGGCCCTAAGAATGTAAAGAATCTATTTACAATACAAAGACATATTTTGAGAATGCATTGGAATCGCAGACAATGTCATTTCGTCTCTTATTATTTGTATTTACGGCGTTATAGCAAAGCAGGGTATGTTGTTTTAAAACCAAGTGCATTATGAAAAGCTGGCGAACAGTCAGCACGTTGCAGGATTTGTAAAGCAGATCAGTGGGGTAGAGAAAAGGATGGCAGTTGGCAACTTTTAAAATTGCTCTCTGAGCTCTTTCAAGAGGCAGTAAAAGCGTTTTTGGTGCTCCACCCCATGAAATTATACATACATAGTATTGAATTACTGATTGACCTCGGGCCAAATAGACCTGTTTGATCAATTTTGAATCTACAATCGTTCTTAACTTTTTTTAAACATAAATTAATTTGGGCACTCTATTTAAGTAGGCTTTCTATATGTGGTCTAAAGGAGTGTTTCATCTATTATAACCCCAAGTATTATGTTGTCAATTCTACAATGTTAGTAAAACATATTTAAAGATCTCTCAAGATCTTTTGATTCGCGACGGGTTTCACATCATCGCTTATGACATGATGACATCTGGGCCCAGCTGCAGCTAAAATTTCTGTCAGGAAGTTGATATGCAATGTATGGAAACGCGCCTATAGAGTAACCTCGGCAATCATTCTAACGGCCATGGCCAGTTTGAATGACTCGTGCACACGACCGTTCCCGAAGATAGCCGACCGCATTGCGAGTTCACTTCGGTCTAGTACGAAACAATTGTGGCAAAAACGTTCGATCAGCTCAGTCTTTACTACATAAGTCAGTGAAAAATTCTCTGCAAAGCTAGGCACTTACCTTAAATAAAATAGTTAGTACTAAGATATTGATAATTCTCAGATAGATTGAGATAAAATATTTCATTCGATTATGTTCGAGTCAAGAGAGGACAAACTAAATGCATAGTAAATTGAATTTCAGCCTGATTCGATGGATTCCGGGTGGAAACACACGCCTGTAAGGTTGTACGGTTGAAATAAAGTGTGATTTTTATTTAGTTATAAGTTTGACGTGTGTATCTGTTTGTTTGTGTATCAGTTTGTGGCATCATAGCTCCTAATTGGATGTATCGAATTTGATTTAGGTTTTTCTGTTTGGAATGTGATTTTATCGAAAATGTGTTTAGCTATTTTTGATCAAAATCGGTACAGCCTTTAAAAAGATATGGGCGTTTTACTGTTTCAATCGCGTTATTTTTACAAGATATCGTGTCATAATTACGTTTTCAATAGTTTGTCGATCGAAGCGTATCTACTACTAGATAAAAACGTGTAAGGGGTTTCAAAATTTCAAATTGTACTTGTTCTAATCACTATTGCGAGGTTTTTGTTGGTATAATGTTGCTTGTCTAGAGTCTCAAAGATGCGAGTGAAACATCCTACTTAATAGTTTTACGTCATAATTGATCATTTGCTCCTTGTTTCCGAGTAATATACCTTTGAACGGAAACGATTCATAAATAATTCGTTTTCCTTATAGTCTCGATCGGGCAATGTGCTATTGGGTTTCTTAGGTACCATTTAGGAATTTATATGCAAAAGCCCGGTATCTGGATTGGCGAATCGGTAAACCCGCCAAAATTTCGCCGCTCACTGCAACTCATGAATGTCAGAATCAACAATATCCGCTAAAACCTATAAAGCGCTGAGAGAAAGGGAGAAAGAAAGAATAGTACATTATGGTACAAGTGTGCAATGTTGGTGATTACCGCTGAGGCGCCATTGTGACCCGAGCCGTAGGTCTTAAGAGAGTCGAGGACGGTAATCATCAATACACACGTGTATCATACAACGTTTTTCAACACACTTGTGAAGAAAATAATACAAAAAAATCATATTCAACAGTAAAAACGAGTTGTGAAATTTTTTTCACAATGGCGGGCAAAATTAATCAGTTTTCCTTTTCGCGCGCATTTAACAATGGCGATCGGCCATAGACTAAAAGCAGACTAAAAGAATGAGGTTTCTTTTTTTTGGTTTTTCGTGGATAGTGACAGAGCCACGTACAAAATAGGGAATTTCAATTTTTCTTAATTACAGAGCAAATAAAATTTATATTTGAGTGAAAGTTTTATTTATTCAGCACGTACAAGTTGAAATTATTTATTTAAATACGCAGTTGCATGAAATGAGCAAGCGATAGGTACATTAATTTATTTGTACTATTGAGCACGATCTTTTTTGTATCGAAACTTTTTTAAGAACAAAGCAACTCAACCAATAAATTAAAAAAAAAACTCTATAACTCACTTGTGAATAATAGCAATGAAAAAGTCACAGTTTGATAACAGGTATCATTATGTGCCTAATTGTGGTGAAATTAGAGCCACTGTATGAGCAAGTGTGTTGAAAAAAGTATTTATTTGTGACCCGCACAGGAGACACGAGAAATAAGCTTAATATTAAACAATAGTAAAAATAAAAACTCCGAAAGAAGCTCGACGAGTCTCTGTGAAATGATTCAAGTGTCTTGGATCCCGCAAAGAAATTAGTCAGAAAAACAGTGGAGAATAAAAAAAAACATTTTCCACTTCTCCCTATATCATACAGGAGATAGTACAGAACAGGAGAATGAACGGAACGGTATGCCGATAGCATGCGTGACAAATCATTCGAGACGCATGTCTTAACGATTCCCGTCTCCTGAGGCTGATTTACACTGATCCCGTATATCTATCAAGTAGTATTGGATCAACCAATGCTGGTTACTGGAATAGGTACTTAAAGTCACACCCACATTCCTCAAAGGAGGAAAAGAAGAAGGAGGAGGAGGAGGATGAACCTACCGTACACCCAGATTTTACCAGTTAAGTTTAAGTTAACAAATTAAATTTTTGTAAATAGCAGAGTAAATGATCCCTGGAGTTGCGACGTTTTCAGACGAAACTGTGTTTAGTATGTTTCCGCTTCCTGCTAGCAGCCGCTTTGCAAATTGGCGATGAGGTATTCAGAAATGAGGGATTTTTCATCAATTGTTGAGGCGATCCAAGACATAATGTTAGGCATTAATTGTAAATTACGCAACTAGTGTTTCGCATTATAAGTCAATTGTTGTGAGAAATAAATGTCCAAAACCATTTAAAAATCATTATTTCAAAAAACATGTTTTTACAGCAACTTCATTGGGTTAGAATTCAAGAAGATAACATACGGAAAGCCTTTACCGAGCACTGGGATGAATAAAAACCTAGTAAGTACTTTTTCTTTGCTTGCACAGTATCTTTAGCATGTATTATTTTTATTCCTGTATAAACTTTTATGATATTTTAAAAACAGCGTAAAATTAAAAAAAAAGTCCGAACACTTTCAAAAAGTTTGTACTTTTGTAATTCATTTTTAATATATAATGTTACATTCAAATCACTATTTTGTAACAACAAAATTATACAGAACAGTATTGTTTGTATATGTCGAAGCCAACGAATAGATTGCGCTGTAATGTAATACAGAGGAGGCTATCATTGGGTGCATTTGCAGACAATAACTCACCTTCAATCATACTATGAGTGTGCACTACAGGAAAATGATTAAAAAAATTAAAACTCGTTTATATTAAGTCATTGACTCCCAAACAATAAAAATAACAAAAACATATATCAAAAATAATCATGAAACTATCAAATTTATAAATAAACAAATTTAAACTATGTGTTGTTTTGTTGTTAGATCAGTTTTTAGATCAGGCAACAAAACAACACATACTCGTAGTTCAAAATAATCATAAAAACAACGCAATAACACATCATAAGCATCATCATCATTTCAGCCAAAAGACGTTTTACGAAGTCGGTGTCGAAACACAGAAAACAATAGGTACCAAAGACACCGTCTTCGGAAAGAAAGTAATTTTTCACTTTGTAGTGTTTTTTTTTGGAAGTCGATTTGTTTTTTAGCTTTTTTTAACTATTATTTATTTGTAAAAGAAAAATATTTTACTCATTGTAGTTTTGGTACCTCATATTACCATGAAAATCATTTATAGTCTGATCTCATTTCGATTCAAATAAGCCCAAAGACGACCAGGATACCTTGTTTGGGTCTTCTTCATCAGTTCCACTTCACCAAATGATACTTTCTGAGTGCAGATGCTGGCCATATTATTGAAAAAAAAAATCACCACCTGGAGAAACCCTATCAAACAAAAAAAATAGTTTTGAAAAGCCGTCTATATAATTATGACGGAGTTATGCCTGACATACTTAAATAAAAAAAATATAAAAAAAGAGTTTATTATCTTAAATCTATACAATTAAGTTGCCGGGGCTTCCCAGAAAGTAATCCGAAGATACTTGTGATGGGATAAACCTCGCTCTTCCTCGATTAGTTAACAATTGTTTCGTTGTGCTAATTAGGTATAAGTTACAGTTACATATTGTTATAAAACCAATAAAAAAGACAAATGAACATCGTGCTTATGGCAGTGTGTGAAAGTAGAGTCATCATCTGCCTAGCCTTATTGCCAACTATATTGGGGTCGGCTTCTAGTCTTACCGGATTCAGCTAAGTACCAGTGTTTAACATGTAGCGACTGCCTATCTGACCTCCACAACCCAGTAACACGGTACCCCTTGGCAAGACTGGTGTCAGATCTCAAGCTTCTGACTACCCGTAACGACTGTCAAAGTTCTTCAAATAACAGCCGGGACCAACGGTTTCACGTGCTTTCCGAGGCACGGGGGAAACTCGGTATGTTGAAATGGTCACCCATCCACGGACCGACCTCATCAAGCGTTGCTTAACCTTGATGATCAACCCGTGCGGCTGTTAATATTTAGCCATGAGCTCCTCTGAAAGTAGAGTGTGTTTTATAAATGAATAGAAACATCCAAATTGAGAGCCTCCTCCTTTTTAGGAAGTCGGTTAAAAATTGGAAAGTATGTGTTATTTAGTAACTCTCAGTTCAGGACCACCATACCACCACCCAGAGTACCAATATTATATTTTGTAGAAGTTTTATTGTGTTGTAACACTCGTTGGTGATCCTTAATAAATAAATACGACTTAATACGTCCATTTTATTATAACGCTTATACGAATGTCAACAAAATTAAGCAGAAACTTAAGTCACGTTGTGCAAAGTAGACAGGACAATAACGAAACAGGAAATATAATTATTTAGTACTCTTGCTTGTATTCTCATAGAGACATGATATAACAGACACTCTGTTAAAACAATTTTTGAAAGTGATAATTCGATAGAAGAAAACAAGAGTAAGTTTTCTTAATTAAACTTCAAATTGTCTAGAATGACGTGCACCTAGATAAAACAATGAATTTAAGAATCTATGCTTTGCTAGCGTATTGTGGTGTGGTGTCAATTACTGTTGTGACTGGCCATAGAGGTAAATTTAGACTAATGACCATTAGTGGGTTGCGTTGCGGTGCGTCGTCATCATCATCATATCAGCCGAAAGACGTCTACTGGACATTGACCTCCCCAAAGCGTCGTCACATTGACCGGTCCCGTGCGTCTCGCATCCAGCGGATCCCCGCAACTTTCACCAGTTCATCGGTCCACCTGGTGGGAGGCCTTCCAACGCAACGTCTTCCGGTACGCGGTCGCCACTTCAGAACCTTGCCAGTGGCAGTGCACCATCGGCCATCCGTTGTGCACTGCCACTTAAGTTTAGCAATTCTTCGTGCTATGTCGGTAACCCTGGTTCTCTAGCGGATTTCTATATTTCTGATTCGATCACGCAAGGAAACTCCGAGCATAGCCCTCTCCATTGCCCTTTGGCTGATTGTAAGCTTTCTGATGAAGCCCTTTGTGATCGACCACGTCTCAGAGTGTCGTGGCACGCAACATTTCAACAGATCGACGGACGATATACGAAGCGGGGGAGGGTGATGCGCTACGCTATAGAAGCTCCGATGCGACGACGGACAGTGTTTGCTCCGATCCATTGTCGAATCTGAAATCTACAATGAAACGCTGCATTGTAACGTCGTGCTTCGTCGCTACGCAGGTGTGGCATACAATGCGTTGATCCGTTCCAACGCACTAATAAGACTTATAAGACAAATTCAGCCTTATTCACTCAACATCTTTATTTTCACCATGAGGCTCTATAGGCAAATGTCATTCAAGCAACGAAAGCGTCGCGATAAAAATTTATAGGATTGGCAATCGCTATCGAAATGTCACGTGATCATTCCCTTACATTTTGGCATTTCGACAATCGCCATCGCTGATAGAATATGTTTAAAGCCACTTATCTATTTTTTTGGGGTTCGCGCGTTAATTCTCTTTCTTCCATACTTCTCTATCAGTCGTCATTAGGGATGTTACAGAGGTTCCATTCCGATTCAAAAAAGTCGGTACGTACTTCCCATGGTTTTTAAACCTCCGAATTCGATTTCGGTTCCGAAACTTTTAAATCGGAGGTTATTGGAGGTCGAAGCGTAGCAGTGGTGCGGCACACGGCCGCAGACTTGTTTATATCATACTGATTGCAATTTTAGAAAACTGTTTGTTAATTTTAAGGCCTTGTTAGGTGTATTGTGTTTGAGCTGAAATAAAAAAAACTGATTAACAATATATGATTTATTTTATTTTATTGAACCTGCTTTCTCTTAAAATATCTTTCATCAGCCTCCGCCTCCGATTTTGATTTCGGTTATTCTATAGTTCTGATTGTATGATAATGAATTGATTGAATGAATGCTTTGATGGTAATGAATTAATACTATCTTGTATATCTGAACGGAAGGCTAATGCAGAAAAGTTCCGAAGTGACGACCGCGTACCGGAAGATGCAGCATTGGTACAAAAAGGACCGATGAACTAGTGAGGATCGCGGGAATGCCCTGGATGCGAGAAGATAAAAAAAAAATTGATCATTTTTGTTTAACAAAGCACAGTGTCAGTCGATGTGGTGACGCTTGGGGAGGCCTATTTCCTTCAGTGGACGTCTTGGGGTAAGCTTGCTAATGAATACTAAACTGTTACATAAAAACATAATTTTTCAGATCAAGACTCACGGCACAATAGAAATCCAACGAAATTTAATAGATAAAAGAAATGGTAATGAAAGGTACTGGATTGCACACAATATGATGAATAGCTTCACATATTACTTTGATACTTGTAATTGAAGATTCCACAGGAAAAACAATCAATAATTTTTTCCATGAAATTGACAATGTGGTATATTTATTTTATTCAATAATCAGAAATTTGTAAACTATCGGTCGTAAGCAGCTGTATTAAATTAATTTGTCCATCCATCGCAAGACTCATGTATGTTCACGCTGACTATTTGACAGTTGGCAAAAGTGGATTAAACAAAAACCAAGATTGTCATAAACTTAAAAATTTAAAAACTTGTCACTGTCTTATTTAAAAGTGATTGTTTTTCCCAATATTCTGCAAGTATGAGGCACCTATAAGGGTGCTTTTTGTACCAGAGATGTGAAAGGTAACTATATGCAGTGCGAGGATTTTTAGTGTTCTACTCTCTACCAAAGCAGTGCTAGGGGCTTTGGTGGAGAGACAAGTCCTGAGTTACATTCCTCGCACACATTTCTCGCTCGCATCCATTCCACGCATCTCTCGCTTTTTTTAGTATCTACAAATACCGAGCTCCGCGAGCTCCTTTTCGCTGGAGTTGCGCTAAGCAAGTCTAGGAAACTAAGCAATTCCTTTAGTGATTTTTCTTTCACGCGCCGCCCAGCTCCCTCGCACATTTTTGTTAACTAAGCCTTTATTCTTAGCCCTAATTAAGATCTGTGTTAAAATAAATCTACTCTAAGTGACCTTCCTAATGGCTCGATGCTAATCACATTGATTAGCATTTTTCTATGCGAAATTGTAAGTTAGTTCACATGGACGCAATGCAATACAATTTTCACGCCCGATTTGCACCTGAAATTTTATCAGAATATACTTTCGAGATATCGCCTATCAACGCAACTTCAATTGCGTCGCCCCATCAGTAAAAGTCCCTAAAAGTTAAGAATCAAACATAAGTTTAAGTTATAAATTAATTTGAACTTTTAATTCTTACAGATAACGTGATTTGTTTATACAGACAGGTAAGCCTTTGATACTGTTGTCATACTCTAATATATAGAAAAGTTTGAAATCAAAGAACATTTAATACCCAGACGCATAATAATACGCTCAAATGAATTCAATTAATTACTCAAAATTAAGAACAAGTGATACGCTTTCGATCTGAAAAACATCTACAATGATGTTTCGCAAGGTACAGTATTAAGGCCTTTGCTCTTTTTCTTAAGATGTGACAACTGAAAGCTATGTATAATATATAAATAAGTATACATAAAAGAGAAAGTATGTATATGTGTTCCTTATAGACTCCGAAACGGTTGGACCGATTTTAATGAAATTTTCAGACAATCTTTAGACTGACCCAGCAGAAAGTTTGGTGGCGATCGGAGCATTTTTTTTAACTTTGACCGTGTGCGAAGCCGCGGGCAGCAGCTAGTAATATATAAAAGATAGATGCTGATGACGTGATAGCCCATATAGTTTGAGTAATAGTTATTAATTGTGTTTCGGGTGCAGAAATTATAGAAAACCATAACATATTACATCATTGGCATTATAAGTATATCTATTGTACATTTTTAAAACGTTGCTAGATCAAATGCAATGCTCCAGGTACCAAAACTTCAAGTAAGTTATTTAACACACTATAACTTTTTAAATTTAGTTTCGGCACGCCTTGGATGGATCCTCGAGAGTTGTTGAGTAGAAGCACCACCTGTGGGTGGAGAAATAGTAGGAATGGAAAGGCCAGGAGTTGAACAGTTCGGGCTAACAAAAAAAGCTTTAAGATAACTTTTGCACAGAAAAAAGCAAAAGTTGACCATAAATTAAGCTCTTAGAGCGGTATCAATTTGAGATCAAGTGTGACAGATGTATACACGTCAGATACATCTGTCCCTGTTCCCCTGTTCTACGTAAGTCTACTATTGCAGAAAGGGTTACAATCAATTATTGATGACCTGGAATAAAATAACTATGAGTTGATAGATTGATTTGAACTTAGATTTACTAATTAATTATTACTGTTTGGATTATTTTAAAGTACTTCATGTTTGTAATTTAAATAAAATTATTTTGTACTGCCTTATTAATGGTTAATTTTGGGTTCTGACGTTAGTTTTATAAACTGAAGACAATAATAAAGATGAGAATAAGGTAAGGTGGCACATTTCCTGATACATGCCTAACAGGGCCTCTGCGAGTTGGCTTTGGCTCCTCGCCTTTCAAAGGACCAGGACCCTAGGATGCCGAGATTGTCAAAGAAAAATGATAAGTATAATGGCGCCACACAGACAAGAACAAATTTAATATGTAAAAACTATAAATAAATGGAGATGCACCATAAATTAAAGAAAGAAAGAATAGTACATTGTTATCCTAGGGGTGAAAGTAACTTATTTAGTCCCGAGACGGGGTTTGGCGCCTGGAACGAAGTGAGGGCGCCAATAGTTCGAGGGACTAAATAAGTCTTTAACCCGAGGTAAACACTGTGCTTTTCATTACAAATACAAGGAAAGTAAAAATAAAAATATGAATTAGCTAAAGAAAAAATGATTGCCGCTGTCCCGCCTATTTTGTTTGTTTTTTTTTCTGTGGCCGGCCAGCTATTCAGCCATTATTTTTTATTTTCATCATTGAAAATATGGTAAATATTTTGCCCAAATCTAAGTTATTTTAAAGAAATTGTTGAAACTAAATTATAATGAAGTTATTTAAAAAATATATATTCTTTAATCAATACTTAACTTTAAGTTATTTCAATTTTACATCGTGGCTGTATACAAAGTTGGAACATGGTTCAATAGATATGTGAAAAAGAACTAGTTTTTAAAAAAATAATTTTACAGCTGTCAGTTGAAAGCGATTCTCCCTAGGGATGAAAAGTATTACTTTCATCCTGCTCCTCAGGCAACTTCAGACCTACTTTCAGAGTATGAGTAATGAAAAAAATATTTATTTGTGACCCGCACTAGAGACACGAGATAAGCAAAACACAAACAATAATAAAAAATAAAAATAAATAACCCCGAACGAGACCAAAAAGGCTCCTATCTCAGCATGTGCAACGATATTAAAAAGAAAATAACGCTGCGCTGATATTCTAATAGGGCCGACTGTTGATGCCACATTCACGGAAACGGTACATGCAATATTTAAGGACTAAAATAGAATAAGAAAACTGATTTATTTTTAAAAACGTACGATGTGATGCCCGCATAAATAGTGTTAAATATATCTGAGGATTTAATACGAGTTTATATTTAAATAAACCCCATATTAAATTGATATCGCAAACTTGCCCGCGCTGAAAACACAAATGATCCTGAAAGTTGCTACAATTTAGAAATTCGTTAAGTATTGTATTTCGGTTACATAATGAAGGGTTTGAAACGATATATAATTAATCTGGGTGTAAAATAATATTTATTTATTATATAAATAAGTAGTTGTGTCAATGAATAACTGTTGGCTGGAGGTCGAGGCTAGAGTTTCAAAAATTGTTTCTTTGACCTATAGGTTTCCTTATTTCCTCAACTCAACTCAATCAAATTGTCTTTTATTTAGCCTGATATTTATTGACATTAATTGAGGGTTTTCTACCGTTGTCATGACGACTGACTCCTTAAGCGCAGAGGAAGCTTCTTTAAAAAGATTTAGATTGTGGTGCCTTAGTGTACCCTATATATTGTCGTTTGCTCCCTGCTGATACTTCGTAAACCTCCCTCTTCGAGATAAGCAGTAGAACCTGACCGTTGGGTGCTTTCTTTGAGGAGCTGGGGTGGAGGGAATGACCTACTTATTCCACCTAAACCTAAAATACTGGCTTGGGCGTGACACCAGCACGACGTCCATAGCTACATACATTCCTCCCTGCTGAGCCAACTAAACATATACGAGCGCCTCCCATATGTTATTTTGCTTATTGCAATGCGTCATGTATCATTGGCTAATAAGTTACACAAAATTAAACATCAGTAATACTGGTAACAAAAGATAGTTTTTCATTGCCCAAGCTAACTCCTAACTAAAAGTCGGTTCCCCTAAACTGATGGTGTTAATAAAACCAAGAGACAGTTCATAATAACAGGCGAATACCAGAGGCTTAGCACGGCGTTTGCTACACGCAATATTGGTCTCATACATCACGGGTAGGAAACGCAGCTTTGAGTTGGGTGGAGTCCGAGAAGCAGCGGATTTGTTTCTGATTGGTTAGTATTTTATGAGAGAACGAGTTCTAGAAAACGATTGGATTTCAGAGTTTAGACAAAGTGACGTCCTATCAGCGATAACGGCTGTCATCCAATGGTTTGTCGATCGAAGAGATGAATTGCATCGCATTGTGTCCATGTGAACATACATGCAATTTTTTTTTGTAGCAATCCCACCGCCCTATTCCCAAACCGCTGCAACTCCTGAAAGCCAGTATCCACAGTGGCAACAACCAGAAAAGCGCTGAGGCAATGAAGCTCGACAAAGTCCCGGAGAATGAATTTAACTGTCTTGGATCCCCCAACGAAATTAATCAGAAAAGAATAAAGGAGGAGTAGGAAAAATACATATTGTTTATTTTTTTTGTAGACAGAAAAAGCAAGGCTAATAGGCACACAAGGTCGTTTACAACTGGTATAAGCCCAGTTGCCTAGCACCACGGATAAAAATTAGCACTAATATTAATGGGTCCTAAAATTGTGAGCTGTTATATGTTTTTTTTTTATTGTCGATAGGCTTGCGCTTGACCACTATCTCACCTGGTGGTAAGCGATGATGTGGTCGACGGTGAAGCACGCTTGCCTATTTATTATTTGATTCCAATAATAAAAACAATAAGTAATAACAATAATATTCGGTGATTTAAATCGAATTGCATTGCGCCATCAGGAAAGGCTCTCGAAAGATGTTCGTTTCCGAATGATTCAGTGCATTTGGACGCTAAAATCCTTTTAACCGTTTTTTGTAATTGCATGTGTTTTCTGAAAAAGTTCTTATGAGGCATTAGGTACTGCACTAAAAAATAATTAAGTGAACATCGGGAAATCGTGACGCACTCTATACAAGCAAGCATTGCAATATGCATTTTAACAGGTACAAAGTAATGACGTTTTTATCAATATGGCAACAAATACAGTGCTGAAGTAGGTATTTCTAGAACATGAATTATAAAAATACAAGATGGTGGCGTTAGTTCTGATTTTGGCCACGCGAATTGATTCTTGTGGCGCTGTATATCAATATATGGTGATAAATCAATTATTTATAGATCCTTGGATTTACAAGTTATTATAAGCCTGCAGTGGCACCACACCCTTTTAATACCTCTGGGCGCATTTAAATTATAGGGAATAGTAAATATCAACTAGTTGGAAAATTAGTTTGAATATTGTATTTATAGGAAGTGCTTAGTTTTATAAGAGGGATTTGTATGGGGTAAGCAGGATAGGTATTGACCTAATATATGTAATCACTTGTAAATACTGTAAAAAAGTTTAAAGTAATTTTATAGTTATAGTACAGTGGTTTCATAAAAACTAATTCAGCTGATATAAATCAAAGTATAAATTGTGAAATGGACCCTTAGGAGAGGACTTGGCCGAAAAGCTATGAAATTGAGTTAAAAAAAATAATCGAAGCGAGTTCAATATACATGTGTGTGTTCAGCCTAATTGAAATGGATCACAAACTCTATCATTTTACCAATTCAACAGTATTTATTGCGTGTTTTACGCTTTCAAGTCGACGGATTCTAATGAATGTGTTAGATTTAAGAAGGAACCCCATATAAAAGTATCGATATTTACGAAGATAGCAAGCTTGGAATGTCAAGATGGTTGCTGGTTATTTACTGTGTATGTGATGTATAAGGGTAAGGTTTTATGAATAAAAGCACAGAAAGACAAGACTAGGTATTTATTTCAATTAGGCTTGTCAATTAATTCATATTGAGGCTCAGAAAGCTTACCGCCCGTTCGCTAAACTAGTTCTCGTGGAGAAGAAGGGCAAGAAACTCCACGGAAGCAACTATGGTTGTAAAAGTATTTATCTTTTATATATTTTTACAACCATATAAATAACGTTTATCACAATAAAGATCTAATTATATTATGGCCATTATATGATGAATCTTGTAACATTTTACAATGTTATTTAATCAAAACAACAAGGATAAGTCAAAGAACATGACTAGCCCTTAAATCAATTTAACATCATTATGAATAAAGGCCACAACATGAAATAGACTTTCAACACAACCATTAGTAATAATCAAGTTATAATATCAAATAACTTACGTGAGGCTTGTGTAGTCCATATTTCACAAAATAATAACAATTCAGGAAATAATATCACTATCACAACATTACAACTGGTCTGTACTGGCTTGTAGTTCACAACCAAGTGTGTCAATCTTACGAATTACACACTATTTATAGTAACGAGTCGAACTGTCAAATGTCCCCACCATTTTCTACATTTCTTTAAATAATCTCACAATTAGGTCAATAATCAATTCTTGAGTAATGAAACCTTTTTAAAACGTATTAAGACAATTAAGGAATTGAATATCGCCTATTTAGTCATTCTTAATCAATATTCGAAAGAATATTGATACTTACTGACAGTCTTGTACTAATTGTCTCAAAGGACTTATAATATTAAAATGGCAATATAAAATCCAGGATACATCACAATGATCATTATAAATTACGTAATATTTTATTGGAATATTATCACTATGGTTTAAATGTAAGTTTAGAGTTATTTCCTGTACACACAACAATATTTACTCAGGTGGGTACTCTAACAATTGTAGGTATTTGACAACACAATAATAATTTAGGTAGGTACTTAGACATTTGTCGGTAGATGCTTAATAAATATGACAGTTTGTATTTTGTAGCAAAACATTGTGCCCAAAAAGTGAAAGTTCTTGATTAAATGACGTCACACGTACTTCCAATACTAACAAATGCAAGTAAAGCACGCGCGGTCTATGAAGTAACCCAATAAGGGTGCTGGAATTACACATTTCTATAGGCGGCAGTAACCACCTAACACTAAAAAGGGCAGTTCAACTAAACTAAATGATCACCATTTTAACCGGCTGTCACCCTTCACAACATTTAACAAGAACTTTAATTCTTCTCCCCTACTATTCCACAGTTTTGACAAAAACGGACCCAGAGGGCTGTCCCTCAAAATGTTATTTTATGTTAATATGGAAGCGGCACGTGACGGACATACAGACACAGTCGAAAATGTATTTTATGTTTTTAACATATACCCTGTAGACTTGTTTATATACAGACTGTTTTTAAATTCTTGGAGGGATAAGGAAAATGTCGTAAAGAAAGATTTAAGTATGACTACTGAGACGACAAGTGACAATTTATAGCAATACAATTCATAATACATGTTTCAGAAAGAAGAATAATAATTCATGTTGTGCTGGCCTTGTACCTAATCCAGACTAGAAATGACAGACTATCCCAAATACTAAATAGACTGAATTTTTATATCGGTACTGATTCGAATAATTAGTAAATCGAATAATAAGTCTCAAAAGCACTGACGCGGCGACAGAGCGATAGAATAATTAAGATTATAGTAAATTATGGTACAAGTGTGTAATGTTAGTGATTACCGTGGAGGCGCCAATGAGACCCGAGCCGTTAGTTAGGTGAGGGTCTTAAGAGAGCCGAGGACGGTAATCATCAATACACACGTGTATCATACGAATCTTCTACGTGTGATTCTGCTACAGTGCTTGATCGTCGCTCACCATGACGCTTCAAAGTCATTATATCAGCACCTGAATTAGCCAGCAATGTAACTGAAGTTCTTCTGAAACTATGTCCAGTGTAGCTCTTAGCATCTGTTAAACCTAAAAACTTAGCGATTTCTTTAGGCACGGAACCAAATTTGTTTATACCTATAGGCTGACAGGTGCATTTACCATTCTGGTAATTTTGAAAGAAACGGTAATTTTTTTCTTTTGGTGAACGCAAACTTACATACTTCTTAACAATTTCATAGAATTGACCGTGTATGGTGAATGACCTCGGTATTTTATGTTTCGTGATAGGTATTTTCACTAAAAGCATCTGGTCATGGTTCTCTTCTTCTTTTACAGTTATATTTTTTAATTCTTGTAACCTACAAGCACCAGTTACACCAGAGAACAAAGCAACTTAACTAATAAAATAAAACTCACAGTCATAAAAGAGCCACTTTATGAGCAAGTGTGTTGAAAAGTTTATTTATTCACTGTTAATAAGTGAGTCTTCTATTAAAACAATCAGTTTGTACGTCGCCGCGTCGGTGGGCCCCAAACTAGGTAGGTGCTGTATCTTGGGGACCTGAGTTTTATATTAAATTTCTTTTGTATAGACATATTCCAAAGGATTTTGTAAACAATGAAACTGGTGGGTTACTAAAATTAAATAAATAAAACAATTTAAAATAATGAAATAAAAGGTTTAACCTTAAAAATATAAAATGTGAGTTTAAATAAAAAAAAGTGTTTTTTGAGTTAGCTGTGCAAGTGTGTATTGTATAAGTGTATAGTGTGTGTGTTTAGTATAAGGGTGTAGTTTATGTGTACTTGTAGAGTACCAGTGTCGTATTAGTAGAGTTCTTTGTTGATATAAAATTTCCTCCATCTCTTCGTACGACAACTGGGCAAGCTATTTGATTAAAGTTTTCTTGCAAGAAGAATTCCTAAGGACTTTGATATCGCAGCTTTTGTTGATTTTATTAGAAGTGTTTATGTGTGGTAGGAGGGGGAGGGGCTATCGGGGGAATCGTCTGGCCAAGTGATCTGATTCGGGAACTGAATTGTCGATGACACGTTTAGATAATTTATTCCGTTCTAATACCAACAACTAATACCAATGATATTTGTTTCAACTCATATTTATTTTCCATTCAGAACGAATACCATTGTTTAAACTAATACCAAAACGAGTACAAAAATATAAGGTTCCTCTAATTGAAAAAAAAAATCAGTTCAATCCAAAAACCTAAAATTTTGCTAGCAAATGTCTAGTTCAATAATAAAATATGACTTATTATCACCTTATTATAATTTTAGTTCCTCCTTATATTTATTTATATATGCTTTATTGTACACCAAGATAAAAAAAAAATACAAAAGGAGACATTAAAATTAAACAAACATACAACAGGCGGCCTTATCGCGTTCTGCGATCTCTTCCAGGCAACCTTGAATGGACAGAGATAGCCTGGACACGATATGGGGTTGCACTTAAAAGAGTAACCATGGAGTTTCTTGCCGGTTCTTCTCCATAGGAAACGACTAACCCCAACCGTGCACCTTTTGTCGACGTTTTATAAGTGCCCATGTAAATATGCCCATGGGCATATTTAAAATAAAAATATTTGATTTGATTTGACTTGGTGCAAATTCCAAATTATTATTATTACTAAGTACAATTAGGTACTAAAAACAAACTACAAAAATAGATACATAAATACATACATACATCTAACTACACAAACAGGAAAAAAAAATACAGCTTAAACAAGGACAGGATCACAGAGACAAGTAATGATCCTTTATAAGTTTTTTAAAGACAGGCAACGACTGAGCACGTTTTATTGGGTCAGGCAATGCATTCCACAAACGAGCAGCCTGGACAGTGAATGATTTATCAAAAAAATTGTGGAATGCATAGGCATAAAAAAAAAGTTGCGACTTAAAAGTCGCAAGTTTTCTGATGACCTAAGAGACTTCGTGTGGGAATCGCAGATAAACTGAAAACGACCCTTGAGGTAAAGAGGCGTGGAAGGAGTAAAGAGCACATTGTACAAAACAGAAAGAATATGAGCATTCCGGCGAAGGCGAATTGGTAACCACTTGAGCTTTACACGGAATTCGGAAACATGGTCATATTTGCGCAAACCAAATGTGAACCTTATACAAACATTTTGAAGTCGCTCAAGTTTATCGAGTTGTTCTTGAGTAAGGTCAAGATAGCTGGCATCAGCATATTCAAGGATAGCAAGAAGAAGAGATTGTGCAAGCGCAATCTTGGTGGCAGTCGGAAGAAAATTACGCAGTCTCCTCAAAACTGCAGCAGATGCAAACAACTTGCGGCTAACTTCCTGCAGTTGGGCAGTCCATGAAAAGTTTTTGTCGATGAATATTCCAAGTTTTTAACATTCTCACTCAATGTAATAACTGAATTATTAAAAAGAACTTGGGGAAGAGACGTCCAGTCGATCTTTGAAACCATTCTAGAACTGCCCACTACAATAACCTGCGTCTTAATAGGGTTGACCATAAGCCCATACCTCCTGCTCCTTGTACCTGTATATCAAATCAGCTCTTAATTTATATTAAAATTTACCTGACATAGTTATTATTCGATGGGTACTATGTTTTTTTGGTAAAACAAATCACTTTTAATCTAACAATTTTAAAATATCATAGAAAATAAACTATTTGTATAATCAAATCAGTCATTCATAACCTGTTTATTATTTTTTTACATTTTTATTAATTTTTCGCCTAGTCTGCTGTCGTGCCGAGATAT
The DNA here is from genome assembly GCA_948252205.1 of Orthosia incerta. Classification (NCBI taxonomy): domain Eukaryota; kingdom Metazoa; phylum Arthropoda; class Insecta; order Lepidoptera; family Noctuidae; genus Orthosia; species Orthosia incerta. The sequence continues at coordinate 588,253 of OX411758.1, forward strand.
CTATTTAATTTATAGCTATTGAATGTAATTATTATTATTATTCACGAATATAAAACACCAAAAACCATTTGTGTAAATTAAATTCGATAACTATGCCGACGACCATACTGAAACATTTTTGATTAGGTTTGACTGAGCTGACTGTACCAAATTGAAGTTGTTAGTATTCGTTCGCACATTAAATTTAATTATTTAAAGAGTGGTATTCGTTAGGAATCACACTAATACTATAAAGTCGAAAGTCTGTGAGTGTGTATGTTTGTTACTTCTTCACGATCAAACGGCGGATGAAATTTAGACGGATCTGGATGAAATTTGGCACAGAGATAGATTATAGTCTGGAATAGCATGTAGAATACTTTCTATCCCGAGAATGTGTTCCCTTGGGATAAGTTTCGACATTCACGCGGGCGAAGTCGCTGGCAGAAGCTAGTAGAAAATAAATATGAATTGAAACAAATACCAGTGGTATTAGTTGTTGGTATTAGAACGGAATAAATCGTTTAGATCATATTTCTTTGTAATCTCTATTTTTTACCCTCGGGTAAATTTTTTAGGGTTTTGTGTACATGTAGTGTTAATAATATAAATAGTTGTCGTACTCTTAAGACTGCGTACTCGTTATTGATTAGATCTGTTGGGTAGCGCAAAGGTTCTTAAGCTCACTTTAATAACAGCTTTGAACTCTTTCCACTTTTATTAGTGTGCTTTGCCCAGCTGCTCCCCAAACAGAGATACCATATTGAAGTACTGACTTACACAATGCGAGATAGATTGTACGCAGAATTTTAATGGTGTGTAGTCGCGTAGTTTTTTCATTACGTATATTAGTTTCCTAGCGCCATAAGCGAGCTGGAGATATGTGGATAGAATGAAAGATTTTCGTCTAGTGTGATACTCAGGTCAAGTACCTGGGTATCACACTTGACGAAAATTGAGGTAGTGCTTTGTGCTCGACTGCCGAAGAAGGGTAATGTGTTTATCAGTCTATATCAGTATATATGTTTGTTCCTATGTGACGTTCTAGAGACCAAAAGCGTTGGCCTATTTTGATGATTCTTACGTCAATCGATTTGTCTTGTGAGCTTGCGAATGTCACTGGCTACATGAAAATTGGAAAATAGAAAAATGGCGGCTTTTGGGCGCCATATTGTGGGGGTCCAATATTTTTCGTTCTTCCAAACCCGTCGTGTAGGGAATCAAAATAAAAGGTTGTAAGAAGTGAGTTCAAACATATGTAATACTTATCTATCTCATCTTTGAATAAACCTAATTCGAAAAAAAAATGTTAACCTTAAGTTATCAATAGAAAAAACTATTTTACAAAAAAATACCACCCATTTCCAAATAAGCAAACTACAAAGTGTAAAATAACTTTATTTTTGGAAGTCGATGTCTTTCGTAGGTACCATTTTTTGCGTTATGGACACCGAATTCCAAAAATAAAGTTATTTTTCACTTTGTAGTTTTCTTATTTGGAAGTCGGTGGTATTTTTTTGTAATAAAGTTTTTTTATTGATAACTTTAGGTTAAGTTAGGTTAGGTTTTTAGTTGTACCTACCTAATAGGCAAGTTGTTTAGTAAGTTTCCTATAACGCCAGAATAGATAAACCGAATATCATGAAACTTGAACAAAACCGATCAAATGAGAGATCTGCTTACCCCTTAAGACCGTACTGGCGTGATGTTATGTTATGAAATGGTATAAACAATAAAAAGACATGCAATTGCAGCAGTCCCGAGAGATTTGCCGTTATTTATTAAAGAGTTCTGTTGTATATCTTCGAAATATTCTACATCAGATCTCCACCAAATTAAAATAGGACCAATTTCGGAACAAAGCATATAAAACAAAATTTTCAAATTCGGTCCACAATTGACATATCGGTGAACATACATAGAAAAAAAAAAACATACAAGAAGTCGAACATAGAACCTCCTCCTTTTTCGAAAGTCGGTTAAAATATCAAAAGCCCAACCGCTTAATAAGCGAACTAAAAAGACTCGGAGAATACATTTGGTTTTGGACAACCAGTACGCCAATATGTATCCTCTGACTGCACAGCATGATTTTCTTCTTGTTTACGTCTTTTTATGATTGTGCAGGCACAGGTTGAAACGTATGGGCTCCCTTCGAGTGCAATAATATTCACGACGACTATCAGTGACGCTGGAGCCGCTTTGCTTGGAAATCCTCCTTTTGAATTGGACAATTCTAACCATATCATCCGGATCTCCTAATACAAAGGATCGGCTTCCATGATCGTGAGTAAGAGCCTGAGCAGAATCATTTTGACAGCCTTAAGTTGTGCACATTGTGCAGGCAAAACCATTACTAGTAATGGCGTCTCCAGTGCCGCGATGACGTTTCTGTGCTCTGTGCCTCTCCCGGAAAACCAGGAACTCCTCTTTTCACAAGAAGTTGACTCCATGCTACAAAGTCACGAATCCCGGAACATAAGTCACGGGAACACGAGACTCCGAAACAAACTCAAAACACATAACAAGAGTATCCTATGTCAAACGCGTTCAGTCGCAACTTCAGTAAAGTTTGTCAAATTGAACTGAAACTGTGATACAATCCAGTTTGGCGTCACGTATTAATTGTTCTGTATTGTTATCTTAATTTTTTTAATGAGTTTTGTCAAGTATCTGTTTTAGTTGTTAACTGTTTGGGAAACGCTGCTGCTGTGTGAGGTCCTGGGGTTCGATGCCTGGGTCGGCCAAAGTGTTAGAATAGAATTATACTTTATTGTACACCCAATTAGTTACACAATTCTTTGTCAGATTGCGTTTTTTCATCTAGAAGCAGTGCGGAGTCTGATCTTCTCGATTGATGGCCCGTCCCTTATTACACTTAACACTTTCAAAGAGAATAGGCACTTACAGGCGGAGGGCATTTGACTTCTTGATTCATCACTCCAAAAATTATAATTAAATAATAATATCGCTTTAATGTTTAATTGAATCTATTTTTTTTTTTGTTAATGTTGATTTTAATTTCATCTGAATTGTATTGACATTATCTGTATTTTAATTTAATTAACATAACCTGTGTTTTGATTTGTCATTTTCTATATTTTAATTTTATTTTTAATATTAATAATGATGACTAGGTTGATTTACATATATGGCAGAATGTTTACTATAATTTAACCTGACATTACCTGTATTCAAATTTAATTGAACATGTAATTTCATGTTGGTTTTAATATCTTTATAATCTTATGTACAAATTCAGTATTTTTTGTTATTCCAATTTTATTGTAACGTAATTGTTATGCACACTCAATTATAGAACCACACACACATTAATTTATACACAACACTATTTTTGAATTGTTTATTATTTTTGAACTCGTTAGTGATATATAAAATAAATAAATAAATAATTAATTAAATAAATTAATACATGGGACTTAAACACAACTGGCAGAATGTAGGTGAACTAACGATGAACCTGCCTAACACTTCGGTGAATACAAGCGTGATATTATGTGTGTGTTAGGCATGGGTTGATGTACTAGCCACACTATATTTCAAGAAGATCCAGTTAATTTCTGTCTGAACTGACTTGCGGGGAATTCACTAGATCGAATTGGTTCGCGAGCCGTGTTCGCTGAATCTGCCTACTATAGGTCTGTCTCTGTGGTCTGGTCTGTTATATAGGAAAAACTATAAAATTTTCTGCATTATTTGAAGCGATTTTAATGATTTGGCAATAATCAATTGAGGAATTTTGCTTTACAGCAATAGTAGGGAAACGTCAAAAAACCAATGGATGGACCATGTGGAAAGGAGACAAATGGATGTAATAAAGGGGTTTCTGATGAGATGACGAATAAGAGAGATACATGAAGAATTACTTATCATATGGAAGAAAAAGTCAAGATGCGTCGACCCCAAGCAAATTGGAAAAATAACTAGAGAATGATAATGACAGTAATACACCTACATCACACACGCCATCATAACGGCTGGAAGTATCTCACTTCCAGCCGTCCGTACCAGCCTTCTTTGTTACTGCACAGTTTACTTCAACTCTCTCCCACACTCCCTACGCGATAGCCCTTCTCTCGATGTCTTCAGGAAATTACAGAGCATTTCCTTTTAACGCAATGTTAGTAGATATGTATATATATCATCATGATCATCATTTCAGCCGAAAGACGTCCACTGCTGGACATAGGCCTCCGCCAAGCATCGCACCGGACGCCTGTAGCCTTGACCAGGTCGTCGCTCCACCTCTAGGGAGGCCTTCCAATGCTGCGTCTTCCGGCACGCGGTCGCAACTATACATAACATTATTCCTGTAGGCCTTGAAGGAGTAAAAGTTAAGTACCTTTCGGTATGGGCTCCTCACAGCTCAAATTGTGTTTTTTTTAGAATTCTATCTTTCATCCCTTAGCCGGCGCGAGACCTTATAAGGCGTCTGTTTAATTGTTTTCTAATGTTTCTGCAATTACAAAAATCAAATATTTTATTTTTATTTTACATAGGCCTACATGGGCACTTATAAAACGTCGACAAAAGGTGCACGGTTCGAGTTAGTCGTTTCCTATGGAGAAGAACCGGCAAGAAACTCCATGGTTACTCTTTTAAAAATTGGTTTAGTTTTACAATATTTCCATGTTACGGCATTAGTGCTTAGATATGGGGGTACAACGTAGGCCCGACAATAAGTCGTAAGAAACTAAAATATATATATATATATATAAACGAGATAAAAAGTCAATAAATGTTAACAATTATCTAGAAATCTAGAAGGCCTACAATGTTCACACATTCACAAAACAATCGGTAAAAGAATCTACACAAAAGTAATAAAAAAAAGTATAACAAGACTAAATTTAGCCGGCAGTTTTATTACTGTCTTTGTAGCTGTCGTGCCTGTGTCAAATATATGTTTTTCTATTTTAACCCCTGACGGAAAAAGAGGGGTACTGTTATAAGTTTTACGTGTGTACCTGTTTTTGTGTATTTGGGTGTTTGTATATCTGTCTGTGGTATCATAGCTCCTAAAAGGATGAACCGATTTTGATTTCGTAAAGTGACTTTATCGAGAGTGCTCTTAGCTATGTTTAGTGAAAATTGGTTTAGCCGTTCAAAAGTTATGGGCGTTTTACTGTTTGAATCGAGGTGTTTCTGCAAGATATCATGTCTTAATTACGTGTTTGGTAGATTTTCGATAGAAGCGTGTCTATTACTAGATACATTTAGTAGGTAGCATAAAATAAAAATGTGTTTGTTTCTATTCTATTCTATTTAATGACACTACTATGAATGTCTGAATTTCTCGACCACTCGACGAACCTAGTATTTTAATCTAGGGCACTTAAGTTCTTTCAAACGTACTGATCATAATTAAACGGGTCTTTCTTTTTCCCCACGCATATCGATGAAAAGATAAAAGAAAATAGATATCATTAGGAGATAATTATGTTGTCAATAAAAAGAAATGGATAATAATTGCAAATGGGCCGAATTGCAGAAGACTGTTGCCCTTATCTTTTATGTTCATCGTTTTTGTTACAAAATTGGGTAAAATAATCATAAAAATAATACTTTCAAAGTTTAGTATAAATTGATCTACCTACTTAAATAAAAGTAAAACATAACATACTTCATGCCTGAATTCCCAGAAGGGTAAAGCAGAGTTGTACCCAAAACATTACATAAAAAAAGTTTCGTAAACATAAAAAAATTAAAAATTCACAAAAGCCTCGACATTCGCGGCCTCAACAAACATACAGTTTAGTGTAAGGTGTCAAAATAGTTCTTCAAACAGGACTATTCGCAAACTGAGTCTTTGCTTACAAACATTACTTAATTTGATAATATCTTCTATACACTCATGTTTCCACTGCTGGGACACAGGCCTCCTCTCTGTGAGAGGGAATGGGCCGTAATCCACCACGCGGAACGAAGGAAAGATTTTGTTTTGTTTGCATCATTTGGAACATTAAAAAGCTGATGATGATGATACACTCATATCTGTACCCACACCTCCCCACATACACCTTTACACTTACACACATACACACACTTACCAACACATACGCTCACTTGTCCTAATGTGTGATAAACAGGAAGAATCTAACATTTATATTTGTTTATCCATACTAATAATATTATAAATGTGAAAGTAACTCTGTCTGTCTGTCTGTTACCTTTTCACGCTTAAATCGCTGAACCGATTTAGACGAAATTTGGTATGTAGATAGTTTTTAATCCTGGAAAGAAAATGGGATAGTTTTTATCCCGGAAATCGTCCTTTTGTGGCACTTGGCACTTGTCTTTGTGAACAGGAGGGAAGAAGTTTGTATGGTGAACTAATCATTTCTCAAGTAAGGCGGCCCCACACACCTATAATAACATTATGGCGTTATATGCAAAAATAGGCTATTTAAAGTACTAATGCTACGCAGACGAAGTCACGGGCAACAGCTAGTATTTAATATTTTCCCAAATTCATGGTACACACTTCACAATTTTTCAAACATAGAAAAAGAATAGCAGACCACAGTCTTTTAAGATACAGGGAACCCTAGTTTAAGAGACAGGGTTCACTAATTGCGTACAGATCTTGTTCATCCAACGCCCGTCTAAGTCTCTTCTACCTACTAGTTTTATTTATTTTATTTGTAGTTATTAAAATTATAAACCTAATTATTAGTATTAATTATAGACCATAAAAATAGCAATCTGTAAATTTCATGTGCAATATTTTAACTATGTTTTTGATAATCTTGGGACCCTGAGGTCCCGGTCCTTTGAAAGGCGTGCGAGGGACCGAAGCCAACTCGCAGAGGCCTTGTTAGGCATGTATCAGGAAATGTCAAACCAACCGACGATTATCCATGTATCCACTACGCAACTATACCCAAGGACAATCCCCGGTTGGTGCAGAGCTATTGCAAAACATGGAGAAAAATGTATTGGGCTATGGATTTGGTAAGTTTAGTGGATCGATTGCCTAAAACTATAGGAGGATTACTGGCCCCTGCCTGACCACTGTTGAACTAGAAGGCTATAAGTTGGTAGGAGATGACTTGCACACTCAATTAATGGCCTCCCATAAAAGGTCGCTAGCACTTCAGTGACGTAGCGCCAAGGGGGCAACATGGTTATCCCGGCAGTACGGTCAAGATCACAACCAGCATCTTACCGGGTTAACTTCCTGCCTTCGAGCACTTTTGCTCTTGCGAATCTCCACTCATGCCAGCCAATTAAGACAAGAGAGAGGTGAGAGCTCTGGCCCCCGTCAGTTTTCACTCCGACCGGCCAATAAAGGCAAGCCAGAGATGAGGAACAAGAATTTTCCCTGGAGATCAGATCCGTGGGGTCGCCACTACCCACTAGCTCGCGACAAAGCTGCCCTGCGGATTGTATCTCTCTTAGTCCCTCACCCTAGGCATGTCGCGGCAAAGTAGATTCTACCAGCACAAACCTAGGGATCATTGAAGCGCGCAAGCCCCACCACGACGTCAACGTAGAGATACTGCGGTGGGGTTATTACAATTTATTTTATTTGTATTTATTATTATTTTATTAATATTATTACATAATAAGGGCTAATGCTGACTATTGATATCAACTGGACACAACTCCAGTCTGCTACATAATAAGTAGAAGTCTGCTACAGGATGTGGAAATAGGTACTCAATAACACTTAGCCCGACCTGGGAACATACTTAGGACCTCATGATGCAGCATTAGTGTAGAAATGCTTTTAAATTGTTATCAAAAGCTTTCTTCTTGACATTGTTTTAGATTATGTATTAGATTATAGTCTGGAGTAGCTCATAGACTTCTTTTTATCCCGGTGTAATGTTTCCTCGGGATAATAAAACACTTTTCACGCGGGCGAAGCCATTGGCAGATGATAGTAAATAAATAAATGTTTTTCTTCACAACCTTTGAACTAAGCACGGTGGATCTTAATAGATCCACCGTGCTTAGTTCAAAGACTATGCCCATACAAGCTCAAATTGAAAATAAGCTTTCATTGTAGTATGATCATACTGTAGGTCCTTTAGTAACGTTTGTTGATGTTGCAGCAAATGTAAATATGCCCGTTTTATATTGAAAACGAAACACACTCCAAAACGCTTTCCACGCTTACGAACATAATGTATTCAAATAATCTTAATTCACCGAACTACAGACTGCATTCACTAATGTCCTGAAGACGACAGAGCGAGACAGAGCCACATACTATCCCTTTCTCCCCCTGAAACGTATACCTTTTCATTATGACTTCAGTCAGTCGCGTCGCGAACTCAATCCCGAGCGAACCGATAGCGCTCCCGCCCAAAAATATCTAAAAAAATCATAATAAAACACGTGCATTCGAATTCCAAATTCAAAAGTGATGTTTTAACTTTTTAAATAACAACAGTTTCGTGCAAAGGTGTTAAAATATACAGCCGGAGAAGTTTGTAAAAAGTTTAGTTGATAAATAAAATGTTGTGGTGACTTTGTCGTTGATGCCAGATTATTAAGATCAAAATAACCTGGGAATATTTTGGTCGAGGACGCCGTTTGGTTAGAGACAGTTCAACTGTTCGTGATTTATGGAACTTGGGTTTAGTGTGAGTAGATATTAAACTAGTTTATTTTTTTTTGAAAACTTGCAAAAAAAATTGGTATTTTCTTCAATAGTTTTACTTTTGTGACAGTGACTAATTGAGTATATTTTTATGAGATTTTTTTTCATGAAAATTTCTTCTTTTCGCCGTAGTAAAGTATGGGAAAAGTTGAAAACTTGTAGTCTATACGTAGGCGGTGGCAGCGGAATATAATTAGCCAATAGTTTTATTCTGGTTTAGCTGATTTTGGCTCAAGTTTAGATTAATACGACCTAATTATAATTTTAATGACGAATCGATTTTTCATATAAATACAACTATGATAAGAGTGGTGAGAAAAATGAACGGATTTTTAATAATACTCAAGAATATAATGTGATCAATTCGAAACTAGAGAAGATAGCTTAATCGATCTGACAGATTTACATCTTTTAGGGTATGTCCTGACAGACGTAGGTTGATGATGATAATCTATCAATTAAAAAAAAAACAATGCGTACACAAATAATAAAGAGGTCAAGGTTTCCTTTTTAAATCATTCAAGCAATCGTAAAATATGTGTGTCTAGGATATCTCTTAACTCAGTTTTTCTTCTTCTCTGTCGTTTCGCTCTTGGCAGAGTGGTCGTGGTCACGTCGGCGTCTAAGTCGTTTAACTCAGTTGGCTTACTATTAATCTGAACTATATAATCGAATTAATAGAAATTTTAAATTCATTCATACATTGACAAAGCCTAAACCTCTGCGTCTAGAAGTTTGAAACATAGGAAGATTTTTTTAAATTTATACATGATTGAGAAACTTCATTTAGTTTTCTATGAGGTTCACGAGTTTTCGTATAAAAAAAACTCCATAATAATATTATTGTTAAAAATTTTAGTTTTTTATTTTTAGTTAAAAAAAAATTTACCGAGTTACCAAGTTCGAGCAGAACCCCAAAGCCTCTAGACAGAAAATGTTTTTTTTTTACCATTATCTATCGCTTTTTTATACATTCTATCAAAAAAAAAGAGATAGATGATTTCCAAAACAAAACACTACAAAGCGAAAAAAAACTTTCCTTTCGGAAATCGGTGTCTTTGGTAGGTACCTCTTCTTTTTCTCGTTTAAGACACCGACTTCTAGAAAGTAAGTTTTGCTTTGTAGTGTTTTGTTTTGGAAGACGGTTTATTTTTTTTGTTTTGAAGTTTTTATTTTTCTCGTTTTAGTTTTGGTACCTACCTTATGAAAATACTCATTATTAAGGAAAATTTAAAAAAATAGTCGTCAAATCTTGATCAAATTTCAACGGAACCACATGAGAACCACCAGCTTTCATATGAAAAAAGAATCATCAAAATCGGTTCATGATTGGTGGAAAATCGCGTACCTAGCAAACATACTTTTTGAATTCGGTTGAAAATATCAAACATATAGAAGGCTTTATTTTGGCATTTTGAATATCACCATCGTCGATAGATTTACACTTTAAGCTTTAGACAAGTGACATTCCATCAACAAAAACTTCGAGATAGCGATTAGTGAAATATCAAAAATTAATGGGATTTTCAAGCGTTATTAAAATGCCTCGTGAACAAAACAATTCCTTATATTTTTAACCCTGGACGGAAAAAAAAGAACGGGTGTTATAAGTTTGACGTGTGTACCTGTGTGTTTGTATATTTGTGTATCTGTCTGTGACATCATAGCTCCTAAACAAATAAACCGATTTTTTTGTTTGAGAGGTGACTTCATTGAGAGTATTCTTAGCTATGTTTCATGAAAATCGGTTCATCCGTTCAAAAGTTATGGTCGTTTTACTGTTAGATTAGGGGTATTTTCGCAAGATATCGTGTCATAATTACGTGTTCAATTGATTGTTGATCGAAGCGTGTCTTCTACTAGATACATTATGTAGCATGAAATAAAATGTGTCGGGGTTTTTTAACTATTTAAATTTAACTTGTGGTATTTCGGCCTTCGCCAACGAATACATAATTACTCTTTAAATAGAACCTCTTTTTTAACATATTACGAGGAAACCTCATACCTTAGTAATAATATGAGCCAATCAGCTAAGTTAGTTTTGCATGTGACGAACCAGTTGAATGCATTCGATCAAAGTTAACTCAGTATCACAACAGTAATTAGTACAGTTGGCTGGAATTGATTCGGTAAATTTAGTTCAAATGTTGTTATAAAGTTTGCCTTCAATAACTGTTTTGTTATTATTATTTGTGTGACTCACACGTTTGGTATAAGCTTATTTTAGAGCTTTAGCACCTAAATTGGTAAATGTTAATTTAGATCATTTGCAGATTATTTTAAATTTCGTTTTTTTCATCATTAAAACTGTTATTTTAAAGGGGTCAAATTGTTTGTTGTCAGTTGTTTGGAAAGTAGACTATCGTTAACCTTAGGCAATATTTAATCCTGAAAAAAAAAACAAATATGCTGTGTCAACGGTATCCCACAGAAACCATTATTTTTCACAGAAATATTAAAAAAATACTTATAATAAATCTAACGAATAATATTGGAGTCTAGGGAAACAGTTAGCTGTTTTCATAAATTTCTAGTAAAAGTGATTATTAGAACTATTAGATACTAGTTTTTCCCCGCGGCTTCGCTAGCATAGTACCCATTTTCGGGATGAAAAAATCAAATAAAATAAAGAAATAATTTTCAAAATCGGTTAAGCAGTTTTTGAGTATATTCATTGCAAACAAACTTAAAAACAAATCTTTCCACTTTATAATATTAACAGTGTAGACAAAAGATATTTAGCCCCTCTAATAAAAGGTAAAACAAGTCTTTGTTTCCTGATAGCTACAATCTAGGGGGCTTCAATTCAAGAGTAAATAGGTTGCTTCTAGGCAAGCGTGCTTCACCGTCGACCACATCATCGCATACCTTCAGGCGAGATAATGGTCAAAAGCGAGAATATCGATAAAAAAAAAAACAAGAATCACCAATCTGTTCGCAAACAGGTCTCTTCGCAAACAGATTTTAGATAATACTATATATTATAAATCAGCCTAAATTATAGACTGCCTTAAATTATTACAAATATTAGGTACACGTTAGATTTTATCTTAGATTAAACAATGTTTTATATAACTTAATAGTATTATCTTTCAGTGTGTTTGCCGATAACAATTTAGTTATTTTATTAATTTTAAGCATACTTCAACCCGCACTAGGACTTGCGTGGTGTATTAAGGCCCATTCAATTTCTCGCAGAGAGGAGGCCTGTGTCCAAGCAGTGGTAACATTAAAAGGCTGATGATGATTATGATGAGGAATTCTTACACCTAATACAATTCCATACAAAAGTAACGATAAGAAAAAACTTACAATTTTCCACCCATATAAGTTTATCTTTCTGCTCTATGATATATTTCTTATAAAAAACATTCGCATTTCAGTAATCACTAAGGAAAATGTTGCAAAATAAAGACTATCAATTTTAATACTAAAAATAACGCTCAATCTTTTTAGGCCAGATTACTTGCGCTATCAATTCAGGTTTATAGTTACTCGCTCACAGTTTATCTTGTAGTGGAGTAAGCCCTTCCCCCATTATAGACTTTTCAACGGTAAAGTAGATTTTGAAGATGTTTTTTTTTGTCGAGGTTCTTTGTTTGCCATACTTTTGGCTATTTCCTTAGGTAATTTGTTAAGAATGCTTGGAAGAGCATACGCCCATTCAATGCCTCGTTTGTTTTAAAATCATTATTGTCTGGCCCTAACCCCTTTGTATATAGTGTAGGTATAGAGATGTCTTCTTCTTTCATACTTCTCTAATAACGTCATTACAGTAGCCAGTTCGTTTGAATACATACTTAGCCTGTAATATGCCCACTGTTGGGGGCCAGACCTCCTCTCTTTGTTCAATCATTAAAACGGATACGTTTTGTAACGGAAACGTTTTTTAATATTTAAAAAATTGCTTCCGCACATGTGCATGATCAACTTTCTCCGAGGAAGTCACAGGCAATAGGGATGTTGCCTGGATAAAAGATTATAATTCTATTTAGTTCGTCTGCGAGATTATCAAATAATATTGGACAGGTTTTTTTTTCTTTATCAAATATGTCAAAATTGACAAAAATAAAGCGCATTTAAGTTCAGGAGTGGGAGCTTGTGACGTCACTTTGTCAGTATAAAGTGTAGCACACCGTGACGTCACACGATATTTCAACGCACTGTATCGTCGTAATTTTTTGTAAAGAATGGCAGGCGGAAAAATACGTTTCGGATATTTTTAGGTTATCTATCTGACAGACTAAATATATATTTTTTGTCAACGACCCTATTCCCAAAAAGAAATGGATTTACCGTACACAGTTGTCGTCAGCGGACTAAAATTTGTAGAGATATACAACTCATTCACATGGGCAAAAAGTGGCCCAGTGGTAACGGCGGCGACTTACACGTTGTAGATCGTGGGTTCGAATTCAAGCAGGTGCTTTACTTTGTGTAAGTTATTTCACCACTACTGCTCTCAAAACGGTGAAGGAAAACATCGTGAGGAAACCGACATGTCTTAGAACCAAAAATTCTAAGACTTGTGACATTCACCAACTCGCACTGGTCTCGCACGTGGCCCATTCTCTCTCACAGAGAGGACGCCTGTGTCCAGCCTGTGTCAGCAGTGGGAACATTAAAATGCTGATGATGGTGATGGCGTGGAAAAAAATGTTTTTAAAATATGATCACACCTTTCCGTTACTTCCTAACTAATACTATACTTGAAATCTTCTTCATCAATACTTCTCTTTTAGTCTTCATCACAAAAGCCAGTTTTAAAATACTCCTTAGATTAAGAAAACCTTTTCCAATTTTGCCCTACTACCTGTACCTGCGACTTTGTTCGCGTGAAAATAGCGATATGCCGGGATGAAAACATCTCTTTATATGCTAATTCCGGGATACGTTACACCTTGTACTAAATTCCGTCTATACCCGCTGACCCGTAATGTCGTGATTGAGGCGTCTGCCTTATATCGGAACTTTTACTTTGTAGGTTTTTACTTAAGTCATAAAATAGCCTTTGGTCTTTTGGACTCTAAAAGCACTAGTACATCAAATAGCCTACTGTTCATACTACGCAAAAATGTTGTAAGTGTGTGGCCGCCTTACTTGAGAAATGGTTTTCCATATAAACTTCTACCCACCTTTTAACCCCCTTAAAAATGATTTCCGGAATAAAAACTATTCTATATCCTTTCCAAGGTTTCAAACTTGTATGGTAAATTTGGTATAGAATTCCAAATTTTATCTGAATCGGTTCAGACATTTAGTCGTGAAAAGGTTACAAACAAACGAAGAGAGTAACTTTTGCATTTATAATATTAAAGTATAGATTTGTCATAACAATGATCAGGTGGGTGACCATAAGCTCTTAGAGCGGTATCAATTTGATATCGAGTAAGTGACAGATGTATACAAGTCAAATACATCTGTCCCTTATTCGATCTCAAATTGATACCGTTCTAAGAGCTTATGGTTACCCCCCAGGAGTCAAAACATTGTCTTAAAACTTGGGGTCTTTTAAGTCAAGAGTGAATAGGTTTCTTCTAGGCAAGCGTGCTTCACCGTAGACCACGTCATCGCTTAACATCAGGCGAGATAGTGGTCAAACGCGAGCCTATAGATTATAAAAAAAAAAAACAATGTTCCTCAGACTTAAAAATTAAAAATTCTTTGTTGAGAACTTGTCAGTGTTTGTTGAGTTTAATGCTAACGTTTGACAAGTGAATTGTATTTCTTAACTTCAAATTCACGATTAAGAAACTGGGGAAAAAAATTAAGATATGTGACATCCACCAACCCGCACTGGGCCCGCGTGGTGGATTACGGCCGATTCCCTCTCACAGAGAGGAGGCCTGTGTCCCAGCAGTGGAAACATTAAAAGGGTGATGAGGTTGATGTTGAATAAGTATAAAATAAGTATCTTACTTATAACGACTGCCTATTTGACATACAGAACCCAGTTATTAGCAATTATTAAGGAGCTTCCACCTCTTTAGTGCCGTAAAACGGATGCTTTCTAAAGCATACTCTTTAGTAACAGCACAGATAATATAATATTAGCATACAGATGCCTCATCCTATACAAAGAAACCGTGCTGACGTAATTAGCGTTTTTCGTCTGATTTAGCTGATTATTGTTCTAAGAACATCGATCGCGGTCGGTTTCGTTCTACGGATATAGATGGTGTTAGCAGCGGCTTGCAAGTAAAAGGATTTACTCGGTTTGTGAATACTGTTTTTTTTAATACATTTACAATTGGTTTTATAGTATTTTTTTGTACGTTTTAACAGTATCATTGTACCAGAATGTGTTACAAAATAAATTAAAAAATCGAGTGGATGCCTCAGAAATTTGAAACTGCGCCATCTATTGGAATCAATTTTAAATGATCCATTCAAATAATCTTTGAAATGTAAATTAAGAGCCCATATTTCTTAATTATGTGCTTAAACAATAACATATATTTTTTTATGATCGTCTTAGTGGTCAAACGTGACCCTACAGATTATTAAAAAAAAATCTGCTCTGGAAAATCTTATTATTTCACAAAACTCAAAAACAAATCAAAGCTTATCACGCCATTTAGTGTAATTTATTTGAACCAAATTGTCTTTCTTCGCGTTGGGTGCCCGGTGGTAACGGCTAGGTTAAAAGGTTTGAAAAATATAAATATTTTTTATTGATTCATTTACATTATTTATGAAACATGTTTTTTCGTGTAACTAATAGTTTTTCTTAAAAAAAATTAAAAACACGGTATTTTTTTGGCTACTTTTGGATGCTCTTCCAAAACGACTTAGCTGTTTAAAAATATTTTTACACAGATTCATGGCTACAATTTATTCATAACTGAAATAGCATGTAAATCTATGCTAATATTATAAAGTGGAAAGATTTTTTTGTGTGTTTGTTTGTACCGAATAGGCTCCGAAACTACTGGACCGATATAAAAAAATATTTCACCAATAGAAAGCTACATTATTCCTGAGTAACAGAGGCTATTTTTTTATCCCGAAAACGGGAACAGCTAGTCAAAGATATAGGAAGAAATTCCTAGTGTGGGGCAAAGATCCTTTAAAAAAAATTGCAAGCAAAACTGTTCAAAAAGAGGTTCACTATTGATGTCTGGCTTCGAGCGGGCGCACGGCCAGTACACCTTAATAAGATAGTTCTTGGCGAGTGACAAATATCTACAAATAGCAGCTAAATGTTATTGATAATAAATCTCATCATCATTTAAAACAACCAAAATATTGACAGTGCTAAATAATTTAATACAAACCGTGCCAACCAATTTGAATAAAACTAGCGGGGTTATTCACAAGCCTTAGAGGCGTCAGCTGTTGCGTTCAATATACGTGCTCTACGTAGTACAGAGCGACACTTTGTATAATGACTCTATGTACAGCTATGTTATTAGATTTATAATAAGTAACTCGTGTTTAATAATTTAGTGCTATTTATTTAGAGTGGCACCTTCTAATATTTAATACACTAGAATGCCGAATTATAGTATAAAGTGAAAGCGGTTTGTTGAAATTTTACAATAATATAGGAATAACACATAAATAGGCTACATATACCGATCCACTTTGAGTACGTAATCTCGGATACACCAATAAGCAGAGTAAACCTTATTAAGGACCTAGGCGTAACCTTTGACTCAAAACTTATCTTCGACACGCACGTAGACAACATAGTCAAAAAGGCCTCTAAGGCCTATTATTATTATTATTATTGGTTTTATCCTCAGAATCTCGTCACAGTTCAGAAGCATCAAGACTGTTAAAATACTGTACTGTTCTTTTGTCCGCAGTCACTTGGAGTATGGCTCTCAAGTGTGGAACCCCAATTATTAAGTTTATATAAATCGATTAGAAAGCATTCAACGAAAATTTTTAAGGTACATTCAATTCCGATCAAGAGTATATTTACCCAATTATGTCACCCGCTGCAGAAGGTTTCATATTCTTCCTCTCTATGAGCGCAGAAAAATTGCAGATTTGACGTTACTATTCAAGAGAACGGATCGGCGGATATACCAGAGTTAGTGAATAGGATTGGACTGCGTGTACCTGGTGCATATTTACGTAGACCGCACCTACTGGATACACCGGTGGTGAGAACCTCCTATGGGCAAAACGCGTACCTGGTTAGAACGAGTCGTACCTTTGATGCAGCCTGTCGGGAAGTTGACATCGACCTATTTAACACTGGGATTAATAAATTAAAAAGAACCCTATGTAATAGCTTCTTTAAAAGCAATTGAATCCCAAGTCCTAACTATTTTAAGTACACATTGTTGTTGTGGTGGACTGTTTTGTGTTGTACTTAGTTTAATTTTATACATTATTGTCGTTAGTGGAGTGTTTGTAGTTATACTATAGTGCTTTTGTTTGTACTACCTATTGTCTGTAATGTTTTTAGTTGTTTTTTATACTATATGTGAAAACATTTAATTGGCCTTGATCTTATTATAATAATGAACAATTGTTAAAATTAGCTGTAAGTTTTCCGAATAAAATAAAATAAAATAAAAATATTAAAAAAACCGGCCAAGTGCGAGTCGGACTTGCGCAAGAAGGGTTCCGTACCATTATCGAAAAAACGGCAAAAAAATCACGTTTTTGTATGGGAGCCCCACTTAAATATTTATTTTATTCGGTTTTTAGTATTTGTTGTTATAGCGGCAACTAAAATACATAATCTGTGAAAATTTCAGCTGTCTAGCTATCACGGTTCATGAGATACAGCCTGGTGACAGACGGACAGATAGACAGACAGACAGACGGATTGCGGAGTCTTCGTAAAAGGGTCCCGTTTTTACCCTTTGGGTACGGAAACCTAAAAATACAAGTTTCAGCCCGCGGCATTACCCGCGTAATAAGTGTTTTATTATCCTAAGTGAACATTATACCGGGTTGCATTAGTGATTTCTTCAAGGCAAAGAGTATGACTCCATAAAAGAGTATGACAAATTCTCTTTAAATCTTTTTGGTATTTCCAAAAATTATTGGACTTTCGAAAAGAGTATCTTCACCACTAAGCAATATCGAAAAAAAATAAAGGTAATTTGTCATACACTTTCATAGCTTTCCTTTGCTCTGCCGAGCTCACTTACGTAATCAGAATGGTTATAAACTTTCGATGTGCAAAATTTAGCCGCGGGTGGCTAGCTGCTTGTACAAAGTATATCTTCTAAGTAATTTGATGTGAACGTTTGTACATAAAATATAGGTTTATAAATTTGGATATTTTCTTAATCAATCACGCCTAAAGGGCTGATCGAATTTCAACATTCACGAAGGGTGAAGCTGCTATCAAAGCTTTCATAAATTTAGCGAGATCAAAACCTTTGACAAGTGTTCTCACATCTTCAAGTAATTGTTATATTGCCAGATGTAAAGCTCCACACTGCTGTTAAAAATGTTTACAAACATAAGTAATCATTTTCTAAACCAACGTTTGATCACAATGTTAAATGAAATGTTTTCATCTAATACCTTTAAACGAGCAATTCATGTATATAATATGTAATCTGAATCTCGGAAACAGCTCCAAAGATTTTCATAAAATTTTGTATGCATATCGGGGGTGATCAATCGATCTAGCTGGTTTTTAGGAAACGTCGTTTTCTCTATTTTCATCCAATCAGAGCTCGGTCGCCCAGACACTGTTAATTAATCTTAGTAAACACAAAATTGTTACTTAACAAAATTGTTACTTAACAAAATTGTTAGTTATGTTAGAACGCTCTAACTGGATGCAAGCCCTTGTTGCTTGCATCCAGTTAGAGAGTTCTTTTGTAAACATTTTTCATCAGTGTAGGAACACTCAAAACATCTTACAATTCCTAACAGAATGTAACAATTCCTAACATTTGTTAGTAAATGTATTAGTGTTAGAAAATGTTTATAAATATTTTTAACAGCAGTGTGGGGAGCACCATTATAATGCCAACAATTTGGTAAAATGGGGTTATATACACCTGTCTGTCACCCCAATATGAGTGCTGTGCCCCTGTGCAGAATATGACAAACATACTGGAGTGCCCTAAGTGCCTAAGCATCAGCATTTAATAAGACCTAATGAACGCCACTGTCCTTGCAATAAACGTGGCCATCTACTGCCCTTAATGTTTCAATAGTTTTTGATCGACACGAAAAGAAGAAGATGAATTCCAACGTAAAAAAATATTTGGTTATTGTGTAGAAAGGATTTTGGAATCTTACAAACTTTCAGATTTTAGGTTTTTTCCGCTACTGTTTTTTTTTTTTAATATTTTAAGAATACTTTTATTACCTACCTACCTGTATCTAACCTCTTAGGAATAACGAGCCTTATGTAATAATGTGTTGTTAAGTTTTCATAGCAAAAATAATATGTAGAATCATCTCAAACTACACCAATATCTGAAACCTATCCATTAACTGCAATTACTTTCCCTTTTACTGCTAAATCGAGGTACATACTGTAGCAATAACTCAATTTTATCTGGATATTAAAAACGCAAAGCATTTACTGTCGGTAACAGCTGATAACGTTGTTATGTAGTGTCGTATTTAAGACACTACTCAGTAAATCGAAGGAAATGGGTTTGAGGCCTAAGGGGGGTAAAGTTGCTATTTTTAGAACCAAAAATGAATGAAATAAAAATTTCCAAACAGTTAATTTGTAGGATGTAATAACTGGAATTACTGATCACATTATGAAAAATAATACGATTTCAAAAAAAATAAACCGTCTTCAAAAACAAAACACTTCAAAGCGAAAAATAACTTTCTTTTCGCAAGTCGGTATCTTTGATACCTATTCTTTTTCGTTTTTGACACCGACTGCCGAAAAGAAAGTTACTTTTTGTTTTGTATTGTTTGTTTTGTTTTGGAAGTCGGTTTAATCTTTTTGTTAATACGTTTTTATTTTTCTATTTTTAGTTTTGTTACCTTAAATTATCATGAAAATACGTATTATTAAGGATAACTTAAAAACATCAGGTCAGATCTTGATCAAATTTAAATGGCACCACATGAGATGCACCGGCTATCAAAAAAAAAAAACTTTAAAATCGGTTTATCGTATAACAAACATACACTCAACTTGATAAGGCTTTTCGAAAACTGAACTACCGCCGACTTTCATAAGTTATTTTTTTATTCTGGAATATATACGGTTCCTGTGGGATAGCAAACCTGCAGGAAAAAGTTAGTGTTATTATAAAACGTGAAGCTCTTAATGTCGGTAATAGCTGCCTGAGTTGTTTGCTACTATGGTAGTTCGAATGGAGAGGTCTCGAGTATCTTGGTTTTTTATTTCGATAGGCTCGCGCTTGACCACTATCTCACCTGAGGTAAGGTCGGTTTTTTCTGAATCAGTGGTTTGAAGGAAAGTCTTAGATATAGGTCTTAGGTGGAGTAAAGTTGGTTTATAATGCAGAATTTTTCAAAATCCAAACAGCCAATATCACTCACGGTGTCAAGAGTAATCTAATGATAGTTTTAGTTTTGGGTGGGAAGTCATCCATTGACTTCTCCCGCTCTGGGTGAAGCTAGAGGGCGTGTTAGACTTTTATTGACTAAAACCCACCCGTGCTGCTTTAGTTGCCTGTGCCAAGACCGCGGTAACTCTCGTTCAAATCTATCTGCGACCCAGACAGTCAAATCGAATGTTTCCTGATTTGTTTACATCAAACCGTTTACTAATATTACACATTAAAAAAAGCGGACATATCAACGTACAACAAACATATATTTTTCTGGGCAAGTTTCGAAGCTATTGTTGGTTTTAAAACTGATAACCGAGCTTGCCAGTGTCGTCTCCTGCTCTAAACACATGCAGCTGAACAGTGAACACCAAGCATTCAAGCTGTAGTACTAGTATTCTATTATCTGTGGTAATAGTGTAGTGGTTTGTGTAAAGCGAATATTTATCGATTCGCACAGCTGCCGCGGATATTACTATTCTCATTTCTAAACTAAACATATGCACACAATATATTAGGTAGGAGCTGTCTTTTGTTAGTATTGGTACGACGAGACTACTTTTATTAAAAGCATTTACGAAGCATGAGACAAACTTGCACGTCCTAAATACATAAAATAAATAGGTACATACTTTAACCAATTAATTCAATAACTATATTTTTACTTACCTACCTAAGTCGGAAACTTAGATATAATTGAGATCGGTTTATTCATTGCCAATATTTTGGACAAACTTACCAAGTTTGTTTGAAATGTCGTGCTGAGTAAACGTTCTTTAAAAAAAAAGTGGATTTATTTATCCTAAATGAAAAATGTGAGTGTTTTAATACAATGCAACTGTGTCTACCTACTGGATACAACTTAAAACATAACAATGTGATGTTTAACAAATTCAGATTTTTCTATCTCAGTAATTATAGTAGAAAATTTCAGATCATAAAACTCAGCAATGAATTGCCTCGGAATTGAACCTACTTTTTACATAGCACAAAATAACAATTACGAAATCAACTGTCTTTTAAACATATAATAATTACCTATTGTCTGATCTTATCTTTTAATTAGTTAAAAACACCCTACCTGCCCTATATTTTGTAAATTTTTTACATCGAGTAACAATTCAATTATTCCCACACGAGAATGCGTCTTAAATGTAAATATTTTTTATGTAAAATAATTTTGGCCTTCGGCACTCCATAAACAAAAGAAAAGCGCCTCATGCAAAGTACATCACAGAAAGCCGCGTTACCTCAAAGGTATGTACCGTACATTACGTCTGAGTGGACATTACTTTGGGTCAAAGTCCCATTGTTTCTACAGAGAGCCCCACTGAGGGGTCATAATTAACCACTGGCCTAAAGGAGGGTCATTTTTGACCCGCACTAACGTATTTAGGGGCGTTTCTCTTTATATTGAAGCTTTGTTTTTTTAGGTAGGTTTTTAGGGAATTCTGGATAAAAGGAATACATTTTAGAGAGAGGCCCAGTGGCTAAGACTTCGCCTCTCGTGCTTGAGGTTGTGGTTTCGAATCCGGGCAAGTACCAATGTGATTTTCAATTTATGTGTACTTTTTAAGAGCTCGTGGCTAAATAATAACAGCCACACGGGTCGATCGTCAAGGTTAAGCAACGCTTGACGAGGTCGGTCCGTGGATGGTTGACCATTTCAACATACCGAGTTTCCTCCGTGCCTCGGACAGCACGTTAAGCCGATGGTCCCGGCTGTCATTTGAAGATCTTTGACAGTCGTTACGGGTAGTCAGAAGCTTGAGATCTGACACCAGTCTTGCTAAGGGGTACCGTGTTACCCAGTTACTGGGTTGTGGAGGTCAGATAGGCAGTCGCTCCATGTAAAACACTGGTACTTAGCTGAATCCGGTAAGACTGGAAGCCGACCCCAATACAGTTGGGAAAAAGGCTAGGCAGATGATGATGTACTTTTTAAGTTGATCTTGGATATCGCTGTCAACAGTGTAGGAAAACATCGTTAGGAAACCAGCCTTATTGCGTAAGTGTATTCGGCAAGGCAAAGGGTATGAACAATCGACTAATAACATGCGAGATGAAAGACGCGATGCGGATTTTCGTCTATGTGATTGGTCGATTTTTCATACTCTTTATTTATTTATTAAAACTTCATGCACAAAGGTACAATGGTGAACTTAATGCCTTAGGCGTTCTTTACCAGTCAAACAAGGGCGGTGAAGAGAAAACATGGTAGGTGCATTATTAAAATCGTGGAAACAACAAATTTAACAAAACAATATAATTTTAAATTGCTTAAAATACACGTACATACTTATTTTATATGATACATACCTAAATAAATATATATATATTTAATAAATTAATGAAAATAATTTCCAAAGAAGAATAGACTGAATTTGAAAAGAAGAATGAACAAAAGCATTAGTATGAGAAGGACAGAGTAGGAGCAAATTTTTTATGAACGCAGATTCCTAGCGTGAGAAGAACTTAAATATTGAAAGTATAAGGATCCCTTTCCCCTTTGTCTTGCCGATTCCACTGAAGCAATAAGCCTACGGATTTATAGTTAACATAAGTCTGAAATCATCAACATGTTTTGAGCAAGCGCGGTGATCAATGCTCGTGTCTTTTCTGTATGAGAAGAGGCCTGTATCTTACAGTTGTCTAGTAACAGGCTGCAATTATTATTATTGTAGGGAATCTCAGAGAAAAGTATAAAAGTATAAAGTACCTGTAGAATGATTGATTAGGTTATGAATATTTCTAAACGCAAGGCTCAAATAGTTGGTAAATTCGAAAGAATTTTACTTTATTAGAATAATGGCTGGCTAGATTGTGTTGCTAGACTACAATTGACACTTTCGGAAAGTAGCTCTTTCGCAGATTTAATAGTGACATCATAAAATTTATGTCTAATAAAATTATTCATTAAAGAACCTTCCTTTAAAACAAGCTTTAATCTTATTCGTCTCAGCAAACCCTATTATTTGATACCCATATCATGGCAGTGCACAAAAAATAACTAGTCCGCCATCTTGGGCCGTCCGACATATTGGATTTAGAATGACGTCACTTAGCTAGCATCCATTGTCATCCAAACTAAACGTGTATGCAAAATTTCATCTTAATCAGTGGAGGATAACTGCTTTAAAATTCAGTTGCCTGATTTGACCATAACACACATACATTGCAAGTTAAATAAAAGCTTGTAAAATGATTAGGAATATTTTTATTCTCAATTACTGTTTTGTAACGTTCACTTGTCTTGTAGCTTTCAGATGTAGAAGGTATGATTTTCATTCGACGACACGGTTGGTGTAGTTTTTGAGCGATCGACTGCTACGTTGCGCGTCGCGGGTTCGATTCCCGCACGGAACAAATATTTGTATGGTCTACAGATAGTTGTTCCGAATCTGTCTTGTGTATGCGAGTTTAAATGTTTGTTAACGCATCCACGATCATCATCATCTTCCTGCCCTTATCCCATGTTACTTGGGGTCGGCGCAACACGTTTTCTTCTTCCATACCGTCCTGTCCTGCCACGCTATCACTGACTCCCTTTTCTTTCATTTCACTCCTAACACCGTCCATACATCTTTTCTTTGGCCTTCATCTCCCTCTCCATCCATCCACATTTATACTAATAACTCTCAGTAACAAATTCCTAGGGGGGGACAAGTTTTTAGGGTTCCGTACCCAAAGGGTAAAAACGGGACCCTATTACTAAGACTCCGCGATCCGTCTGTCTGTCTGTCTGTCTGTCCGTCTGTTACCAGGCTGTATCTCAGGAACCGTGATAGCTAGACGGCTGAAATTTTCACAGATGATGTATTTCTGTTGCCGCTATAACAACAAATACTAAAAATAGAATAAAATGAATATATAAGTGGGGCTCCCATACAACAAACGTGTTTTTTTGCCCTTTTTTTGCGATAATGGTAACCCGTCGTGCGCCAGTCCAACTCGCACTTGGCCGGTTTTTTATATAAAGCAACCTCAATAACTAAATGCCACATATCCCGGCAAAATTCAATTTGCCGTGGAACAAAGCTATTGCCTCAAAATGTCTAGACTGCGTAGGTATCCTGTACTGTGTAGGTTGAAATTAATATCCTTCGTAAAATTAACTGAACTTACTTTCACAATAACCTAGATACTTTTAACCTACATAATAACGGTATATAAAAAAGACACACATATCTATAAAAAAACAACTTTTGAATTCTGAAACCAATTTTCGGTCTGAATATAACCATTTTACGAACACAAAAACTTTGCCAATTTAACTTCACCGGGCGAACGTTTCCAATCCATAGGTACTAATATTATAAATGCGAAAGAAACTCTGTTTGGCTGTCTGTAACCTTTTCACTAATAAACAGCTGAATCGATTAAGATTGATCGATTGATTTTTGAAAGTAGGTATAAAAAGTAAACTACAAAAAAGATCTTGTTCTAAATGTAAACTAACATACCTACTTCTCAGAATGTTAAGTAGGCCTTTTTTCGCCTTTTTAAACATTATTATATTAATAATTTAACAATACATAAAATTTAATATGGAGACCCTGGAAGGACACAGGATAGTTTTTATCCCGGTAATCTTCCTTAAGGGATTGGAAACGATGGTAGAAGTTTGTATAGTGAACCAAAATAAGACGGCGGTTTAATATTATTACGCGATATTAAAAATAGTTATTCGAAGTACTAATGCTACGCAGCCGAAGTCGCGGGTAAAGGCTGGCATATATTTTTGCAAAAAAATTAAGAGTCGAGGAGTAATTCTTGTGGGTCTCGTAAATTCGGCCTAGGTCTCCTGAGAAAGGGTTTTTTTAGTCTAGAATTTAGGATGTAACTTTCTCTCGGGGTTGGCTAAGATTTCTTTAGTATAAGCTGAGGTACGAGGGTTGTGTGGCTAATATAATTAGATGGTTATCTGAATTAGATGTTTAGAGTGCCTCGAAGAAAAAAAATAAAGAAAAAAATGGAAATTAATAAGTAATCATCATCATCATCATAACATCATCAGCCTTTTAACGTTCCCACTGCTGGGACACAGGCCTCCTCTCTGTGAGAAAGGGAATGGGCCACCACAATGAAAGTATTGTGGATGTACATATCTTCGAATTTTTGGTTCTAGGAATGCCGGTTTCCTCACGATGTTTTCCTTCCTGATGAATTAATTTTCACGAAGTAATGCGCCTGCTTGAGTTCGAACCCACGACCTACGACACGTAAGTCAGGGCCGTTACCACTGGACTACCAAGCTCTGCTCTAGTAAGTTATATAGTTCCGCCTAGCCCTTTCCATCATTGGACTACAAGACGTACGGCAATGCGGCACCGGTACATGGTGGATATCCCACCCATACGCAAAAAGCGTTGGTGGCACGGTTGGTGTAGTTGTTGAGCGATAGATTGCTGCGCTGCGTGTCGCGGGTTCGATTCCCGCACGGAACAAATATTTGTATGGTCTACAGATAGTTGTTCCGAATCTGTCTTGTGTATGTGAGTTTAAATGTTTGTTAACGCAGCCACGATCATCATCATCTTCCTGCCCTTATCCCATGTTACTTGTGGTCGGCGCAACACGTTTTCTTCTTCCATACCGTCCTGTCCCCCGTCACGCTATCACTGACTCCCTTTTCTTTCATATCACTCCTCACACCGTCAATCCATCTTTTCTTTGGCCTTCATCTCCCTCTCCATCCATCCACATTTATACTAATGACTCTCAGTAAGAAATTCCTAGGGGGGACAAGTTTTTAGGGTTCCGTACCCAAATTGTAAAAACGGGACCCTATTACTAAGACTCCGCGATCCGTCTGTCTGTCTGTCTGTCCGTCTGTCACCAGGCTGTATCTCATGAACCGTGATAGCTAGACGGCTGAAATTTTCACAGATAATGTATTTCTGTTGCCGCTATAACAACAAATACTAAAAATAGAATAAAATAAATATATAAGTGGGGCTCCCATACAACAAACGTGTTTTTTTGCCCTTTTTTTGCGATAATGGTACAGAACCCGTCGTGCGCCAGTCCGACTCGCACTTGGCCGGTTTTTTATATAAAGCAACCTCAATAACTAAATGCCACACATCCCGGCAACATTCAATTTGCCGTGGAACAAAGTTATTGCCTCAGAATGTCTAGCCTGCGTAGGTATCCTGTACTGTGTAGGTTGAAATTAATATCCTTCGTAAAATTAACTGAACTTACTTTCACAATAACCTAGATACTTTTAACCACCATAATAACGGTATATAAAAAAGACACACATATCTATAAAAAAACAACTTTTGAATTCTGAAACCAATTTTCGGTCTGAATATAACAATTTTACGAACACAAAAACTTTGCCAATTTAACTTCACCGGGCGAACGTTTCCAATCCATAGGTACTAATATTATAAATGCGAAAGAAACTCTGTTTGGCTGTCTGTAACCTTTTCACTAATAAACAGCTGAATCGTTTAAGATTGATCGATTGATTTTTGAAATTAGGTATAAAAAGTAAACTACAAAAAAGATCTTGTTCTAAATGTAAACTAACATACCTACTTCTCAGAATGTTAAGTAGGCCTTTTTTCGCCTTTTTAAACATTATTATATTATAATTTAACAATACATTAAACTATGAAATTATGTGGGGTTTGCAGACTAGGTTAACTAAAGTTACCCACCCAATTAAATGATTTTATACAAAGATGACGAATATCTAATAATATTCATTTTTAGGTCTAGTAACTGATACTTAGTTAGTTCAATATTATTAAAGAAAACAATGTGCTGAACCAATTTAAATCAAATTTAATATGGAGACCCTGGAAGGACACAGGATAGTTTTTATCCCGGTAATCATCCTTAAGGGATTGGAAACGATGGTAGAAGTTTGTATAGTGAACCAAAATAAGACGGCGGTTTAATATTATTACGCGATATTAAAAATAGTTAATCGAGGTACTAATGCTACGCAGACGAAGTCGCGGGTAAAGGCAGGCATATATTTTTGCAAAAAAATTAAGAGCCGAGGAGTAATTCTTGTGGGTCTCGTAAATTCAGCCTAGGTCTCCTGAGAAAGGGTTTTTTTAGCCTAGAATTTAGGATGTAATTTTCTCTCGGGGTTGGCTAAGATTTCTTTAGGATAAGCTGAGGTACGAGGGTTGTGTGGCTAATATAATTAGATGTTTAACTGAATTAGATGTTTAGAGTGCCTCGAAGAAAAAAAATTAAGAAAAAAAATGGAAATTAATAAGTAATCATCATCATCATAACATCATCAGCCTTTTAACGTTCCCACTGCTGGGACACAGGCCTCCTCTCTGTGAGAAAGGGAATGGGCCACCACAATGAAAGTATTGTGGATGTACATATCTTCGAATTTTTGGTTCTAGGACATGCCGGTTTCCTCACGATGTTTTCCTTCCTGATGAATTAATTTTCACGAAGTAATGCGCCTGCTTGAGTTCGAACCCACGACCTACGACACGTAAGTCAGGGCCGTTACCACTGGATCACCAAGCTCTGCTCTAGTAAGTTATATAGTTCCGCCTAGCCCTTTCCATCATCGGACTACAAGACGTACGGCAATGCGCCATCGGTACATGGTGGACATCCCTCCCATACGTACAAAGCGTTTTGCGAATACTTTCATTGTACGCACAGCTAAGGAGTGGAATTCTCTGCCGAACTCTGTGTTTCCTGATAGCTACAACCTAGGGGTCTTTAATTCAAGAGTGAATGGGTTTCTTTAAGGCAAGCGTGCTTCACCTTCGACCAACATCATCGCTTAAGATCAAGCGAGAGAGTGGTCAAACGATAATGAATATAAAAAATTAGGCTACAATAAAAAGTCTATAATAGATTGACTACCTCTGCCTATCCCTTAGCAAACAATTGGCGTGATTTTATGTCACGTAAATTTATTCGTGGAATAATAGCTAAGCAAATTGCAACAGCATGTACAAGAAAAATAAAGTAAAAAAATAGCATTCCTACCAAGAAATGTAAAACAATTTTCACCAAAACAGAAAAAACAGGCCAAGTGCGAGTCGGACTCACGCACGAAGGGTTCCATACCATTATCGAAAAAACGGCAAAAAAATCACGTTTTATGTATGTGAGCCCCACTTAAATATTGATTTTATTCTGTTGTTATAGCGGCAACAGACATACATCTTCTGTGAAAATTTCAACTGTCCTAGCTATCACGGTTCATGAGATACAGCCTGGTGACAGACAGACCGACGGACAGTGGAGTCATAGTAGTAGGGTCCCGTTTTTACCCTTCGGATACGGAACCCTAAAAACGACTTTCATTCGTAATAACACCACTGCACTAGGTTTATTTTTGTCTTTGTTGCTAGTGCTTGCTAATGAACGAAGATCAGACACTTGCGAAGCGTTAGGGAATTCTCTCATCGCTTAGAATTTTCAAGAAAGGAACTTGGTACGGTTTTCTGGGCAGTTCTAAGAGATAAAGGATAATCTTGGACGTTACAAAACGTAATGTCTCTTTGTTTGTCTGTGTTTGATTATAAGAAGCACTTACCAGATTTGTGTAATTTTGATTCCCATTTTAACAAATCTAATAAAGGTTAGTTTATTTTTAGACTTAGTTAATGGTCTTGAAGTAAGTGTACGTGGCAATAGTGGTTATAGTTAATTTAATATTTTTAACCCACCCGGCGGAAAACGAGGGGTATTTGTGTGTGTATATTTCTTTGTATTTGTGTGTCTGTCTGTGGCATCATAAGTCCTAAATGGATGAACCGATTTTGATATAGTTTTTGTTATTTGAAAAGTGACTTTTTCGAAAGTGTTTTTAGCTATGATTGATGAAAATCGGTACAGCCGGTCAAAAGTTATACGTATTTTACTCTTTAATCGGATTTTTTCACAAGATATCTTGCCATAATTACGTGTTTCTATAGATTGTCGATCGAAGCGTGTCTACTAATAGGTATTTCTAATTGTTGTTTAAAAACATTAAATTAAAAAAATAAACCCCGACGAAAAAACCTCTAAAAAGGAAAAAATAAGCCTCGTACTTGCGTCGCGGGACCGCCAAAGTATTTATCATTTAATTTATTTTATTTACTTAGCGGCTCCCCGACGCGAGTACGAGGCTTATTTTTTACTTTTTAGAGGTTTTTGGGTGACGACACCCTCA